>BSBK01004466.1:0-737500 GCA_027943335.1 Chamaecyparis obtusa
TTCACTAAAGAAAAATAAAGTTGATGTGTCTCTTATTTACCCTTGCAAAAAATAAGATAGATTCATTTGTTTACCTTGTAAAGTTTTCACTTCAAAAGATCTATATAGTTAAAAATTTTGCTTCCTTATATTTCAAAAATAATCAAGACTATAGTAGTATTTAATCTCTTCTTTAAAAAAAAAAGTTAAAGAACACTTCCCTTCCTATTTGAATCTTGTATAAAAGAAAATGTAGAATGAAAAATCTTGTATATATAGAACATAAATATATATAAAAAGTAGTATATATTTGTGTATAAATATCACTAATATTCTTTCTTGCAAATGCATATATATATATATATATATATATATATATATATATATATATATTATATATATATATATATATATATATATATATATATATATATATATATATATATATATATATATATATATATATATATATATATATATATATATATATATATATATAATATATATATATATATATATATATATATATATATATAATTTGAGTATAATATTTTAAAAGAACTATATAAAATAACTAACAAAAAAATTTAAATAAAAATAAATTAAAAACAAAACTATTATGGTGACTGTCATTTCTCCTAAGGGTTTGCCACAACCACCCTTGGAGGTTGTGGTGGACACAACCACTGAAGTCCTACCAAAGGTGAGGGTGCAGGTGGTAGTGCCATTGTAGCTCCCCTAAGGGTAGGTTGCGGGTAGCAATGCTAGTGTAGTTCCCGAAAGGAAGGGTTGTGGGTGGTGTTTGCCACCACAGTCCACCAAAGGGGGATGTAGGTGGCATGAGACCACCGCAGGTCCCCCATGGTTGCAAGTGGTAATAGCCACCGCAGGCTGGGCACTGCGGTTGGGCCCAAGGCCACTAACTCCAAACCCTACAGGGTTAGGATAATATTTTTTAGAAAATAAGCATTTATTTTTATAAACAAAAAATATAGTATATGACAAAAAATAATAAACTTATAATATAAAGATTGAATAATATATTCAATCACAGAGTTGCAAAGAAAAGAAACCTGCAAGAGATTTCTAAGATAAAAGAAGAGGGGGAGAAAGATTTTGTATACCCTCTTGATGGTTTTATTTTCTAAATTTGTATTCTTCTTGCAGCTTGTGCATATATATAGAAGGTTTATATGTGTGTATATACACACCTTTGGTTTGTATATACACACATGTATACTCATGTGTATACTTCTTTATTTTATTTCTTCCATTCTCCTTTCCAAGAAGACCTAGTCTCACAAAATGAGAGATTAAGGTTTGAAAATGATTTTTATCTTTTAGCCCAACCCTAATTTTGAATTAGGGTTAGGGTTGGCTTTTGGGCTTTATTATTTTAAATTAGGTTTTTAAAGAGTTGATGGAATTTTGAATTTTAATTTAATGTTAATTAATTGTTGGGTTGATTTTTGTGAGTTGCCTCTTTAATTGTTCATATTTTATTTATTATTTTGTTTCATTGAATTCTCAAAACTTGTTATTTATTTTTAAATGTGAGGTACATAATATTATATTGTTTAGCTAAATGTTTTTTTCTTTAATTGTGAATGTAATTATCAAATTTGAGATTTAATATATTTAAGGTAAATTTAGAATTTAAAACATTTTGAAATTAAATTTAAATGGTTAATCTAAGAAGGGAAATTTAATAATGTATAATGTTTATGGATTTATTTAATAAAATTTCTACTATTATTTTAATGGTTTTAATATTGGAATATTCTAGAGGGATTAATTTATTTGTCCTAGATTGGGACTTAGGATTTCCCTTTTCCCCCTTAGCTAGAATTAATATTTTATAATTAATTCTTTATAATGATTATTTTTTAAAATTAATTAATTAAATTAACTAAGGGAAAAAATTATATTTTAATAAAGTGTATTATCTTAGGTAAATTTTAGAGTCGTATTATTAAAGTGGGTTTTAAAATTTATTACCCAAGGTGATTGCTTAGGGTTAATTCAGACCCTATTTTATAATTTAAATGTACCCTAATGACCCTACCCTTAATCATGCAACATAGTACTTACTTAGGATCCTTTATGGTTGTAATTACCTTAAGATTAATTAATTAGGGTATGTGCAAGATCATGGTATGTCAAAAAGTGGCGATGTGAAAAAATAAACTTTTCACTCATCCAAAAATGTACTAAAAAGTTTGTTGACTTTTTAGTAGGCCTAGGTGTCAATACACCTGGCTAAGCCAAAAACCAAAGCATGAGCCTAATCAGATATCCAATTTTTGCCATAAAATTGTATTTCTGGCTTGCGACTGCATTCAACATTTTCATTGTGAAAACGTTGAAAACAACTCTTGGTTTTGCATATTGATTGCTTCTCATATCTGATTTTCTCAACAAGAAAAGGTAAGTTAAATTTTTAAGTTTTAATTGTTTTTTATAAAAAATTAGGGTTTGAATGAGATTTTTTATTATTTTTTAAAATTGATTGTAATTGTTTATTTGGGTTCTAATTGTAATCAGACATGGACTCAAATCAGACTATGATCAAGTTATGAACCTAAACATAACAAAACATGACATATGTAATATTTTTGTGGATTCTAAAACTGATTTAAAAGTGGACACTAAAAAATCCAAGTTGTTAATTAAATGGTGCACAAATGATGTAATACATGATAACTTTTGGGACTGCTGGTGGATAGTTTTTGATTGACCACCTCACATAAATTTGGATATCCCATTTTATTTCATTAAAAAATTGTATGCTGAATTTGTGCTCGGTCACAAGGTAAATATTGGAGTATGAGACCGAACCAGGGTGTGGGCTTAGGCGCTCCTCAGGACAAGCCATGGGCACACCAGGTGAAATCCTACACATATGTCCCCCCTCTCGAGATTTCACCACCTCCTACAATGCAACATCCTGATATTATTGTTGAGGCTGGCTCATAGACTATTCAAGCCATTCACACCTTGAGTGATTTTCTGGTTACGTAGAGCGCATCATTGTCACCTCCTCATGTTGATGCTTCTGTCCCTTCCATATCCTCCATGGGCTCATATTTTTGTGTGCCCCACACTTGCATTATGTCCAAGAATCTGTGCTTAGGTCCCCTGAATGATAGTGATGCATATAACTACATCTTCAAGGGGGACGATACTACACAAAACACTATAGACACTGAAGAACCTCATGAAGATGTGCATTAGGGGCATAAAGAGCCATAGACTCCTACTGTTATGGTAAGGGTAAATAGTTCACTTTTTACATTGTATTTAATTTTAAATATTTGTATTTTTAGTAGAATTTTCTTACAATGATTTCCCACTTATATTTTTTTATGTGTTATATTTATGTTCAATTGATGACAGAGGAGGAGATGGTATAGGTAGAGGGGTCCACACTTTCAGTCATATCATTTGGCCTTGACACTTCCACTAAACATATGTTTTAATGTACTCATTAGTTTCCTTAAATTATTATAATAGTATATGTACATGTGTTTTCTAATTTTTATGATCATCTTATTACATACTAATGTAGGTGTCACCAGTTTCCATTGGGGGTAATTCTAGGGGGTTCAGGCATCAGGTGTTGACAAGGGGAAGGTAATTAAATAATTTAGTTTGTTTATGCATACATGTATACTTGTCAGTTGTGCGTACTCATTTTTAATTTACATGGTTTATTTGATAGAGGGTGGTGTCTGATGATGTCATGAGACCCTTTCACCATGATAGATTCACATGCATCTCAATTTGCAGTGATAGCCCCACAATTCATATATTTCTAAAGTTATTTGTGTATATTTTACTATTAAGTATATATAATATGATAAAGTCATGAGTGTATGAAGTATATGTTTGAATTTTGTAGGTCACCCCTAGTTTGAGAGAGGTAGAATTCCAAGAGTTGGTATCACTGATGACTCAACCAATATTTCATGAAGAAAGTTCAACACAGGTAAGTTTTAATGTTAATTTAGTTATTTTGTAAGCATATATTTGCTACCAAGGATTTAACATTAAATAGTATAACTTGTATCTCAATCTCATGTTCGCAAATGTATATAGGTCAAAGTCAACATTGGTGGCATTGTTCCTTCCCTACCAATGATATATATTAGGTCTCCTATCCACGTGAGGAGACAAAGAGGCGAGGTACATGAGAGTTCAGTTTTAGTTTTTTATTTTATTATTGTTGACTATGATTTTCAATTTTTATTTTTTATTTGTAGAAACCATATAAATTAAGTAATCTAACTTGGGGTTTCACTTTTGTGTTTGAATGAACGATCCATCAGAACCAAAGAGTACTTCAAAGAGGTTGTATTTTGATGATTCACTAGTAGAATAGGATGTCCTAGAAACATTTGTAGCTGAGCTTCTTATTTTGAGATATCATATGACATATGCCACATTGTATCTAGATATGTTGATTTTGTAAATATGTACAAAATTATTGTTTATTTTGATATATATGAAACTTATATTCAATCCAATTTATTAATTGTGTTCATTTATTCATTGTTAGTATGTAAATATGCTTGTGTGTATGTACTCATGTGTATAATTTATGCCTTAAGTATATTCATGTATATTCAAGTACATTCTTCATAACCTAAATACATGTGTATGGACTATGTGCATGACTTAAGTGAATTCATGTGTATGCATTATAATCTATGTGCTACATGTATGCTTCATGACATAAGAAAAATTATGTGTACGCTTTATGTGCTACGTGTGTTCACATGTGTAATTCAGCATTTAAGTGAAATCAAAATTTATTTACTACATTGTATTCATGTGTATCTGATGCTCTTAGCCAAGCAAAACCTTCAAAGTTCACTTCACAAATCTAGTGATCACCTTGTCAAATCATCTCTTATGCAATGTATCAGGTTAGAACTCTATTATACATGTCAAAGACACATCATTCCATGAGAATCAGTAAGCACACACATGGAATGATTCTTCTACATCAAGATTTTGTCAAACTGTTATTGAGAAAATAATGACCTATCATTCTAGGTACCGAACCCTTCTTTCTAGGGTCTGTAGGCAAGGGATTGTTCAAAAAGACTCTTGCAAATCTCTCTAGATCTCCCAATGGATCTAACACATCCCTATGGACCCCAATAGCATAGATCCATCACAAAATATACTCATCCATTGGAGTATATGCTCATAACAATGATTGGTGCTTCTTTATGCACCTTCAATCAACATTTACCACCATTTACGGTCTCTCCACCACCATATGTCCTCCATATCCCTGCAACCAAACACTATTGTAGAAGACACTAGTTAATTCCTTCCTTAAAATGCCAATGAAATGATGAAATACAAACATGCAAGTGATAACAAAATAATAGACAATCAATTTACTCCATTTCAAATCACAAACACATTCCACAATACATTCAAATGATCATCCTTGATCTCTTTACATTTTCCAATGACCCTTTATGGTCATGTCCCCATCTCCCTTGGAGTAGAAACATTTTTCCATTGTGGGCACAAACCAATTCTTCCATCACATTTGGTTGGGTAGGTATACCCTAGGAATGGTCCCACTTTGCCTCTTGACACACCAGAATGTTCGCCAACATATGCCAATGGTGCTTAGTGGACCTTGGGAAAACTTTGGTCCAGCATGTTCATGAATATTCTATTGAATTCATGTTTTGAACAAGGTTGTCATGAGCATTTACCCACCCAATAAAAGCTAATGGTTCAGACCATTTAGTGCTAGGATGAATGGTTTGGAAGAAACCTAGTTGTGCAACTTTTAACTGACTCTCATTGCAAGTTTGATGCATGAGCATCTTGGGTCCTTGGCAATCCTATGTCACCAAAAATAGATTTGAGTTTTTTGTGTTTCTTGGTTCCTTCTTTGACCAAGTTGGTTTGGTGTTGCTCGGTTTTCCTTTGTTTTCTAGTGTTGGTTGGTTATGTCTTTGATGCTTGGCAATTTCCCTAGCGCTCAGTGATGCTTGTCTAGCACTTGGTTGGATTTTCTTACCGATGGGTTTCTTTTGATTTTTTGTTGAGGCCGACCTATGCATTGATTATGGGTCATAATTTAATGCTAATATCCATCATTGGGAAGCATGTGGTCCCAGATCTGATTGTTACTTCTGTTGATTATGGATCTGAAGGTTGATTCAGTTCGGTAGCCTCTTGTATAAATATAGTTATTTGGTTAGAGTTTAGGGAGATATATTTTTTGGAGAGTCAGTTTTAGGATAGAAGTAAGAACATAGAATATTTGAGATTATTCATAGATCCTCGCATGTTTGGAGGACTTCTGTAATTAATTGTAATAGCTAGCTGAAACTGGGAAGGCCTTATAGCCCGACATGTATGAATTAATTTGAATTAATATATGAATGATCTTGCATTTTCTCTCTCCCACTATGTTGTTGTTTCTTTCACGTGTTGTTGAGAAAGGTGGTTCAGGTTGGGTGTGCCATTTCTTAGCCCCTCCTACCCACTCTTGCATCAGGTGGTATCAAAGTGAGGTGAGATATGGATCTAGGTTTGAGAATCTATATTTGAAGGTTCCTTCTTATGAATCCCTAGTTGAATTGTTGTGGGTAGCAGATAGCAATCTGACCTACAGTTGTAGAGGGTTTTCAAGATGGTTCGTAGGAGGTGAGATGCGGATCCAACATTGGCAGACATGTTGAGACAAATTGCTACTAGATTGGAAGCTATTGAAACAACCCAGAGAAGAGGAAGACATCTTGAAGATGTTAGTGATGATGAAGTTGAGGTAGAACAAGGTGATGTAGGACCTGCACCTATGATGGCTCAGGGTGAGGAAAGACTCTTGAAGTCTTTGACAAGTCTGAAGTCTACACCACACTTGAATCCTCCTAAGTATGTTGAAAAGTTGGATTCTAATGAATTGGTGGATTGGATCACAAAGATGGAAAAGAATTTTGAGTAAGAAAATGTACCTTAAGACAAGAAAGTGAAAATTGCAAGCACAAAGTTGAAAAGTCATGCATCCTTATGGTGGGAACATCTGCAGCTGGACAGAAAGAGGAAAGGCAAAGACAAAATCAAGGTATGGAGTAAAATGGTGAATAAATTGAAAGGAAAGTTCTTACCTTATGATAATCAGATTAACCTAGTTAGGTGAATGCAAAGTCTAAGGTAGAAAGATAGCTCGGTAAAGGAATATACTAAGGAATTCTATAGATTAGATATCAGATCTAGAGATGATGAAGATGATGTGGAAATAATTTCTAGATACTTGAATGGTTTGAGAGTTTCCATCCAAGAAGAAATTAGTTTGGTCAAATTGGAGAATATTGAAGAGGCTTATCAATTTGCATTGAAAGTTGAGGAGAAATTGAATAAGAGACATGAGCAAAGACAAAGAGGAAGAGGTGGTAGATTCCCTAGAGGAAGAGTTAGATCATATGGTGAAAATAGTAGATCTAAACTAGAAAAGACAACTCTAAATAAAGGCAAGACCAAGTGGAAAAGTGAAAGTCCATCTAGAGGCAGAGGTAGTAACTACCAAGGTGGTTATAATAGAGGAAGTTTTTGAGGAACTTGTTACAATTGTGGAGAAGAAGGACATAGATAATTTGAGTGTACACATGAAATTAAGAAGACTGGTAATAGTAGAAATGCTTTGGTGTAAGAAGAGTCACCAAATGAGCCTAAGAAGGAAAATAACTTGATGGTAAGGAGAGCACTGTGGAATGAAAGTAAAAAGGAAGATGTGGTAAGGAAAAGTTTGTTCAAGACCCGATGTATAATTTTAGACAAAGTTTGGAAGGTAATCATTGACAGTGGTAGCTCAGAGAATCTGGCATCTGAGCAGATGGTCACAAAGTTGCAATTGGAAAGGTTGAAACATCTGAAGCCCTATCAGATTTCATGGATCAAAGATGAGCATACACTCCTAATAAGTGAATAATGTTATGTGAATTTGAAGATTGGAAAGTACTATGATAAGGTGTTATGTGATATCATGCCTATGGATTGTTGTCATATTTTGTTGGGTAGACCTTGGCAATATTCAATAGACATGCTACATATGATGGGAGATTTCATAAGTATACTATTGTTGCTGATGGAAAGAGACAAATCTTGTTGACTTTGATGGAAGAAACTATTAGTAATGTTTGCACATCTGTGAAAGTTTTCTTGATGGAAGGAAGAAATTTTGTTAAGGATTTAAAGTGAAATGATGTATATTTTGCTATGATTCCTAACAAACCGAGTAAGAAAATAGAGGATAATGTCCCTGAGGAGATTGATAAATTACTCACAAAGTATAGTGAAATTATTTCTGATAATGTACGTGATGGTTTGCCACCAAAGAGAAGCATTGATCATTATATGGATCTAATCCCTGGAGCTAGTTTACCGAATAAGGCATCTCATCGGTTGACATCTACCAAGAATCAGGAATTGAATCGACAAATTCAAGATTTGCTAGAGAAAGGTTTGATCAGAGAAAGTTTGAGTCCTTGTATAGTACTTGTGGTATTGGTACCTAAAAATAATCAAGAATGGCGAATGTGTACTGATTCCAAAGAAATCAACAAGATAATAGTGAAGTATAGGTTTCCTATATTGAGAATGGATGATATAATGGATAGTTTGACTGGAGCAAAGTATTTTACCAAGATTGATTTGAAAAATGGGTATCATCATATTAGAATTAGATAAGGTGATGAATGGAAGACTACTTTCAAAACAAAAGAAGGTTTGTATGAGTGGTTGGTTATGCCTTTTGGTTTAACTAATGCACTGAGTACTTTTATGAGATTGATGATTGGAGTTTTGAAGAAATTCTTGGGTAAGTTTGTGATTGTATATCTTGATTATATTCTGATATTTAGTAAGACCAGAGAAGAAAATTTGTTGCATGGTAGAAAATTTTTGCAGAGATTGAAAGAAGAAAAGTTGCTGATAAATCTGAAAAAGTGTCCATTCATGAAAGAGGAGATTGTGTATTTAGGATTTGTGATTTCAGCTGATGGTTTGAAAATGGATCCTGAAAAGATTGAAGCTATTTTGAATTGGCCTAAACCTATGAATGCTAGGGAGGTAAGATCATTTCATGGTTTGGCAAGTTTTTACTGAAAGTTCATTAGAAATATTAGTTCAATTTGTAATCTTATGACTGAGACTATGAGGGGAGACAAAAGGGAATTCAAGTAGACAGATGGAGCTAATAAAATTTTTGAGACTCTGAAGTAGAAGGTTGTTGAATTGCTTATTTTGGTATTGCCTTATTTCAATAAGGTATTTCAAGTGGAATGTGATGCAAGTGGAAGTGCAATTGGAGCTATGTTGAGTCAAGAAGGTAAACCTATTTCTTTCTTCAGTGAAAAGTTGAATGATGCAAAAAGGAAATATTTTGTGTATGATCAAGAATTCTATGCTATTGTTCAAGCACTGAAGAAATGGAGATATTATTTGATGCTGAGTGAATTTGTGTTGTATACCAATCATAAGGCTTTACAATATTTGGGTAGTTAGAATAAGTTGAATCAGAGACATATGAAATGGGTTGAGTATTTACAGAGTTATACATTTGTGATAAAACATAAAAGTGGAGTCACTAACCGAGTTGGTGATGCATTGAGTAGAAGGAGATCTTTCATGACCTAGATGGGAATTGGAATTCTAGGCTTTGATGACATGAGAGATTCTTATGAATTTGATCCTAATTTTTCTAAGACATGGAGAAAGTGCAGAGCACCTATTCAAGATCTATAGAGTACTAAATGGGATGAATATTTTATGAAAGGAGGTATGTTGTTTAAAGGTATTCAGTTGTGTATACCAAGAGGAGCTATGAGAACTAATTTGATAAAAAAGAAACATAGTGGTGGTTTGGCTAGACATTTTGGTGTTGATAAGATATGGAGTTTTCTTAAGGAAAAATACTTTTGGCCTTTGTTGTATAAAGATGTTTGGAAATTTGTGAAAAGTTGTGGAGTTTGTCAAGTTGCAAATGGAGTTAGTCAGAACACTAGATTGTATACACTAATTTTTGTACCTGAGAAACCTTGGATTGACATCAGTATGGATTTTGTTCTTGGCTTACCAAAGATAGTAAGAGGTAATGATTCTATATTTATGGTTATGGATAGATTTTCTAAAATGGCACATTTATACCTTATAGAAAGACATTAGATGCAGTACATGTAGCAGATATTTTCTTTAAGGAAATTGTCAGATTGCATAGATTACCAAGGAGTATTATCTTTGACCGAGATAGTAAATTTGTTGGATACTTTTGGAAGACTCTTTGGAGAAAGTTGGGTACAAAGTTGAAATATAGTTCTACATTTCACCCACAAACTAATGGATAGACAGAGGTTGTGAATAGAATCTTGGAAAATCTTTTGAGATGTTTAGTTGGAGACACACCAGGTAATTGGGATTTTGTGTTGGCACAAGCAGAGTTTGCATACAATAATTCAGTGAATAGAAGTACTGGAAAAACACCTTTGGAGATTGTAAATGGCATATAGCCAAGAGGTATATCTGATTTGAGAGATATTGATGATGAAAGAAAGAGATGTGCTGAAGGAGAAAAATTTGTTGAGTACATGAAGACATTGCATGAAGATGTGAAGCTAAAACTAGAAAAGAGTAATCAGAAATACAAAGACAGAGCTGATAGATCAAGAAGATATAAGACTTTTGATGTTGGTGATGAAGTGATGGTTCATTTGAAAAAAAGAAGATTTCCTATTGGAACCTATGGGAAGCTGAAGATGAAGAAGTTTGGACCTTGCAAGATTTTAAGAAAATTTTAAAGTGGAAATGCATATGAAGTTGAGTTACCTGATGACATGGATATATCACCTATTTTCAACATTTTTGATTTGTATGAGTTTCATGAAACTAAAGAAGACATGGCAGTACTGACATAATATCCTAAGAAATAGAATGAAGAAGTTGACCAGATTTTGGGGTAGAGAGTTGGTAGAATTACAAGAGGTAAATAGTATATGGTGTTGTATATGGAATATCTAGTAAAATGGAAGAACAAATCGATTGAAGATAGTTCATGGATTTCATAGTCTGAGTTGGATACAGCTCAGATCATACCTACTGAATGATTTGGAGAATCATTTTCAAATAACCCTAGATGTCTGATGCATGAGCATCTCAGGTCCTTGGCAAAACTGTGTCACCAAAAATAGATTTGATTTTGTTTGTGTTTCTCGGTTCCTACTTTGATCGAGTTGGTTCGGTGATGCTCGATTTTCCTTTGTTCACCAGTGTTGGTCAGTTACCTCTTTGATGCTCGGTAATTTCCCTAGCACTTGGTGATGCTTGTCTAGCGCTCAGGTGGCTTTTCTTACTGACAGGTTTCTTTTGAGTTTATGTTGAGGCTGACTTGTGCATTGATTATGGGTCATGGATTTAATGTTGATATCCATCATTGGGAAGCGTGTGGTCCCAGATCTGACCATTACTTCTATTGATTATGGATCTGAAGGCTGACTCAGTTCGGTAGCCTCTTGTATAAATATAGTTATTTGGTTAGAGTTTAGGGAGATATATTTTTGGAGAGTCAATTTTTGGATAGAAGTAAGAAGATAGAAGATTTGAGATTATTCACAGATCCTCAGATGTTTGGAGGACTTCTATAATTCATTGTAATAGCTGGCCAAAATTGGGAAGGCATTACAACCTGACATGTATGAATCAATTTGAATTAATATATGAATGATCTTGCATTGTCTCTCTCTCACTATGTTGTTGTTGCTTCCGCGTGTTGTTGAGATAGGTGGTTCAAGTTGGGTGTGCCATTTCTTGGCCCCTCCTGCCCACTCTTGGGTCAAATTTTTGGCATCAAGCAAGACTGGGATGCCAAATTTTTAAAAAAATGAATCTCCCAAAAAAAAGAGAGGTTATTTTAGGGCTTAAAAACATAGTCTTGTAGAATCTCATAGATTGCATATAACTCTCATGGGGTCTGAGATATGAGCCTCGAAAGATCACTGCCCAATCATGCTTAGTGCACCTTGGGGGCACTTTGGTCTGGCATGGTCACAAATGTTCTAGTGACTTAGTGGTCAAAATGGGGTTGTCACTAGTGTTTACTTGCCCAACCAGAGCTAATGGTGCAAACCATTCTATTGCAAGATGAATAGTTTGGAAGAAACCCAGTGGTGCAACTTTCAACTGACCCTCATTACAAGTTTTGGCATCAAGAAAGACTAGTGTACCAAAATCAAACAAATTTGAATCTCCCAAAATGGAGAGAGGTTATTGTAGGCCTAAAAAACACAGTCCTGTAGAATCTCATGGTTTTTCAATACCTCTCACGGGGTCCAAGATATGGGCCTCAAAATATTAATGCCCAATCATGCTTAGTGCACCTTTGGGACACTTTGGTCCAGCATGGTCATGAATGTTCTAGTGACTCAGTAGTCAAAATGGATTTTTCACTAGTATTTACCCACCTAACCAGAGCTAATGGTGCAAACCATTCTGTGCTGAGACGAACGGTTTGCAAGAAACCCAGTGGTGCAACTTTCAACTGACCCTCATGACAAGTTTTGGCATCAAATGAGACTGGTGTTCCAAATTCAAAAAAATTCAAATCTCCCAGAATGGAGAGATTTTATTGTAGGCCTCAGAAACATGGTCCTGTAGCATCTCACAATTTGTCGATACCTCTCACGGGGTCTGAGATATGAACCTCAAAAAATTGCTTACCAATTATGCTTAGTGCACCTTGGGGACACTTTGGTTCGGCATGGTCACAAACATTCTAGTGACTCAATAGTCAAAAAGGGGTTGTCACTAGAATTTACCCACCCAACCGAAGCTAATGGCACAGACCATTTGGTGCTAGGATGAACGGTTTAGAAGAAACCCAGTGGTGCAAATTTCAAATAATCCTCACAGCAACTTTTGGTATCAAGGGAGTCTAGCATGCCAATTTCAACCAAATTTTAATCTCCTATAATAGAGAGACATTGTTTTAGGCCTCAGAAACATGACCCTGTAGTATCTTACAATTTTCCAATACCTCTCACGGGGTCTGAGATACGAGCCTCAAAATATCATTGCCCAATCGTGCTTAGTGCACCTTGGGGACACTTTTGTCCAACATGGTCATGGACGTTCTAGTGACTTAGTGGTCAAAATGGGGTTGTTGCTAGCATTTATTCACCCAAATAGAGCTAATGGCATAGACCATTCGATATCAAGATGAATGGTTTGGAAGAAACCCAGTGGTGCAACATTCAACTGACCCTCACTACAAGTTTTGGCATCAAGCGAGACTAGCATGCCAAATTCAAATAAATTAAAACATCCTAGACTAGAGAGAGGTTATTGTAGGCCTTAGAAACATGGTCCTATAGCATCTCATAGTTTTTTGATACCTATCATGGGGTCTGAGATACAAGCCTCAAAAAATTGATGCCCAATCATGCTTAGTGCACCTTGGGGACACTTTGTTCTGACATGGTCATGAAAGTTATAGTGACTTAGTGGTCAAAATGGGGTTGGCACTAGCATTACCCACTCAATTAGAGCTAATGGTACATACCAATCAATGCCAGGATGAACGGTTTGGAAGAAACCCAGTGGTGCAACTTTCAACTAACCCTCACTGCAAGTATTAGCATCAAGCGAGACTGGCGTGTCAAATCCAAACAAATTAACATCTCCTAAAATAGAGATAAGTTATTGTGGGCATCAGTAACATGGTCTTGTAGCATCTCATAGTTTTCTGATACCTCTCATGGGATGTTAGATACGAGCCTTGAAAGATCACTACCCAATCATGCTTAGTGCACCTTGGGGACACTTTGGTTCAGCATGGTCACAAACATTCTAGTGACTCAGTGGTCAAAATGAGGTTGTCACTAGTGTTTACCCTCCCAACCAGAGCTAATGGCATAGACCATTTGGGGCTAGGATGAATTGTTTAGAAGAAACCAAGTGGTGCAACTTTCAACTAACCCTCACTACAAGTTTTGGCATCAAGCGAGACTGTGTGCCAAATTAAAAAAAAATGAATATCTAGAAAAGAGAGAGGTTATTATAGGCATCAAAAACATAGTCCTCTAACATCTCATAGTTCACCAATACCTCTCACAGGGTCTGAGATACGAGCCTCAAAAGATTAGTGCCCAATTATGCTTAGTAAACCTTGGGGACACTTTAGTCTGACATGGTTATGAATGTTCTAGTGAATCGGTGGTAAAAATGGGGTTGTAACTAGCATTTACCTACCCAACCAAAGGTAATGGTACAATCCATTTGGTGCCAAGATGAATGGTATGGAAAAAACCCAGTGGTGCAACTTTCAACTGACCCTCACAGCAAGTTTTGGCATCAAGCAAGATTGGCTTGCCAAAATCAAACAATTTGAATCTCCCAAAATGGAGAGAGGTTATTGTAGGCCTCAAAAAAATGGTCTTGTAGCATCTCACTATTCATTGATATCCTTCATGGGATTTGAGATATGAGCGTCGAATGATCGCTCCCCAATCATTCTTAGTGCACCTTGGAGACACTTTGGTCCGGCATGCTCACGAATGTTCTAGTGACTCAGTGGTCAAAATGGGGTTTTCAATAGTGTTTACCCACCCAACTAGAGATAATGGTGTAGTCCATTTAGTTCCAGTATGCAATCCTTCAACACTATCCCTTCACCCCAGGGAATCACCATTTTACTTTGGACACATTTGAGCAATTTTGATGCAATCACTCCAACTATTACATCATTTGACGATACAAATGTACATGAACTTAAGACAATAAAAATGTAAGGATACCAAATTAAGATGATACAAATATAAGGATACAACATTCATAGTAAGGAAACACAATTTCATAAATTCATTACTTAGGTTTTCTTTTCTAAAGAGAATCTTCATTCTCTTTCCCAGTTCCCTTACGGGGCATGACATCTTTGGTATCAGAGCACTAAGTTGCTACATTAGGGCCCTAGAAATTTGGCCCATGCTTCTTAAACTTGTTATTCATTTAAGGAAAAACTTAACTCTAGCATTGGACTAGGACCCTTGAACTTAGCCTTCTCCTTACTTGTCCAGGGTGCCTCATATGACCCATGGTAGAAGGGGAGGTGCCCGAAATACTCCTCCTAGATCTTGTCAAGAAAGTTCTTAGGAAGAAGAACATTTTGAGAGAGGAGATAGAGGGGACCAATCTAATAACCACTCAAGAGCTTTTCAGGGGGCTCAAGTAATAGAATTGTTACAACAGATATTGTAGAGACTAGATGCAAGTTAGGATAGGGGTCACCATGTGGAGGCTAATGCCGCTCACGATGAGGAAAGAGAAAGGAGCCCTAGGAGGAGAGATCAGGTAGTAGAAGAGGACACTTTGTGTGATTCTCACATGAAAGACCTCCTCAGGACTAAGACTAACCCATTCAAGGGAACTCAAGGTGGATCCACTATCGAGACTTAGCTATTGGATTTGGAAAGGCTATTTTCATGCATCCTTACAGTAGCAATACCAAGGCCCAATTTGTAGTCATTCACCTTAGAGATTTTGCATCCATCTAGTGGGAAATAGAGAAAGATAAAATTCACATAGATATAACCACTCTTTCATGGGAATTGTTCCTAGAAATCTTTCAAGACAGATTTCCTTCTGATCAGTGGAGGTGGGAAAGAGCCAAAGAGTTTCACAACTTAAGGAAGTTAACAATGTTAGTTGATGACTATGAGAGAAAGTTCTTTGAACTCAAGCCATACTCAGGTTATAAGGATGATGAACCCATGCTAACTCAACACTTCATTAGAGGCCTCAATGGTCAATTGGCTGGTAGCATACGACTCTTTCAACCTCAAATAGTTAATGATGTAGTCATCGAGGCTCGTATTGTGGAACAAAATGCAGCCTTGGGGTTAGGAGGTCAAATAGGTAGCCATGGAAGTAATGCCTCTTAGGTAGGGACATGATTCAAAGGGAACCACTCTCAAGGAATACCTAGCCCTAAGGAGCTATCCTTATTCATCAGAAGGAAGTTAGAATCACCAGAAAAGGAAATTTTAGAACAACAACTTCAACAACAATAATGGGGGTTCTCAATCAAACAACTCTCGCAACTGGCAACATGCAAAGTGATATCAAAATTCACAACCAGCTTAGAGTATGCTATAGAATTCTAGTTGGGGTAGTTATCATCATTCCAGTGTACCTTCTATAGGAAGGAATTTTGTAAAGAGTAGAGGATGTTACTATTGTGGTCAACATGGTCATATTGCAGTTAACTATCCTCATAAGTCTACCCTAGTAGCTAGCTATAGACAGACCACTTTAGAACCCACAGTAGGTGATGTAGGTAGAACTCACTGAGTGTTTGCCACTCTAGACCACATCTAGGTCAAACATTAGGGATCGATCATCGAAACCTCATGTTTGTTGGAGGGTATCTCTACCACTATTCTATTAGATTCAGGAGTAACATATTCCTTCATTTCCCCTTCTTTAGTAGAGAAATATGGGCTGAAGGTAGTAAGGTAGGAAGATAGGTGGCAGGTTTAGCTAGCCTCTGGGGAAAGAATAGCCTCCAACTCTTGTGTTCAAGATTGCAAGTTAGGCCTAGGACCTTTCTCCACCTTGGTAGATCTCTGAATGATTCCTTTAGGCTTGTATGGAGTAGTTTTGGGTATGAATTTGTTGGATGCTCACAAAGCCATTTTGGATTGTAGAAGAAAGAGCATTCAATGTTTAGATGACTCAGGAGAACCTAAGAAGATATTTGGTGTGCAACAACCCATCTCT
Organism: Chamaecyparis obtusa; assembly: GCA_027943335.1. Lineage (NCBI taxonomy): Eukaryota > Viridiplantae > Streptophyta > Pinopsida > Cupressales > Cupressaceae > Chamaecyparis > Chamaecyparis obtusa. The sequence continues at coordinate 16,780 of BSBK01004466.1, forward strand.
CTTCGTATAATTTCTATAATGCAACTCAAGTAGTGCATGTGCAAAGGATGCCAATTGTTTGCAGTCTTAGTAGAAGACTTAGACAAAGAGGAGAGTAGGGATGTATCACTAGATCATCCCTTATTGCAAGAATTTTTGTATTTTTTTCCTAAGGAAATACCAGGAATGCCACCCAAGAGGGATATTGACTTCCAAATTGAGTTAGTACCATGTGCAGAACCCATCTCCAAGGCTCCATACCACATGACCACACAGGAACTTGGGGAACTTAAGGTTTGGTTGGAAGGGATTTTGGAAAAAGGGCTTATCAGACCCAGTGTGTCACCATAGGGTGCACCAGTAATATTTGTCAAGAAGAAAGATGGCTCTCTAAGATTGTGCATCAACTATCATCAACTCAATAAAGTCACAATTAGAAATTGGTGTTCTTTACCCCGCATCAATGATCTATTTGATCAAATGAAAGGACCAAAAATATTTTCAAAGATTGACCTCAAGTCAGGGTACCATCAACTTAGAATTTTGGAAGCTGATATTCATTGAACAGCCTTTCGCACCAAATATGGTCACTATGAGCTCACCGTGGTACCATTTGGACTAACAAACACTTCCTCTATATTTATGAGCTTAATGAATGGGGTTTTTAGAACCTACCTTGATAAATTTGTGATAGTCTTCTTGGATGATATCTTAGTGTTTTCCAAAACTCATGAGGAACATGAGATTCATCTTCGCCAAGTATTGCAGTGCCTTAGAGAAAACCAACTCTATGTCAGTGCAGAGAAGTGTGAATTCTTTCAGACCGAGGTTAAGTATCTTGGGCATGGCATTTTAGGAAATGGCATCATTATTGATCCAGCCAAAATCCAAGCCATAGTGGAGTGGCTAACTCTGACTAACATCCCCGCAGTTCATAGCTTTATGGGACTGGCTGGTTATAATAGATGATTTGTTAGAGAGTTCTCTAGGATAGCTCATCCCATCACTTCCTTGCAAAGGAAAGAGAAGAAATTTGTATGGTTAGAAAAGTGTGAGGCTGCTTTCCAGTGTTTGAAGGAAAGACTAACCAGTGCTTTGATCTTGGTGGTTCCTGAACCATCAGGGAACTTCATAATCTGTACAGATGCCTCACTGGAATGAATTGGGGTAGTTCTTATGTAATAAGGGAAAGTTTTTTCTTATGAGTCTAAGAAGCTTAAAGATCATGAGCTCAACTACCCCACCCACAATCTAGAGCTTGCAGTAGTAGTTCATGCCTTAGTAAAATGGAGACACTTTCTATTGGGTCATAAGTTTGAACTCCAAAAAGATCATTGAAGCCTTCAGTATATCTTCTCTCAACCTAACCTCAATGCTAGACAATGCAGATGGATGGAATTCTTATGTGAGTACAATTTTGAGGTTAAGTACATCCAAGGGAAGATGAATGTGGTGGCCAATGCTTTGAGCAGGTGCAAGCATAGTTTGTCAGCACTTTCTCTGAGCACTAATTTGGAGAAGCGTATCAAGGAGGCTCTCACTTCTGATTCTTGGTATTAGGAGGTAAAAGAAGAGATAGAGTCACAAAGACCCTTGGAGGGTCATTTTTTAGGATATTCCTTGGATACCCTAGGGTTATTGTGATAAAAGGACAAAATTTATGTGCCCTTATTAGGAGATCTTTGTGTGCTCATTATTTTAGAAAGCCACAAGGCTCCCTACTCATCACATCTAGGGGTAAAGAAGATGTATGTGGACCTACCTCAGTTGCATTATTGGTTGGGAATGAAGAGACATAGAAGACTATGTGGTAGGATGTTTGGAATGCCAGAGAGTTAAAGCAGAGCATCAACATCCAGCAGGTCTTTTACAACCTCACCTCATAATAGAATGGAAATGGGACATTATTTCTATGGATTTTATTATGGGACTTCTAGTTACCCCTCAGAGACATGACGCTATCATGGTAATATTTCTCTCCCATGTAGTCTTCCTATTCTACAACATTGGTAGCCAGAGTGTTTATGAAGAATATTTTGAGACTCCACGGAATTCCTAGGAAGATCATATTTGATCATGATCCAGTATTCACATCTACTCTTTGGACTTCACCTCAAAAAACATTAGGGACTCATATCAACTTCAGCTCAACCTATCATCCCGAGATAGATGAGTAGACCAAGTGAGTCAATCAGGTTCTAGAGGATATACTTAGAATGTATGTTATGGATAGACATACCCAGTGGGAAGAATATTTATATTTGGTGGAGTTTGAATATAATAATGGTTATCACAATTCCTTAGGCATGTCTCCTTTTTAGGCTCTATATGGTCATCTGTGTCACACTCCTTTGAGTTGGGATCATTTGGAGGATAGGGTGCTTCTAGGTCTTGAGATGTTATAGGATATGGAGTAGTAGGTTAAGCGTATTAGAGAGCATATTTTGATAGCTCAAGATAGATAGAAGAAATATGTAGATGCTCACAAGACTAATGTACACTTTGCTCTTGGTGATAGATTTTTTCTCAAGGTGCACCCACAAAATAGTCCAATCTTTTATGGAAAAGGCTCCAAGTTGGCACCCTGATTTGTTGGCCCTTTTGAAGTCCTAGAGAGGATAGGACTAGTAGCTTATTGGCTTTCCTTTCCACCTAGCATTGCTCATATTCATGATGTATTTCATGTTTCAGTTCTTAGAAAATATATTCCTGATGTGACTCATGGTTTGGATTGGAATGCATTAAGTTGAACTTACCTACTAAAGTGTGCCTGAAGGGTGTTCTCTCTACTTGAGGGTATTCAATATTGCTTCATGATCAATAGTACTAATAGTCCAAAGTTCCTTTGTCTTTGGTTTTCCTTGATGTTTCAACAACTTAACATTGGCTGATATAACAATGTGTGAATATATGAGAATGGTTTTGACCTTCTCATCATCTTCAAATGCGGGAATGCCATTATTTCTAATCATATATGTGTGTAACCATGTTCCTGCAACAACATGTGATCCTATTGGATATGTGATGCAGGAGCATCTTGGGTTCTTGGAAATTATGTGTCAGCAAAAACAAGTTTGTATGATCAAGAATTTTATGCTATTGTTCAAGCCCTGAAGAAATGGAGACATTATTTAATACCAAGTGAATTTGTGTTGTATACCGATCATAAAACTTTATAGTATTTGGGTAGTCAGAATAAGTTGAATTAGAGACATGTGAAATGGGTTGAATATTTGCAGAGTTATACATTTGTAATAAAAAATAAGAGTGGACTCACTAATTGAGTTGTTGATGTATTGAGTAGAAGATCTTTGATGATTGAGATGAAAATTGAAGTTCTTGGTTTTGATGACATGAGAGAATCATATGAATTTGATCCTAATTTTTCTAAGCCATGGAGAAAATGCAAAGCACCTATTCAAGATCAACCAAGTACTAATGGGAAGACTATTTCATTCAAGGAGGTATGTACATGTTTAAAGGTATTCAGTTGTGTATACCGAGAGGATCAATGATAATTAATTTAATAAAGGAGAAACATAGTAGTGGTTTGGCTGGACACTTTGGTGTTGACAAAACATTAAATTTTCTTAAGGAGAAATAGTTTTGGCCTGAGTTCTATAAGGATGTTCAGAGATTTGTGAAAAGTTGTGGAGTTTTTCAAGTTGTTAAAGGAGTAAGTCAGAATACTGGATTATATACACCGATTTATGTTCTTGAGAAACCTTGGATTGATATCAGTATGGATTTTCTTCTTGGCTTATCGAAGAAAATGAGAGGTAATGATTCTATATTTGTTGTTGTGGATAGATTTTCTAAAATGACACATTTTATACCCTGTAGAAAGACATCAGATGCAATAAATATAGTAGATCTTTTCTTTAAGGAAATTGTCAGATTGCATGGATTAACAAGGAGTGTCATCTTTGGCTGAAATAGTAAATTTGTTAGATACATTTGGAAGACCATTTAGAGAAAGTTTGGCACTGAGTTGAAATATAGTTCTACATTTCACCCATAGAATGATGGACAAATAGAAGTTGTGAATAGAAGCTTGGGTAATCTTTTGAGATGTTTAGTATGAGACACACCAAGTAATTGGGATTATGTGTTGGCATAAGCAAAGTTTGCATACAATAATTTAGTGAATAGGAGTACTGGGAAAACACCTTTTGAGATTTTAAATGTCATACAACTAAGAGGTATATCAGATTTGAGGGATATTGCTGATGAAGGAAAGAGAAGTGTTGAAGGACTAAAATTTGTTGAGTTCATGAAGACATTGCATGAAGATGTGAAACATAAGTTGGAGAAAAGTAATCAGAAATACAAAGATAGAGCTAACAAATCTAGAAGACATAAGACTTTTATAGTTAGTGATGAAGTAATGGTTCATTTGAAGAAAGGAAAATTTCCTGTTGGAACATATGGGAAGCTGAAAATGAAGAAGTTTGGCCCTTGAAAAATTTTGAGGAAATTGGATAGTGGAAATTCTTATGAGATTGAGTTACCTGATGACATGGATATATCACCTATATTCAACATTGCTGATTTATATGAGTACCATGAGTCAGATGAAGAAATAATAGTACCAAATGATTATCCTAAGAAATAGATAGAAGAAGTTGAGAAGATTTTGGAACAAAGAGTTGGTAGAAGTACAAGAGGAAAATAGTATATGGAATGTCTGGTAAAGTGGAAGAATAGACCAATTGAAGATAGTTCATGGATTTCATAATTTGAGTTGGATTCAGCTCGGGTTGTACCTATTGCATGATTCAAAAAATCATTTCAAATAACCCCAGGTGTCTGATGCAGGAGCATCTCGGGTCCTTGGAAATCATGTGTCACCAAAAATAAGTTTTTGTTTTCCTATGTTGCTCTTTTTCTACTTTGATTGAGTTGGTTTGGTAGTTTCTCGATTTCCTTTGTTAATCGAGATTGGTCAATTAATCCCTGGCACTTGGTTAGTCTTTCCTGGCACTCAATTATCCTTGCTTACTGAGTTGTTTGTTTTAGTTTCCTATTGAGGCTGACTTGTGTAATTAATTATGGTCATAGATTTAATGTTGGTATATATCATTGGGAAGCATGTGGACCTAGATCTAGTCATTCCTTCCCTTGATGGTGGAATATATGAGAAGAAATATAAGAAGTTTGATCTCCATTCTCTCTATCACTTGTGTGTTATTTTATTCCGCATGTGATCTCTGCAAGGTGGATCTGGTTAGGGTGTGCCTTTGGCTCCTCTCTACATCCTCCCTTGTGTCAATATGTGAACATATCATCATTTGTTGTCAGTTGTGCATGTTTCTGCTTTCCTCATACACAACATGCTAACTGGTAATTCAATCTCTAATCATTCCCTTATGGTGAAACCAATGAAAAAACATGTCCTGGCTATAGAAGATCTGAAAGATGGTCTTAGTCAAGTGAAGAATCAATGTCATCATGTATTACAAAGATTGTGACAGATAAAGGAGTTATATAATGTGGAACCCATGTATCAACCCACTCACTTGACTCACACTAATCTCAATCACACTGAAGATACTCTAAAAATAACAAGCCAACTCTCGTATCCAAATGGTCCATGTACTAGCATTTGAGCTTTGAAATGAATGTATTTTTGAAGAATCTTTCATAGTTTGACAATCCAACCTATCTCCTATTGTACCCAAATCAACCATCCAAAAGAATCTATGCACCACTGAATCAAGAGTCCCCCCCTATGACAATGTTGAAGTACACAAATCAACAATAGAATGAGCATCAAGGAGTTCTGCACCTGAAATCTTCAGTTGCTCCTTAACTAGAGCTCTCTTTATGCACACACCCACTCTATCATGCTCCCCTTTTCCATGACCGGACTCAAAAAAACTCCAAATATGAGGTACATCTCTCTCTACATGCATTCTACATTACCAATAAAATATACGAGCATTTTTTAATTGACATGTGCACTTATCTGACCAAATGAGATGTCTATCCATAAAAATATTATTTTTCTACACCCACTCAAAATAATTCTCAAAGCAATGTTGGACATACTCATGAGAGTGAGATCTATCATTGCTCATATAAAAATGGTACTCTTTGATTATCTTCCGATCATCTTCTATACTATCAGGGGAATGTCTATATGTTATGTACACAAAAATAGCAACCTGAATAGAATTGTAATAATGTGTCTTGGGAAGTCCATAACGTGGAGTTAGTTAATTTCTAGCTTGATTCATGGAATGCTTTGCCTCCTCTGAATACCGCTCAGCCTTTCCTAGATATCTGGGAAGTGTCTTCCTTGCATTGGGTTCACAAGTTAATTGACTACGTGTCTGCAGTATATATCCATTCAAGATTAGTTGTATGGAATGATTTTACCTCTCTTCCTATTAATCCTCAAGCTACCAAATCTGGTAATCAGTTTCTTTCTGATCAACTTATTGTCCTTTCTAGAGCCTCTGATTACCTCTTTTGGGCTCCATCTCTGGATGGTAACTTCTTAGTTAAGTTAGGTTATGAGGTGGCTCAGTCTTGTCAAAATAATAAGGAGAAACATAGAGCTTATCTTTTTTGTTGGCATAATTCAATACTCCCTAAAGTGGGCTATTTTTCCTGGCTTGTTCTCATAACCTATGTTCTTACTAGTGAAAGGTTGTCTAGGCTCAATATTGCCAATGGTTTTCAATGTGTCTTGTGTGGTTAGGCTCAAGAGTCGACTGGCCATCTTTTCCTTTAATTACCCCTTTGCTCAAAATTGTTGGTTGTTTATTATGGATAAGTTGGATCTTTCCATGCCTCTCCCCTTCACCATTTGGCACCTTTTTCAATCTTGGCCAACATTATTTTCCAAGTCCATTTTTTCTTGCATTTGGATCTGTACTCCCTCTCTAATTTTGTGGTCTATTTGGTGGGGGAGGAATAAATGGATATTTCGTAACAGTGCCTCATCCTTGGATGTTATTCTAAATAGGCTTCATCATTCTATTGTTGAGGTCACTAATGCTTATACCTCTAAGTTTAGGGGTAATCAGGGCTTCTCTTCTTGGGATGGGGCTATTATAAAGAAATGGAAGTGATTGGTCTTCCCTTCCCTTCCTTTCCCCATTTGTCCAAAATACAGGCTACAAACTAGAGCCTTAATTAAATGGTCACCCCCTCAAGATGGTTTCATGAAATTGAACTTTGATGGTTCCTCAAAAGGTAACCCAAGGAAGTCTAGACTTAGGTTTGTTCTTTAGGACTATCATGGCTCTCCCCTCCTTTTTGAGGCTTGCCCTATTCCACTAGGGACTAACAATCTAGCAGAAGCTTATGCATTATTCCATGGTCTTACTACTACAAAAAAACTAAATATTAGGTTTCCTCTTATTGAAGGAAAATCCTTGGTAATTATAAATGCTTGTGTGAAAAGGCTCTCTTTTGAAAGACATATCCATTATGTTTTTTCCCAAATTTGGTTTCTCCTTGACTCATTTTTGGAGTGCTATTTAACCCACATTTTTAGAGAAGGTAATAAATTAGCAGACTTGCTTGCTAATCTAAGTGTTGATGATCTTCACATGTCTTATCCCTCTAGTTTAGTTTCCTTGGTCTCATTCCCTGATATTTTTAATTTGATTTCTCTTGAATCAATCCAATTCTTCCCGCATTATTTCTCTCTTCTTGTGTCAGCCGATTTGATTTCCCTCTTAGTTGCCCTCTATGGTATTAGAGGTATTCTAGTATAACTTACTCTTTTTTATTCCTTGCAAATGAAGTATTTTTCATTAGGTTGTGTATCCTTCATTAATGAAGAAATCCTCCATTCGCATGTGTCTTTTAGATTGGGTTTAATTTCTTTATGCTCTATCTCATGTGTTATCTTGTTTTCAGTATGTTCTAATCCTTGTATTAATTATTAGTGTGCAGGGTGGCTCTTTAGTTGCGTCACTAAATGAGTATTTTTGGTTGTAACTCATGTGTATGATAGATCAAATCTTTTGTGGCTCACTAAATCTATGTACATTCTAATCCTTGTATCAATTATTAGTGTGCAAGGTAGCTCTTCAATTACATTGCTAAATGAGTATTTTTGGTTGTAACTCACGCATATGACAGATCAAATCTTTTCCAGCTCATTAATTCTATGTACACGTTGAGATAAAGAGTTGTTTCCTTCATTCATTCCATTAAAAGAGAAGTTTCATTTATGATGACTATATTTTCTATATATATTTGCTCAGCTCCTTCCCTTTCTCTACCTTTCAAATTCACAGTTTATCCATTTCTCCTTTGTATTGAAAACATGGCTTCTAATAGATGTTTTGATGAATTTAATCCATTTAATCTTTGAGTTCTTCTTCCCTCCCCTAAATTTATAGATGTTACAATAAGAGAACTAAGACTATTGTTGAAAGTGCAAATGTGAAAGTTGATGAAAAGTTTAAAATTCAAGAAAGAATGCTTGATTATGAATCTGATGAAGGAACTAACCCTCAACCTAATATTGAAGCTACTAAGCAATTTTTTGAGACTGACAGTGAATTGTTGAATGAAAGTCATGCTGAAGAAAATAGAGAAGAATCTACAGTTGAGACAAGATCTGAGACTATGACACCTAACAGGTATATTTCAAGACATCATCCTATTGAGCAAGTTATTGGAAGTTTAGACATAGGAGTTCTTACTCGAAAGAATGTACATTTATGTTTGATTTCTCAAATTGAACCTAAATCTACTAATGAAGCATGTGAAGATGAACATTGGGTTAAAGTTATGAAAGAAGAATTGGATTAGATTGAAAAGAACAAGACATGGGAATTGGTCTCTAGACCTAAAGATAAAAATGTGATTGAAACTAAATGGGTATTCAAAAACAAGATGAGTGAACAAGGAGAAGTAATTAGAAACAAAGAAAGATTGGTATGTAAGGGATACTCAAAGCAAGAAGGAATTGACTATGAAGAGACCTTTGCCCTTGTGGCAAGACTTGAAGTAGTAAGAATGTTTTTGGCTTATGCAACATTTAAGAAATTCAAAATATATCACATGGATGTGAAGTTAGCATTTATGAATGGTGAATTGAAAGAAGAAGTCTACATTGATTAGCCTAAAGGTTTTCCTTTGACTCAAGAAGGAGACATGGTATGTAAACTAAAGAAAGAACTATATGGATTGAAACAAGCACCTAGAACTTGGTATGTGAGACTAGACAAGTATTTGTTAAAGTTGGGATTTACAAAAGGAACAACTAATAGTAATTTGTATACAAAAGAAATTGAGAATGGATTGTTAGTTTTGGTTATTTTTGTTGATGACATTAGTTTTGGAGGAGAAGATGAAGCTAGCGACAAATTTTTTGATGAAATGAAGAAATAATTTGAAATGAGTATGATTGGAGAAATGAAATATTTTTTGGGATTACAGATAACACAAAACAAAGATGGTATCTTTGTAAGTTAGAAAAAGTACTTGAATGATTTGTTGAAAATATTTGGTATGGAGAATTTTAAACTAGTTGGAACACCTATGGTTATAGGACATAAACTATCTAGTAAAGATGAGACACCAGCAGTTGAGCAAAAGAAATATAGATCTATGATTGCAGGATTATAGTACTTAACACATACAAGACCTAATATAGCACATTCAGTTGGGATTGTGGCTAGATTTCAAGCTGAACCTAAAGAATCACATTATGCAATAGTGAAGAGGATATTGAGATATCTTAGATGCACAATGGACTATGGAATGTGGTATGAAAATTCTGATGATTTTAACCTGTGTGCATATACTGATGCTGATTGGGGAGGCAGTATTGATGATAAGAAAAGCACTAGTGGTGGAGCCTTTTTTCTTGGAGGAAGATTAGTTTCTTGTATGAGAAAAAAGCAAAATTGTACCTCACAGAGTATAGCAGAAGTAGAATATGTAGCAATAGTAAACAATTGTAATCAGATAATTTGGATGAAGCAGATGTTGATGGACATTGGAATCAAGTTTGATGAGCCTATTGTCATACATTGTGATAATACAAGTACAGTTAGTATGTCAAGAAATTAGGTTTTACATTCTAAAACAAAGCATATAGAGATCAAGTATCATGTTGTAAGAGAGAAAGTTGCAGATAAAGAAGTCAGATTGGAGTACATTAGCACAAAGGAATAGATAGCAGACATATTTACTAAGCCCTTGCCGAAGGATACATTTGAGTATCAAAGAGGTATGCTTGGGGTTATGCCCCAACCTGCTCTTGAGTAAAGATGTAGATGGTTGCATCTGTCCAGTGGTTTATGCACCTATCTTCCTTCTGGACTGGATGTTGGTACTTCCTCTATGGGGGAGTATGTGTATCTGAGCTGAGTCATTGAGGACTCTAGTGAATATTTTTTTTTTTGAATAGTGTCTTTTGACATTGAGCTATTGTTTGACATAGTGATGGAATTTTTGTCATTGATGTCAATGGGGAAGAGAATCATGAAAAAAATTGAGGAACTACATTTGTTGGAGAGATTGAATAGGAAAACAAAGCAAGATTTGATTGATGAAGAGCAACAGAGCAGTTGAGTAGCAGTGATTGGATTTTTGGAACATTGAATGTTTTTCATCTATGTTGGCATCAATGCCAATGGGGGAGATTGTTAGGAATGAATTTTGAAGCTTTGGAAGTCATTCTATAGTAGTGGTTGTTGCATTCATGGCTATGATTGTCATTGATGTCAACACAGTGTTATTCTGGAGATTAGCTAAGAAGTAGGCACAGTTTTGTTTTGCACACATGTTATATTGTAGATTGAGTTATGCAATGTTGATGTTATGTTATTTGGTGTGTTATTAGCCTATGGTTAAGAGCACAAAAATAAATTCACTTATTTATGAAAGTTATAAGCATTTTGGTGGAAGCAGTATTCTGGCAGTGTTCTTGAGTTGTGGTTTTTGGTAATCGGAGGATATCTCCTAATCGGGATGGAATCTGATTCTACATAGTTAAAGGGAAGTTTGAGACTCATTTTTGGTGATGTGGTTCACATTGCAAACTTCTAGGTCACATGAGTGGAAAGTTACAATATCTGGAAGTTGATAGTTTTATGTAATTGTGGTGTAGTGTGTTGAAATTATTATTTTGTATATTTATGCTGACTCATTTGTAATTATTTGAGTGTGGCATAAAGGAAGGAATGTTTTCATTGTTTTAAAAATATTTTGTGATGGTTATGATGTGGAATTATGATATTGGGATGTGAATGTATGCATGAAGTGAAGAAAAGAGCTAATTCAGTGATGAAGGAAGACTTGCGAAGTACAGAGATCTAGATTTGTGATCTTGTGTAGTAGAGAGTGTAGTTTTGGCACAATGTAAAGGAGGTAACATATTTCATATTATTCTATTGAATAATCCTAAGATCTATTGGACAGTGAGTTCAGAGATCTTGCCTTGAAGCTGTTTGGGTAGTGGGTCCTTCTGCCTTCCATAACTCCTAACAGGGTTAGATTCTTTTAACAGGGATTCCAAATCTCCTAACAAGGATTCATATTTACTAAATGTATTTCATAAGACTCCTAATAGGGTCCATCCTCTAACAAGGAACTTTGATATTAGTGCATCATTTTTTGGGCATCATTCCCACCAGGGTTTACTCTTTGATCAAGAGGTTCCCTAGTTAACATATCTTGTGTTATTGTGTCATTGTGTATGATTATCTTTCTATGGTTGGTTATTGCATTGATTATATGGTTTAAAGATATTGAAGTTGATAAATGGTTTAATTATCAAATAACTGATTCACCCCCCCCCCCTCTTAGTTATCTTGGTGGTCTTTACTTTCTAACAATTGGTATCAAAGTGGCAGGTCATTGAAAGGAAAGTTTAACAGCTTAAGGAGATCCATGGTGAATTTTAGGAAAGAAAGCCCTAAGTTTGATGGAGTAAATTTTGACAGCTAGAAGGAAAAGATGAAGACACATCTCTTGTGTTTAGGACCAAGCTATTGGTTGATTACAAAGAATGAAAGGACTATAATTGAAGAAGACAATCTTGAAACAAGTTCTAAAGATGAGGTAGATCTATTCATGTGTAACATACTTGCAAGAGAAGAACTCTTGACAGCACTTCTGGAGAATTAATATAGTCAGGTAAAATGTTTTAAGAAATCTAATGAAATTTGGAAAGCTTTACACTCTACTTTTGAAGGTGATGAACATGCAAAAAGAGCTAGATTACATAATTGGATATGTGCATTTGAATATATTAGAATGATGGAAGATGAATCTATTAGAAGCTATATTGGTAGAATGTCAAAAATTGTCACAGGGATAAAATCTTGTGGAGGATCAAAGATAGAGAATGAACTGATATGTAAAATTCTGAGGACATTGACTTCTGTATTTAAGCAAACAACACAAATGATTGAACAAGTTATACCTTGTACTACAAACTTCACAAGAGAGACTCTTCTTGGAAGATTGGAAGCAACAGAGATGAATTTGAGGTTATTAGGAGACTTACCTAGAATGGAGATAGCATTCAGTGCTCTTAGTATTCGACCTACTTTGTCAAGAAGTACAAGTGTGAATGGAGATTATGCTAGTAGTAGTAGATCCAAATCTGAAGAAGATAAGAAGATTGAAGAAGGTATTGCCTTGCTTGTGAAAAGAGAACCAGATGGTAAGAAAATCTTTAAATGTTGGACTTGTCAAGAATATGGTCATTTTGCATCTAAGTGTCCTAAGAGAGTTAAGAATTATAGAAACAATTTCAAGCCTAGAAGACCTAAAGAATGTTATTATGCAAATGATGAAGAAATTGAAGCAGGAATTGAAAGACATTTGAGTGACAGTGATAATGATAATCTTGATGACATAGTATTTGTAGCAATTAAGGAAGAAAATTCTGAATCTAATATTAAAGAAGAAAAAGCCTTAGTTTCCCAAGTTGAAAAGAAAGCTAATTGGATTATAGATAGTGGTTGTTCACGTCATATGACTAGTGATAAAGGAAAGTTCATAAAGTTTAACAATCATGATGGAGGAGTTGTTAGAGTTGGTAACAATGCACCTTGTTTTATTAAAGGTATAGGATCTATCACTCTTGATTGAAATACTAATACTGATGATGTTTACTTTGTGGATGGATTGAAACATAATCTATTGAGTCTTGGACAATTAGTTGATAAGGGATATCAAGTTTTGTTTGCTGAAGAAACTTGTGTGATTACGAATAAAGATGGAAATTTGATTGGAATAGGATCTAGAATCAGAGGTAATGTATTTCAGTTGAACCCTACTGAGATGACATGTTTGATGACTAATATTGATGATAGTTGATTATGGCATAGAAGGTTTTTTCATATAAACTATGATAATATTTTGAAAGTGATTTCTACAGTTGCAGTAAGAGATTTACCTAAGATTATGAAGCCTACTAACATGATTTCCAAGGAATGTGTGATGGCTAAGCAGAAAAGGAGTTCATTTCCTAGCAAGAAGTTCACATCTATAGAGAAGTTGGAGATTGTTCATACAGACTTGAGCGGTCCTACTAGCACTAGAGGATTCTATGGAGAAAGGTATTTTATGATTCTTGTTGATGATTTTACAAGAATGATGTGGATTGCATTCCTGAAAGAAAAATCTAAAGTATTTGATAAGTTTAAGGTGATTAAGAATAAAGTTGAGAATGAATCAGGAATGAGGATTAAATGTTTGAGATCTGATAGAGGAGGAGAATTTACATCTAAAGAGTTTAACACTTTTTGTGAAATGAATGGTATTAAGAGACAGTATTCAACCCCTAGAACACCTGAACAAAATGGTATTACAGAAAGAAGGAACAGATCAATGACTGAAGCAGCAGAAGCTATGTTGTTTGAGAGTGATTTGGCAAAGACATTTTGGAGAGAAGCAGTGAATACAATAGTATATACAATGAACAGAGTACAAATCAAAGCAGACATAGACAAGACACCTTATGAATTATGGTTTGGACATTCACCCTCAGTTAAGTATTTTAGAATTTTTGGAAGCAAATGTTATATTAAGAGAGATGATGATATAGGAAAGTTTGATCCTAGAAGTGATGAAGGAATTTTTCTTGCATATTCTTTGAAAAGCAAAGCTTATAGATGTTACAATAAGAGAACTAAGACTATTGTTGAAAGTGCAAATGTGAAAGTTGATGAGAAGTTTAAAATTTAGGAAAGAATGCTTGATTATGAATCTAATGAAGGAACTAACCCTCAGCCTAATATTGAAGCTACTGAACAATTTTTTGAGACTGACAGTGAATTATTGAATGAAAGTCATGATGAAGAAAACAAATAAGAATCTAGAGAAGAATCTATAGTTGAGACAAGATCTGAGACTATGACACCTAACAGGTATATTTCAAGACATCATCCTATTGAGCAAGTTATTGGAAGTTTAGACAGAGGAGTTCTTACTCGAAAGAAGGTGCATTTATGTTTGATTTCTCAAATTGAACCTAAATCTACTAATGAAGCATGTGAAGATGAACTTTGGGTTAAAGCTATGAAAGAAGAATTGGATTAGATTGAAAAGAACAAGACATGGGAATTGGTCCCTAGACCTAAAGACAAAAATGTGATTGGAACTAAATGGGTATTCAGAAACAAGATAAGTGAACAAGGATAAGTAATTAGAAACAAAGAAAGATTGGTATGTAAGGGATACTCACAGCAAGAAGGAATTGACTATGAAGAGACATTTTCCCCTGTGGCAAGACTTGAAGCAATAAGAATGTTTTTGGCTTATGCAACATTTAAGAAATTCAAAATATATCAGATGGATGTGAAGTTAGCATTTCTGAATGGTGAATTGAAAGAAGAAGTCTACATTGAGTAGCTTGAAGGTTTTCCTTTGACTCAAGAAGGAGACATGGTATGTAAACTAAAGAAAGCATAATATGGATTGAAACAAGTACCTAGAACTTGGTATGTGAGACTAGATAAGTATTTGTTAAAGTTGGGATTTACAAAAGGAATAGTTGATAGTAATTTATATACAAAAGAAATTGAGAATGGATTGTTAGTTTTGGTTATTTTTGTTGATGACATTATTTTTGGAGGAGAAGATGAAGCTAGTGACAAATTTGCTGATGAAATGAGTATGATTGGAGAAATGAAATACTTTTTGGGATTACAAATAACACAAAACAAAGATGGTATCTTTGTAAGTCATAAAAAGTACTTGAATGATTTGTTGAAAAGATTTGGTATGGAGAACTGTAAACCAGTTGGAACACCTATGGTTATAGGACATAAACTATCTAGTAAAGATGAGACACCAATAGTTGAGCAAAAGAAATCCAAATCTATGATTGGAGGATTGCAATATTTAACACATACAAGACCTAATATAGCACATTCAGTTGGGATTGTGGCTAGATTTCAAGATGAACCTAAAGAATCACATTATGCAACAATGAAGGGGATACTGAGATATCTTAGAGGCACAATGGACTATGGATTGTGGTATGAAAATTTTGATGATTTTACCCTCTGTACATATACTGATGCTGATTGGGGAGGCAGTATTGATGATAAGAAAAACACCAATGGTGGAGCCTTTTTTCTTGGAGAAAGATTAGTTTCTTAGTTGAGAAAAAAGAAGAATTGTACCTCAAAAAGTATAGCAAAAGTAGAATATGTAGCGGCAGAAAATAATTATAATTAGATAATTTGGATGAAGCAGATGTTGATGGACATTAGAATCAAGTTTGATGAGCCTATTGTCATACATTGTGACAATACAAGTACCATTTAGTATGTCAAGAAATCTGGTTTTACATTCTAAAACAAAGCATATAGAGATCAAGTATCATGTTGTAAGAGAGAAATTTGCAGATAAAGAAGTCAGATTGGAGTACATTAGCACAAAGGAACAAATATCAAATATATTTACTAAGCCCTTGTCGAAGGATACATTTGAGTATCTAAGAGGTATGCTTGGGGTTATGCCCCAAACTACTCTTGAGTAAAGATGTAGATGGTTGCATCCATCCAGTGGTTTATGCACCTATCTTTCTTCTGGACTGGATGTTGGTACTTCCTCTATGGGGGAGTATGTGTATCTGAGCTGAGTCATTGAGGACTCTAGTGAAATTTTTTTTTTCTAAACGGTGTCTTTTGACATTGAGCTATTGTTTGACATAGTGATGGAATTTATGTCATTGATGTCAATGGGGGAGAGAATCATGGAAAACATTGAGGAACTACATTTTTTGGAGAGACTGAATAGGAAAACAAAGCAAGATTTGATTGATGAAGAGCAACAAAGCAGTTGAGCAACAGTGATTGGATTTTTGGAACATTGGATGTTTTTCATCTATGTTTCCATCAATGACAATGGGGGAGATTATTAGGAATGAATATTGAAGCTTTGGCAGTCATTTTGTAGCAGTGGTTGTTGCATTCATGGCTATGATTGTCATTGATGTCAACATAGTGTTATTTTGGAGATTAGTAGAGAAGTAGGCATAGTTTTGTTTGGCACACATGTTATATTATAGATTGAAATATGTGATGTTGATGTTATGTTATTTGGTGTGTTATTGGCCTATGGTTAAGAGTGCAAAAAGAAATTCACTTATTTATGAAAGTTATAAGCATTTTGGTGGAAGCAGTATTTTGGCAGTGTTCCTGAGTTACGGTTTTTGGTAATTGAAGGATATCTCCTAATTGGGATGGAATCTGATTCTACATAGTTAAAGGGAAGTTTGAGACTCATTGGTGGTGATGTGGTTCATAGTGCAAACTTTGAGGTCACATGAGTGGAAATTTACAATATCTAGAAGCTGACAATTTTATGTAATTTTTGTGTAGCATGGTGAAATTATTATTTTGTATTTGCATGCCAACTCATTTGTAATTATTTGAGTGTGGTATAAAGGAAGGAATGTTTTCATTGTTTTAAAAAGAGTGTGTGATGGTTGTGATATGGAATTATGATATTGGGATGCGAATGTATGCATGAAGTGAAGAAAAGAGCTAATTCAGTGATGAAGGAAGACTTGTGAAGTACAGAGATCTGGATTTGTGATCTTGTGTAGCAGAGAGTGAAGTTTTGGCACAATGTGAAGGAGGTAACATATTTCATATTATTTTGTTGAATAATCCTAAGATCTGTTGGACAGTGAGTTTAGAGATCTTGCCTTGAAGCTGTTTGGGCAGTGGGTCCTTCTATCTTCCATATCTCCTAACAGGGTTAGAATCTTTTAACAGGGATTCAAAATCTCCTAACAGAGATTCATATGTATTGAATGTATTTCATAAGACTCCTAACAAGGTCCATCCTCTAACAAGGAATTTTCATATTAGTGCATCATTTTTTGGGCATCATTCCCACCAGGGTTTACTCTTTGATCAAGAGGTTCCCTAGTTAACATATCTTGTGTTATTGTATCATTGTGTATGATTATCTTTCTATGGTTGGTTATTTCATTGATTATATGGTTTAAATATATTGAAGTTGATAAATGGTTTAATTATCAAATAACTAATTCACCCCCCCCCTCTCAGTTATCTTGGTGGTCTTTACTTTCTAACAGTTAGCTGTGATTAAGGACTATATTGCATCCTCTGCTATCTTGTCGCTTGATCGTGTCCTTAATAGGATTCCCTTCAATGTAGGTTATAGAGGCAAGGCCTTTGCTAAAACATATTCTCTACTAGGCTTGATGTCTCATTCTTGTGCTCTGGTTTCACCAACAGGTTCTTCTTTTGTGGGAGGTAACTTCTCACCTCACAATGGTGGCTTTGATTCTCTGGGTATCCATGTTCCGGTTATGGACTCATGTGGGGGCAAATCTCCTTCTTCTCCTAATTTTTCTTTAGGCACTTTGGGGTTGGATTCTCTCTTGCATCATGAATCCAATAGATTGTGGAGCTCCTTGTTCTTCTCCCCTCCTTCATAGTTTGGAAGGGGGGCATTTCATGATATCTAATCTTCCTTCTTTATGGTTTTTTGGGCTACCAATTTCCTGCAGGCTCTCCACATTATGCACAGGTTCTCTAGCTCCCATACACTTTGGGTTGTTCAATTTCCTACAAGCTCTCAGTATCACATACATTTCATTTTGGAAATATCTCTCTTCACCTGTGGTTTGATGTTGGATTATCTATGACTTCTGCTTCTCTTTGGCTATCGACACACTATGTTTGGCTTTCAATACAACTCAAGGATTTTTCCTGGGCTTTCTTCTTTCATCTCAGCTGATATAAGATGATGGAGTCTCTATGCCTTATGCTTCTCTATGTTTGGCTAGCCTTCTAGTCCTCCTTCTTATGGTGGTTTTATTTCTTGATGTTTCTCCATGCATATTTGCATGTTTTGTTCTTTGTATCAGGGTTGCATTATTCAAAGATGTATTTGGGCCTCAATCGGGCCATGGGTTTTGGGTAGTTTAGGTTTTCTGGTATATATCAACATGAAATATTTTCTAATGGGCATTCTCATTGTACTTTTCTAGGATTTTGATATAAACTTGTCATTGGGCTCCTTAATACCCTTGGGTTTGGGTAGCCTATGTTTCTACACGAGGATCAAACTTTTTGTATTATGATGGGTAACGAATGGAGTTTTTCTTTCTGGTTCTTTTCTTTGGGAGCCCTTTTTGAACCAGTTCATTATGAATATAAATATAAAAAATTTCAAAAAAAAAATATTGAGCTTGCAAATCATTTTGGGGCTGCAATGTATAGTTCTCTACAAATTAAACAACCGATATAATAGTGCCAATTGGGAAAGTGTCCTTACACATCCTGAATTGTTGATCCAACCACTAAGACTTGTGACTATGCCTTGCATAGTTGTAAAAAAGATTCTTCCTGAAATCTGAAATAAACTAAGCTATATTGCATTCTTTTGTAACAAACTCACATCTAGAGCCTTCACCTCCACTTTTAAATGTATATTTAACATTTTCATATATTGTTTTGTGGACAATTGTCTTTCCAAAATCATGTTCGCAGCCCTCATGAAAACATCCAACAAACTTCACTAGCCCACCACACTCTGAGCACTTGTCATTTAAGAAATCTTTTCTATAAATGAAACATCCATCATATCTAGGACATAAAAAATGATCTAGCAAGCCTCTTGATGATTTTGGAAGAGCACTTGCACCATGCTCCTCCAACATTTCACTAGTATGTAGAGTAGAATGAAGGGATCGTAATAGTTCATGGTGCATTGAAAACTCCACATTATATTTGCAACATGTATTTTGAATCTTAAGAGGTACACAAAAAAAGGCTTGAGGGATTCAAAAACTCTTTGTAATATTCGCAATGTTGGATGTGTCTGAAATTTTTTTTTGAACATTGTTTGACTCACCTCCAAATAATGTTTGGGATGCGGGGTGCGGTCTCGAATGCCAATTCTCAACTTCAAGACATCCTTCACATTTGGTGACAATCTTGAGTTAGATTGCCAAAATAGTTAAATTTGATCCTTCACACCATCGGTAAGCTTCTTATCACAACATGAAAGTCTCCCACCATAAGCGCATGTATCATGTTGAAGAGGATCATCAATTCTTTCTCTTCTTGCAAGTGCTCTATCCAAAGTTTTATGATTTAGGTTCAAGTCAACACAATTTTGTCTCATCCAACGAGCCTTTCTCAAATGATGACTTACTAAGGAGGTTGTAATAACCCTCCTAGCAGCTCTCTTATCTTTTTCCTTGGTAGTATTCCCAATGGAATTGAGAGCGCTAAAAATATTTCTCACAATAATAGCATTCCTCTCCTTTTTCTTGTTCACAATATTCAATTTGACTAGTATATGTCTAGTCTTCTGCATCTTTAACAATTGCACAAATATTTGACATCACTCAACCAACGTCTTCTTGCTAAAAAATTGATCAAAAAGTTTTGAAACCCACAACCAAATGGTTCTTTCTGATCTCTTTCCATCAAAATTGCTCATTATGTCCTCATCAATTTCGAGAAACTATTTTCTTTTTCTTGAAGGTCTCATTTTTTAATTTTGTCTTTCTTCCACCCAAGGGACTTCATTTCTCATATAATTTGGAGATGTGTTACATTGATTTGGTTCTTGTGTACCATTATCATTGTCAATTCCTTCATATTCAATTGGTGGATTGTCATTGTCAATGTCCACACTTTCATTCTCCACATCTAAATGTTCATTTTCAAAACTACATTTTCATCTTCAATCCCAACATTCTAATTTTCAGTATTATTGTCATAAATAATTTCAAATTCATGTTTTTCTTCACTTGAAACCACATTTAAGGGTGGGCCTATGCCCACATCTTCATTAATATTTAATATACCTTGTCTCTTATTCTGAAGGGCAACCCTATCCATTTCTCTATACACTTTGACAATCTCTTCATTTGTGGGTTTCCTCTTCCGTTTATGCTTTCAACGACTACTAATCCCCATAGTGAGACCAAAAGGGTGATGTAAAAACCTTTGATAATAGAGAAATTCCAACCAAGAAGGGGGAAAAAGTAGATTTTTGTGTTCTACAACTATAATCCCGTGATTCTCTACAGAAAAATGTGCTTCTCGAGATGAGGGACCTAGAGAATAACTTTTTCTTTTCAATGCCAGTAAAAACAATCAGATATTTGAAAATGTCAGATATCCAAAATCTCTCTCTTTCTCTCTCTCATGTATTATTGACCATATAATATAAATATTTTAATAAACATTTAATACTAATATTATACAATTATACAATAGAGAAATAAATAATAATACAATACTAATATAAAAATTTATTTAATACTAATGCTATGCTATTATCATTTAATATTAGTATTAAAAAAATTGTAATATATAACTTAAAATTGAAAAAAAATTCAATTCATCTAATATTAACATTAAAAAAAAATTTGTAATATGTAACATAAAATTGAAAAAAGTATTCAAATTGACATGTTGAATTAGGCAGGAGATTTCAGATATCTGATTTTATCGGATATCCAAATAGGCTTGGTATTTTCCTTGGGAAATGCCAAGCATGAATGGTCAACCCATAAGTTGTGTTCACCATATTTGTTTTGATCTTGATACTTCAATCATGTAGCTAACAACCTTTTTTTCACCCAAAATTGATGAAATGAAAAAGAGTTTCTTAAAGACATTATCAGCTTTCCATCAATATAATTTCTATCAAATTTTGAGTTCAGTAAGTAATTATTACTTATTTTTTTATTGAGTTATCTTTAAAGTCCTAATTAACATACCGAGTGAAAAACAACTATAACTTTCAAACTGTTTAACCTTTTTTATATCTGAAACATGCGTCACATTCTATACTTCACCTACTATAAGAAAAAAAAGAAGTTTTCAATTTTGTAAAGTTTAGAATTAGTTAAGGTGGTCAGAGATGAGATTTTTTTATTCTGAATAAGTTGTAGTAGAAAATTAATAATTAATTATTTATTTGAGAAAAAATTACACAAAAATATGTGTCACATCCACGCATGAGTCTACTACTTATATCTAGAATCTTGTGAAAATATATCATCAGTTGATTGTGATTAAGGTGGTGAGACATACACATACTTTTTATCTTTTCCCTAAAATTTCCATACTACTGCATTGAAATCTAAAATTTTGAACAATTAGATTAAATTTTTTTCAAACAAGGGCTAGTAGTTTAGAAACTACATTCAATTTCCTACAGATTCTATTTTACAACTTTTTCATATAAGGTTGATAAGATGTTCAAATTTTTACGTCAAGTTGACTAACCTTGATTTTCTAATTTTTCATTGCCACTTAAGGCCATAGTTTAATATACCATGATCCTGCACATACCCATTAATATAATTAAACCCTTTTGGGTAAGTTAACCCAACTTTTGAATATTATGTTAATAAGAAAATTAAATTTATACTTTTAACATTCTTTTTATTTAAACATTTTTGTTTTTAACATTGTTAGATTATTATAGAGGCCTAGTTAGGTCCTCTAGTTATCTAACGTAGTTTTCAATCAAGGGACATTGACAAGCCAACGTTTGTCATGCTACCTCTTGAGTGTGAAATTTCAAAGTTCAATGTGACTATTCTTGTTAGTTCACCATGGATTTCTATCCTTAGTTAACTTTTGTTCTTTTATAAAAAAAATTCATTGATGTGTTTTTTCTCTAATTTTGGGCATAAATTTTGGTATCGGAGCCGAGTTTCAACTCTAGGAGTGTAAACACATTGTGTTTTAACTCATTACCTATTTAAACTCTTGTGTAGGATAATGTGATAGTAGATAATGTTTAGAAGACAGTAGAGGGTGTAGGTGGGGAGAAAAGGCCTCCTCCAGAGAAGCCACCAAACCCCAATCAGGATATTCTGAATGCAATCCAAAATCTCCTTGGGATCATCATGGATAGATTACCACCAAGAGGCTAAGATGTAGAGACTCGATAGTGGAGTAGGATCCCTCCTCCTAGATATGTTGAGGGTCAAGTAGATCATGAGGGTGAGTTGGATCATATGCAAGATCCACCACTAGAGGTAGTGCAAAGAGCACTCTTTGATGCAGGGGATCAGATTAGGGATCTTCTTTTCTTGCAACCACCACCATTCATAGAATCTATAGATGGGATTGAGGCTGAGGCATGGCTCTTGAGACTAGAGAATTTCTTTGGGTTGTGTCCTTATGAGAGTAACCTAAAGGAACATTTTATTGAGCACATGTTGAGAGGGAATGATTATACATGGTGGAGGCAGGAGGAGTATAAGAATCATTTGATCATTGATACCCTCTCATGGGAGACATTTTCAGAGAGGTTCAGAGCTAGATATCTATCAGATCATTTTAGACAGTGTCAAATCGATGAGTTCCATGAACTTCAGTAGAGGGGACTCATAGTGGCTCAGTATGAGAGCAAGTTTCTCAAGCTCCTTTCGGACAAAAGTACAAACTTGTGTCACACTTTTAATTTTTTTAAAGGAAAAGGTCAACAAAACAAATTGTTCAACCCTAACGACATAAATGTAGCATTTGTGTTAATAATTTGAAGATGATGTAAACTGATGAAATGTGTAAAATTGGATAAAGTTTATGCCTATAATTTTTTTTTTTAATTTCAACAAGAATTGACACAGTTTTTTAATTTTTGAAGTCAATTTTCTAGTTGTTGAAAGATGCTGAAAATATGGGGTCTAGTTCCCACCAAACAAGTATATACAAATAATCTTTTTTTCCTTTGATTTCAAAATATGTTATAGATGACATGTATAGCTAGTGCCAAAAATAAGAAAGATTGGTTTTCAATGTATATTTTCTCCAATATAACTACTCAAAGTTGAACTTATCTGAAATTGACAATTTTCATCTCCTGTCAAATTTCCCCTATCAAATCTACACCATTCAGAAAAAAATTACATATTATTCAAGAGGACACTCTCCTCTAGTGTTAAATATAAATTTTAATTTTTTTTGTATGATTTACTATTTTTTTCTTTATTTGAAGAAACATATTTTTGAATGTTAAAATAAATACTTGTAGTATTTTGAAATTATAATATATTATATCTAATCAAAATACTACAAAAATTATACGACAATAATCTTGACTCTGAGCTATACAAAAGGGTGTTTTTATATATATTTTAAAATATCATTAAAAAGAGTAGGAGTAATTGAAACATCACTTTTCTGAAATAATTTTATTTCTTTGGTAATTAGACCCAAAGTACAATAAAAGATGCATTTAATAGATATTTCCAATTGGAAAAGTTGAAGCACTTATCTAATGAATCTAGCTAGACGATATGTTTGAAAAAAATTAACTTTTAGTTAGAAATACTCAAATTTAATTATGCTGATATGTTAGCCTGAAATGTAACACAACATTGTACTTTTACCCTTACATATGTTGATTACATGAAGGATGAGAAGCTGCAGGTCAATCACTTCATCAAGGGGTTGAACATACCATTTCAGACATAGTGCGTATGGTACCTCCTAGAGATCTTTGACAAACTATTGAGAGGGTTATGATAGCTGAGGAGATCCATAATAGATCTCATGATGCACATGATAAGTCTATGAACTGTAATCCCACACCTTAGTCTTTTGAATTTCAAGGAACCCATTGGAAGGGGATCGGAGGTATTTATTGAGATCCTTTAGAGTCCCTTAGTCATAGTGGTAGAAACCAAAATAAAATATGAGACAAAGGCCTCCTTAGGTTCAAGAGGGCTCCAAGCCCAAGAAGTGGTAGTCATAAGGCCCTAGACAAGACCAGTGATCACAGACTCATTTTGAACCTCTAGCTACGACTCAACAATCCTCTAGGGGTGGTTTTAGTAGATCTAGTATGATTGGGTGACAACAACAATCCAAGCCATTGGGGTTTCAATTTTAGGCATGAGGCCTACTTGTCCAAAGAATGGTATCAAAAACCCATAGCAATGGACTGCCTATTTTAGGATTAGACACCCTAACTGGTTTCTAAATGAATTATTCAGTCTCATTTAATTATCGACCAGGGATGTAAAATTGGAATGGTATTCACAAAGTATATGCTCCAGACTCTCTTAATCTTATCACTATCCTACAAAATTCAAATGCTTATGTTTCAAGAAAACTATGCTAAACTAGAAAATAAACTTATTCTAACAAAGCACATAATCACGGGTAGGAATTACTCTAACTGCCTATGCTACAGGAATAGTCTACCAATTATGTTATTAGTAGCTACAGGAACAAAAGATTTCTATCTTACTTAGAAATAAACAGGAAAATGAAGTCTACACTAACATAACAATTCACTCATCAAGTGGGCCCCCTCGAATGAGTGAACAGGAAATACAATCAAGATAAAAGATATAAACTCAAACTGAGCATTCTATTCATTCATAACAACATGATTACACTTGATTGAAAATAGTATCACAATAGTTATGTTATAAAAACCAATTCATTTGACTAACTCCTAAAGAGTTACAACAATAAATTATTTGAAGGAAAACTACAACTACCTCCTAAATCTATAATCACTTCATAAATGAGGATCGGTTACAGACTCATAAAGTTTAGAATAGAAATAACATTAAACTTGAATTAATCTCTAGGAATATAGCATGTTGAGGGAACTAAATCCACACACTGCATGCAACAAAAAATAGTGATTCACTTGCTCCACTTGCGAAGATCTTGCAATCCATAGTTGGCTTTGACTATTCTAGCGCCATTATGTCAGTTCTTGAATGCTCATAGTAAACATCTACAAAACAATCAATGTGCACACAACCTCCCATATATATATCCTTATCATTAATATTAGGAAAAATAGTATAAAGTTCTAATTAACACTCTTGCAAATCCTACGGCTATAGGAGGAAGACAACCCAAAACATAGCTAAGGCAAGGAAATATTAATTAAAATGTATAGCTACTGCATTATACCATTCCTGTCCATGAATTCAAGTAGATACCATGTCTTTAAACTATCCACATTTCTATTTTGTGTCTTCACACACACACACACATAGATATATATATATATATATATATATATATATATATATATATATAACCATAAGTTCATATGCTTGAAAACCATAAATTCATGTTTGCTTGCAAAATAACTATTTGAAAGAAGGATAAAAAGTACTAATAAAGATGGCCTTTTAGAAGCCAATCATTCCCTCCAACTACACTATTGATGGTCCCCAACAACCATGAAATTCTGGATCCTAGCACGAAGTCTCAAGTCACTAGCTGTCTTTTCCCCAAAATCATCATTAACATAATCAAAATACACATGATTTTCTCTAAGCTTT
This sequence comes from Chamaecyparis obtusa, assembly GCA_027943335.1. Classification (NCBI taxonomy): domain Eukaryota; kingdom Viridiplantae; phylum Streptophyta; class Pinopsida; order Cupressales; family Cupressaceae; genus Chamaecyparis; species Chamaecyparis obtusa. The sequence continues at coordinate 42,527 of BSBK01004466.1, forward strand.
TCCCATCATTGAACTTCTATAGACATATCATGATCCACTGCACTGTCATTCATTACTAACAATGGCTACCAGGAGTATAGGAGGATGAAACCTTAATGGAAACCAGTAATTGAGGAGAGTCTTTCCCATCATGATGTACCATGGAACTCTTCTAGTAGCAAGGGTTAAATTCTATTGAGAGTGAGATTCCCTTGTCTTCAAATCATGTGACATATGTATCCATCTTTGTCTTGAGGCACTGATTTTTACTGAAATATCACAAGATTAATGTTGGTCCCAATCTATAAAATCTTTCTCTCTCATTGGATATATTATGCTAGCTCCACTTGAATTAGATGTAACAGAAAGCCAATCAAGATATGTCCACCTAGAATGTTGAACTTTAGGCCTCATAAGCAAGGGAGTTGTCATCTCATTATTTCTATAAGGTGCAACTTGGTGTTCCCTACTAATTTCATTCTGCATCCAAGACATAACTGCCCTTAATTTCACATCTCCTACATAGAGGAGTGAGTTCCACTCTGTATCATCTAGGACTACCAAGTTATGAAGATATAACTCACACAATAAATTTTTCAAAGTCATTGGAGAAGACTAGAATGCATCATAGAATTCATGGGGAGTTGAGAGAGAGGGACTGAGTCCTTTTACAATTCTTGTCAATTTGAAATTAACCAGTTCTTCCTTAAGGAATAATGCATACACTAGAGATGGTGATCTGCATTCCATGAGCTCTTGAATCAATCCTGTAATTTGATCAATCCTCCTCTTCAACACCTCAATTTGATCTGATTTTTGTTCTATCTAATGGCCTTTCTCATCAATAACATGCTTCAATTTTTCCTTTTTCTAATTTCAACTATGCCTTTTCCTACAACAATTGTTGATATAAATTTAACCCTGCAGCTAGGGGTGTAGACAAATCTAGTGGTGGTAAGGGTCCTTAATTGAGAATATCTACCCAACCAAATTCCAAGTGAGGGGTTTTTATTGTTCCTTTTGGTGTGAAGGATTATCCTTTCCATAGAACAAGAGTTTTCACTACATTTCCCTTCTCACTAGAATCAACTGCTACCTTAGCCAGCATCTCTAATCCATCCTGATTAATTTGTTTTGGCACTTCTTCAACAATATATTTCCCAAATTCTAGGTACTCTTCAGAAGCAGAGTCCTCAAAATCACTACGAATGTCTTTCCTAATAGAGTTATTTACAAACTCTTCAGCATCCTTAGAATCCTCATCACCCTCAATAAGTATATAGTTAACACTAGGATTAACTTCTGTTTGTGGACTCTAGTTGTTGAATTTAGTGTCACTAGCTACATTTTCTTGAAACATTTCCTCTGAAGATGACCTCCCTATGGATTCAGAGGATTCTAGGTTAACTCTTAGAACAGAAGCCTCATCAGCCCTTTCAAAAATCCTTGCACTTCTCCTTCTGGGGGGTGTGGACGAGCAAGAAGGACACTTTCATTTCCTACTACTAGTGTTCATTTCCTCCATAGCTGCTTTAGGAGGATTTTTGGAGTTTTTTCCCCATGAGAATGTAAATTTTAGTCAACATTATCATTATTACTACTAGTTTATTGCTCTAATATTTCCTCTTTTGTCTCCTTAGTTTTACCCTTATCTCTCTTAGATGTGGATGTTGGAGATTTGCCAGCAGGCTAGTAATGACTGTATGTTTGTCATTGATGACAACATATGGAAAGTAGCATGCGTGGAAGTATTATGAAGTAAGATTTTAGTATATGTAGCATGTACATGATATCAGCATGATATCATGGGCACAGAGGTTAACAGTTAGTACAGACAGTTATATAGTAGTTGGTGTCAGCAGTGTTCTATGTATGGTTGTCTATAAAGTTATCATGGAGCCTTGCGCACTTGGATATATGTTGAATACATGTTAGTGATGTTTTAGTTATGGACACATAGTCTATTCATGAGTAGAAGTGAAGTTATGCAGTCGTTATTCACCAGCAGCAGTTTCCTGTGTTTGTTTAGAAGAGTCGATAGAGATTTTATTAGTTATGTAGTTGCACCTATTCTGTGGGTATGAACCCTTGGATTTAAGCTTAGAAGAGATTTTTTGATGTTCGATTAAGAGCGCATGAGTTAATTAATCTTGAGGAGAAAGATCTTGTTGTTTTGGTAGAGCCGATAGTGTGTAGCGTGCGTCTACAATTATCTTATTGGATAGGTCCCAGAATGTGTTGTGTGCATAGTAGAGCAGATAGAATGTTTGTTAGACTTTGTTATGGTTTCTCTAATATGATTTCAAGGTGATTCTAATAGGCCAACTTGATCATATCATTTAGAGGAAAGATATTTATAGGTAGTCATTTTTTATTGCTAACGTGTGGTTCATGGTTGATTAAGCATAGAAGAGCAGAGTGTGTGAAGTGTTGAGCCATCAAAAGAAGGTCTATGTGACCAAGTAAAGTACTTGTGCTATACATTAGAACTGATCTAGATAGCAAGTCAAAGTGCAATTCACCAAGATCTAGATATAGTGTGTATCTTTTATTCAAAAGGTTGTAGCCTTTGTCCCTTTGAGCAGTGCACTCTTGGACAGTGCATCCTCTCCCCTAATAGGGACAATTGTAAAAGACTCCTAACAGGGTCCAACCCTTGACTAGGTCTACTGTACTAAATATATTGTAAAGAAACTCTTAATAGGGTTAAGGATCTTCTAACAAGGATCATAATACTCTAATGCAGAATATTAGTGGGTGTCAATTCCCACTGGGGTTTTTACCTATTTGGGTTTCCCCGTAACCAAAATATTGGTGTTTCATTCTTGTGTTCTTTCATTATGTTTAAGTATTCTTAATTGGATAAAGAATTAAATCTTGTAGATAACTAATTCACCCCCCCCCCCCCCCCCTCTTAGTTATATCTTGGGACTATTCCTAACAGTGGACCTGGTCCTTAGAGGCTATGGTGTTTTAAGGATATTGGTAGTTTCTTTGCTTTTATTTTTGCTTTCTCTTGGAAGTGCAGGCACCTACATTACAAGTTCTTTCCCTGGATGGTCTAAAAATGGAAGGGAAAGTTTCAGGAACATTTTCTATCCTTTAGATGATTTTGCAAACCCCAATGGATGTTTGTTCTCTCCTCCCAACACCCTAGCCTCTAGGGTTGACCACCTTAGGTTCTACCTTATTCATTTGCAAAAATTCTTCCTATGTCTCAATAAATTGTCTATTTAATTCTCTCTCTACAATTAACTTTATCAAAAAATGATGCGAAATGGATTGGTCTTTTCCTAACTGAACTAAGAAAGCTTTCTTTTTCAAAATATTAAATAGGAAAATGGGAAGATTTACAAGTCTATTGTCCTGCCGAAGATGACTTAGGATTTTGAAATGTAGGCCATGAAAATAATTGTAATGTCCCTCATAGGTGAAGTAATGGATGATGAATTTAGCTGGCTAAATGAATTCCAAGGGAAAAGATAGTCTAGAAGTGCCTTGCTTCCTATCTACATCCAGTTGGGGATCACCGTGCAAAGTGAACTAAGCCCTAGCTAAACACAGGTCGAGGTCCTTTGTCCACTATTCACCTTCCTATGGAAAACCAATCACTTCAGCCATGATATCCTCTCTAAATTCAATTTTTAATCCCTTGACCACTACAAATCCATCCTTCAAAGTGCTTACAAATTGTAGACAAACTTCTTCATCAAACCCCTTAAGACTCAAAAAGTAGTCCAGCCATCCTTTCCTTCTGAATATTTCACAACAGGATGCATCACCCAACAAAACCCTATGATCCATTGGATCATGCCTTTGAAGATCTCTTCCCATTGTTATGACCAAAAAATTTAAATTTTGTAGAAACTTGGTATTTTCATAGAGCTCAACAATGGTAAATCACATAATTCAAAGTGTTATGGCACAGGATGTTACAGATGAAAAATGTGGCATACCAAATGCTACTTACTTCATGAAATTAAAGAATTTTGCGCAAAATCTAATAATATCTTTGCTTGCATCAAATCTCATAATAGTTCACTCGTGCCAAGGGCTGCCACCCCAAACAAGTCACGAACATATCATTAGAAGTTAAAATTTATCTTTTAATGTCTTAAATTTCATTATAGATGTGATGATGCAATCATGAAAGGATAGATCAACAAGCACATGACAACAGTCATTTGAAAAAGACAAGAACTTGATGTTTACAAGCTAATTTTTAAAATAGAATATTTCCCCCCCAACTAAGTGATGGCTTGGGTCCCATTAAGCTAGGTTATACAAGAGTAGAAAATTAAAATGACATGCATTCCAAAAAATTAATGAATAAAAATAAAATATGTATGAGTGTATATGGCACGAACCTAGAAGGGTTGTAGAAAGAATTTTCTAAAAAATAATGTCACCTGTATTGATGAAGTGATGGGATGGAATGGATGGGTGGTGGAGAGAGAAGATGAGATGAAATTTATTATGCAGAAATAATTCCACAAAATGTGAAATGTTTATTATGGATTTCTTGAATAGAATCAAGAATCGACAGATTACTAGTTAGGAGACCCAGATGCTTTGACTGTAGGATCAAGTCTATCTTCAGTACTCTATAATTGTTGTAGGAACTCCTCGTGATTGATAGGCTTATTGTAGAGTTTGAGTCGATGCCTGTTGACAAGTAGCTTGAACTGTATAGGTTCAATAGTGGAAAGTTGAATGGCTCCATTATCAAATACTGAGATTATCTCATAAGGCCTGAGCCACCTGGTTTGAAATTTTCCTTGTGTGTGCTGGTATCAGGAGTCATACAATAGTGCCCAATTGTCCATAGAAAATTTCTTTTCTTTGATGAACTTGTCATGCCATTTTTTTCTCTATTGTTGGATCAGCTTGGTATTATGGAGTGTAGATTTCCTATATTCATCTATCCCATTTCATTGTAATAACTGGTCCTCTTGGGCTTTAGTGAGATCAAGTCCAAGTCTAGGGTTGTTCTGAGTGTTTTATGCTAAAACTCAATAGGCATGGATGCTGACTTTCCATACACCAACTCAAAAGGGGTAAACCTAGTTGTTCTTTTCCATGTGGTATGGTAGGCCCAAATTGCGTAGCCCAGTCCTTTTTGTGAACAACAACTATCTTGATTAAAATAGATTCTATCTTTGGGTTAGTTATCTCTACCTAGCCATTGGCCTGGGGGTGATAGGGTGAAGATTTACCATGTCGTACCATGTATTCCAACATCAATTCTGTGATAAGATTAGAGGTGAATCATGCTCCCTGATCCATGACTATCTCCCTTGGTACTCCAAATCTAGTGAATATGCATTCATATAGGAATTCATCAACTTTGTGATCCCTGGCATGCCTCATGGATTTTTCTTCAACCCACTTTGTGGCATAGTCAGTACATACTAAGATGTATGACTTCTCATGAGAAGAGGGTTCAATGGGGCCAACAAAGTCAATACCCCACTTGTCAAAGGGTGTAACCACTACCTGAGGCTGTAAGGGCATTTCATCAAACTTGGTTGGGTGCCCCATACACTGACACCTATCACAATGCCTGGTATGCTTTGCTACATCTTTATGCAAAGTAGGCTAGGAGTATCTAGTTGTCAAAATTTTATAGGTTGTCCTCTTTGGTGCAAAATGTCCACCACATGGCTCATCATGACATGCTTGCATAATGTCATAAGCTTCATCCTCGCGAACACATCTTCAAGTGACCTAGTCTAGACATGTATAGAACATGAATCCAGAGATCCACAAGAAGTTAAAACTCTTCCCAACTAGAAGTTGGTGCTACTTAGGAGAGTAGTGAGGCAGTGTTCTTTCTGTAGAAAGGTAGTTTTCTATGTATGCATACCATGGATTAAAGGAATCAATAGAAAATAGGTGCTCATCTATGAAGTTGTCATCAATTGTTGCAGCATCATCTAGTACTTGCAATCTTGATAAGAAATCGGCCACCACATTAGCCTTGCCTGGTTTGTCTATTATCTTCACATCAAATTCTTGCATGAGGAGTAACCAGTGTGCTAATATACCACTAATGGAAAGTTTTTTTCATTAATTATTTGATGGCCAAATGGTCAATGTAAACAAATACTTTATAACTTGTGATGTAGTGCCTAAATTTTTTAGTGCATAGACGACTGCTAACAACTCTTTTTTAGTAACAATATAATTTAACTCAGCACCTTGCAATTTTTTACTAATATAGTAAATAGTATGTTCAACAATACCATCCTTTTGTTCAAGAAATACTCCAATGGCATAGTTAGATGCATTTGTGTGGATGTGAAACAAAAAATTTCAAACAAGTCCTCTAAGAATAGGTGTTTTTGTCAAAACATCTTTCAGTTGCTGAAATGATGCCTCACAGTCTTCTATCCATTCAAACTCAGCTTCTTTTTTCAGAAAGTTGTACAAAGGGGCTACAAGTTGGCTAAAATCCTTTATGAATGTTCTATAGTAACCAACATGGCCAAGAAAACTCCTGACATCTTCTTTCTTAACTGGTGTGGGAAGTGTGCTGATAACTGCTATTTTTGTGGCATCAACCTGAATTCCAAAAGATGAGAGGTAGTGTCCCAAGACAACTCCCTCATCCATCATCATGTAACACTTCTCACTGTTAAGGGAGAGGTTATATTCCTAGAATCTCTTAAGAACCTTCTCCAACTTAGCTTGTGCTTCCTCAAATGTGGTTCCATGAGTAGTGAAGTCATACATATAAATTTCAACACAGTCAGTAGCAATGTAAGACAAAATACCCAGCACTGCTCTCTAGAAGGTAGCAGGTGCGTTGCACAATCCAAATGGTAGGACTGAATAAGAAAATGTTCCCCACAGACAGGTGAACATTTTCTTATCTTGGTCTTCTGGTGAGATTTGTATCTGGTTATATCCACTAAAGCCATCTAGAAATGAAAAATACTTTTTACTAGCAAGATTATCAAGCACTTGGTCAATGAAAGGTAGTGGAAAGTGATCCTTTTTAGTGGCTTTATTGAGCTCCCTATAATCCACAAAAACTCTCCACTTGCCCCCATTTCTTGGAACAATTACTAGAGGAGAAACCCACTGGCTTTCATAAATAGGATAAATGAAACTGGCTCTAAGAAGTTTCTACAACTCTATTTTCACTATATATCTCAAAGCGGGATTTATTCTCCTTTGGGATTGTCTCACTGGCTTATACTCAGGGCCTATATAGATTAAGTGGGTGCAAAGTTTAGGGTCTAACCCTTTCATATAAATATAGTCTCATGCAAAGGCTTGTTGACTTTCTTGCAAAAGCTTGAGAAGACTAGATATTTGAGGTTCAGTGAGATTTTTATTAATGTTCAACTCTTTCCCTAAGGCAATTTCAAATCTTTTGACCTTATCCAACATCAAAATTTATGCCATTGATGGAGACTTTATTTCATGGGGCAACAAGGTGTGGAGATAATCAAATGTTGTAGGAGATTATGGTGAGGTTTGCTTGGGCATTATTATTTGGAGTGAAAAATTAGGGACATCACAAGAAGATTCCTCAGAACCATATTGGTTTGTAAGGATTTCTATGAGTATATCATCTTCTTCATGTGACACCATGAATGGATTTCTCTCAATGACCATGAGTTTTTGCACTAAGTTTGCTTCAAGGGAAGCCTCACCTAAATTTGGCCAAACTACCTGGTCAAGTTCTACTTGGGGCTTTGCTGGAGAATACAGAGTTAACTTCTTGGTATTTATCCCATCTGATATGGTCATTTTTCTTGAGTGACATACAATGCAAGCATCGGTTGTGGCTAACCAAGGATGTCCTAAGATTAATGGATATCCTCCTAGGGTGGCTTTGGGTGATAGAACTATGAAATCTAAAGGGTAGTCTAAAGAATCCAGTGTGACCACAATATCTTCAACCATGCCATCTAGCTTGACAGTGGAATTATCAACTAATTATAGTATTGTAGGTGTATCTTGCAAACCAATAATGCTAAGCCTCAACAAGACTTCTCTAGTCATTACATTGATTGATGCTCCTAGGTCAGTCAAGACATTCTGAATTTGGATACCATTAATATGAATGGTGACCACTGGACTCCCTAGATCAGAATACTTAGACATTAAGAATTTTCTTAGCATGAGATTAGAGAGTTGTCCTAAAATATGGATTGTATTAGGGTCTTTTTTCTTCCTTCCAGGCTACTTAATATAGGCTTCTTTTATTGCCTTGGTATAGATTGGAGCTTCTTTAAGGGCATCCAACAAAGGAATTTACACTATCATTTGCTTAAGTTGATCAATTAATCAGCTGCTATAGGATTTTCTTTTGGGGGAGCTGACTGAGCCAATCTTTGCAGATAAGGAGGATTTTTTAGCAGTGGTGCAAATTTAGGAATAGGTGGAACATTAGTAGGCTAGTTCATGGGTATATCCTCAGCATCAGAAACTTCAATTATTATAGGCTCCTTAGGTGCAGGTAGCGTAGTTCCTGATCTGAGATGGATATCATTTACTTGCAAGGAATAAGCTTGCTGCTTGTTATTAGGATTTGGAGTTAGTTGTGTAGGAAGTTGAGTTGTCTTTTGAGGGTTACTATTGGCTACAAGAGGTGGAGGCATAATAGCTTGCTACTGAGGTGGAGGCATGAGAGCTTGCTACTGACTAGGTTGGTTGGGTCCCCACTGAGGTTGTTGTTTCTAGTTACCATGAGGTGGCTATTGATTACTCTGTTGTGGCTATTGGTAGGAGTTAAAATATTATTGGTATGGGTTAAATGGTGGTTGTTACTAATAGGCTTGATTATAGTGTGGTTTTTGGTTAGACCAATTATAATTCCAATTCTGGCCTTGAGGGGTAGAATTTTGGGGGTTATGGTTTGGCCATTGACTACTATTATTATTATCACCCAAATTATTCAATGGGTCTAGAGGCATACCTTGTCTATGAGCCCATGGATGCCTTTGAGAAACATAGAAAAATTCTCCATTCTCCTCATCTATGGCTTTAAACTCAATGGGCATTGGATTAGTTTCCATAGATGCAACTGTCTTGCATCTACAATTTCTTTTCTTTTCTCTGCAATGAGAGCAAAATTCAGCCAGCACAACATTTGCCTCTTCCTTCTTCCTTCTGACCTGCATACTATCTAGTTGAGTGGCAACATCATTAATGATGTTCTTCTTGTAGTGGGACAGTAGATTGAATAGCTCCATCTTGGATACTCCTAAACCACCATTGGACTTATGTGGTAACTCCCTAAGTCCCCTACCTTTCTTCATAGTGGCCCTTGAATAATTTAGACAAATGTTCTTTAAATCAACCTAGTTTTTCTATGTAATATCTCCTCCTACCATCAGGTCTAGAGCCTCAATGCTTCCATCATTCACACCCTTTAAGAAAATGTGTTTCTTAGATTCCTCATTCAGCTGGTGCTATGTATTATGCTTTAGGTTGAAAATGAACCTTGAGACATAATCCTCCAAGGTTTCATCTTCCTTTTGGGACATTTTGAAAATGTCATCACCTTTCAAATCTCAACCCCTACAGTATTCATTATACTTTGAAAGAAATATATTTCTCATTACATTCCAATCTATTATAGCATTGGCACCCAACCCCATGAACCATCTTAAGGAAGGCTCTTTTAGAGTGGATGGGAACAACTTCAGCTTGTGGCCATCATTTGTGTAGTCATAACTCCGGCAAAGGATGTCAAACTCAAAGAGGAAGGTCTCAGGGTCTTCTGTAATAAGGCCATAGAATTTGGGAAGTGCAGCAATAGGTATGTTCTTCAAATTTTGATTACCTTGCTAAGTAGGGATAGGAAAATAAAAGGTAGGTTGTGCCATTCTTGGAGGACCTGGTGGTGGTGGCTGATAGATAATAAGAGCAAGTGGGTTATCTTCATATTCAAGCTCAGCAAAGAGGTTGTTCAAATGTAGTGATTCTTTAGAGGATGAAGAGGATATGTGTTCCTCAGCATCAGTGAATGGATTTTCAAAGGGTTCTTCTTCTTTGCTCTTATTTTGGGGTTCTTCAAGTTCAGGGTTTAAAATGTCAAATGATCCCTCCTGATAATTACAAGGAAGAAATCTCCCAAGGTGATCTCTCCTTCTATGCATAAAAATGCTTACTTAAGACTAAGCTCTATATTATCAGAACTCAAAAAACAACTACAAAGATAAGTTTGAATTAACACCATCCCCGGAAGCGGCACCAAAAATTCTTGGCCAAATAATGGTATTAGAAACCCATAACAATGGACTGCCTATTTAAAGATTGGACACCCTAATTGGTTTCTAAATGAATTATATGGTCTCATTTAATTATCAACCAAGGACATAAACTTGGAATGACATTTGCAAAGTATATGCTCCCAACTCTCTCGATCTTATCACTATCCTACAGAATTCGATTGCTTATGCTTCAAGAAAACTATGGTAAACCAGCAAATAAACTTATTCTAACAAAGCATGGAATCATGGGTAGGAATTACTCTGACCGCCTATGCTACAGGAATAGTCTACCAATTCTATTATCAGTAGCTACAGGAACAAAAGAGTTCTATCTTACTTAGAAATAAAAAAGAAAATGAATTCTACACTAATAGAACAATTCACTCATCAAGTGGCCCCCCTTGAATGAGTGAACAAGAAATACAATCAAGATAAAAGATATAAACAACAACTAAGCATTCTATTCATTCATAAAAAAATTATTACACTTGATTGAAAATAGTATCACAATAGTTCTGTTATAAAAACTAATTCATTCGACTAACTCCTAAAGAGTTACAACAGTCGATTATTTGAAGGAAAAATACAACTACCTCCTAAATCTACGATCACTTCATAAATGAGGATCAAATATAGACTCATAAAGTTCAAAATAGAAACAACATTAAACATGAATAAATCTCCTGGAATATATTATGTTGAGGGAACTAAATCCGTCCACTATATCCAACAGAAAATAGCGATTGACTTACTCCGCTTGCGAAGATCTTGTTAGAAAGTAAAGTCCACCAAGATAACTGAGAGGGGGGAGGTGAATTAGTTATTAGATAATTATAAATTTTATCATCTTCAATAGCATTAAACCATATAAGAAATATAATTACCAACCATAGAAAGATATTCATACACAATAACACAAGATATGTTGACTAGGGAACCTCTTGATCAAAGAGTAAACCCCGGTGGGAATGATGCCCATAAAAGATGCACTAATATGAATATTCTTTGTGAAAGGATGGACTTTTTTAGGAGTCTTATGAAATACATTCAATACATATAAATCCCTATTAGGAGATTTTGAATCCTTGTTAAAAGATTCTAACCCTGTTAAGAGTTATGGAAGAAAGAAGGACCCACTACCCAAACAACTTCAGGGTAAGATCACTGAACACACTGTCCAAATAATCTTTACATTACTCAATAGAATAATATGTTACCTCTTCTCTAACTTTGTGAAACTGCACTCACTGTTACATCAGATCTCAATTTTAGATCTTTGTACTTCACATGTCTTCCTTCACAAATTCACTTTCATACTTAGCTCTTTTCTTCACTTCATGCATACAACATCACACACAACCTCTACTTCCATACCAAAACTACATACCACTACCTTACAACAAGGAAATACATTACTTCCTTTATACCACACTCAAATAATTACAAATGAGCCAGCCTACAATCACAAACTAAAAGTTTCCACATGCTACACCAAAATTACACAAAATTGTCAACTTCTAAATACAATAAATCTTCACCTGTGTGACCTCAAAGTTTTCACTATCATCCACATCACTATCAATGTGTCTTCAACTTCCCTTTAACTGTGCAAGACTAGATTCCATCCCGATTAGGAGATATCATCCGATTTCCACAAACCGCTACTCAGGAACACTGCCTGACTACTGCTTCCACCAAAATGATCATAACTTCCATGAATAAATGAATTACTATTTGTGCTAATCCAAACTCTATCTCCTTCTCTGCAAGTCTTTAGTAAATCACTATGTTGACATCAATGACAATCATAGTTATGAATGCAACAACTACTACTACAGAATGGCTGCCAAGCATTTAGCATTCATTCCTAACAATCTCCCCCATTGGCATTGATGGCAACATAGATGAAAAACATCCAATGTTCCAAAAATCCAATACTACGACACTGCTTCTTCAAATCCTCTTCATCAATAAAATCTTGCTTCATTTTCCTATTCAATTCTCTCAAACATATGTCTCAGATGGTTTTTCATGTATACTTCTCCCCCATTGACATCAATGATAGAAATTTCATCACTATGTCAACAACAACTCAATGTCAAAAGACACTTTTCAAAAAATACATTTACTAGAGTCCTCATGACTCAGCTCAAACACACATACTCCCCCATAGAGGAAGTACCAATATCCAGTCCAGAAGAAAGATAAGGCTTATATACCACTGGACGGATGCAACCAACTACATCACTTCTCAAAAGTAGGCTAGGGCATAACCCCAAGCATACCTCTCAGATACTCAAATGTATCCTTAGGCAAAGGCTTTGTAAATATATCTACTATTTGCTTCTTTGTACTTATGTACTCAAGTCTAATTTCTTTCTCAACAACTTTCTCTCTTACAACATGATACTTAATCTCTATATGCTTTGTCTTAAAATGTAATACAGGATTCTTAGACATACTAACTGTACTGGTGTTGTCACAATGTATGACAATAGGCTCAAAAAATTTTATTCCAATATTCTTTAGCATTTGCTTCATCCAAATTATCTAGTTACAATTGTTTGCTACTGCTACATATTATGCTTCTATTGTGCTTTGTGAAATAAAATTATGCTTCTTGCTTAGCCAAGAAACTAATCTTCCTCCAAGGAAAAATGCTCCACCACTGGTGCTTTTCTTATCATCAACACTACCTCCACAATCAACATTTATATATGCGCATAGGGTAAAATCATCATATTTTTCATACCATAGTCCATAGTCCATTATGCCTCTTAAATATCTTAGTATCCTCTTTACTATTGCATAATGTGATTATCTAGGTTCAACTTGAAATCTCACTACAATTCCAACTAAATGTGCTATATCAGGTCTTGTATGAGTCAAATACTACAATCCTCCAATCATAGATCTGTATCTCTTATGTTCTACTACAGGAGTCTCATCTGTGCTAGATAACTTATGTCCAATCACCATGGGTGTTCCAACTGGTTTACAATTCTCCATTCCAAATATTTTCAACAAGTCATTCAAGTACTTTGTCTAACTTACAAAGATAGCATCATTATTTTGTGTTATCTGTAACCCCAAAAATTATTTCATTTCACCAATCTTGCTCATTTCAAATTCAATCTTCATTTCATCAACAAATTTGTCACTAGCTTCATCTTCTCCTCCAAAGATAATTTCATCAACAAAAATAACTATAACTAACAAACCATTTTAAATTTCTTTTGTGTACAGATTGCTATCAGTTGTTCCTTTTGTAAATCCTAATTTTATCAAATACTTATCTAGTCTTGCATACCAAGTTCTAGGTGCTTGTTTAAGTCCATATAAAGCTTTCTTTAATTTACATACCATATCTCCTTCTTGACTTAAAGGAAAACCTTCAGGCTGCCCAATGTAGACTTCTTCTAATTCACCATTCAGAAATGTTGACTTCACATCCATTTGATATACTTTGAATTTCTTGTAAGCTGCATATGCCAAAAACATTCTTACTGCTTCAATTCTTGCAATAGGTGCAAAGGTTTCTTCATAGTTAATTCCTTCTTGTTGTGGGTAACCCTTACATACCAATCTTGCTTTGTTTCTTACTACTTCTCCTTTTTCATTCATCTTGTTTCTGAATACCCATTTAGTTCCAATAACATTCTTGTCTTTAGGTCTAGGGACCAATTTCCATGTCTTGTTCTTTTCAATATGATCTAGTTCTTCTTTCATAGCATTAGTCCAACTTTCATCTTCACAAGCTTCATTAGTAGTCTTAGGTTCAATTTGAGAAATCAAACATAACTGTTCTTGTGCCTTATTTCAAGTTATAACTCCTCTTTTGATGCTTCCAATAATGTATTCAAAAGGATGATTCCTTAACAAACTCTTACTAGGTGTCACTGTCTCAGATCTCTCTTCAGATGTAGGTTCTTCAATGACTTCACTGTGGCTTTCATTCAACAAATCACTGTCAGTTTCATAAAATAATTCAATAGATCTAGTGTTAGGTTTAGGATGAGTAGCTTCATCAGATTCATAATCAAGCATTCTTTCCTAAATTTTGAACTTTTCATCAACTTTAACATTTGCGCTTTCAACAATAGTCTTAGTTCTTTTATTGAAACATCTATATGCTTTTCTTTTGAAAGAATATCCAAGAAATATACCTTCATCACTTCTAGGATCAAACTTTCCAATATCATCATCTCTCTTTATATAACATTTGCTTCCAAAAATTCTAAAATACTTAACTGAGGGTGCATGTCCAAACCATAATTCATAAGGTGTCTTGTCTATATTTGCTCTGATTTGTAGTCTGTTCATTGTACACACTATTGTGTTCACTACTTCTCTCCAGAATATCTTTGCCAAATCATTTTCAAATAACATAGCTTTTGCTACTTCAGTCACTGATCTGTTCCTTCTTTTTGCAATGCCATTTTGTTCAGGTGTTATAGGGGCCGAATACTATCTTTTAATGCCATTTTCTTCACAAAAGGTGTTAAACTCTCTAGAAGTAAATTCTTCACCTCTATCAGATCTCAAACATTTAATCTTCATTCTAGATTCATTCTCAACTTTATTCTTAACAATCTTAAACTTATCAAATGCTTCATATTTTTCTTTAAGAAATGCAATCCACATCATTCTTGTAAAATCATCAACAATAATCATAAGATACCTTTCTCCATAGAATCCTCTATTCTTGGTAGGACCACTCAAATCTGTATGAACAATCTCTAGCTTCTCTATAGATGTAAACTTCTTACTGGGAAAAGAACTTCTCTTCTATTTAGCCATCACACATTCTTTGGAAATCATGTTAGTAGGCTTCATAATTTTAGGTAAATCTCTTATTGCAAGTGTAGTACTTACTTTCACAATGTTATCAAAGTTTATATGACAAAACCTTCTATTCCATAACCAACTATCATCAATCTTATTAATCAAACATGTCATCTTAGTAGGATTCAACTGAAATACATTACCTCTGGTTCTAGATCTAGTTCCAATCAAATTTCCAACTTTATCCTTTATCACACAAGTTTTCTCAGTAAACCAAACTTGATATCTCTTATCAACTAACTATCCAACACTCAAAAGATTATGTTTCAATCCATCCACAAAATAAACATCATCAGTATTAGTCTTTCCATCAAAAGTAATAGATCCTATACCTTTAATCAAACAAGGTGCATTGTTTCCAACTCTAACAACTCCTCCATCATATTCATTCAACTTTATGAACTTTTTCATGTCTCCAGTCATATGATGTGAACAACCACTATCTATAATCCAATCAAATTTTTTTTCAACTTGAGAAACTAAGGATTTTTCTTGTTTAACATCAGTTTTAGGATTCTCTTCTTTAATTGCTACAAATCCTATGTCATCATTATTCTCAATATCACTTTCAATTAAAGTTCTTTCTATACTAGCTTCAAGATCTTCATCATTAGCATAATAACATTCCTTAGATCTTCTAGGTTTGAAATTACTTCTGTACTTTTTAACTCTCTTAGGATATTTAGATGCAAAATGACCATATTCTTGACAAGTCCAACATTTAAATATTTTCTTACCATCTGGTTCTCTTTTCAAAAGCAAGGCAATACCTTCTTCAATCTTCTTGTCTTCTTCATTTCTAGATATGCTACTACCAACATAATCTCCAATCACACTAATGCTTCTTGAAAAATTAGGGTGAACACTAAGAGTACTGAATGTTGTCTCCATTCTAGGTAAGTCTCTTTATAATCTCAGGTTCATTTTTGTTGCTTCCAATCTTCCAAGAAGAATCTCTCTTGTAAAGTTTATTTTACAAGGTATCACTTGTTCAATCATCTATGTTGTCTACTTAAATACAAGAGTCGATGTCCTTAGAATCTTCTATATCACTTCATTCTCTATCTTTGTTCCTCCATAAGATTTTATACCTGTAATAATTTCTGACATTTTACCAATATAACTTCTAATAGATTCATCTTCCAACATTCTTATATATTCAAATGCACATATCCAATTATGTAATCTAACTCTTTTTGCATTTTCATCACCTTCAAAAGTAGAGTGTAAAGCTTTCCAAATTTCATGAGACTTTTTCTAACATTTTACCTAATTGTACTCATTCTCTGGATGTGCTATCAAAAGTGCTCCTCTTGCAAGTATGTTACACATGAATAGATCTCTCTCATCAGCAGTACATGTTTCAAGATTGTTCTCTTCAATGATAGTCTTATCATTCTTTGTAATCAACCAATAACCTGGTCCTAAACATAGTAGGTGTGTCTTCATCTTTTCTTTCTAGCTATCAAAATTTACTCCATCAAACTTAGGGCTTTCTTTCCTGAAATTTTCCATGGATCTCCTTAAGCTGTTAAACTTCTTTTTCAAGGACCTGCCACTCTGATACCAATTGTTAGAAAGTCAAGTCCACCAAGATAACTAAGAGGGAGGGGTGAATCAGCTATTAGATAATTATAACTTTTATCATCTTCAATAGCATTAAACCATATAAGAAATATAATTACCAACCATAGAAAGATATTCATACACAATAACATAATGACACAAGATATGTTGACTAGGGAACCTCTTGATCAAAGAGTAAACCCCGGTGGGAATGATGCCCACAAAAGATGCACTAATATGAATATTCCTTGTGAAAGGATGGACTCTGTTAGGAGTTTTATGAGATACATTCAGTACATATGAATCCCTATTAGGAGATTTTGATTCCCTATTAAAAGATTCTAACCCTGTTAAGAGTTATGGAAGATAGAAGGACCCACTGCCCAAACAGCTTTAGGGTAAGATCACTGAACACACTGTCCAAATAATCTTTACATTACTCAATAGAATAATATGTTACCTCTTCTTTGACTATGGAAAGCCACACTGACTATTGCATCAGATCTCAATTTCAGATCTTTGTACTTCGCATGTCTTTCTTCACAAATTTGCTTTCATACTTAGCTCTTTTCTTCACTTCATGCATACAGCATCATACACAACCACTACTTCCATATCACAACTACATACTACTACCTTACAAAAAGGAAATACATTCCTTCCTTTATACCACACTCAAATAATTACAAATGAGTCAGCATACAATTACAAAACAAAAGTTTCCATATGCTACACCAAAATTACACAAAACTGTGGGCTTCCAAATACAATAAATCTTCACTTGTGTGACATCAAAGTTTTCACTATCATCCACATCACTATCAATGTGTCTTCAACTTCCCTTTAACTGTGAAAAACTAGATTCCATCCTGATTAGGAGATATCATCTGATTTCCACAAACCACTACTCAGGAACACTACCTGAATACTACTTCCACCAAAATGATCATAACTTCCATGAATAAATTAATTATTGTATGTGCTCTTAACCACAAACATATAACATATCAAAGAGTATATCCTCAACATCACATAGCTCCAATTTTAATAACCCACATGCACTAATCCAAACTCTGTCTGCTTCTCTGCAAGTCTTCGGTAAATCACTGTGTTAACATCAATGACAATCATACTCATGAATGCAAAAACAACTGCTATAGAATGGCTTCCAAGCATTTAGCATTCATTCCTAATAGATCTTGCAATCCATGGTTGGCTTTGACTATTCCAGTGCCACTATGTCTGTTCTTGAATGCTCATAGTAAACACCTTCAAAACACTCAATGCGCACACAACCTCCCGTATATATATCCTTAGCATTAATATTAGGAAAAATGGTCTAAAGTTCTAATTAACACTTTTTCAAATCCTATAGCTATAGGAGGAAGACTACCCATAACATAGCTTAGGCAAGGAAACATTCATTAACATTTATAGCTATGAAATTATACCATTCATGTCCATGAATTCAAGAAAATACCATAACTTTAAACTATCCACATTTCTATTTCATGTCTTCACACACACACACACACACACACACACACATGGATATATAAACCATAAGTTCATATGCTTGAAAACCATAAATTCATGTCTTCTTGCAAAATAATTGTTTGGAAGAAGGATAAAAAGTACTAAGAAAGATTTCCTTTTAGAAGCCCATCAAGGCCCATGCTACACATGTGGTTCCATGGGACACATTTGTAGGGATTTTATGATAGGTTGGCTAGTTGGTAGTTATAGGGCGGCCACTTCAAAGCCTACAATGTGAGACATGGGGAGATCTCACAGAGTATTTGCAGCGGTTGATAACAACTAGGATGAGTACCAGGCCATGATTATGGAGGCCATAGGTAGGATTGGAGGTAGTATCATTTCTATTCTCTTTGAATCAGGAGATACTGACTCTTTCATTACTCATTTTATAGTGGAGCATTGCGGGCTAGTGGCAGCTAGGCATGATGTTAGTTGGGAGGTAGTGTTAGCCTCAGGAGATAGGGTATTAGTTAGTTCCTTTGTGAGAGGATGTCAGATGTAGATAGGAGACATGACCACAACATTTGACCTCCATATAACACCTCTTGGATCTTATGATGTAGTTCTTAATAACTCCAAAAAGACTACCCAAGGTTTCCTTTAGCATATCCATCCACCTTGCATTTTATCCAGTCATCTTCCAAGGGTACCCATATTGTATATTTTCTCCTCGTAATACTATCCTCATTAATATTTATGAGGTCATTATGTAGTCTGAGGTGGAGATAGAGTCATAAAGGAAGGATTCCAAGGACCTATTTTAGAAGTATTTAGCCTTGATAAGTTTAACCCAATCTTTATTATTCTTCATAAGGGACCACCACAATTTAGCATTGAGGGCTCTATTAAAGGATTTGATTTTCCTAATACCAAGACTGTCAACTTTCTTTGAATTTTCCTAATCTTAATTTATTTAAGTTACTTAATTGCAAGTTATATCATTATTCTATAAATTTTATGTTCTATTTATCTCTTATTTTTTTCTATTTTGCAAGTCATTGATTATTATACTTTTATTTTTATAATTT
Organism: Chamaecyparis obtusa; assembly: GCA_027943335.1. Taxonomy (NCBI): domain Eukaryota; kingdom Viridiplantae; phylum Streptophyta; class Pinopsida; order Cupressales; family Cupressaceae; genus Chamaecyparis; species Chamaecyparis obtusa. The sequence goes on from BSBK01004466.1 coordinate 61,716, forward strand.
TGCGAACACAAGACAAATGTATGCATATGAAAACATCCATGTAGTTATGATACAATTTTGATCCTAAAATTTATTCTTATTCCATCTATCAATATTTTTGTATATGTATCTATTATATTTTCCAAAATGCCAAGTTTTATATTTCTTATTTTTATTTCAAATATCCTACAAAAAATAAAATAATTCTTTAAATACTTCATCTACCATGGATCTTATCTAGGAAGATAGAATCATTAGTTTGTATCTTAAGTTATATAAGAGAATGTATTTTAACTATAAAAAATAAAAATAAAAAAATTTTATCAATACAATATTATTTTATTATATTATTAAATATATGATAATCATTACAAACAAACCTTCAAAATATTTGTCTAAAAAACAAAAAAAACCACCAAAACCATATACCTAATTACAAACCATACGTACCCAATGTATCAAGTTCTGTGGAAGTCATAAACAAAAGACCACACCTACAAATTTCACCACTTGCTCCTAGACCAAAGTTTTATAAAATAAGACTACATTATTACATATGAGTAGGCACATTACATTCCCATGACTAGCCCAAACATATATTGAAAAATATGAAAACCTAGCAAGGCAGTGTAGGCTAGACCATTGATGAACAACCCTTGTCATTAGCACCACCGTAGGAAGAAGCTTCACCATGCGACCACACTCTACCACATAATCCATCAAAAAGAGAACCACGAGTAGGGAGGCATCCCAAAACACCACTAGTTCCTTCCTCTCACACACCAACCTCAGTAAATATCCCATGCACATGATTGCATCATCTTTGTGTAGTCCAAGCCCCATAACCCCCGTAACTTGTTCCATGTGCTCCCCCTTCATGGCTACACCAACAATAAATCCTAGCATGACCATAACCCCAACACTATAGATTATACCTCCTAGCCCTCCTTTGAGCCTCCATATCTAACATGCCCCTATCAACTTTAGTCTAAATAGTGAAGGATTCATCTGGCTTTTAGAGAACCAATGACTATTTCTAGCTCCCAATCATGCACAAAATCTACCAATAGAGCCCAAGATTTGGAGGCATCAAAATTTATTTTTTGGATATTCCCTAGGGCTCTATGTATCGAGAAATGATGTGCTGGAGGAGGAACCCTAGGAAAGAAAAGCTACTCACCTTGCATGGTTACAAAATGATAGATAGGGATGACACACTATAATATTTTATGCAACCCCACCCTCCACTCCAGGTACACACACCTCTCCATGACTCACTTCATGTCTTCCTTCATCCAAAAATGCATTCCCCACATGTAGAATAGAGATACAAAATTTGTGCTAGCATGCCATCGAAAATATAAAATGACATATTTAACACTAAGAAAAGCTTGAAGAACACTAGGAAAATAAGGGTGAGTAGAGGTGAAAAATGCTGGTAGTACACCAACATCCCTTGTGGTGATTTGTGACATGGCTTAACAACCTCACGTGTCTTCTATAAGTCTAGTGGTTGTAACAAACATTAAAAGGTGGATCTTTTGGTGCAATGACAACAACTATTTCCAACAAGTGGTATCAAAGATTGGTGATAGGTTCAAATCCATGTGAGCCATGATAAGTAACATTGGGAGGGGGATTGTTAGCAGTGTGCCAACATCCTTTCCATAGATTCATGACATGGTTTAACAACCTCTTGTGTCTTCTATAAGTCTAGTGGTTGTATCAGAGCCTCTTGTGTCTTGTATAAATCTAGTGGTTGTGTCTTTTCATGCGATGATAACCACTACATCCAAAAAATCATTTTTCAATCTTTCCTTTTTTATTAGCCTCTTAAAGGCCATCTATTAGTTCATGGTATCAAATGAAAAGTTTTCTTCTATGAAACCCCTTTGCTCTCCACTCTACTCAATCCACATGTCTCTCTTGTCACCCACAATAATGTGCATTTTGGATTGTGAAGTAGAGAATGTATAGGGTACCATCATTCATTTACATTGAATACAAATCCCAAAACATGTGTGAATACAACTACAAAGGACACCACATTGTGCCACCTTGACAACATTGAATGCACCGTTGTCCTTGCACATCAAATGAAATATTACTAGCTCCCATCCATCACATTGAATCCATCAACCTACTTTTGATTATATCATCCACCTCATCCTATAATGGTATTGCCCATCTCATCTTCCCACATCAACTACTAGATTAGACAAAGAAGATCAATCAATGTGTTTCCCTTCTGATAAATATGTGAATTTTTTAAATTTCTTCTTAATAATTGATATAAATTTTTGCATTCGTCATACAAAATATTTACCCATCATAATGGAATTCAAAAAGATTTGGGAGTCACCTTCCAAATGCAATTTGTCCACTTGTATCCTATGTGCCAGTTCCACCCCCATCAACACAACCTAAGCCTCAACATCATTATTGGTCCTGTCACCCAACTTTTTATGCTTAGTGGATATGATGTGACTATTAGAATCCCTAGCTATGCATCTAGTACTAGATGGTCCTAGATTACTTCTCATTTCTTTGTAAAAGTTAACTTTGATCCATCCCTCTTGGGTTTTGGTTAAGAGATTAGATTCTTGAATAAACTCAACTCAAGCCCTAAAAACCACTCTATTTCACAATATTTGATCAAACTATTAAGCAATTTGATCGCTTAATTAGAAGGTACATCTCCCTTATTACAAATATGCAATGAATATGTTTTACTTTGAAAAAAAATTAATGGGTTCTGATTTTAATGAGAAAGTAGAGAAAGGCATTAATGAATAATCATCACCATGAAATATTCATTAAAATACTAAAACAATCCTTTTCTTTTTAATTTTTAGATATATAGGACAATATGGGACACTTCTTTTCACACAAAGGTGAAAACCATATATGGGCTCCAAATTTTAGAAATAAGATATGCTATGTTGGAAATATAGATGGAGTAACTGAGAGGGGGGGGCTGAATCAGTTAACCACAAAAATATTACCACAGATCCCTTAGATGTTTTATTAAATCATTTACTGCTGTTATACTGAAAACTCAGTTATTGTAGTGAGTATTAATTATAAATATTCTTAAGCATTCATTAGTGATTAACATACATGAATAAAGAAAGTATCATAAACACAAGAGACACCAGATTTAACGTGGAAACCCAATATGGGAAAAACCACCAATGTAACTAGTTACTATTTTTCACTCTTCTGAAGTGAGCTCTATTAGGAGCCAACCTGGTTAAAGGTTACAAAACACACTATTAGGTGTGACCTTGTTAGAGGATTTAATCACCCTATTAGGAGTGGCCTTGTAAGAGGTCTTGAAACAATTCAATAGAACTGTCACCTTGTTAGAGGATTTACAAAATGGTTGTTAAACCAACTCGATTAGGAGATTTTGAAATCACTTCTACAATGGTAAGAAGGTAACAATGAAGTGACCTAAATAATGATGCAACTAAATTTCTGATTAAAAATCTCTATTTTGCTTCACTAGATCCTTCCTGATCAAATATATCTCTGCTGCTCTTCAAGGATATCTAATCATCCTTCAAAATTCGCTCACACTTTTCTTCTTTTCACTTGCACACACTTTTTAATTCACAACTTGACCTTCTATATATACCATTCGGATTGTCCATTCAGGTGATCAAGTTGGCACTAATAACATTACTAATTATTACAATAGTTGGCTGGAATAAACAAACTTTATTTCTCAAAATAACAAATTCCTTCAATGGGCCGACCTTGCTCGGTAAACACTAATCAAAAGAGATTTCCTTTGGTGATCGAGAGAACTCGGTAAGCACTGCGAATTCTGTAACATCCTTTGGAGACCGAGTGAACTCGGTAAACACTAACTTTCCTTTGATAACCATGGAAGCTCGGTTAACACTATTTTCTGCCATATTTTTCTTTGACGCCTGAAATATCTCGGTAGATACTAAAAACTACCTGCAGACCGACTGAGCTCAGTAAATACTGGGAACTGCTTTGTTGACCGACTGAGCTCAGTAAATGATATGACATTTGTGTGACATCAAAGACAACACACAATTAATCCAACAATCTCCTTCAGACAATTGTATCCAACAATCTCCCTCTTTGGCATTGATGGCAACAAAACATATCATAGCACAATGAAATTTCATAGAAAACATAGAGTAAGGAACATATCCTTAGCTTCATTCTAATTCTCATCTATGAGAACTCCCTTTGTCAGAAAACTTCTCTTTCTGACTGAAAACTCTCCAAGAAAACTCTTAGAAATCTTAAGAAATTTCTTGAAGTATGACAGCAAACTCTCTCTCTTTGACAACACATGCCAAAGACAACACATACCAGGTGAATAGCAATGTACCTTGAGTACTGATTCATATGCAATGATTCCTTGACTAAGTTGCATCAACTGACTGATCTTCAATATGTTCTGGTTGATGCATCACTAAAACTTCATTTAGTGAGCCTCGGATAGGGGAATGACCCCTAACTTACCTCTTAGATACAAGAATGCATCCTTAGGTAGTGGCTTGCTGAATATATCTACAATTTGTTCTTTTGTATGAATATATTCCAATTTGATTTCTTTGTCCTACACCAATTCTCTGACAAAGTGATATTTTATAGCAATGTGCTTGGTTTTGGAATGCATTACTAGATTCTTTAAAATATTTATTGCACTTGTATTATCACAAAATATAACAACTGGTTCTTTGATCTCAACCTTCATGCCTTCCAATAACTATTTAAACCAAACAATATTAGAGCAGTTTACTACTGTAGCAACATATTATGCTTGTGCTGTGGATTGGGATGTGCAATTTTTCTTTTTACTAGTCCAAGATACCAACCTCTTGCCAAGAAAGAATGCTCCACCACTTGTACTCTTTCTATCATCAATGTTTCCTACCCAATCAACATCAGTAAACACTTTTAAGTCTAGATTGCCTCCAAATTTATACCACAAGCCATAATCTTCAGTACCTTTCAAGTATCTCAAGATTCTTTTGATTGCCATCATATGATTTTCTCTGGGTTTTGCTGAGAATCTTGCTACAATACCAACTGCTAAGGCAATATCAGGCCATGTATGAACTACATACTATAATTTTCCAATCATTGATCTGTGTAAGGTCTGATCTAGTTCTTTTGAATCATCATCTTTTGTAAGCTTTAGTCCTGTACACATGGGTGTACCAACTAGTTTTGCATCTTCCATACCAAACTTCTTAAGTATTTCCTTGATGTATTTAGACTAAGTAATGTAGATACCGTTCTTGCTCTGCTGAATTTGAAGACCAACAAAAAACTTTATCTAACCAAACATAGACATTTCAAATTCTTTGTTCATTTTCTCTAAAAATTCTTTGCACTGATCATCATTACCTGTAAACACAGTATCATCCACAAATATTTCTGCCAAAACAATTCTATTATCTAGTCCTTCTTTGATGTATAAACTACTATTATCATTAGCTCTTTTGAAACCAATCTGAATAAGATAGTTATGTAATCTTTCATACCATGCTCTAGGGGCTTGTTTCAAACCATACAATGCTTTGTATAACTTGCAGACCATATCCTTTTTGTCTGGATCAACAAAACCTTCAGGTTGCTCAATGTAGACTTCTTCATCAAGAATACCATTGAGAAATGCAGATTTTACATTGATCTGATATACCTTAAATCTTTTATGTGCTGCATATGCAAGTAGAGTTCTTAAACCTTCTAATCTTGCAATAGGAGAAAAAGTCTCTCCATAATCTATACCTTCTTCTTGAGAATACCCTTTACACACTAATCTAGCTTTATTTCTAGATACTTGACCATCTTCATTCAGCTTGTTTCTGAATACCCATTTCATTCCAATTACATTTTTGTCTTTAGGCCTAGGTACAAGAGTCCATGTCTTGTTTTTCTCTATTTGTTCTATTTCTTCATTCATAGCCTCAATCCAAATTTCATTTTCCAATGCATTTTAAACATTTCTAGGTTCAAAATCAGCAAGTAAACATGTACCTTTCAGTTTACTTCTTGTCATAGTACCATCTGATTTGTTTCCAATAATCTGATCTGGTGTATGATGCTTCCTGACATACTTGGCCAATACAGGTTCCTTACCTCTTGAATGAGTTATATTGTCATTTTCTTGAATTTCATCTTCAAGTTCAGTTTTCTTGGGCTTGGTAGATATTTTCTCAATAGCTTCAGGCTGAGACTCAGTTTCTTGTGACTCAGTTTGAACTTCTTCTTGTGACTCGGTTACTGTATTGGGCTCGGTAGATGCAGTTTCCTTATTGACAGATGTGTCTGGCAATGTATCAGGTTCAATGTAAACAAATCTTTTATAATCCTCTGGTTCCTTTTTGCTTTCTTCTTTAGTCCTTTCTGCAAACACATCAACTTTCACATGTGCACTTTCTATGATTTTGTGAGTAGACAAATTCAGACATCTATATGCTTTACTTTTGCAAGAATATCCCAAAAATATTCCTTCATCACTTTTTACATCAAATTTTCCTTTTCTAGATTCTTTTAAGATGTAACACTTACTACCAAATACTTTCAGGTAACTTACATTGGGTTTATAGCCATACCATAACTCATAAGGAGTTTTGAATGTGTCTTTCCTCAACTGTACTCGGTTCAAGGTATGAACTGCAATGCTAATAGCTTCCTTCTAGTATTTCATAGCAATGTTCTTTTCAATCATTAGAGTCCTTACACAATCCATGATAGATCTATTCCTTCTTTCAGCTATTCCATTCTACTCAGGAGTTCTTGGGGCTGATACCTGTCTTTTGATTCCTCTTTCAATGCAAAAATTATTGAATTCATGGGAGATGAATTCACCACCTCTATCTGATCTTAAGCACTTCATTCTTTTTCCTGTTTCCTTTTCTACTCTTTCCAAATACCATTTGAATTTCTCAAATGCTTTTGATTTTTCTCCTAAATACATAACAGTCATCATTCTAGAGTAATCATCAACAAAGAGAATAAAGAATTTTTCTCCAGTATAGCTTTCAATTCCAATAGGTCCACATAAGTCAGTATGCACAATATCCAAAATATCTTCAGACTGATATTTTTTACTTTTAAAGATAGTCTTTCCCATTTTACCAATCTGACAATTCTTGCATAGACCAACATCAGGTTTCTTCAAAGTAGGAATACCTCTTACTTTCTTGAATTTGCTTATTTTCACCATATTATCAAAATTTACATGACATAACCTTTTGTGCCATAACCAACTTTCTTCAATTTGAGCAATAAAACATGAGCATTCACCAAGATCAAGATAAAATAGGTTACCTTTGGTTTGTTTGCCTGAACCAATCAGTTTTCCTTTGTCATCTAGCAATCTTGTTTTGCCATTCATGAATTCAACCTTGAATCCAATGTTGATTAGTTGTGCTTCACTTAGAAGATTATTCTTTAGTCCTTCAACCCAATATGCATTATCTCATATAAGTTCTTTGGTTAATGAAATTCGTCCTCTTCCTTTTATACAACAAGGTTCATTGTTTCCAAACCTTACATTACCACCATCATAGTCTTCAAGGTGTTCAAAGTTTGTTCTGTCACCAGTCATATGATGTGAGCATCCACTGTCTATAATCCATGTATCATCTTTTCTTATATGAGAGATAAGTGCCATCTCATCTTCGTCATCATCAGATTCATCTTTTACAGCAATGAAGATAATTTCTTCTTCACTATCATCAGAATCCTTAGCCAAAAAACATGTTTTCTTACCTTTATCCTTGAATGACTTGAAATTCTTCTTGCCATTGTACTTGTGACCTTTTTTCTCATCCTTGCTTTGCTTGTTTGGGCACCTAGCTGCAATATGACCAATTTCTTCACATGAAAAATAGATTAAAGGAGTTTTACCTTTGTATTTACCTCTACCTCTAGTATATTTCTTAGCAAGTAATGCTTCAATAACTTCAAGATCACTATCTGAACTTTCCTCTAATTCTTCTTCACTTTCTAACTAGATTTTCTTGCCCTTCTTAAGTGAAAGTTTGGCCTCAAATGCTGATTCAATATTTTTAGAAGTTGGAACATAGTTGTCATAGTTATCTAATTCAAAAGCTGTCAACCTTCCAACTAAGGCATCCGAAGTTATTGTGATTTTGTTCACATCTTCTTTCTAAAATAGCAGATACTCTTATTGCATAGATAGGAAGCAATGTTCTAAGAACCTTACTTATAATAGTTTCATCATCAATTTTTCCTCTAGAAGCTTTAATTGCACTAACACTCACCTTGATCCTTTCAACATATTTTGCAATGTTTTCATCTTCTTTCATCTTCATCTGATCAAACTGTCCTCTTAGGCTTTCTACTTTGGCTCTCTTCACATTGTCATCACCACCATAAATTTTTTTCAACTTGTTCCACATTTCATAAGCAGTTGTGTAGTATTTGATCTCATCAAATTCTTCATAGCTAAGAGCTGATGCAATGTCTATCATCATGGTGTTATGGTTCTTTTTCTCTGCAATGTCTTCAACAGTTAATGTGCCACTAGGAACTATATATTCTTGATCAATATATTTTCATCCTGAATCACCAATGGAAGCCAGATGAAGTCTCATGAGACCTTGCCAAGCTAAAAAGTTATCTTTGTTAAGCCTTGGAATTTCTCTCTTGTAAGACATCCTGATCTTTAGCTTAGGTCCTTGAAACCCTTCCTGTAAGCACCAAAAGCTCTGATACCAATTGTTGGAAATATAGATGGAGTAACTAAGAGGGGGGGGGGGTGAATCAGTTAACCACAAAAATATTACCATAGATCCCTTAGATGTTTTATTAAATAATTTACTGCTGTTATACTGAAAAATCAGTTATTGTAGTGAGTATTAATTATAACTATTCTTAAGCATTCATCAGTGATTAACATACATGAATAAAGAAAGTATCATGAACACAAGAGACACCAGATTTAACGTGGAAACCCAATATGGGAAAAACCACCAATGTAACTAGTTACTATTTTTCACTCTTCTGAAGTGAGCCCTGTTAGGAGCCAACCCAGTTAAAGGTTACAAAACACACTATTAGGTGTGACCTTGTTAGAGGATTTAATCACCCTACTAGGAGTGGCCTTGTAAGAGGTCTTGAAACAATTCAATAGAACTGTCACCTTGTTAGAGGATTTACAAAATGGCTGTTAAACCAACTCGGTTAGGAGATTTTGAAATCACTGCTATAATGGTAAGAAGGTAACAATGAAGTGACCTAAATAATGATGTAACTAAATTTCTGATTACAGATCTCTATTCTGCTTCACTAGATCCTTCCTGATCAAATATATCTTTGCTACTCTTCAAGGATATCTAATCATCCTTCAAAATTCACTCACACTTTTCTTCTTTTCACTTGCACACACTTTTTAATTCACAACTTGACCTTCTATATATACCATTCAGATTTTCCATTCAGATTGTCAAGTCGGCACTAATAACATTACTAATGATTACAACAGTTGGCTAGAATAAACAAACTTTATTTCTCAAAATAACAAATTCCTTCACTGGGCCGACCTTGCTCGGTAAACACTAATCCGAAGAGATTTCCTTTGGTGACCGAGAGAACTCGATAAGCACTGTGAATTTTGTAACATCCTTTCGAGACCGAGTGAACTTGGTAAACACTAACTTTCCTTTGATAACCATGGAAGCTCAGTTAACACTATTTTCTACCATATTTTTCTTTGACACGTGAAATATCTCGGTAGATACTAAAAACTACCTGTAGACCGACTGAGCTTGGTAAATACTGGGAACTGCTTTGCTGACTGACTGAGCTCGGTAAATGATATGACATTTGTGTGACATCAAAGACAACACACAATTAATCCAACAATATCCTTCAGACAATTGTATCCAACAATGCTAATAGAATGGAAAGAAACAAAATAGAGAAAATGGTGCCTCAAAGAACACTTTTTTGAATTATGAATTTTAAAACAAACTTGAACATCAATAATACATTATATTCATTCTATTTTCCACATTCATCCATTAACAAAGCCAAACTAAATCTAAATAAACAACAGTATCAATTGAAATTCAAGCCACACTAGATTGTCAAAGAAAAAGGGGGAATTCAAGCAAAAAACTATTGATCCATTGCATTGAGTTTCAAAATATATTTTATATTCCCTTCATCTCCTTGAGATGATTATAAGAAATTTTTCAATTAACCATAATTAACATAACATCTCATTAAAGTCTTAAACAATCAAAGATAAATATAGTAAAATAAAAATGTCATGTCATGACACATGTCAAGGTATTATGGTATTGCATGCACTTTTTTTAGTTGTTTCTTCTTCCACCACTTCCTTTTGAGTTTCATGTGCTTGTTGGTAGGTCTTCATGGCATCTATTGCTTTACTAATATCATCAATCTTAGGTACTTGAATATTTATATTGTGAATAGATCAGTATATAGTTTGTTCCCTAAGTTCTTGGGATTTAGAGAGGAAGGCTTGATGATGGTTGGCACACCAAATAAAAGTAGTATTTATTGTGCTCAACTGATCATGTTATTGTTGGAGATTTTCCAATAGGCAAGTACTGACTGTATGTTTGTCATTGATGACAACATATGGAAAGTAGCATGCGTGGAAGTCTTATGCAGTAAGCTTTCATTATATGTAGCATGGACATGATATCAGCATGATATCATGGGCGCAGAGGTTAACTATTAGTATAGATAGTTATATAGAAGCTTGTGTCAATAGTGTTCTTGACAGAGTTACATGAAGTGTTCCATGTATGGTTGTTCATACAATTGTCATGGAGCCTTGTGCACTTGGATATATGTTGAAGACTTGTTAGTGATGTTTCAGTCATGGATGCATAGTCTGTTGATGAGTAGAAGTGAAGTTATGCAGTCGCTATTTGCCAGTAGCACTTTCATGTGTTTGTTCAGAAGAGCCGACAAAGATTTTATTAGTTTTTTAGATGCACCTATCTTTAGGGTATGAACCCTTCCATTTAAGCTTAGAGAAGAGTTAGTGATGTTCAGTTAAGAGTGCATGAGTTAATTCAGCTTGAGGAGATAGATCCAGTTGTTTTGGTAGACCAGATAGTGTGTAGGATGCATCTACAATTATATTATTGGATAGGTCCTAGAATGATGAAGGGTGCTCCCCTTAATACCACAAACACATAACAGAAATAGAGAAACAACAATAATATGCAAGAACAGAAAATGGGCTTCTTATTATCTCCATAAATGTGGAATTACAAAATTTTAGGATTACAATATGCAAAGCCACATGGGCATTCCCTTACAATATTCTATAGGAAAAAACCTCGAATCAATACCCAAATCTACTACCCAGAACTGCCCTAGACAACACTACGGGCCTTCTCTATATAGGCATTTTCCACCGCCCGAGAAGGTTTTAGAAATTTAGCCCTTAGGGCTGACCAAACTTAGAATTATTTTATTTTTTAATTTATTACATCAAAGTCAGCTCAAAATAACTTTTGAAACCTGAACAAAAATTTTGAAGAAAAATTATTTTCAACCATTTCAGGTGGCCCGACTTTCAGAGACCATAAGTCATCACCAGTTGACTCGATTGACTATTATAACCCCATTTCGGAAAGGCTATGAAGCGCTCTACAGGCTTGAATCATGTAAGCACCTGTCACCCAAATTTTCAACCTCATCCAGGGCCTCTAAAGCCTTCAAAATTGAGTTCAAAGTTTCTGTACCCTGTTGTCAATATCAAAAATCTTCAATATCTTCAAAACTAGACTTGATCTAACCATGAAACTTTACTAGCAAGCTAATATGACTAAGATGAGCCTCCACATGTAAAATCAGAACATTCTGAGATCATATGATGAACTTACTAAAAATAGGAAGTTTCCATAAATAGAATCTCTACACAAGATAGCCCTTATTGAATACAAAAACAAAAATATTTTTGGGTGATGCAAGATTGTTCTTGCACCCAGGATGCTCCTGCACTAGAAACCTAGGGTAATTTTAGAAGTGACCCCATCATGTCTTAGGTGTGTAGAGGAAAACCAAGGTGGTTAACCTCCTTCTTTGTCATCCATGATGAATCTTCAATAGGTCTTCCTTTTCACTTGACCAGATATTCTTCATATGTCGCATTCCTTGTGCTTCTACCAACACGACTATCCGGTATATCCTTAATCTCTTTGTTATCTAAACTAGTTGCTGGAATACTCCACTGTGTTGTTGTGGTCTCATCATCAACACCTCCCTCATGATACTCTATCAGATCTAAAATGTTAAACACTAGTGAAATATTTAGCTAAGTAGGCAATTCTACTTCATATGCATTTCTTGAATCATGCTTCTTTAATATTTTACATGGCCCAAACTTCTTCATTTTCAATTTGTTATATGTACCAACTGGAAATCACTCCTTCCACAAATGAACCATGACTTCATCTCCAACCTAAAATTCCTTATGCCTCCTTTTCTCATCTACCTTAGCCTTATACTGTGCATTCATCTCGGTAATGTGCTTCCTCACCTCCTCATGGATGTTCTTCAAATGTTCTACAAAATCCTTAGCTTCAGCACTACTTATTTCTCCGTGATCTATCCTTCTCAACTCAGATGCATTTATGGGACTATTTCCATATATAATCTAGAATGGTGATTTACCAGTACTCTTGTTGACAAAATTATTGTATGCAAATTCTGCCTATGGTAAAATCAAATCCTATCCTATCAAATTATCTCCAACCAAACATCTCAGCAAATTTCCCAAACTCCTATTCACCACCTTTATTTTTCCATCAATTTGTGGATGATGTGATAAATTGAATTTCAAATCTGTCTTCAACTTCTTCCACAATGTTTGCTAGAAATAGCCTACAAACTTGGTGTCTCGATCTGAAACTATGGTCTTTGGCAAACCATGTAGTCTCACTACTTCTTTGAAAAACAATTCTGCTATATGAACAACATCATTAGTCTTCTTGTAGGGAATGAAATGTGTCATCTTCAAAAATCTGTCAACCACCACAAAAATTGAATCATGTCCCTGCTGAGTCCTCGGTAATCCAAGAACAAAGTCCATACTGATATCCTCCCAAGGCTTCTTTGGTATAGGTAATGGCTGATATAACCCTGTATTCTACTTCACCCCTTTTTCCATCTAACATACTCTGCAACTCTGTACAAATTTCTTGATATCTTGCTGCAACTATGGCCAACAATAATTCTCACTAACCAAAGCAAGGGTTTTATCACGACCAAAATGTCTAGCCAATCCTCTACTATCCTTCTCCTTGAAGAGATTCTCCCTTATAGAACTTCATAGAATGCACAATTGACTTCTTCTGAATAGCATATCATCTTGGATGATAAAATCCAGCCACTTCATTCTGTCTAGAGTAACAAGTTCTTTAGAAGCTTTCCAAGCTTCACCAAAATCAGGATCCTCTAGATACAAATTCTTTAGTTCATTGAACCCAACCACTTCAATCTGCATTTTTTTCAGTAATAGTTTCCTTCTACTAAGAGTATCTACAACCTTGTTAGACTTTCCACTCCTATGTTTCAAAACAAATGTATAACTCTGCAAAAACTCAACCCATTTCAAATGCCTTTGATTCAACTTTCCTTGACTATTCAAATATTGTAAAGCTTGATGATCAGTATACAAAACAAAATTTTTAGGAAGTAGATAGTGTCTCCACTTCTTCAATGCCTTAACCATAGCATAAAATTCTTGATCATAAATAGAATAATTTCTCTTGGCATCATTTAACTTCTCACTGAAGTAAGCAATAGGTTTACCTTCTTGGCTCATAACAGTCCTATTGCAATACCACTAGCATCACAGTCTACTTGAAACACCTTATTAAAATTTGGAAGTGCTAAAACAGGTTGTTCTGTAAATTTTTATTTCAACAATTGAAAACTCTTTTCTCTCCCATTAGTCCACTTAAACTCTTTTCTATCCCTTCTCATTGTTTCAGTCAAGGGACCACAAATACTGCTAAAATTTTTGATAAACTTTCTGTAAAAACTAGCTAGACCATGAAAAGATCTTACCTCAATAACACTCCTTGGAGTAGGCCATTCAAGGATAGCATGTACCTTTTTTGGGTCCATTTTTAGACCTTCTATTGAAACTACAAATTCCAAATACACTAACTCTTTCTTCACAAAATTGAACTTCTTCAAATTAATCAACAATTCCTTATCTCTTAACTTCTCAAACACCATACGAATATGCATCATATGCTCTTCCAATGTCTTACTAAAGATCAAAATATCATCTAGGTACACAATGACAAACTTATCCATAAATTCTTTCAGAACCTCATTCATGAGCCACATGAAAGTGCTCGGTGCATTGGTTAGCCCAAAAGGCATGACTAACCACTCATACATTCCTTCCTTTTTCTTGAAGGCATTGTTCCATTCATCTCCTTCTCTAATCTGAATCTGGTGATATCCACTCTTCAAATCTATCTTTGAGAAATACACAGCTCCACTCAAACAATCCATAATATCATCCATTCGTGGCAATAGAGACCTATACATGATTGTGATCTTATTTATTTCTCTGGAATCTATACACATCCTCCATTCTCCATTCTTCTTTGGTGCTAATACTGCTAGTACAACACATGGACTCAGGCTCTCCCGAATCAATCCCTTCTGTAACAACTCATGTACTTGTTTGTTCAACTCTTCACTTTTTGTTGGTGTCATTCTGTGTGCTGTCTTGTTTGAAAAACTAGCTTCTAGAATCAAATTCATCTAATGACTGATCTTCCTTACCATTGGTAATCCATCAAGTACATTATCAAATATAATATCCTGAAACTAATTCAACAAATCTACAACCTCTATAGGTACATCCTCTACTTCCTCTTTACCAACTTTTGGAATTAAAGAAAAACACACATGCTCATGCCTCATACCATCTAGAAATTTTCTTCCATCAACAAAAGTTATTCTCGCATTACCACATACCTTTTATTCGGTCTCCTTCAATGGCTTTAGCTTATGTCCCACTCCATCCTTTGTCAAGGAATAGGTATTCACACAACCATCATGTACAACACATCTATCAAATTGCCATGGCCTACCCAACAACATGTGACATGCATCCATAGGTATGATATCACATAGTACCTCATCATGGTACCTACCAATCTTAAACTTTACTAGGCATTGTTCACTTACCATGACCTTGTGGTCATCCTACACCTAGGCAATCTGATATGGATGTGGGTGTTTTTGTCTCTTGAGCTTCAACTTTGTCACCATCACTTATTACACCAAATTTTTAGTGCTTCCACTATCAATAATCACATCACAACATTTACCCTCACACTTGCATCTAGTGTGAAACAGGCTCCTCCTTTGTTCAAGTTCATTCTCACCACTCAACAGGACTCTTCTATTAATCAGTGTTTCTCCTCTTTCAGCATCTTCAAAATTTGATGATCTAGCATCTTCATCTACATGTGCAACTTTGGCCTAGCCTTCATTCCTCCTATCTTTCCTTCCTTGGCATTGAGAACATTCAAATAACCTATGACCTTCTTCTCCATAGTGAAAATATGTTCCATGGAAGCCTCCTCTTCCTGAACCTTGTCCTCTTCCTCTTCCTCTCTGACCTTTATTGTTCTGATCTTGGAAATGATTGGAATTATTGCCTCTCTGATTTTGACTACTACTAGCCCCATCCTTCTTTTTCAGATCTTCATTTTAGCCTCCATATGACCGTCCACCAGATCATCCATCGTGACCTCTTCTATTTTGTCTACTCTCAAACTTCTTGTTCAATTTTTCCTCTACTTTTAGGGAAAATTGGTATGCCTCTTCAATACTATTCATTCAAACCAGATTTAGCTCTTCCTAAATGCCCAGCCTCAACCCTTTAAGGTAATGGGAAACTTTCTCCTTATCCACTTTTGCATGGCCTGTTATGATGAGGATTCGATAGAACTCCTCTGTATACTCTTGAATAGATCTTCCTGCTTGCTTCAAACTTTGCATCTTCTTGAGTAGGTCAAGCTCATAATCAACATGAATGAACTGTCACTTCAATTTATCCACCATCTGATCTCATCTTGTGATTTTTGTATACACCTAAAAATGGTCATCTAGACTATTAGCCCCTTTTGCTAAATTATCAATTGCGTATTCTTGATCAAATCCTAGTTCTATCATTTATTCGATTATTTTCTATGGGATAACCATTTTATCATAAAGTCTTTATTTAATTAAAAGGATTTTCCTCCTCTTTTAATTAAATAAAAAGCCCCCCACTTTTCCTCTTATCCTAAGTTGCACAAATAAAGCATTATTCCTATTTTATAAAAAGGAAAAAAGCACTTTTTGTCTCATATGGACACAAAAGTCAACTCTTATTTTCTCATTGGAGGATATTTGTGCACATGGATTGCTCCTCTTTGATCCTCCACCATTGATTAAATCATTTGCCTCTTAATCTCCATGGTCCATTCTTTCTCATTTCTTTTAAAAGGAGAGCTCTCTTCTTCATTCTGGATCCCAAACATTTTATGCTAATGTTATGCTGTAGGTTTTCTAGGTCATTTTGGAGCTTTTGAAAATTTGGAGCATTCTTGGCTTTTGCATCTACATGTTATTCTAGTTTCATTTATCATGGCATTCATAGCTTCATATTTATCTTAGTTTCCTTTGTGCTTTAGATTACTTCATCTAGCTTAATTAGGAGGCTTTGTAATACTTGTTCTTTCATTTCCATAGTTTAGCTTGCATATTCATCTTAATCTAGCTTGCATTTGCTTTTTCATATTGATTCTTGAGGATATTGGCATTCTTGCCCTTGTCTTCATTTGAATCTCCCATTACATGGTTTACTAGCAAGGTTATTGGCTTAATAGCTCTAGCTGAGAGTATTCTTAAACACCCTTGCACTCCATGCCTAGGGAGCTATGGATCAATTTTTGAGACCTCACTCTTGAGTGTTCTTGATTGTAATGATTCATAGAAGTGCACTATTTAGAGTACAAAATTTTATCTTTCCCTCTTCTATTTTGCTCCAATTGAATCTCTTGCCACCAGATCTTTGCATGACCCTTTAGTCTAGCCTTCACAAATTTGACCCTATCAGGATCCTTAATATCTTCATACTTAAAATATTCTTCACATTCATTGATCTAGTTGATCAATTCTTCTGGGTTAAGATTTCCTGAAAATGCAAGAACCTTGATCTTAGGTCTTTTCCCAATCTTGGAAATGGCCCAGAAAAGCCTTTCTTCTTACTAATTCAAAATTTCACCTTCTTCTTCTTGATCATCATTTCCTTCTTCGGCTTCATCCTCACTTTTATCTTTGACATTAAGATTCATTCCTCTATGAATCTCTTCTTTCAATGCTTGCACTTGTCTCTGGAAAGCTCTAACCTCAGGTGTTACAACACTAGCTCTTCTACCATGTTCCCTTTGTGGAGGCATTTTCACGATGTGCACTGAAACCCTAACCACCGTCCTGGTACAAACTGCCTCATAGTCAATGATCTATTTACACACTTAGGGACTCCTACTCTAATACCACTTGATGAAGGGTGCTCCCCTTAATACTACAAACACATAAAAGAAATAGAGAAACAATAACAATATGCAAGAACAAAAAATGGGCTTCTTATTATCTCCACAAATGTAGAATTACAAACTTTTAGGATTACAATATGCAAAGCCACATGAGCATTCCCTTACAATATTCTGTAGGACAAAGCCTCGAATCAATACCCAAATCTACTACCTAGAACTACTCTAGACAACACTACGAGCCTTCTTTATATAGGCATTTTCCACCGCTCGAGAAGGTTCTAGAAATTTAGCCCTTAGGGCTAACCAAACTTAGAATTATTTTATTTTTCAATTTATTACATCAAAGTTGGCTCAAAATAACTTTTGAAACCTAAACAAAATTTTTGAAGAAAAAATATTTTTTGCCATTTCAGGTGGCTTGACTTCCTAAGACCATAAGTCATCACCATTTGACCCAATTGACTATTATAACCCCATTTCGAAAAGGCCACAAAGTTCTCTACAGGCTTGGCTTATACAAGCGTCTGTCACCAAATTTTCAACCTCATACGGGGCCTCTAAAGCCTTCAAAATTGAGTTCAAAGTTCTGTACCCTACTGCCAATACTAAAAATCTTTAATATCTTCAAAACTAGACCAAGTACGAAGTAAAGTACTTATGCTATTCATTGGAACTGATCCAGATAGTAGGTCAAAGCACAGTTCACCAAAATCTAGATATAGTGTGTATCTATTATTCAGAAGGTTGTAGCCTCTGCCACTTTGAGCAGTGTGCTCTCAGATAGTGCATCCTCTAGCTTAACATGGACAATTGTAAAAGACTCCTAATAGGGTCCAACCCTTGACCAGGTCTACTACAGTAAATATATTGTAAAGCAACTCCTAACAGGCTTACGGATCTTCTAAAAAGGATCATAATACTCTAGTGCAGAATATTAGTGGGTGTCAATTCCAACTGGGGTTTTACCTATTTGAGTTTCCCCATAACCAAAATATTGGTGTTGTGTTCTTGTGTTCTCTCATTATGTTTATGCTTATGTTTAATTATACATAATTGGACAAAAAATTGAATCTTGTCGATAACTGATTCACCCCCGCCATCTCAGTTATCTCTTGGGACTATT
Organism: Chamaecyparis obtusa; assembly: GCA_027943335.1. Lineage (NCBI taxonomy): Eukaryota > Viridiplantae > Streptophyta > Pinopsida > Cupressales > Cupressaceae > Chamaecyparis > Chamaecyparis obtusa. Next base: position 80,409 of record BSBK01004466.1, read on the forward strand.
CCTAACAATTAGTATCAAAGCCAAGTGCCTTGGAGAGAAAGTTTAACAACTTGAGGTTGATCAGATGGCATACTTCAGGAAATAAAGTCCTAAGTTCGATGGAGAGAATTATCTTGATTGGAAGAACAAGATGGTGACCCATTTGCAGTGCATTGGTTTTTAAGTTTTTGATGTTGCTATCAAAGTAGCCAACATACCTACCTTAGAAGACCTTGCACATGAGGATGCTACTAATACGAAAAAGGAATTGTTTCATCAGAATGCTATTGCTAAAGAAGACCTTATCAGTGCCCTATCTATAATTCCCAAAATAATCAGACACAAACACAACAAAAAAAAAATTTGAAACACTAAAAGGTCACATAAAAGACACCTAGGTAACACAATGGCCCGTCGGTGCGAAGCTTTGAGATTGATAGCTCGCATTGGCCAGTCACCCAACGTCTCATAAGGGGACACAAGACATGCGTTAGCGTGCCTTTGTCCCCTACATGGCAGAAGACATTAGGCGACAAAAGAAGGGACATAATAAAAGGGATGACAACTCCCTGATCAATTCGAGTTAGTTCTAAGGGTAAAATGGATTGACCCTAAGAATCTAAAGGAATGATTTTAATCCAATAAAGAAAAAGTTTTTAGAATAAAACAGTCAAATATTAACCTTAGTCGATACTCATATAAACTAAGTTTCTTCACCTGATTAAAATAATCTTAAAGATTAACTATTTCATTAATTCTAAGGTTAATTATAATGTTAATTATTTCATTGAAATAAAATTCCTATAATTTACCCATAATAAATTTGTGTTAAATTGAGATTAAGATTACTAAGAGAATTTAACCTCAAAAATAATTAAACAATAATTACAAAACTACTCTTACAATGTTTTTCCTTAAATAATAAATAAAAATAAAATCCTAATCACCATTCCCAACTTATACTTTTTTTACAACTTACTATTCCTTCAAATTAAAAATTTACTAAGAATAAAAGCCATAACTAAATTTTATTGACGAAAAGGTTAAAACATGCCAAAAGGAAAATTTAACCAAGACTATTAAAATCTTATTATACTAACATATTTAAACTATTTTGACCACTAGATTTTAATATATCTCTAAAACAATATTCAACTAACTTTATAAAAAGATTTCATTTTACCAATAAATATCTCTTTCTTTTGCAAAATAAGTTAAGATGGCTAAAACTATTTTGATAATAACATTTAAAAGGGAAAAGATATTCACTCCAATGTAAGGATGCATAAATAAAAGGGCCCACCAAACCTGAATTCAAAATTAGAGTTTGGGCCGTTATTAAACCATTTTGAAACCCTAAAACCATTATTTCCTATGTTTTATTTTTATCTCTTGCAGGGTTTGAAGGAGAAGTAAGGAGATTCTTTTCTTTTTGTTTTTGAGATACATGGGAGCTCTCAAGTGAGCATAAGGGAATGGACTAGCAAGAGATCTCTTAACTCATATGAGTTTCTCTCTAATCTGAACCCAATAGCATACCCAGTTGCTGTGCAAATCAGGGTATTACTTGCTGTTAAGATTCCAGTTCATTAAGCATTTCCTTTTGTTTTACATTATTATCTCTTTTATTTTTGTTACAGTATGGCAAGAAGAGGTAAATTTATTTTTAGATCTATCAAATCTTGGATAGAACCGTAAATATGTTGCATTGCAGTGAAGGAAAGGGAAATTTTATTTTTAATTTGCAAATGACATTGCTGTTTTAGTTTATTTAGCAATAAATAAAATTATTTTTTTCTTTAAAAAAAAAAAGGAAATCCGTACCCCATAGCCCGCCTGAGGAGGGATTGAGCTCTTCACACCTGCGGGTGTGGGAGCACAACACCTTCACCACCCGTTAGTGGTCGTCGGCAGGCTTTAATCCCCTGTCGGCACCACTAGCGGGTGATAGAGGGGCTATGCTCCCACACTCGCGGGTGTGAGGAGCATAGTTCCTCCTCCCCATAGTGTTGTGCACATGAAGGGAAAGGAGGTGGGGGTTTCAGGAGAGCCGAACCCCCAATGTTTTATTTTAATATTATATATTTTTTAAAAAAAATCATTTTATTTTATATACATAGTATATGTATTATGTAATAATTTAATTATTACATATTACATACATTAAATATACATATTTATTTGTTTAGTTATTTCATATTTATTTTTAATAAACAGATATCATTTTTAAAAAAATGTAAATTTTATTTTATATATATATATTATTTACAACACAAATATTAGTATTGTTGTTATATACAAATATACATATATAAGTAGTAATAATATAGTATATTTAATACTATGTTATTTATACTTATATACTATTATACATTATGTTCTCTCAAATAAAATAAAATTAGGAATGATTCAGGTTACTCTTCTGTATACTTGGAATTATAAGTTCTATTAAACATGATTAAATTTAATTATTTGCTCAACATGCACATTTAAAAAAATTCATATAATAGGAAGGAACAAAGAATCTACACAGTAATTACATTACAAGAAGTTTCAAATAATGACAAAATTTAAAAACTAATTATTCTTTCAGAGCAAATGAAACTAATTAGTGATTAGCATTTTGCTTTCCTAAATTATTACTGATATAGGAAATAATTCCATTATTCTGTAACTTTACACTAAATTTAATTTTCAGACTAATACTCCACCTAAAACAAAACAAAGCTTTGCATTATAGAATACATAATAATGAGTTAAAATTTTCTTTTATATCAATAATTACAAAAGTAGCAGGAAAGATAACCATAGGAAGTAATTTCCTTTCTTTTAAATAATTCTACAATAGTATTTGATACAAGAATTTGCAGGTAATTATATACAACTATTATCTTATCACATCTTTTAGAAAATAACTTAATACATAATACAAGGACTTATCACACTTTTAATATTACACAAAATCACAGAAATAGTCAAACTCTTCTCCTTCCTATACAATGAGTGAATTAAATTTTGAGAACGGATTTACCATTTATACAAAATTTCTCTTATCATCATAACTATCATATAATTAAATCCAAAAAGGATTGAAATTCAAGCATTTCCCAAATGCAAACATTTCTTATAGTCTCACAGCCTTGACTTTAGTTCTTCAATTAGGAAACTACAACTTTACACCAAGTAATCCAAAAACCTGCAAACATAAAAAAAAAATTCACATGGCCATAAAGGCTCACCTCCCAGCCTAGGCCATTTCATGGCCACCCCTGAGCTAAGGGAAACAAGAATAGGATGGGTTACAAACAAACATTACAACATAAACATTCATGCCACAATTTGGTACAAAGACTTTCACAATTTACTCCCTTCCCAAGCTTGCACAAAGGATTTCAAAATTTAATCCATAGATGGGTGAAGGTGGAAACTTCTCATATGGAGACACCTATCTTATCTAAAAACAAGTACTTCAATATTGATCATTAGCCTTCACAAGGCCCTTCCAAACATATAACTCAACCCATGAGCAACAACACATCCCTTATGACCCCCATACAAAACATAAGAAGGTCCTCAAGGGTGCTTATACATCCAAGTTCTCATACATAAAGAATTACCAACTAGGCCCTTCACCCCAAGTCCTCCTCACATCCTCTGAAGGATGAGGAGTAAACTTGCACACCCTTAAACATAAATCAAATCAAAAAGACAAACAAGATTGAAGTAAAAAACTCACAATGAAACCACTCAAATACAAGATTCACACACAAGTTACTACAATTTTCAGATTTCACATAAGTTCATCTTTTCAATGCAAATACAAAATAATTACATGATAGGATCCACCAACCTTCTCCTAAGAAATTGAAAAATTTGAAAGGTTGAAGAAGAGTTCCTCTTGACTCCAAGCTTGTTTTCCTTCCCAAATCTACTAGCCCCAAAAAAAAACTCTCTACTCCTCTGACTCCATAATTCTAGCATACACAAGATGATCAAGTGTCCCTTTTCTTAAGCCTCTCTCCCCTAAAGACATTCAAACATTCCTCTCTCATTCCCTCTTCCCAACATAAATTAGGTTTCTAGATCCAAGACAAAATGACACTTGCCCTTGCTATAGTAACGAGATGAAATTCAACATGTGGGAAAGTGAGGCAACCTAGAGAACATTACCATTTTCGTTTATACCAAAGATGGCTCATTTAGAAAGACAAAATAGTGGCCTAGGGAAGTGGAAATAGAAGAAATAGGCTCCCTAACCCATATACTATACTTGGGGTACTAAAATCCAACCTTAACTATACTCTAGAACTCCACAGAACCTCTCAAAAACCCTATTTAAACTTGCATCCGAAAATAGAATTTTGATTACATAAATCTTGGTTCTCTAAACCACCTGCCTAGCCTAGAAATACACAAGACCAAACTAAGGAAAGGATGGGGTCCATATTCCACTCAAGCATGCCACATTATCACAATGGTGTCAAATGACACCTCACATAATCACACATCACATAACACACTTGGCATGCTTAGTGGACAAATTACATTTATATTTTCACAAAATGAAATTTTACTTTCAAACATGCATTTACAAACATTATCAACCACATACAACATGCATCACATTTACAAATAAAATCATGTTACAATGAGGTTGTTCTCTTCTTAGAGCCAACCTTGGTTTCAAACTGGTTGCACTTAGATCCATTCTTGTTTCTCCAAATTTACAACAATGGCCATATTCCTACACACTCAATTTCGATGTCAGTACATCATAAAATATTTGCATTAATAATCATTGAAAATGAAGTAATAACATCTAAACTTGACAATTAAAAATAACTGCATTTCATGAATCATTACATAATCCACATTATTCCCTAATTCTTCAAGCATCAAAATATCATTTCTATTTCTACATAAGCATGTAATCCTAAGCTAATCATAGAACCATGATACCACCAATATTTACTATTTTGAAAGATAATGTAACAAATGTAAAATGCAAAATTCATATATCATAGATAAGCATAGAACCAAAATGAGAATATAAAGAGTACGACTAACATCATCATCATATAAATCTATAACAATCATCTCATAAGATCTAATGATAGCATACGTAATACAAAATAGGTCAAATATCTCTACTTAAAGTATCATCTTGATGAATCAAATGTCAAAATGAATGTCAAGCTAAGATGAGTTGGGGTAGGACCTCACACTATTTAACGGTGAATTTTTAGAAATAAAAAAGGTAGATACAGCCCACAAAATATGGAAGTGCCTAGGAGATATATTTGAAGGAGACAAACAAGCAAAGGATGCATGTAGAAAGACATGGAAGAAAACATCAGAGCTTACAATCAAAGAATAAATGAAGCAGTTGCTGGAATCAAAAACAATGGTGGAGAGATTTTAGAGGAGGACATTATGGACAAGTTAATGACTACTCTCACTCTTGAATATGAAAGCAAGATCAACATCCTTGATGAGACCATGTAGCTTACATCTAATTTCAAGAGAGAGACCTTGATCGGCAAAATCTCAGCTTTTGAGATTTCAAGATTGAAGATAGAACCAAAGAGTGAAATAGCCTTCCAAGCAATAGTTTATGGTAAGAAATCTGCAAACACTTCTGGTAATTTTGATGATGAGGATGAAGAGAAAACACTAGATGATTTCATTTCTATGATTTCAAAAAGAGAAAAGGAAAAGAAAAATATGAAGGTCAATTAACATTCAATTTTTTTTCATGTAATAAGATCAGTCACTTTGCATCTAAGTGTCCTACTAGAGCTAGAAAGTTCAAAAAGGATTACAAGCCTAAGTATTCTAAGGAATGCTACTATGCTAGAGATGGAGTCTGAGATAAGGAATGTGGTGAAGAAGAAATTGGATTCATTGCTATTGTAGACAAAATGAATAACAAGACAAATCATAAAGATGATAAGAAGGAACAAGAGCTAGCATTGATTTCACAAGCTACCATAAGGAAAGACTGGATCATAGATAGTGGCTGTTCACATCACATGACAGGTGATAAAGTTAGGTTTATTCATTTGGACAAATACAATGGTGGTATGGTCAGATTTGGAGACAACACTCCTAAACCAATAGTTGGTAGGGGAGCCATCACCTTGGATGGAAAGAATAGTACTAAGGATGTTCTTTATGTTGATGGTTTGAAACATAACCTTCTCAGTGTTGGACACTTACTTGGAAAAGGCTGCTAGTTGGAGTTCAAACATGACAAATGCATCATTAAAAACAAAGATGGTGTTATGATTGCATTAAGCTCAAAGACAAGAGGTAATGTTTTTCAACTCAATTCAGAAGCAACTCATTTTGTTGCTAAATTTGATGATGGTTGTGGCATAAAAGACTATGCCATATCAATTTTGATAACATAGTAAAGATAAGAAATGTAAAGGCAGTAAAAGATCTACCTAGCATAGAAAAGCCAGTTGATACTATATGCAGGGAATGTGTGATGGGAAAGCATGTGAGAAATTCATTCAGGAGCAAGTAGAATTTAGTAGAGAACAAGTTGGATCTGATTCACACAGACCTATGTGGTCCAACTCAAACAAGATCATACTATGGTGAAAGTTATTTCATTTTATTTGTTGATGATTATACTACAATGATGTGGGTTGCATTCTTGAAAGATAAGTCAGAAGCATTTGAGAAGTTCAAAATATTCAAAGCTAAGGTTGAGAATGAATCTGTACAAAAGATAAAATGTCTAAGATCGGATAGAGGAGGAGAATTCATCTCTGACAGATTCTATGAATACTGTGAATAACATGGCATAAATAGACACTTAAGTGCACCTAGAACCCCCTAGCAGAATGGAATTACAGAGAGAAGGAATAGGATCATTATTGATACAGCACGCACCATCATGATAGAAAGAAAAGTTGCACACACCTATTGGAGAGATGCGGTCAATACAGTAGTCTATACCATCAATAGAATTTAATTAAGGCCTGGCATTAACAAAACACTATATGAGCTATGGTTTGGTAATGTTCCCATAGTAAAATACTTTAGAATCTTTGGAAGCAAGTGCTACATCAAGAGGGATGAAGTAGTAGGCAAGTTTGATGCAAGAAGTGATGAAGGTATTTTTCTTGGGTACTCTACCAAAAGTAAAGCTTATAGATGTTTCAATTTAAGATTGGAAATGATCATTGAAATTGCTCATGTAAAAATTGATGAAAATTTTATGGTTCAAGAAAGATATCATGATTACTCACCCATGATTGAAGAAGAACCCAAAATCTCCACTAGTGAGACAGTTATTGAAGAAATGTTTGATAGTATTGATGTGTTATTCAATGACCCTGAGACAAGTGAAGAAGAAACTCCTAAGGCTGATAAGTCAACATCACCTAAAGTTCCAAATTTTACATCTAGAAGTAATTCCAAGACAGACATCATTGGAGATCAGAGCGGCAAAGTTTTAACAAGATAACAAGCAAAGAACTCAGCTAATAGTGAAGTGGTATGTTTTGTATCTCAGATTGAACCTTTAAGTGTTGAAGATGGATGTAATGATTCAGATTGGCATGATGCTATGAAAGAAGAACTTGATCAGATTGTTAAGAATGACACTTGGGAATTGGTCCTAAGACCTAGTGATAAGAATGTGATTGGAACCAAGTGGATATTCAGAAACAAGATGAATGAAGATGGTACAGTAGTAAGAAAAAAAGAAAGGTTAGTATGTAAAGGGTATGCACAAAGAGAAGGAATTGATTATTTAGACACATTCGCACCTGTGAGTAGATTAGAAGCTATTAAGTTATTTCTAGCTTATGCTACAGTCAAAAACTTCAAAGTTTATCAGATGGATGTCAAGTCAGCATTCCTAAATGGATATTTGAAAGAAGTTTACATTGAGTAGCATTCCTAAATGGAGATGAGTATGATTGGTCCTATCAAATAATTTTTGGGACTAAATGTACAGCAGATAGAAAAAAGAATTTTCATTAATCAGTCAAAATATGTGAAAGATATACTGAAGAAATTCAAGATGGATGATAGCAAGCCAATAGGAACCCCTCTGATCATTGAATGCAAGCTTACAAAAGAAGATAACTCACCAGTAGTAGATATAACATTGTATAAGTCTATGATTGGTAAACTCATATATCTTACTCAGACTAGACCTGATATTTCAAATGTAGTTCGCATAGTTGGAAGATTTGCAACATAACCTAAGCAAAGTCACCTCATGGTAGTAAAGAGAATATTCAGATACTTGCATGGCACTATAGATTATGGCCTATGGTATCCTAATTTAGAAAATTTTGAGCTTCATATGTACACTGATGTAGACTGGGTAGGATGTGTTGATGACAAAAAAAGTACTTCAGGTGGAGCAGTGTTTCTTGGTGATAGACTTGTCACTTGGACAAGCAAGAAACAAAATTGTATTTCTCAATCAATAGCAGAAGTAGAGTATGATGCACTAGCCTTGAATTATTCTACAATTGTTTGGATCAAGCAGATGATAAAGGATTTTGGACTTCAGATTGATTATCCTATTGTTATTCACTGTGATAACACTAGCACTATCAATATGTCAAAGAACCCTATGATGCATGCAAAGACAAAGCACATTGAGATCAAGTATCACTTCCTAAGAGAGAAAGTGGTAGAGATAGAGATAACTTAAAGAAACCCACTTTTAGGAAAAAGTGTAAACTCTTGGTGAATCGTACATTATTTTAGGAGGGAATTTGTTTTAATGCAACCGAATTCTTTTTTCAGATCCATGATTTTTCATAGTTTTTATTGGCAATTTTTTCCCCGCTGAATGAGAATTTCATAAATTGCTAGCGAATAATTTTCTTTTGAAGTAAAAAATTATAATATATGAGGTGAATAATTTTCTTTTCAAGTAAAAAATAATAATATGTGAGGTGAATAATTTTCTTTTCAAGTAAAAAATAATAATATATGAGGCGAATGATTTTCTTTTGAAGGGTAAAAAAAATATTTCTATTGGCAAATTTTATGTACCGTTTGAAAATTTATTTATTTTATTAGCTAATCGTTCGTTAATTACGGCAAAAAAAAATATTTTTTTGGCGATTTTCAAAAGATGGGAAATATTTTTTTATAATACCTTAGACTAACATACCTAACATACATACATTATTTTATAATGTTAAATATATTATTTGATACCGTCTGATGATCTAAGATCAATGGTTGAAGTTTAATTTCAAATCAAAGATCAATGGCTAAAGTTTAATTTCAGCCCCAATTTCTTGAAGGAAACAAAGTTGTGGAGGAAGTCACCAGAATGTTGACACATATCAAATAAGGGTTACTTGTTTGTAGACTACAGTGTACACATGTTGGTATCGATATTCATGGTTCTATTACTATAGTGCAACTTGTAACCTCTTAAATCAGTAAGCAATAAATGCCTTGTTAGTGACAAGCGACATTATTTAACTTGTCATTCAGAGTAGACACACACCACTTCTAAATTCATACAAACGCTATAACCGATATCTGACATTTTTTGCATTTATGGGAAAGATTTACTACCAAATATGAAAGATTAAGGACAAAATTTTAATTTCTCACGCGCATGCATTTAGGGGAAAGATTTAGATGAAAGATTTAGAGGCATGTTAAGGACAATGAATTTAATACCATTAAAGATAGAATAATTTATTGCTAAGTAACGATCCAAAATTCAAGGGCTATTTATAAACGATCTATCTTTGGCATTTGCTAGATAATTTTTTTGTTTAAGGTCTGCAGTCTACAGTCTGCAAATACTTTTTTTAAAATTTTTTTATAGTTTTACTATTTCAGATGGACACTCCAATTAGGTTTATATGCACATCTGAGGAGGCCCAGGAGGCCTTTCTGGGTTCCTTTACTGATGAAGCCTTAGAATCTATTTGTAAGGAGGGTGGGCCTTTCATTATAGAGGCTGTGAAAATGGTGTTTGGCCGAGAGTTTCAGAACAATGAAGATAGGCATTGGGTCAACATGGACATTACATCCCATTTTTTGGCATCTCTTCTTGACCTCGAAGGAGAGAAGGTAGAGATGTTAATGCTGCTGAGGAGGATTTTTAAAGAAGAGTACCTGAGGGACAATGTTAATGTTGTTGTGTTTGCAAAATAGGGGTGGGGATCCCTTGGGCAAGTGAAATACCCAAGCTTCTCCTCCTAGGCCAGAATGTGGCCATGCAACCTTTTCTTTTGGGCCTCAATGCTGGGTAGTATAAGCGCCATAGGAAATGGGCCCTGATTGCTAGGGATTTCCTCCGAACGTGGTTTTCTCTTGACGAAGAGGAGACTGAGGTGGGGCAATTCGGGTGGCTCAATGAATTCACACAGATAATCCTCTCTCATTAATTCTACTTAGATGGAGCCGAAGGCCAAAATCAGTAGAGGACTACTACTAGTTTTTTTGATAAAAAATTTTTATGGTTTTTTTTTGTTTATAGTATGTTTCTTTTTGTAGTATTTACTATTGTATTGGAAGTAGACACTAGACTACTAGTCTACTAGTGGTTTTTGTTTTATAAAAACATACCTCATTTTTTGGTTTTTTTTGTTTATAGTAGGTTCCTCTTTGTTCTAGAAGTGGAACTAGACAATGTTTATGTAATTATAATTTTATGAAAAGAAAACAATGAAAATTTCGCTCATTTCAATCTGTACAAAAAATAGCTCTTAGACTTCTCTGTCACTATGATTGCAATATTTTAATTAGTTTCTTTATGATTTATCTGCATATTAGATATGTATGATGTATCACAGTTGTACAATGTAGACAATTATAGTTAATAAAAAAAATGTCTTATTAGTTAACACTGAGTACTGACATTAAGTTTGGGTAATTTTACCTGTTAAAATTCACACACTCGTACATTTAATATGAAAGATTTATAGAATTTTGAAGGACAAATGAATTAATAAGGTTAGAGAAAGAATTTATGGTATTCTAAATATAATGTATGAGAATTATATGTGAATTTGTGATTATAATTATCAACATTAAAGTTATAATCTAAATCAATAAAAAATATCATTTTAACTTGAAGAATACTATATAATCAATTTGATAGAGAAATGAATTAATAAGGTTAGAGAAAGAATTTATTGTTTTCTAATTTTAAGGCATGATAATTATATGTGATTATAATTATCAATGTTAATTTTATAATCAATAAAAAATATCATTTTAACATTAAGTATACTATTTAATCAATAAAAAATTTTGCAAGCTTTAGCTCATTTCAATTTGTACAAAAAATGGTTCTTAGACTTCTCTGTCACTGTGATTGCAATATTTTAATTAGTTGCTTTATGATTTATCTGTGTATTAGATATGTATGATGTGTCATAGTTGTACAATGTAGATAGTTATAGTTAATAAAAGAAATGTCTTATCAGTTATCACTAAGTACTGACATTAAGTTTGGGTAATGTTACCTGTCAAAATTCACATACTCGTACATTTAATATGAAAGACTTACAAAATTTTGAAGGACAAATGAATTAATAAGGTTAGAGAAAGAATTTATGGTATTCTAATTATAATGTATGAGAATTATATGTGAATCTGTTATTATAATTATCAACATTAAAGTTATAATCTAAATCAATAAAAAATATCATTTTAACTTTAAGAATACTATATAATCAATTTGACAGACAAATGAATTAATAAGGTTAGAGAAAGAATTTATTGTTTTCTAATTTTAAGGTATGATAATTATATGTGATTATAATTATCAATTTTAAAGTTATAATCAATAAAAAATATCATTTTAACATTAAGTATACTATTTAATCAATAAAATATATTACTTTAACTCATGTTTGGGACACCTAGTGAGTTAGCGACTCAGCGACCATAGAAATCTCGTTATCTCTAAACACTAACCTTGGTCCTTAACTCCAACCTCTGAAATTTATTAGAATTTAATATTATTAAAAAAATAGTGCATTTTGAATTTGATTAGCTAAAATTGTTACTATTCAATTAAATAACTTTAAATGTTATTAACTTATTATCCATTATTAATTAATATTAATAAAGGAAAAAATAACATTATAACATTTAACAATGTCCATTGCAAATAACTACAATTGGATGAGCACAGATCGACAATGTACGACGGACTTCAGGATGAAAGGGACAAGCAACCCCATCTTTTGAAACCTGTTCTGGAATCATGACACGTGTCGGCCATCAGGTGAGTGGTGACTAGGTGAGTTAATGGGACCCACGAGGGCCCGGGGCCACTAGTACCACAGGCACACACCATCATTATGACCATTGGATTATTGTAGATCAATGACCGAAATTGTATTTCAGGATGAAAGGTAAGAAGCAACCCCATCTTTTGAAACCCATTTCGGAATCATGACACGTGTCACTAAACACGTAAGAGTCTTACGTTCCACTTGTAGTCTTGCATGGTCCTACCAACAATTCCATTTGATGATGACATGACACATCTGACTCGTAGTTGTGAGGTGAGTCAACTGTTAGGTGAGTGGTGACTAGGTGAGTTAATGGGACCCATGGCCACGGGGGCCTGGGGCCACCAGTACCATAGGCAAACAATGCCATTATGACCGTCGGATTATTATAGATCAACGACCGAAGCTGTATTTCAGGATGAAAGGGAAAAGCAATTCCATCTTTTCAAACCCATTCCAAAATCATGACATGTGTCACTAAACATGTAAGACGTTCTAGTCGCGGTCTCGCATGGTCCTACCAACAATGCCATTTGATGATGACGTGAAACGTCTGACTCGTAGTTGTAAGGTGAGTCAGTCGTCAGATGAGTTGAAATGTCTCCTTTCTGATTTTTATATCATATTTAAATCCTCTAATAATATTATTAAATCAAACAATCAACACTTTGAAATATTATGCAATTTCTCAATAAAACCCAAATCGGGTATGCCCGAAATAGTGCCAAAAACTTCACAGCTTCACATATTATTGATAAATCTGAAAGTAGAAATTTTTACAAAAAATTTTCTAGCATAATGGCCTAAAAAATGACATTTCCATATCTATATAGAGTTTACACAATAGCTCCAAAATGGAGGACAAATACAATGCTCATCAGGCTCCCGAAAACAACACAAAATAGCCCGGAAACACCATAAAACACTAAAAATATATCATAGAAGTATAACCATGACCCAAGACATATATTAAGATCTATTTTAACATCAAAATGTCTAAAATATAGCAGCAACCCAAACTGATATGAAAAACTCAACTGGAAACACCAAAATCTTACAAAAACACACTCGAAAACTCACAAATCTACACTGTTCAGCAAAAGGGAAAACTTTGCATGAGCTTTCACATGGAATGGCCTCAAACTCCCATCCTTATCCTTCTTGGAAACCTAAAAATTCTTGTCTTTGGGTTTCCTTATCCACAATTTTGGCAGCCTCTAAAGAACAACAAAGCAATGAGCAAGAATTCAATTCTAGAATGACCTCGAAATGCCTCCAAACCCCTTTAAAAGAGGGCATAACCATAACTCATGACCAAGAGGGGTCAATAATACATATTTTAATAATAATTATCATTTATTAATCCATTTTTTTCCAAAGGTTAGCCCCTTTTCCCGAAACTTCACTTTTTGAGCTTGCCAGCCTTAGCAAAAGTTATTATTTTTAATTATTTGAAAAGGGGACATGACAAGTCCTCCCTCTGAAATATTGCTTGTCCTCAAGAAATGAAGGTTTGGATGCTCAATAATATGTACTCCTTCCCAAGTTTCATCCTCGAATGGTAATCCTTTCCATTTGACCAAATGCTCTGTGATGCTCCTATTTCTCAATCTTTTCTCTCTTGTATCCAAAACCTCTTCTGGTATTAAGACTAATTTACCTTCATCATCAAGAGGTGGTAATCCTATAGATACTATGGTTTTCTTTCCTAGAACCTTCTTCAAGCAAGAGACATGGAAAACATTATGTATTTTTCTGTTTGGTGGGAGCTCCAATTCATAAGCTACCTCTCCTACCTTCCTAATGATCTTATAAGGCTCATAGAAACTTGGCTTGAGCTTCTCTGCCCCACTCCTCTTCAAGGTGCTTTTCTTATATGGCTAAAACCTAAAAAATAGAAAATCTCCCACCTCAAAAGATCTTTCAGTCCTTTTCCTATCAGCGTACAACTTTTGTTGGTTCTGTGCATATTGTAGATTATCCTTGAGGGGCCTTATTATGTCTTGGCTTTACTTAACGAAATCACTTGCTGCAGGTACTCTGCTATCTGAAAGTACTAGAACAACAAAGGAAAGGGCATCATAACCATAAATAGCATTAAAATGAGGCATACCAATAGACATGTGATGAGATGTATTGTAACAATACTCCCCTAGGTGCAACCATTTCACCCAAGCATGTTGTTGATTTGAAACATAGTTCCTCAAATATCCCTCTATCCATTTATTAACTATCTCTATTTGTCCATCTGTTTGAGGGTGATAGCTATTATTGGGAGTGAGTTTAGTTGCTACCAAATGAAAGAGCTCCTTCCAAAAAGAGCTGAGGAATCTACTGTCCCAGTCACTGACAATGTTTCTAGGTAAGCCATGTAACCTAAAAATTTCCTTGAAGAACAATTCTACCACTTGTGATGCCTTGAAATCAGATGTGATGGGAAAGAAATGTGCATACTTAGTTATTCTATCTACCACCACATATATGCAATCCTTACCTTGAACCTTGGGCAAACTAGTGATGAAGTCCATGGAAATACTTTCCCATTTTTGTTTAGGAATAGGAAGTGGCTGCAACAACCCTGCAGGAAAATTTTCTCACTCTTGTTTTGTTGGCATACCATACATTCCTTAATGTGTTTAAGGACATCCTCCTTCATACCCTTCCATGCAAAATACTCTTGAAGTTGCCTATATGTCTTGAAGTATCCTTGATGACCAGCCAAAGGTGTGTCATGAAAGGCCCTCAATATACTCTCCTTAGTTTTTGATCCTGGCACTAAGAAGATCTTGTTTTTGTAATAAATCAATTCATCAACAACCTTGTACCTATTATCATCCACTAACTTATCCAAAATCTTGGTGGCAAAGGAATCTTTAGCATACTCTAAAATTATGGAGACTTTCCAATCAGTAAAGATAGATGTTAAGGAACACAAAGTGGGCTTTCTTGAGAGAGCATCAACAACCACATTATTCTTTCCTTTCATGTATTCAATATCAAAATCATAAGCTTGCAATTTTCTTACCCATTTTTGTTGATGATCATTCAAATCCCTTTGGTTCAAGAAGAACTTGAGGCTATTATGGTCTATCTTTACAATGAATCTCCCACATACCAAATATTGTCTAAACTTATGAAGTGCATGCATGACTGCTAACATTTCCTTATCATAGATGGAGTAACCTTTCTCTGATTGATTCAATTTTTTACTCTCAAATGCTATTGGATGTCCCCATTGAGTTAGGACAGCCACTACACCTTCTCCAAAAGCATTACATTCAACAACAAAAGGTAAAGAGAAATCTGGAATTGCAAGCACAGGGCATGAACTCATTACCTCCTTAAGCTTATCAAATGTTTTTTGTGCTTCTTCTATCCAAATAAAAGCTCCTTTCTTTGTCAAATCAGTCAAGGGGGCAGCAACCTAAGAAAATCCCTTGACAAATCTCCTATAGTAGCTACACAACCCAAAGAAACCTCTCAACTGTGTAAGATTAGTGGGTGGAGGCCAATCCAAAATTGCCTAAATTTTTTGTTAATCAACTTGTACTCCTTTAGAACTTATAATATGTCCCAAATATAGGATCTTTATCAAACCAAACTCACATTTAGATAGCTTAGCATAGAATTATTGTTGCTCCAAGATTCCCAAAATAGTGTCTATGTGCTTTAGATGCTCTTTCCATGTTTTACTGTAAATCAAGATATCATCAAAAAATACCAAAACAAATTTTTGAAGATACTTGCTGAATACCTTATTCATACAAGATTGGAACGTTGCAAGTGCATTAGTGAGGCCAAATGGCATAACAAGAAATTCAAAGTGCCCATAGTGACATCTAAAAGAAGTCTTTTCCACATCTTCCCTCCTCATGTGGATTTGATGGTACCCTGATCTTAAGTCAATTTTGAGAAGTATACAGCACCATGTAACTCATCAATGAGTTCATCTATGCATGGTATGGGATACCTATTTTTTATGGTCTTCTTGTTTAGAGCCCTGTAGTCTATACACATTCTCATTGTACCATCCTTTTTCTTGACAAGTACCATAGATGATGCAAATGGACTAGAGCTAGGCCTTATGAATCCCATGTCTAGGAGTTCCTTTATAGTTTTTTCTATTTCTTCCTTATAACCTCTTAGATGGTAGTATGGAGTTGTTATGATGGTTTGGCACCCTATTCTAACTCTATAACATGCTCAAAACCTCTATCTGGTGGTAATCCCAGAGGCAAATCATTGAAAACTATACTATGCTTATCAAGAATATTTTGAATTTCAAAATGGAAATTACCTTGATTCTTTGGAGAGCTTGTTGGATGGATTATGACTCTTGTTTCCCATACTACTTGTCCTCTTCAAAAAGTCCTCTCCATCCTTTTTGCACTGACCACCTTAGGTGCTCCATTCGATAAGCCTCTCAATAAGACTTCTTTCCCATTGGAATGAAATTTAAACTCCATAGTTTGATGGTTCATGTAATAGCCTCCAATAGAGTACAACCATTGAACACCCAATACAAGATCTATCTCCCCAATGCCAACAACATAGAAGTCATCACATAACTCATAATCTCTTAAGGTCATCTTGAGTTGTTTCACCACCCATGTGCAAGGCATAGTGAATCCATTAGCTACAGTAACATTGAATCCCTCAAAATCTTCTGCTTTAAGCCCTCTTTTCATGACAAATCCCTCATCAATAAAATTGTGAGTTTCCCCACTATCAAGAAGAACTGTCAACCTTTGCCATGCTAGTACCCCTCGAATTTGAAAGGGATGGTATCTTGGGACTCCTGATAATGTTGCTAAAGTGCCATCCTTGCTGATTTCTTTTTTCTTTCTCTTCTTCTTCCTCCTCCTTAGTGTCATTAAATTTCTCATGCTCATCTAAATCAGATTTTGAAGCAACTTCAATATAGTGCACTTGACCTTTCCCCAAACATCTATGTCTTGGAACCCATGGTTCTCTACAAGTGAAACAAAGCTTTTTCCTTCGTAATTCACTCCTAGTCTCTTCATCTACCTTCTTTTTTTCTACATTTATCACATTCTTTGGTGGTGGTACTGGAAAGGTCTTTTTCTAAAAATTCCCCTTATGTTGCCAATGATTTGGGGGTTTTTGATCAATGACTGGTTTCATAGGCATACAAGTTTCAAGTTGCAAGCTTCTTTTGATAGCTTCCTGTAAGGTTGAGGGTGAGAAAGCCTTAACCAAACCCTTAACAGAATCTTTGAAACCATCAAGAAAAAGATAAACAATCCTCTTTTCACTCATATCAAGTACCATAACAGCCACTTTTTGAAACTCTTCTACATACTCATTAACTGATTTGGTTTTCCTCAACTTTGACAATTCTTTAAAATACTCTTCATCATCCTTGAGATCAAATCTATCTATCAGTCTTGGACTAAAATCATCAAATGTAATTACCTGATCATGACCTTGAGTAGTCATTCCATGATACCACCAATCATAGGCTACATCTTCCAAGTGTAGACTTGCAAATTGAATGACATCACTCTCCTTCATGGGGTTAAGTGTGAAGAAGGTCTGTAATTTTTGTAGCCATGCTCTAGCTGAAATTTTATTTGTTCCATCAAAAGTAGGTGTTGTAAACTTGCTTATTTTATTTTTGAGCTCTCTTCCACTTATGTCCTGCTCCCTCCTATACTCTTTCTTGGGCATCAAAGTGTTCATCATATCCACATATTCTCTAAAAGGAACCAAACTGCGAAAGTCCTCATCTAAGCCATTGTAAGTATCTCTTAATGCAATCAAGCTACTTGTAACCTCTTCCATAGGACTACGGGCTAGATTTGGTACTGGTGGCTCATCTACAGGCAAGAAAATAGTTTTTGTTGATTTAGAGGGTGTGGGTTTTATATTTCTTGGCTCCTCTGAAGTGCTCCCTCTCTCATTAGTAGATACAACTCCTTGGAGTTTTTCTATCAATAATCGCAAAGCCTCTCTAGTTTCTGCCAAACTATCCACTGTTTGTTTTTGAGTGTTCTGGATGTCTTGGAAGAATTTTTTTTCTATCCCATCCGGGTCAGCCATATTTTTTCCTTCCTTGGATTTTGTTGTTTTATCTTCAATTGGAGGTTTGATCAAAATTACTTTATTCTTTTCTCGCTGCAAATATCTCTTTTCTCTTTCACTTAGTTGCATACAAACTTCTGCAAACCCTCACGCTGGCAAGATCATAGCTCTGATACCACTAAAATTTCCCCTTTCTAATTTTTATATCATATTTAAATCCTCTAATCAGATTATTCAATCAAACAATCAACACTTTGAAAGATTATGCAATTTCTCAATAAAACCCAAATCGGGTATGCCCGAAATAGTGCCAAAAACTTCACAGCTTCACATATTATTGATAAATCTGAAAGTAGAAATTTTTAAAGAAATTTCACTAGCATAACAGCCTAAAAAAATAATATTTCCAGATCTATATATATTTTACACAACAGCTCCAAAACGGAGGACAAATACAATGCTCATCGAGCTCCCGAAAATAACACAAAATAGCTCAGAAACACCATAAAACACTAAAAATCCATCACAGAAGTATAAACACAACCCAAGAAATATATTCATCTCTATTTTAACATCAAAATTTCTTCAATATAGAAGCAACCCAAACTGATATGAAAAACTCAACCGGAAATACCAAAATCTTACAAAAACACACCTGAAAACTCACAAATCTGCACTGTTCAGCACAAGGGAAAACTTTGCATGAGCTTGCACATGGAATGGCCTCAAAATCCTATCCTTAGCCTTCCTAGAAACTTGAAAACTCCCATCTTTGGGTCTCCTTCTCCATAGGTTTGGCAGCCTCTGAAGAGCAACAAAGTAATGAGCAAAAATCTAGTTCTAGAATGACCCGAAAATGCCTCCAAACCCCTTTAAAAGAGGGCATAACCCTAACTCATGACCAATAGGGGTTAATAATACATATTTTAATAATAATTATCATTTATTAATCTATTGGTTTCCAAAGATTAGCCCCTTTTCCTGAAACTTCACTTTTTGAGCCTGCCAGCCTTAGCAAAAGTTATTATTTTTAATTATTTGGAAAGGGAACATGACATAAGTAGCAATGACTCTAGATTGTACAATTTTGGTTCTTTAAGTTTTACTTTCTAGTAGTCTATAGATTTAGAAAGGGTTTATAGATTTTAAATTTCTATGTTGAGGAAAGCAAGTACAACAAAGTCTCTCAGTTGAAGCTTTGTAACCTGTTCCCAGTCAAAGTCTGCAAAAATTGAAGCTAAGGGTAATGAGTAACTACTAAAATATTGAACACGTAGGTCCCACATTTTAAATTTTTCAAATCTCTTGATTTACAACTTTACTATTTATATTATAGAAAAAAATTATCTTGTTACTTGTTAGGGTTTAATTTTGATTCTTGAATCACCCTTGCAAATTGTAGGCTTGTAGGCTATAGCTGTGTATAAATATTTGAATTTTCCTAGGAGTAAATAGTGATACTAGTTTAGGTTACCACTTACCAGCTTACCATGATGGGCAAAACAATTATCAAGAATAAGACTATGAGTAAAAAGACAAGTCAGATAATAGAATTCCACAATCTACTTAAAACACCAGGTTTCACGGATGTATTCCATGATATTTATGATCCTATTATTCATGGAAATAAGGGAATAATGGAAATTAGATTTACAATTGAAAACAAGTGGAATGATCCAAATAAGGGTTCAAAATTTTCTTCATTTAACCCAAAGGTAAATGCAATGGCAAATAAAATTGCACCGTGGAATGTTGGGTCAGCAAGCATGGTGTTACCTCAAGTATTCCCTTGCCCAGAAATTGTCATGGTCTGTGCCAAAAATTATGATGAAAATAAAAAAGTAATTGTGAATAAAAATACTCATGAGGAAATTTTGTCCATAACCAAGAGTGAATTTGCTAGTCTGTTGAACCTAGGGTTTGAACAACAAAACTCAAACATGCAAATTGACCTGAGAAAGTTAGCAGAGGATTATGAAAAAATAGATGCAACACAGAGAGATTCTTATATCAGAGGAATAACAATTACAAATGGTTCAAGCTTGAGTCCAAATCATAGGCCTCCTTATGATTATGAAATTTTTGTGCCATGGGTTCAAGATAGTATTTCCTTGCTAGCATTTTGTTTGGGATTGGATAGTAACAAAGAAGTGGGTGCCAGCATTCTTGAAATACTTTTTCATATTCATTTTGAAAATGAACCAGTAAAATATTGTTTTATTAAGTACATTGTTCGTTGCATGCAAGAACAATTACTAATGATTAAAATAGGTTCACAGAAGACATTTAGATTCACAACCTACTTGTGCTATCTTCTCTTAGCAAAGCATCATGCAATATTTCAGACAAACAAGCTTTGCAGCCAGGGCCAAAATCCAATATATGAGTTGACACCTCAGATAAGGATGATTGATAATAGAAGGAACTACAACAATTTTGTAGACTTCTTTTTGGCACCAATGTATGATAAAATTATAGGCACTCCAATGCCTAGATTACCTGCTACTTGCAAAGATTTAATTCAACTTGGAAGTAAAATACAATTGGCTGACTGGTACTTCATGGAAGGGTACACAGTGTTAAGGTTTTATGGTTTAGTAGTAGAACCCTACAAACTTCCAATACATGTCACAAAGAGGGTATTTGCATTGGAATATGTACAACAGATGGAGAGCACAGATGTACACTTTAGTGGTCAGCAAAAGAAAATGATATTTCCTTCCTTGCCTTTCTCATTTGGAGGGTTCACATTTGAGAGAAGAGGATTAAAAGTGGCAGAAGCCTTTTTTACAATTTTTCACTTTGATGTTGACAGTCACTGGCAGTATGATCCACTCAACATAATCGGAACAAAGCTTAGAGAGAATGGGAACTCTGCAAGAAAATGTCAAAATGAACGTATGCCATTGATTGAAAAATTTAAAAACATGGATTCCTGGGATGAGGTCAAAAAAGAGATGGAGAAATATGCTGCTAAAAATAATATGTCAATATAGGAATTGTCATCACAAATTATGGCATTACAGAAATAGAAAGGAAAATTTCAGGCCATGAGTATGACATCATCCAATTTCTACCAGAAAGCTGCTCAACCATCTATAAATTCTATTCCAAAAAAGATAATGAATGAATTTATTGATGATAATTGGACTCGAATCAAAATTTCTAATTTTTGGGAAATGAGGAAGAATCTCGGTGAGCCAAAGACCTTTGTAGATCTTTATGATATGGAAGAGGATACAAATTTTAATGAATTGTGGAATAAGGAGCATCCAACTGAAGCATATCTAGATGACAATGACAATGACAATGACTAGGATTTTGTGAATCCCACATCCAGCATGAATCCCACATCAAGTATAGTATATTCAACTAGTAGAGGATTTGATGCGTCCAAAAAAGATCAATATACAAAAGGGGTAGATATTATAGAAAAAATGGGCTACCAAGGTTTTGGTGGTTTGGGTCCTACTGGACAAGGGGTTTGGTCTTTACCTGACCCAACAACTCCACCAAAACATGGTGAGAAACTAGGCCTTGGGCTTGGAGTTCAATCATCAAAATCATCAACTCAGTCAATTCCATTTCTAGAATCAATTTCCACTCCCACAGCTATGGATATCATGGGTACAACTACAACTAGTGGTTCAAAAAGGACATTATAGATAGACACAAAAATAATTATTCCCAGAGATCAAGGTACTGTAAAGATAAAAAGGTTTTGACAAGTATTGGTACAAGAATGCCAATGGTGAATGGGACTCCAACAATTGTCCAACCTTTAGGACAAAACCCTTCAGTTCATAACAATCCAAAAACTCCACTTGTAATGGGTTAGGGTGTTGCTAATCCTCATGGTGTAATTAGCAGCACCATAGGCAACATAGGTGGAAGCTCCTACATCAGTGCAAGTGCTATTTCACCATTCAAACATTCAATTGTCTCACAAAACCCTAATTTTTGTTACAATCATTTTGTAACTAACTATGAACAATTAAAAAATAGGAATAGACAACATAGTAAGACAATGAAGATGGAAGTAGTTGTTGCTACTCGTGAGGCAAAACCTACAACAAATAGGCTATTTCCCACATATGACCCAAATAAAGATATGATAGTGTTAGAAAGTAAAGTCCACCAAGATAACTAAGAGGGGGAGGGGGTGAATTAGTTATCAGATAATTATAACTTTTATCATCTTCAACAACATTAAACCATATAAGCAATATAATTACCAACCATAGAAAGATATTCATACATAATAACACAATAACACAAGATATGTTGATTAGGGAACCTGTTGATCAAAGAGTAAACCCTGGTGGGAATGATGCCCACAAAAGATGTACTAATATGAATATTTCTTGTGAGAGGATGGACTTTGTTAGGATTCTTATGGAATACATTTAGTGCATATGAATCCCTGTTAAGAGATTTTGAATCCCTATTAAAAGATTCTAACCCTGTTAAGAGTTATGGAAGACAGAAGGACCCACTACCCAAACAACTTCAGGGTAAGATCACTGAACACACTATCCAAATAATCTTTGCATTAAGAAAAAGAATAATATTTTACCTCTTCTCTGACTATGCCAAACCACACTCACTGTTACATCAGATCTCAATTTCAGATCTATGTACTTCACATGTCTTCCTTCACAAATTTGCTTAAATACTTAGCTCTTTTCTTCACTTCATGCATACAGCATCACAACCGCTACTACCATATCATAATTACACACTTTCACATTACAACTATACTACAACAACATAGCAACAAGGAAATACATTCCTTCCTTTATACCACACTCAAATAATTACAAATGAGTCGGCATACAATTACAAAATAAAAGTTTCCACATGCTACGCCAAAATTACACAAAACTGTCAGCTTCCAAATACAATAAATCTTCACTCGTGTGACCTCAAAGTCTACATTGTCATCCAAATCACTATCAATGTGTCTTCAACCTCCCTTTAACTATGCAAAACTAGATTCCATCCCAATTAGGAGATATCATCTGATTTCTACAAACCGCTACTCAAGAACACTGCTTGAATACTGCTTCCACCAAAATGATCATAACTTCCATGAATCAATGAATTACTATCTATGCTCTTAACCATAGACATATAACATATCAAAGAGTATAACCTCAACATCACATAGCTCCAACTACAATAACCCATGTGCGCTAATCCAAACTCCGTCTGCTTCTCTACAACTCTTCAGTAAATTATTGTATTGACATCAATGATAATCATAGTCATGAATGCAACAAAAAATTATACAGATTATCTACCAAACATTTAGCATTCATTCCTAACAATCTCCCCCATTGACATTGATGGCAACATAGATGAAAAACATCCAATGTTCCAAAAATCCAATACTGCAACACTGCTTCTTCAAATCTTCTTCATCAATCAAATCTTGCTTCGTTATCCTACTTAGTTCTCTTCAATAGATGTCTCAAATTTTTTTTCATATATACTTCTCCCCCATTGACATCAATGATAGAAATTCTATCACTATGTCAAAAACAACTCAATGTCAAAAGACACTTTTCAGAAAATACATTTACTAGAGTCCTCATGGCTCAGCTTAGATACACATACTCCCCCATAGAGGAAGTACCAACATCCAATCTAGAAGAAAGATAAGGCTCATATACCACTGGATGGATGCAACCAGCTGCATCACTTCTCAAAAGTAGGATGGGGCATAACCCCAAGAATACCTCTCAGATACTCAAATGTATCCTTAGGCAAAGGCTTTGTGAATATATCTTCTATCTGCTACTTTGTAATTATGTACTCAAGTCTGACTTCTTTTTCAGCAACTTTCTCTCTTACAACATGATACTTAATCTCTATATGCTTTTTCTTAGAATGTAATATAAGATTCTTAGACATACTAACTGTACTAGTGTTATCACAATGTATAACAACAGGTTCAACAAATTTTATTCCAATATCCTTCAGCATCTACTTCATCCAAATTATCTGGTTACAATTGTTTGCTATTGCTACATATTCTGCTTCTATTGTGCTTTGTGAGATACAATTATGCTTCTTGCTTAGCCAAGAAACTAATCTTCCTCCAAGAAAAAATGCTCCACCACTGGTGCTTTTCTTATCATCAAAACTGCCTCCCTAATAAGCATCTATATATGCACATAGGGTAAAATCATCAGATTTTTCATACCATATTCCATAGTCCATTGTGCCTCTTAAATATCTCAGTATCCTCTTAACTGATGCATAATGTGATTCTCTAGGTTCAGCTTAAAATCTTGCTACAATTCCAACTGAATTTGCTATATCAGGTCTTGTATGAGTCAAATACTACATCCTCCAATCATAGATTTGTATTTGTTTTGTTCTACTGTAGGAGTTTCATCTATGCTAGATAACTTATGTCTGGTCACCATAGGTGTTCCAACTAGTTTACAATCCTCCATTCCAAATCTTTTCAATAAGTCATTAAAGTACTTTGTCTAACTTACAAAGATACCATCATTGTTTTGTGTTATCTATAATCCCAAAAAGTATTTCATTTCACCAATCATACTCATTTCAAATTTAGTCTTCATTTCATCAGCAAATTTGTCACTAGCTTCATCTTCTCCTCCAAAGATATGTCATCAACAAAAATAGCTATAACTAACAAACCATTTTCAATTTCTTTTGTGTACAGATTGCTATCAACTGTTCTTTTTATAAATCCCAATTTTAAAAAATACTTATCTAGTCTTGCATACCAAGTTCTAGGTGCTTGTTTAAGTCCATATAAAGTTTTCTTCAATTTACATACCATGTCTCCTTCTTTAGTTAAAGGAAAACCTTCAGGCTGCTCAATGTAGACTTCTTCTTCCAATTCTCCATTTAGAAATGCTAACTTCACATCCATCTGATACACTTTGGATTTCTTGTAAGCTACATATGCCAAAAACATTCTTACTGCTTCAATTCTTGCAATAGGTGCAAAATTTTCTTCATAGTCAATTCCCTCTTATTGCAAGTAACCCTTACATACCAATCTTGATTTGTTTCTTACTACTTCTCCTTGTTCATTCATCTTGTTTCTGAATACCCATTTAGTTCCAATAACATTCTTGTCTTTAGGTCTAGGGACCAATTCCTATGTCTTGTTCTTTTCAATCTAATCTAGTTCTTCTTTCATAGCATTAGTCTAACTTTCATCTTCACAAGCTTCATTAGTAGTCTTAGGTTCAATTTGAGAAATCAAACATAACTATTCTTGTGCCTAATCAAGTAAGAACTCCTCTTTTGATTCTTCCAATAATCTATTCAAAAGGATGACTCCTTAACAAACTCTTGGTAGGTGTTACTGTCTTAGATCTCTCTTCAAATGTAGGTTCTTCAATAACTTCACTGTGACTTTCATTCAACAAATCACTGTCAGTTTCATAAAACAATTCAGTAGTTCTAGTGTTAGGTTTAGGATGAGCTTCTTCATCAAATTCATAATCAAGCATTCTTTCCTAAATTTTGAACTTTTCATCAACTTTAACATTTGCACTCTCAACAATAGTCTAAGTTCTTTTATTGAAACATCTATATGCTTTTCTTTTCAAAGAATATCCAAGAAATATACCTTCATCACTTCTAGGATCAAACTTTCCAATATCATCATCTCTCTTTATATAACATTTGCTTCCAAAATTTCTAAAATACTTAACTGAGGGTGCATGTCCAAACCATAATTCATAAGGTGTCTTGTCTGTGTCTACTCTGATTTGTACTCTATTCATTGTATATACTATTGTGTTCACTGCTTCTCTCCAGAATATCTTTGCTAGATTATTTTCAAACAACATAGCTCTTGATACTTCAGTCACTGATCTGTTCTTTCTTTCTGCAATGCCATTTTGTTCAGGTGTTCTAGGGGTTGAATACTGTCTTTTAATGCCATTTTCTTTAGAAAAGTTGTTAAACTCTCTAGAAGTAAATTCTCCACCTCTATCAGATCTTAAACATTTAATCTTCATTCCAGATTCATTCTCAACTTTATTCTTAACAATCTTAAACTTATAAAATGCTTCATATTTTTCCTTTAAGAAATGCAATCCACATCATTCTTGTAAAATCGTCAACAAGAATCATAAAATACCTTTCTCCATAAAATCCTCTAGTTCTGGTAGGACCGCTCAAATCTGTATGAACAATCTCTAGCTTCTCTATAGATGTAAACTTCTTACGAGGAAAAGAACTTCTCTTCTATTTATCCATTACACATTCTTTGCAAATCATGTTGGTAGGCTTCATAATTTTAGGTAAATCTCTTACTGCAAGTGTAGTACTTACTTTCACAATGTTATCAAGGTTTATATGACAAAACCTTCGATGCCATAATGAACTGTCATCAATTTTATTAATCAAACATGTCATCTTAGTAGGATTCAACTGAAATACATTACCTCTGGTTCTAGATCCACTTCTAATCAGATTTCCATCTTTATCTTTTATTACAAGTTTTCTTAGTAAACCAAACTTGATATCCCTTATCAACTAACTATCCAACACTCAAAAGATTATGTTTCAATCCATTCACAAAATAAACATCATCAATATTAGTCTTTCCATCAAGAGTAATAGATCCTATACCTTAAATCAAACAAGATGCATTGTTTCCAACTCTAACAACTCCTCCATCATATTCATTCAACTTTATGAACTTGTTCATTTCTCCAGTCATATGATGTGAAGAAACACTGTCTATAATCCAATCAGCTTTCTTTTCAACTTGAGAAACTAAGGATTTTTCTTCCTTAACATCAGTTTCAAGATTTTCTTCTTTAATTGCTACAAATCCTATGCCATCATTATTTTCAATATCACTTTCATTTAAATTTCTTTCTATACTAGCTTCAAGATCTTCATCATTAGCATAATAAAATTCCTTAGATCTTATAGGTTTGAAATTTCTTCTGTACTTTTTAACTCTCTTAGGACATTTAGATGCAAAATGACTATATTCTTGACAAGTCCAACATTTAAATATTTTCTTACCGTCTAGTTCTCTTTTCACAAGCAAGGCAATACCTTCTTCAATCTTCTTGTCTTCTTCATTTCTAGATTTGCTGCTGCCAGCATGATCTCCGCTCACACTGATGCTTCTTGAAAAAGTAGGGTGAGCACTAAGAGCACTGAATGTTTTCTCCATTCTAGGTAAGTCTCCTGATAATCTCAAGTTCATTTCTACTACTTCCAATCTTCCAAGAAGAGTCTCTCTTGTAAAGTTTTTTTGTACAACATATCACTTGTTCAATCATCTGTGTTGTCTGCTTAAATACAGGAGTTAATGTCCTCAAAATTTTCCATATCACTTCATTCTCTGTCTTTGTTCCTCCAAAATATTTTATACCTGTAATGATCTCTAACATTCTACCAATATAACTTCTAATACATTCATCTTACAACATTCTTATATCTTCAAATGAACATATACAATTATGTAATCTAACTCTTTTTGCATGTTCATCACCTTCAAAAGTAGAGTGTAAAGCATTCCAAATTTCATGAGATTTTTTCAAATATTTTACCTGATTGTACTCATTCTTCGGAAGTTTTGTCAAAAGTGCTTCTCTTGCAAGTATGTTACACATGAATAGATCTCTCTCTTCCATAGTACATGTTTCAAGATTGTCCCCTTCAATGATAGTCTTATTATTCTTTGTAATCAACCAATAACCTAGTCCTAAACATAATAGGTGTCTCTTCATCTTTTCTTTCCAACTGTCAAAATTTACTCCATCAAACTTAGGGCTTTCTTTCTTGAAATTTTCCATGGATCTCCTTAAGCTATTAAACTTCTTTTTCAAGGACCTGTCACTCTGATACCAATTGTTAGAAAGTAAAGTCCACCAAGATAACTGAGAGGGGGGGTGAATCAATTATCAGATAATTATAAATTTTATCATCTTTAATAGCATTAAACCATATAAGCAATATAATTACCAACCATAGAAAGATATTCATACACAATAATATAATAACACAAGATATGTTGACTAGGGAACCTCTTGATCAAAGAGTAAACCCCGATGGGAATGATGCCCACAAAAGATATACTAATATGAATATTCCTTGTGAGAGGATGGACTCTATTAAGAGTCTTATGAAATACATTTAGTACATATGAATCCCTATTAGGAGATTTTGAAACCCTTTTAAAAGATTCTAACCCTATTAAGAGTTATGGAAGACAAAAGGACCCACTGCCCAAATAGCTTCAGGGTAAGATCACTGAACACACTGTCCAAATAATCTTTGTATTACTTAATAGAATAATATGTTACCTCTTCTTTGACTATGCCAAACTGAATTCACTATTACATCAGATCTCAATTTTAGATCTTTGTATTTCGCATGTCTTCCTTCACAAATTCACTTTCATACTTAGCTCTTTTCTTCACTTCATGCATACAACATCACAATTGCTGCTACCATATCATAATTACACACTTTCACATTAAAACTATATTACAACAACATAGAAACAAGGAAATAAATTCCTTCCTTTATACCACACTCAAATAATTACAAATGAGTCGGCATACAATTACAAAATAAAAGTTTCCACACACTACACCAAAATTACACAAAATGGTCAGCTTCCAAATATAATAAATCTTCACTTGTGTAACCTCAAAGTCTATGTTGTCATCCATGTCACTATAAATGTGTCTTAAACCTTCCTTTAACTGCACAAAACCATATTCCATCCCGATTAGGAGATATCATTCGATTTCCACAAACCGCTACTCAGGAACACTGCCTGAATACTGCTTCCACCAAAATGATCATAACTTACATCAATAAATGAATTATTATCTGTGCTCTTAACCATAGACATATGACTTATTAAAGAGTATAACATCAACATTGCATAGCTCCAACTACAATAACCCACGTGCACTAATTGAAACTCTGTTTGCTTCTCTGCAAGTCTTTGGTAAATTACTGTGTTGACATTAATGACAATCATAGTCATGAATGCAACAACAACTGCTACAGAATGTCTGCCAAAGATTTAAAATTCATTCTTAATAGATGGAATTCATGGTTTTTATGTGATTCAGAGGTGGGAAGGGAATATGGTGGATCCAAGGTTCAAATACAAAACTCAATCAAATGCACAATTAAATCTAATGACCATAAATGCCTTCAATAAATTAAATGGTAAATTATCCACCAAAAAGTCTTATGATGTGATCCAATAGCCCTAATATATGCAATCCAAGGTACTTGAATAGGTTTCAAACTTTCTTCAATGGTTTAGACACCAAAACTTCAATATTCCTCAAACTAGGCCTAATAGCCTACCTTGTAGCCCTGCAGCAGCCTTCACAAGACCTTATCTCCAAATTTTTCCAAAACAATAGGAAAATAAATTATATATTTGAGTACCCTTTATTTATTTTAACAACATACCAAAAGGAAAGGGTAGGTTTTTTTGGACCGAGTATGACTGTCCTCACTATGTGGCCCCAAAATGCTTCAAAAATGGGGTGATTTAACAAAGAAACTAATAGTTTTTTATAACCTCAAGACTCCAAACTCCATAAAGTCTCTAAAAACATTATAAAACCTCTAAATCCAAGAGTAATTTATCCCATCACCTTGGAAACATAAAAAAACCCCAAATTTATCACTTCTAAACCCTCAATCCAAGGGTTTCCTCAATGTCACATTTCCCAAAACTTCCTGCAACAAATAAAGGTTGTAAATCCTTTTCCTCAATATTTATTCACACAATCAACCATAAAATTGACCCCTCCTTAAGGCCAAATAGCTATTGTTGTAGCATACCAAGCAATTTCATTAGTTTCTTCTTCAACAAACTATGGTGATCACCACATTAATCCATCAATTTTGCATTTCCAAGGTTAGTAGAACATTATACATGTTAAATAGATATTATATATGTTAATAAGATGCCATTATATGAGAATCAGAGTGCTACATTCATAGAATGACATTCATAGTGTGAAATCTACACAAAACTGCCTTAAAATCAAATTTTCCAAAGATTGAACAATACCAAAATGATTAACAGTGACTATAGTAGGTTTTTCAAAACATGAAAGAACTCAAAGGGATGAAATATGAATTATCAAAACATTTTATAAGGCAATCCAATCAATAAGAACTTTGTATCATACCAAAAAACCCTTTAACTTTGCAAGAAATCAGATTTTTATTCAACTTTCTGTAGCAGTCCATACCATGGATTCTATTATGCCTATACAATAAGTTGTTCCTACATATTATAACTCCCTCTCAATTGGTTCAACCAACTTTGGTGGTTGGAACATTATTTTAAGACAAAATTAATATAAAAAACTCTTTTCCCTCCAATTAACTACTAACCATTATAATTCAAAATTTGAATTTGTAACTTTGCAAATTTGTGACATTTGAAACTTCTAAGGATTGAAACTTTACCAAATCACCTAAATGGACTTATTGACCATTCTTAAAATTAATTTAACCTATTTGAAATTCATAACACCTAATTCTATTCTAGACTCCCAAATTTGGTCCTAAGGCTTATTAGGCCTTTTAGGACTTATAACATATTTTTTTTATTTTCATTGCATGGAATGACATCATAGGCCATTATAGGTGCCAATACCCTCTATTTGATGTATTTGGACATGTTTATGTGCTTTTATGTCTTGGTATACTCCAAGTGTGCCTTCATAGGTATTAAGAGTTCTTTGTGTTCTCTAGGTGCCCCTGCACCATTATGCCCCCAGCTCGAGATAACAATCCACCAGAGAGTTAGTTAGATCCATCTCAATTTCAAGTTCGCACCCTCCAAATAGATTTATCCAAAATTAAAAATGTGGACAAGATAAATGTGTCAAAAATGACCAACCAAGTGGTCTATAGTTCACTGATGAAGTTGGAGAGAGAGAAAGGAAGCTTCAGGGCACAATAGATAAGTTAAAGGAAGACTTCACAAATGTAAAGGCAACTGAGAAAGTAGTAGAAAATAGGTGCAGAGAATTAGAGAGAAGGATAAAAAATTAATCCTCTAAAGAAGCAATTGGATTTGGACAGAAAGAACATATTGATGCAGAACTGAAATCTCTGAGGGAAAAATTGAAACAGAGTGAACAAAAACTTGAGAATGAAAAAGCCTCTTCGTTAAGTTTTTACAAAAACGTGGAGAGTGTGGGAAAGGCAACCAATTACTTAAAGAAAGAATTGAAGAATGAGAGGGTAAAAACAAAATAGTGGGAAGAGAAAGAAAAAAAAGTAGAGTAAATAAGAAAAGACAGTGAACAAAAGTTCTTAGAAATGAAAGGAAGACCTAAAGAAGGAAAATAATACAATTAAAAATTATGAAAATAGCTTGAATGACCATGTAAATAATAGTCAAGAAAATAAAAAAATTCTTCTGGGGCCAAATAAAGATGTCTTCTGATATGCTGTGTGATTGGTTTTAACTAAATGAAACTCTTACAGATGTTTTTGGGAAGCTGAGAGAGCACATTGAGAAGAACAAAAGTTTTTGTTAGAGAAAGAAAACTGCAACCAGATTATGCAAGAAATCAACAGAAGCAGTGATAGGCATTTGGTAAGCAAGGGAATTTAGGACCGCGTTGCTACAATAATAAAGGCAAACTCTATCTTTCAAAAATGTCAAAAACTAACAAAAGCAGAAGAAAATGTTTCCTTATTTGGGCCAAAGCTCACCAAGATGAATAGTAAAACAAGCAAATTGATAGCTCTTTGTTTGCTGAGTCCTAGTCCTAATTACTCATCAATGAGTTTCATTGGAAGAGAAGCTTACAAAAAAAATTTGGAGGACACAGTGATGTTTGATTTAGGCAACCTTCCTCAGGACAAAACTTATGAAGGTGTTGCAAAGTGCATCAAAACATTCACAAATTTGAATGCAGTAATAGAAGGAACATTTTTTTCAACTCACTCTTTCAAGTGTGGATGGCTGACGAGGTTGTAGGTCATGTACTATAACATGAAAAATTTTTCCCTTCTAACCAACGAAGAATGGAGCATACTAAAGAAACTGACAGAATCATCTTGATCTCATCAATCATAGT
This sequence comes from Chamaecyparis obtusa, assembly GCA_027943335.1. NCBI lineage: Eukaryota > Viridiplantae > Streptophyta > Pinopsida > Cupressales > Cupressaceae > Chamaecyparis > Chamaecyparis obtusa. The sequence goes on from BSBK01004466.1 coordinate 112,789, forward strand.
ATGTGAAAGTACTTTCAGTTTCAATCATCTCTATATCTTTAGTATATATCTTTGATATTATCCTAAATACTAGAGTCTAGAATTGAGTTTAAAGTAACAAGTTTGAACTTTGTTTTTTGAACAGGATGAATGTTGCAGTCTTGCAGATGCTATTTCCAATGCTAATTTACTAAACCAGCTTGTCAAATGTAGAAATGTACAACTAAAGTTGTAGAGATGTTGTAGACTTGTAGTTGTCTTACTGATTTAGATTTTGAGACTTCTCACTTCACTTTAGGCAAATTGACCTGAAGTTGTTGTTACTCCCTTGTTTCTATAGAAGGGAATTCAGGGTCATTGGCTCAGGGTAATGAAATTGAAATTGGGCAATGTTCCAAATTGCCAATGGGTATTGAGTCATTGAGTTTTGTAAATAGAATCATAGAGTTGTGTTCTTACTAGTATTAATGAATGAATTATTACATTGTATCATATTTGTAATTAAATTAATGAGAATCAATATTTCTAACTCTAAGAATTCTAACATATGAATTGCTATGTTGTCAAAACAAATAATGAAAAATCTACAAGAATTGTACCATATGAGCCAAATAATGCAAATGAAAACCATTATTAATTATGGAATTGAATCTTGATGACATTATCAACCACATTCATGTTTTTGACATTGGAATATGCTATTATGCATGATTGATGATGAGATACATAAACTAACAGTAAACTTCAAGAAAAAGATTAATAAATACCTAGGAGGCTAGGATCTACTACTTCTACAATAGTTCAACTTCAAGCTGCCATGTCATATCATCATTGAGATCATCGGATTCAGCTCCATCAACTTCATAGATTCCTTGGTTCTTCGATATGTTTTCTTCACTCTACATACCATTGCTTAACTGATGTTCACCTCTAGCAATACCAATACCAATAGTACATGAGTTGATGACATCATTGTCTCTAGCATTCCCACTCCCAGTCCCACTTTGGTTTGAAATGTTGCCCATCCCTCTTCTCTAACATTTCTTCCTCCACAATTTCAATGCCCTTTTGTAAGGAAAAGTATTGACTTCATACTTGGATGTATAGACCCTCAAGCAATTTTCTAGATTCTTGTCTAGTTTGTTTCTTAGCTTTGACTTTAGGAATCCCAAGGCACAGAAAACTCTCTCATCCTCCACCCACCCCAATATCATGGTCATACATAAATCAACAAGCTTGAAATATTGTGATATTGAATCAATCAACAATTCGCTCTCAGCTATATTTTTCCAAAGCCTTGATACCGATCCATCTTCACGAGGGTTTTGCATAATATTATATTGTTCCCTCATTGTTATTGAAAAATGACCTGATTTCTCTCTCAATCGATTTCCATCTAAAATTCCATTTAGAGTTACTCCATTTAACTCTTTGGTTTTGTAGAAATGATCTATCAAAGTTAGTAGCCTAGTTTTAAAATCTTTTGGATTGTTCATACTCCGATATTGAGGAAACACAATAGACATGGATTCAAGTAGTTTGACTAGAGGGAATCTTTCTCTAATCTATGAGGAAAGATCAAGCTATTATAGACTCAACGATCTTGGTAAAGTCTTCCCTTTTAATACTTGATACTCGCCGAGTCCTGGGGTTCTTTCTTGGTTCCTCAGACTCAATCTTGACAAAGTAGTGCATTAGTATCTCAACTCCATGAACTTCTACACATAACTCCCCATTTGAACCTATTTTTAAAAAGTTATCAAGATTGTCCAAATCTATGACTTTCAGCTAGCTAGCAAATTTTTCATCATCTTCACATAATTGATAGAGACTATTGAGCGTCACGCATGTCAATTTACATAGCGAAGCATATTCTACAATATACATAGCTCTTTGCTGGGCCTTTTTCATTAAATTTCTCAAATCCCCAAGCATGGGGAGAATACCTGCTAATGTTAACAATGTCTCTACATTAGTTAACATTGCCAGTAGTGCAATAAATTTTAGTTGCCTAGCTTCGTCACGACTTGAGTTCATTAGACCAAGCAACGATTGATATTCTAAAAAAACTCGATGTGCCGGTCCATCCAAAGAGATCCATATAGTATCATTATCCTTAAGAAGCTTGTTCCCATCGGTTAGTCTTTCGACAAAGTGTTGAAATTCCCTAAATAATTTTGGACTTTGATAGAAGTATTGGTAGAGCTCTTTGATTAAAGCTTCAATTTTTTGTACTGGAGCATGCTTGCTGACAACTCCAAAAGCTAGATTCATTATGTGGGCCATGCAGTGAATGGGAGTAACGTAGGGTGCATAAGAATATTGTATCTTTGTGCAAAGACCACCCCTATGGCCTTGCATTATTGAAGCTCCATCCACTCCAACACACACCAACTTTTTGGCAATGGTCATTTCATTTATACCTCCATATTCAATTAGAGAACTCTTTACTAGTTCAAATAAATTTTCCACTGTCGCATTATCCCTCATTTTAGCAACAGTTAGTAGATGAGGTTGGTGAACAAAATTTTGAACAGTATAAACATGCATGCATACCCAGGAAGTATTGTCTACTACTATAACCTCGTCTAAAGATAATGTAATAAAATTTGACTCTTTAATTTTTGCCTTTATATCCTCTTTTCCAACCTTGGCAAGACAACTTGCCCATTCCCATCCACTGTTTACTGACCAGTGACTATTAGGATAGTTACAAACTTTCAAAAAGTGCACTAAAGCACTCAATGATGAGCAGTCTATCATAGGACACCCTCTACTCAAAATATTAAACACAACACTTAACTAAACAGCTTTTCCCATTAGTTCTACTTCCAATGCTTTTCCAAAACAAGCTTCAATAGAGCCTTTAACTTCACCAAGCTTCGTCTTTATATTATGCTAAACTTCATATAATTCTACATTCCTAACATGCTGAGATTCCTCCTTTGTTTTCCATCTTATCACTGATTTTTGAACTCCATCTATGGTTTTCTTTTCGTAAACTTTACCCATATGCTTCTCTATGGTGTCAATTTTTAGCTACAACCTCTTTTCCTTCTTATTTATCTCACTACAAATCTTACATCTGCATTCTACCAGAGGCTCCCCTTCAATTGGATTATCCACTCATTCAATGAATGGATACTTTGACACCCATTCTATTTGAAAATTCCTTGATAGATCCCACATTCTATCATTCTTTGATTTGTATTTTCTTTTCTTCCCCACACCATCATCTTCTCTGACATTCTCAATCTCATCTAAGTCAATTATATCATTATGGCTACTCTGGGTATTTAACTAAAAATATTCTTCAAGTTCATCATGATCTGAGATATCAAGTTCACTGACTTCTTCAATATGTCGCGTAGGTTCAGCCTCAAGTTGTGAATCTTGAAAATCTTCTTGTGATGAAGTAGCTTCCCAATTTTGGCCAGAAACATTTCCAACACCATGACCAAAGTATGATGATAAGGTTCTATATTTTTTTGGCCTCTCTTGGTTTTCCCCATATGTGGGAGCCTTACCCTTATTCTTGTTTGACATCTTGATTCTTCAACGAAATAAAGGCTACCAACCTACCAGTGAAAAACAAATGTAATAAAAATATTTACTTGTTGAAGAAGTGACAAATGACAATAGAACTATAATATACAATGTTTACATAGTCATAGAATAATAATCACTTAACTTTGCCTCAAATTCAATCGCAGTCCCGACTCGCCAAAGCAGTCAAGACTCAATAATCTAAACTTCGCTATCGATCAAATTGAACCAATCCAAATTCTATACAATAACATTGATGTATGAATGTATTTATACTAATCTTTAATGGCGAATTGGGCAGGAGGTATTAGGTCAATGTCCAAATATTTGGTGAAGCTCATGTAATTATAACATGTCTTGTGTTATATCCTAGGTGATTATGGGTCGTCCAATACCATGCTAATATTAATAAAGTTGGGAAAAATCAATTGGTTTGAGACACGCATCTGTAAAATGGCCGGTGAAGTTGGGTCTGCCTAATATATATATATATATATATATATATATATATATATATATATATATATATATATATATATATATATATATATATATATATATATATATATATATATATATATATATATATATATATATATATATATATATATATATATATAAAACTATTGGCAAATATAGGCCGTCCATTTGGGGCCACTTTGAAATTATAAGCAAATGTTAAAAAAATATTGTGCCCAAAAATTATATGCCATTGGTGATGATCCCGGCCATTGGACCCAATTTTCATAAATGCGGGGTGATATGATCATTCCCATGTGGCCAATATATTCACCAAATCGAGGGTCAACAACAAGCGACATCCGCCAATTGGTGAATAAACACCACTAAAGTTTTTGCTAGGCAGAGAAAGAAGTCAAGTTGGACTATGTGAGTACTAAAGATCAGTTGGTAGATATATTCACAAAGCCCTTACCTAAGGATACTTTTGAGTATCTCAGGGAGAAGTTGGGACTCATTCCATTCCCTGATTCTACTTAGAAGAAGGAAAGGCATCAATCCTCAGGGACTGATGGAAGGTTGACTACTCTACCTTAGGAGTAGTACCAGTGCTTAAAATGAATGGCACCCTTTTCCATTGATGTCAAAGGGGGAGTAATATATAGAGTCATGAAAAATAGAAGTAAAAAGGAGTAATATACTAAGGGGGAGCAACATTCAATTATGGTAGTAGTTCAATTAAGGAAATGGAGAATATTGGAAAATATTGCAGTAGATGGAGGATTCATCTTTGAGGGAGTTTTGAAGAGGAAATGGAGAATGTTATAAGAGGAATGTTCATTTGGGTTGGTGGTGGTTTTTCATTTCACATGTTGTCGTCAATGCTAAAGGGGGAGATTGTTGGAGATTTGCCAACAGGCCAATACTGATTGTATGTTTGTTATTGATGACAACATATGGAAAGTATCATGAGTGGAAGTCTTATGTAGTAAGCTTTCAGTATATGTAGCATGGACATGATATCAGCATGATATCATGGGTGCATAGGTTAACTATTAGGACAAATAGTTATATAGCATCTTGTGGTAGCAATGTTCCTAATAGAGTTACAGGTAGTGTTCTATGTATGGTTGTCCATATAGTTGTCATGGAGCCTTGCACGCTTGGATATATGTTGAAGACTTTTTAGTGATGTTTTAGTCATGGATGCATAGTCTATTGATAAGTAGAAGTGAAGTTATGCAGTTTCTATTCACCAATAGTACTTTCCTGTGTTTGTTCAGAAGAGCCGACAAAGATTTTATTGGTTCTTTAGTTGCACCTATATTTAGGGTATGTGCCCTTGGATTTAAGCTTAGAGAAGAGTTAGTGATGTTTTCTTAAGAGTGCATGAGTTAATTCAGCTTGAGGAGAAAGATTCAGTTGTTTCGGTAGAGCCGATAGTGTGTAGCTTGTGTCTACAATTATATTATTGGACAGGTCCCAGAATATGTTGCGTGCATAGTAGAGCTGACAGAATGTTTATTGGAGTTTGTTATGGTTTCTCTATTATGATTTCAAGGTGGTTCTAATAGGCCAACTTGACTATATCATTTAGAGAAAAGATATTTATAGGAAGTCATTTGTGATTGCTGGGGTGTGGTTCATGGTTGATTAAGCAGTGTGTGAAGTGTTGAGCCATCAAAAGAAGGTCTATGTGACCAAGTAAAGTACTTATTCTATTCATTGGAACTGCTCCAGATAGTAGGTCAAAGTGTAGTTCACCAAAATCTAGATATAGTGTGTATCTATTATTCAGAAGGTTGTAGCCTTCATCCCTTTGCGCAGTGTGCTCTTGGATAGTGCTTCCTCTCCCCTAATAGGGATAATTGTAAAAGACTCCTAATAGGGTCCAACCCTTGACCAGGTCTACTGTACTAAATATATTGTAAAGAAACTCCTAACAAGGTTAAGGATCTTCTAACAAGGATCATAATACTCTAGTGCATAATATTAGTGGGTGTCAATTCCCACCGGGTTTTTTACCTATTTGGGTTTCCCCATAACCAAAATATTGGTGTTGTGTTCTTGTGTTCTCTAATTGTGTTTATGCTTATGTTTAAGTATACTTAATTGGACAAAGAATTGAATCTTGTAGATAACTAATTCACCCCCCCCCCCCCTCTCAGTTATCTCTTGGGACTATTCCTAACAGTTATGTCATATTGAAGTTTTGAAGAATAGTGATATTAGTAATATTCTATAATTATTGATTTTTTAGTGTACCGGTTGTCCCACTCCTAGACTTATCTTTATGTTGGAGATCACATCCAATATAGTAGAAATAGGTTTGCAATTGTTCAATCATTTCCTTAACTTCCCCCAATTGATCCTTAGATTCTTGACACTGGTTTTTTTGCATTCAATCTTATAACCTATACTAAAAAGCCATTTCTTTACTAGTTAATCTTCTAATTTTAGGATCTTTAAGCTTATAGAAATGCGAATAGTCAAATTGACTATATCTTTAATTAACTTTGTTTTACTTCTATAGGCCTTATCTTCTTATTTATCTATCTAGTACCATATTCTTAGCTTGTACTAGGGTGAAGTATGACTCACGAAGCTTTTCTATGAATGGGATTCATCTTTCCTTTAGGGTAGTAATCCATTCCCTTGTAGCTTTTCCAAAAATGTTGTCTTCTTGTAACTAATTGATAAATCTTTTTCTTTGATTAGATGTGAGATCTAGGACTGAATCAGGGGAAGAAGGAGCCAATTGAGAAGAAATGAGGGTCAATAAAGAATTTAATCTTTCAAATAGTAAATGAACCATCATTTTGAGTTATTCTTTTTCCATCTTGGTTTTCTATTACCTTTTATCAATCAAGTTGTTGGAAGATTTCCATATGACAATATCTTTTTCATGCTTGGGATTACAATTGTTAATCCTAGTTATAGTAAAATCATCTACTGTATCATATTCCAGTTCCTTACTTGCTATTGGTTATGCTACTTCAAAAACAACATGCCCTATCTAATCATCTTTGAATATTTTGATAGTTGTCTTCAATTTTTTGGTTTTTGATGGGGAGGGAAAATATTGTAAAAATTTTTAGATGGCAACATTTGAAGGGGTTTTCGACACCTTGGATGTGGACATCAAATAATTTGGTGAGAAAGTGCATACTCTTTTCATAGGAGGGGTAGTGGTTCTTACTAAGAATGGAAATCTTCTCTATTTTCCCACATATTGTTGGGTGTCCATTGTCATGCCTTTTTGTTTATCTACTTTTGATCGAGTATAAACTTGTGTGTCTAGGTCACCTTGACCCTCTTGAACTTCCTAGTTATCCTTGGGTTGAGTATTATCTATCTTTCCAAGCTGAGTATCATCCGGTTGTTTTTGTGGCTCATCATCCATAGTGAGATGAATATTGAGAAGTGATCCTCCCCCACAAGTAGGAAGGATTTCTAAATATTTATCTGGAGGCTCACCATCACCTTCTCCTGTTGATACTTTAGAAAAGTTAATTACATTGGTAGCAAGGGTGTTACCAGTTCTAATGGTGTGACATAACTTTAAATAGCAGATGGAGTACCTACAGTAGTGGTGTTATGATCTCCTCCCCTTACTTTATCCAACCAATTACAAGTCCTCTTAAGGATAGGAGTATTCCTCATATCTATGTCATCCATTTATGAAGCCTCCCAATTGATTGGCTCTAATGGTATTTCTTGCACCTTGGCATAATATCTTGGGTCTACTATATTTGACCAATCCTCATTGATTCCCTATACATCAAAATGTAAATTGAAAGATTTGATTTGACTAATGCTTAAACACAACCAAGCCCTTCTCCTTTCATCTATATCATCAATACAGTATTCCCATAAATACAAGGGACATGAAGGTAGGAAAGCCCCAATTGTAGATTATTTTTAACATAATCACAAGGGTTGAAATAGTGTCTAAGAACCTCATAATTATCCATGCCATACTTAGTGGAAGCCTTTGTCATATTTATGGAATTAAAAGATGTAGAACATTTATAATTTCATAGTAAGATAGGGAATGGGATAGTTTCCTTATGCTTCTCTTCACTTAACATGTGTACTTCACAAATTTGCCTACAAAGCTCAACCATAATTATCTTATCATCTACATACCTAGGTAGCTTCTAGGTAAAATCATTAAAACCACCTATTTTGATGTAAGTGAAATTTGGAAATCGAATGAAGTAACTATTTAGGTTTAGAATTGTCACCCTAACTCAGGCATTAGGGCTCTCTAACAATTCCATCCTAACAATGGAAACCTTCTCGAGCTATAGGTGGACTCTGAATGAGAAGGAATCTCTAGATTCTAGGTTGATTCCTATCTGATTTGGGATATCACCTCTTGATTGAAAACTTGATTGGGAAAAGGGAGAAAAAATTAAAACTAAATGTGAAAATGGGGTGATACACCAAACTTGCTTCAGATCTACAAGATCTTCAAACCAGCATCCTCAACTACAAAATTACTAAATTTCATTTATCATTCTATGTTCAACATATAGGCTGACAAATATCTACTATTAGGGTTCACACCACTAATAATAAAAACTATCAACAAACATACATATCCCGCAAAAGGTCTATTTTAATTAACCTAGAAAGGAATAAAAAATAATTCACTTTACCAGATCACACAAAATATGCAACACTTAATGCAAAAAAGAAGAATAGGACTAGATCCAATACTCATAAATTAATGCAATATGAAAGCCTACTTTTATTTCCTTCAAAACCTATAAATGGTTACAAAAACATGCAAAAAGGGGCAAAGGAACAAAGATGCTCACTAAGCCTCACCTTTCCACTATTCCAAACCCCTAAAACTGATAATTAGCTTTCCTTATGAAGCCCTCCAAGCCTAAATCCAAAAATCCAAACACCCACTAATATCACTCCTAGAAAAGCTCAAAATTTCTATAAAATAGCTCCTTCAAATTTCATGCACAAATTATGCCTAAAATATTAGCCTATCAATGACTAATTTCCTAAAAACTAGCCAAATGTTGATAATTTATGATATATCTTTACAAGATATTACCAACATATATACAAAATAATAATTGAGCCCCCCACTCTAAAAATACTAACCTAAGTTTACATTATTGAAAATTTTCAACTTGGGTCAACATGACCATTCGGATACAACTAAAACTCATAAAATATCTTCAAAGCATATGCTAGTTGGCATTTGGCATTTTCAAAATTCTGACTGGGAGTACACTATAGTCTTAATGGCTTTTAATTATCTCTGCAATCAGACTTTAGAATTTTATCAAACTGGGCATTATCTCGGTCTTTGAGTCCTCTCTGCGATTGCATTTTTTATCTTTGGGAACAAACTAAGTGTGACTTGAATCATTGGCTCAGAGGTTTGATCTAGGTGCTTTAATCTATTCTTCAAACTAGAGTTTTACCTATATCTCAGCCTAATATTGATCTTTTTGTTACTAAGCATTGAAAGTCAAGCTTTGACTAGAGTTTATTTGTTAAGAAATGGGCTTCATCTATGGTAGCTTTACCTTGACTTGTTGAGAGAGCTCATGCCTAGACTGATACTTGACATTTGAGGCTAGAACTTTACTCAGGCTTTCACTGAGCATTTTATCATGACTGGCACTTAGCTTATAAATCTAGCACTAGGCTTTTACATTGATACTCGACCCTCCTTTGCTGACTGTGACTCGGTACATGACTTGAACACTCACGCACTGAGGCTTATGGCTTTGAGAAATGGGCTTTGAGAGTGTGAGCTTGGTTGTTTTTATAACTGGGAGTTAACATTTGAAGAACGGCCTTAAGGCTTACTTAGAACACAAGAATGATGGCTTCTATTGGCTTTGTTATTGAAACATAGGCTTCAACTGAGAGTTCATGGGCTATTAAACTCGGCCATTAGCTGCAACCTTCACTTCATACTCCAGTTATCATGACTGGAACTCGAGCTTTCTTTAACCTCATGTGATGCTTGGGGTTTAGTGGCACTCCTAGTAAGGAACTCATGAGCTATTGAAAACTTGGCTGCAACTGAGATAAGTGTAACTTATTTTACCTTTTCTCATACTTAGCCTACCATTTTTTATTCTCCTTTCTTTGCATTAAGTTAGGGCCCTTTTGTGTTGCTGTTATTTTTAATAAAAAAAATAAGAGTTGTTATTTCACCTTGTGGCTCAAATCCACACATTACCTGTACTGATGTTTCCTATCCTCCCCTTACAACTTGAATGCTGGAGTTGTAACATGATACTTTGACTACAAGCTTTAACTTTGAATTAAGAGCTCCATTATTACCAATTGTCCATCACTTTACATGATTTTGGTCTATTGTGAACATCAGTCTTTAAACACAATTTTGGTTGTGCCCTATTTCATGACTTTCCTTTACTTGAAGCATGGTTGTGATTTGTATTGACTCTCTTTCTCCTAGACTAACTCAGGCTTTACTGGATTTGTGATTTTTTCATGTACCCGAGAGAATGTCTAGAACTCAGCCTTTAAATCACAGAATCTGTGACTATCACTTTAGCTTCTATTTCCCAAACACAAGCTTGAACATGGACTCAGCCTATTATTTCTATAGGTTGTCTCTATAATTTAGTTTGAAGCTTGAGCCTTCCTTTTCCACAGCATAAATTTAGAGCTTTTGTTTGTTGAATGGAACACATTCCTTTCCTGAAAGCTTACAATCCTTCATTGAAGCTTTGTCTTTGACTAGAAAATTCTCAAGCTATATGCTTTAAAAGGACTCAAGCCCTAATTATTTAAGTTCTCCTTGACTGTGACTTTCATAGTAGATGTTTGAATAGTGACCATATCTTTTGAATTTGTTGAAAACTTACCATACTTTGCAATGTTTTCGATACTTTGTATTGCACTATTTGAATCCACTCTTCACTTTGGCTAGAAAATAACCAAGACCAAACTATTTTTTCTTAAATGGTGCAACAATGAAACCTATTGTGATTCCTCTAATTTCCTAAAGCAACTCTCTGTTATAAACAAAGCATGATGATCTCATTTTTTTGGTTATAAAATTGAAGCATCAACAAATAAATCTATTTATGAGGTTTGAGCATGGGCTCGTGACACCCATAAATAGATTTTAGTGACCTTGAACTTGATAATTTGAATCTCTTTAGCACATGGATAACATTTGAATAGCGTAGTGCATCCCATTTGATTCTTGATTATGAAGAGAAAACCAGTCCATTTTGAACAATGCACCACTATGATTAACTTTAAAAACATTTTAAAAAAATGTATTATGTTAGTGGACATGACCTAGTGGTCAATTTTGTGAATCAATAGGACCACTGGTGTGCTCACTAACCTAATGCTATACTGATGCCTTTTAACACTGCTTTTCACTTTATGCATATGCACACTTTGTTATTGCATTGAATACTAGATAAATATGAATGTAGCTATGAAATAATTTGATTATTGTATGATGTTTTCATTCTTATGCATTGCTTAGATCCAACTGGATCTAACAAAATTTCCCACCATGATGCAGGACAACCCCTACAGACCTAGAACTAGACAAATGCAGACTCGAACAGAGGACCAGAGGAATTGGACCAGACATGACAACCAACTTTTGATATGTAGATGACACTTAAAGAAAATGCAAAGGACCCACTCATACCTTTATCACGTCTTTCTATTCTGCTCTATGTACTCTATTTATTGATATGAAATATGAAGTATGAAAGAACATTTGTAAATTACATTCAGTATGAATGCACAATGTAATGATCAATTATGAATTTGAAATTTTAACATGTGATCAATACTTAGAGTATAATAAAAATTTGATATTGAATGCAATAAAAAAGTGTTGATCTGCATCACCTGAAAGACAATGTTAAATGAAAATACCTCATGCACCCTTTTCCTATTTGTGTCTATTATTCTGCATGTTGAAAAATAGGGTAACATTTTGGCAACTTTTGCTAGATGTCTACCTACTAGACATGAACTCATACCTTATCATTGGGCAATAGGAGTCAGAAAACTAGAACATACATGAATGCAACCTTATTGAAACAAAAATGCACCTAAACCTAGACTCATGCAACCTAAAACCTAGTTCAGGGCTACACTTATTGAAATGAAAACTTAAACTAACCTACTTTAACCAGCTTGAAGCCTGGCTAAACAAAACCATTCACTGATTGTGAAAAATAACTTCCCATCCTTCTCAGCTCACAATAGACAACATGCTTCTAGAAAGCTATCATGAGATGAACATAGGAGATATATATGATCATTTACTTGACAAGGATCTGATTAATAAAGATCTTACTTACTTGATCCAGCTGACTATAATCACCATCATTTTGAATAAAATCAGCAATCAACAATATTTTGTGAAGAACCAACAGGACATTACTTACTTGATCAATTGGGAAAAGAAGCTGATTTAATTCCTTCTTAGCTTCATCTTTTGGTAGAACATCATGCAGAGGTGCTGGCACAACTTGAACCTCTTTTCTACCATCCATTCTGGCTAAATGCCTGATAGGACAACCATGAGAGATGGTGAACTTGGAGCTTTTCTTGATAGACTCAAGTTCCTGAGAGATTACTTTAATCTGATTGATCTCCTCCTTATATTGGCTAGAAATAACTACCTCTTGTAGCTTGTAGGTTCTTTCCAGAAATGTGGGCTTGTCATCAAGATGCAAGCAAAATTTCTCCATCTCATCCAAAAAATGATCTTCTTCTTCATCTTCCTTATTATTTTGCAGGAGAAGCATTTTTTGTCAGCACAATTATCCTGATTTGCTGCAATCTTCCTTGTGTTGCCTTGTTCAGAAATATCCTCCTTTAGCTTATCAGCAACCCTCTATTCAATTCTCTCTTTTTCTTACTCCAGCTGAATACACTTCTCAAACTGCATCTCATAAGATTCTTTTAATTTTACTTTTGAAGTGATCAAGAATCCTATTGTCTTTGTTAGATTCTAAAGTTTTTTCTCATGAAACTCCTCCTGGGCTCTTGAATCTCTTTCTTTCTCCTCCTGAAATTTCTCATGAAATTCTTGATAATCTTTTAATTCTTCTTCTTTCTCTAGCTGAAATTCAAGACCTCTGTTAAACATGGAAACTATTAGCTCTTGTTTTTGTTGAAGCTCATTTTTAAAATTATTCTTTTGAACTTCTAGCTCACTTTCATGAACCTTCTTTTGTGCTTCCAACCCTCCTATAAGCTTGGCTTCATTTCTCTTATATTGCTCAGCTAGATACTTCCTAAATCCTTGATCTTGTTTAGCGAATGCTTCTTGCTATTGAATATGGGCTTGATAAGCATGCTCCTCTAGCTGCCTATCCATCTCTTGCTGGAATTCAGATTCTTACTACCTCTTAATATCCTAAATCTGCATAAGCATATGCTGCAACACACTCGCAGTATCTCTATTTTGTGAATCATTATTATTTGCAGAATAATGAAAATCGTATTGTGATTGTCGACCTTGATAGGACTGAAAATGATTCTCTTGAACAAATTTCTCTTGAAATGATGGGAAAAAACTCCTGATGTTCACAATCAGCTCACTTTCCTCCATGGAACATCAGATATGAGAAATGTGACCTCTTTCAAGCTTGAATCTTGTTGATAGCACACCAGAACTAGCAAGTAATATAATGCAATTTGACCAATTCGTTGAAGAATGGGTCCCACCAGGCATGCCAAAAACTATTTAGGTTTAGAATTGTCACCCTAATTTAGGCATTAGGGCTCTCTGACAATTCCATCTCAGTCAGGAGATGATTGTTGGAAATTGCAATTGAAACAATTTTTGTATTGTCATTGATGTCAAACCTTAACTTGTAAGACTGTTGCTACTTAGGAAAGTACAATATCTATTTGAGTGTTGCTAAGGGGCTAGGAAAGGTTGGTAACAATAGCACCTAAGGAAAGGTTGAGTTATCTTGATACAACAAAGTGTACTTGACTATGTTGTACATTGATGAGACAATGTATTGTTTATCTTAGTAAGACTGAAGACTAAACTGGTAGGCTTGACCGAGCAAAGAATAGAGAAATCATGTTTAAGCCAAGTAATGTTCATGTCGATCGAGTCAGTGTATGTCGAGAAAAATTCTAGTGTCGACCGAACAACAGTTAATTGCCGAGGAAGATTGTGTAAGCTGAGGAAACATTTTTAGTAATGACCGAGCTTTCTACATGAAGACCGAGTAGTTGATCATAGTATTGACTGAGCATTAGCAATTTTATATTTGAAGAGAATTTGATTTTGGAGCTGACATTGTTGAATTCTTGGATTATTGAAATGTGTTGACTTTATTTATTGATTGTTTGAAAGCATTAAATGCACTGTAAAACATTTTATTGTAAATCTTTAAGATATTTGAGATGATTCTAGAAAAGGAAGCTGAAGAACATGAAGTGCGTAGATTCAATGAATCTGACCTAACCCTAAGATCTACGAATGAGATTGAGCAGCATAAGATGAGTTAACCTGATTGAGGAAAGTATTAAGGGAACCTAAGCATTTGGATATGCAAGTGCATGGGTGAATAGAGAATGTTGGAAGATCAGTAAAGTTTTATTGACTATATAAGTAGAAAAGGCTGAAGGAGAATTATGGTGGTTGCTTGAAGAAAAGTTCTGAGCAGATCAGAGATGGAGATGGAAAAGTTTCAAAGTTAGTAAACTAGCATTAGTGTATAGAATCAGATCTGATATTTGCAAAGTGAGTTGTATATTTTTCAGATAAATATTGTTGCTACTTTCTAACCATTGTAATAGTCAAAATCCTTTTAATAGAGGTTGACCTAACAGTCATATGTTAAATCCTTTGAACAAGGTTTCATTCTAGTGGAGTGTATGTAAGTCCTATGACAAGGCTCACTTTTAACAGGGTGATTGAAATCCTTTAATTGGGTCACACCTGATAGTGTGTATTGTAACCTTTGACAGGGTTGGCTTTTAACTGAGCTCACTTCAGAAGAGTGAAAATAATAGTAGCATGTTATAAAGTGTTTTTTCCCAAATTGGGTTTCCACTATAAATCCTGGTGTTAATACTTGTGTGAATGTTTTGGTTTGAAAATTTCTATGTTTTACAAGTTAAGTTATAGCTGAGTAGTGGATTGCATTATTATATGTTTCTATTGTTGAATCAGTGATGACCGAGTTTGTTTTGGTTATTGGATATGATTTAAGGAAAAGTTTTAAGTTTGTTTTATACATCAGGACCTGAGAACAATTGATTCACCCACCCCTCTATGTTGTTATAAATCATATTAACAATTGGTATCAAAGCTTTGTTGCTTATTATTAGTGTTGACATAAATCAAGTTTAAAGGGCCTTGAAGCAAATGATTAGGATGTATAAGAAGGAGGTGTTGAAGTTGAATAAGGAAAACTTCCCTGCATGGCAAAGCTTGATGAAGCTGCATCTAGCTGATATTGGTGACTCTGCAAAGTACTACATTGAGAATAGCTATGTCTCACCTATCACACCTTTGACTGCTAAAGAAATGAGAGCTAAACAAGAACATAATTAGGCAATGCTCGAAATTGCATCTACCCTAAGCTATCTAGAATTTGAGGACATTAAGGATTGCACAACTACTAAGGATATGTGGGACACTCTTGCAAGGATCTATGGTGGTGACTTGAATGTACTAAAAGAAAAGGTCGAGAGTCCTAGAGGTAAGTTTGATGAAATGAGAATGCAAGAAGGTGAAAACATTGCACAATATTGTGGTAGAATAAAAGAAGTTGTGAATACTATTAGAGGAGCAAATGAGGTTATTGATGATGAAACTATAATTGGGAAAGTGTTAAGAACCCTACATCCTATATATGCTATTAAGATCTCAGCTATTTAGGAATCTAGATGTAACTCTGCTAATGTGCTTACTTTGGAAAGTTTGGTTGGTATGCTGACTACTTTTGAACTCTCTAACTATGATAATTTCACTGTTGGAAGCATTGGTAATGTCAAATCTTCTTTCAAGTCATAGCTAGTTCTAAACCAGCCAAAGAAAGAAAAATAAACATGCATCAGTGAAAGTGAAAGTGAAAGTGAAAGTGACAATGACACTTATGATGAAGAAATGGAAGATCTAGAAGCTTTTATGGCTAGAAGACTGAGAAGGGGAAAAGGAAAGTATAAAGGTAAACTTGATATTATATGTTTTGCATGTAATAAAGTTGGTCATATAGTTGCTAGATGTCCTGACAGGAAGGATAAAGATGATGAAAGAAAAAGAAAACACAAAGATAGAAGAGATGATAGAAGCTACCAATGGAATAAAGACTACAAGGGAGAAGGTAAGAAATCTTGTTACATTGCTGAAAAAGAAATTGACACTGATAGTGATGATTTTGAAATTGAGGTAGACTATGTTGCGATGAAAGATGAATCTGATGAGGATGAGAAAACTGCATTGATATCCAATGTGAACAAGAATGATAAATGGATTATTAACAGTGGTTGTTCACATCACATGACTGGTGACAAAAATAAGTTTGAGACCTTACATCATTACAGAGATAAAAGTATAAAATTTGGTAATGATGCACCATGTCCTGTTAGAGGAAAAGGTTTGATTAAACCGACTGATAAGATATCTTGTGAAAATGCATATTGGGTTGAAGGTCTTAATTATAATTTGTTAAGTGTTGCTCAGCTTAACAAAATTGGTTACCAAGTGGAATTTCATCACAAGCAAGTTAAAATATTTAATGCTACTAGAGAACTAATTGGAAGTGGAGATCATACTAGAGGTAATTTGTTATATCTTGACCTATCTGAAGAAACATGTTTAATTGCACAACTTGATGATATTTGGTTATGGCATAAAAGGCTATGTCATGTTAACTTTGACAATCTGGTAGAGATAAGTAAGAAGAAAAAGGTAAGAGGTCTACCTAGATTGAAGAAATCTGAGAATGTGATGTGCAAGGAATGCCAGTCAGGAAAAATGACAAAGTCAAGTTTTAAGAGCAAATCCTTTACTTTTGAAAACATTTTAGATTTGGTTCATACTGACCTTTGTGGACCTTTAGGTGTACAAAGTTACTATGGTGCTAGATACTTTATCTTATTTGTTGATGATCATACTAGGATGATGCATGTAATGTTTCTAAAAGAAAAATCTAAATCTTTTCAATCCTTTAAGTGGTATTTGGCTAAGGTTGAGAAGGAGACAAGTAGGAACCTAAAATTTCTTAGATCTAACTGAGGTGGAGAATTTACATCAAATGAATTTAATCTATTTTGCAATGATAGAGGAATTAAAAGATAGATGTCTGCACCTAGAACACCTCCATAGAATGGTATAGTAGAAAGGAGAAATAGATCTATCTTGGATTGTGCAAGGACATTATTGATTGAAAAGAATGTGGCACAGAAATATTGGAAAGAAGCTATAAGCACTGCTGTCTACACTCTTAACCGGGTACAGATCAAGAAAGGTACAAATCTGACACCCTATGAATTATGGCATGGGCATGCACCAAGTGTTAAATACTTTAGAATCTTTGGAAGTAAGTGCTATATATTAAAAGACGCTAGGAATGGAAATTTTGATGCTAAGAGTGATGAAGGCATATTCCTTGGATATTCCACAAAAAGTAAAGCTTATAAGTGTTTGAACTCTAACACTAACAAAATTGTGGAAAGTGTGAATGTCAAAATTGATCAGTATGGAGAAAGAAATGAAGCTAATAGCAAAAGAGAACCAGAAGATTATAAATCTTTTGTGTACATTGAGGAACAAGAAGAGGCAAGTAACAGACTTGCACCTAATGTTGATTCTTGAGTAAGCAATGCCGAGTGATAGACAGATGCTATCGAGCATCAGGAAAATAGTGTCGAAAGAGAACAAGAACATGTCGAGCTACAAGAAAATGTTGCTGAGTATCTAGAAGAGGTTGCCAAGCATTCAAAAGTTGGATCTAACAATCTTGTTGGGGAACATGATGAAATAGAGGAGAGAACAGCTGAACCTATTTTGGAAAAATATGTAAGAAGACATCATAAGCCTGAACAGATAATTGGAGACAAAAATACTGGAATTTAGACCAAAAGTAAGACTAAGGATCCAACATGCCTACTATGTGAATTTGAACCCAAGTCAACTAGAGAGGCATTAGAGAATGAAGACTGGATACAAGCAATGAGTGAAGAAATTGACCAGATTGAGAAGAATGATACCTGGACTCTGGTGCCGAGACCTAAAAACAAAAATGTTATAGGAACAAAATGGGTGTTTCAAAATAAGATGAATGAAAATGGTGAAATAACTAGGAAAAAAGCTAGGCTGGTATGCAAAGGCTATGCACAAGAAGAAGGAATATATTATGGGGAGACATTTGCCCCTATAGCTAGATTGGAAGGAGTAAGAACTTTACTTGCATATGCTACCTATAAAGATTTCAGGGTATATCAAATGGATGTCAAATCTACATTTTTTAATGGCATACTAGAAGAAGTTTACATAGAACAGCCAAGAGGTTTTATTGATCCAAACAGAAGACACATGGTGTGAAAACTAAACAAAACACTATATGGATTGAAACAAGCTCCCAGAGCATGGTATAAGAGGTTACACAACTACTTGATATAGATTGGATTTTCAAGAGCAAATGACACAAGCAATCTGTACATGAAAGATGAAGAAGGTAAAGGTATCCTATTGGCAAAAAATTTTGTGGATGACATTATTTTTGGTGGACAAGATGCATTATGTAAAAGATTTTCAAATGAAATGCCAACTGAATTTGAAATGAGTATGTTTGGTGAGATCAAATTCTTTGTTGGTTTACAAGTATATCAAAATAAGAATGGAATTTTCATTACACAGTCTAAGTATGTTAATGAAATACTGAAAACTTTTGTGATGGAAGATGCTAAACTAGTGAATACTCCTATGGTAACTAGACAAAAGTTATCTAAGAATGATGATGCTGCAAAAGAGAATCAGACTTTGTATACATCCATGATTGGAAAATTACAATATGTTGTACATAATAGACCTAATATTGCACTAGCTATTGGGATTGTGGCAAGATTCTCTGCCAATCCTAAGGAAACACATATGATGGCTGTAAAAAGAATTTTGAGATACTTGAAAGGAACTGCTGACTATGGTCTATATTATAAGAAGGATGACAAATTTGAACTCAGAGTTTATACAGATGCTGATTGGGCATCTAGTGCCCTTTGCCACTTCAACTCTTCACTCATGATCTCTACTAAGGATGTGATCCATTGAATAATTCCTTGAAATGGCCTCAGAATCTTCTTGAGAGCTACTTGGGAAAACTCCTCAAAATCAGCCTTCCAATCCGTAGAAGCCTATACAAAAGAATGTGGAATTTTTGTATTTACTTCACCCCTCTTCTCCAAAATAGCTTGTAATGAGGCCTCAGGGTTATTAGGGTCAATGGGATCCTCTATCTTAAGAGTAAAATTTTTCATGGCCTTGTTCTACTCCATCAATGCTTTTATCTTTTCTTCATCTTTGTCCATAAAACCCAGATCATGCTTCAACCTAAGGGTGGCTAGAGTTTTACTTCCTCTCTTGTCGGCTCTCCCAGATCTACTTCCTCTAGCATGTAGTCATCTGGGGTGACTTAAGCTGTATTAATATTCATCATAGGGATAGCCACCTAAGCCTTCCATCTACCCGCCTAGTCTTGTGTTACATATGATAGTGTCCTTACTCGAGTGTTGGATCTAGCCTGATGGAATGCTCACCCTAATGCAACCATGTCTATTTCATCATCTGTATAAACCCTGGTTATTGGTTGAATCTCCTTTGTGAACCACATGGGTTTTGAAAAAGCATTGAAGGGTTCATAAGAAGATGCTAGAGTCAAGGTAGTTGTAGGGCATTCTATTTCCATTTCTTTGTGACTCCCTTCCTCTCCATCTCTTGTTTCTTTCTCTTCCATTGCATTCAGCTCTCCCTCCTCATGTGTTTTTTCTTCCTCATTTGTTTTCCCTCCTTCATTAGCTTTTTTTTCTGATCCATCCTACCCTTTTGATAGCATTTCATCAATTGTCTTCATTTCTTTCTTAGGCTCTTGAGATTCTTGTGCTACTGCTTCACCCTGAGCAAGTGGTGTAGTAGGGGCAATAAGGGGTGTGGGTGAAGGCATTGATGGAGGTGGGGGGGTTCGCATGGGAATATGGGAAGGTGGTGGTTGTGGAGGCAACATAGTGGTTTGGACTGAAGGTGGAAGTGGACTGGTAGGTGGTGTTTGATGTGGGGGTAGAAGTGGAGTTTGATGTAAAGGTGGCAGTGGAGGTGGAACTATGTGTGAAACTAAAGGAACTTGTGCAGCTATATCCTCCTCAAAGGTGACACCTATAGAAGATTCCCTTCCTAACTCAGTGGTTTCCTTTTTTATTTCATCTTCCTCTTCCTTAATTGGCTCTTGAGACTTTCATGGAGCTTCTTCTCCCACATCATCAATAGGTTTAGTAAACTATGTAGGGAAAGAATCAAAAGACACTGACTGTTCTATGACTAGAGCCTGTTGCTTAGATTCTTGGAAACCATAAAGTCCCTTGAAATCTAAGATGTCAAATTCATCATCACCCAGAGGGTCTAGATTTATTAGCTCTCCTTAGGTTGCTCCTCCAGCCTCTTCTTGATCATCTTCCAATATTCTCCTTCTTTTCAAGGATCCCACAAAGCGAGTTCTCCTGTTGAGGGGTACCCGATCTAGATCATCCTCATCTTCTTCTAAGAGGTTATCCATCTGAGTAGGGGTTGAATATTTCTTCCTTTTGTAAACATTCCCTTTAATCACCTTGGTAGGCCTGGGTCCAATTATCTTAAACTTAGGTGCCCTCTTTTGTGCACTCGAAGGTTTAGGACCACTAGAAGAAGGAACATACTAAGGTGCTATACTCCCTGTCATTCTATTTTTAGTCTTGTTTGAATGAGTAGCTAAGCCATATACTGTAGGACGCTCATGTCTATACACTATTTCTAGCTTCTGTTGTGTAACCTCTATGAATTGTGGCTTCAGAACCTTCTCTCCTTTCTTCTTCTTCTCCTTAGGGGGTTGAGTCGATTGCTGTTTAATTGGTATAGGGTTCATAGGAAATGGATGAGTGACCCAATCCTTAGTCACTTTGATGATGTGTCTAGCTTTGAAGTTGATATCATCATTTTCATCTTTATCGACCTCTGTATTCAAAATGGCCCTGGTATATAGTTTATCCAGATTGTAGATAGGATCTAGGATATCCTTAGAATCAGTTGCTTTCACTGTTGGAGGTATCTTTAGTAGTAAGGAGGTCTGTGCCAGCTCCAAACTCATCTAGTAGTAGTCACGAACCCTGACCTCATAGTCATCTAAGTAATTCATCCAATGATCTTCAATATGTGACTCCTGTACATAATGCCTTCCTATTATGTGACTATATGTACCAATTGGATCAAAATGGGTCCTCACGAGGTTGTAGCTTAAAAGAGGGAATTCATCCCATTCAAAGGACAAATACTTACTGTTACCTATAGATTTTGTGAAAAATTTTGCAGGCTCCCTTTTCCCAAAATCACTCAAGAATTTTATAT
The DNA here is from genome assembly GCA_027943335.1 of Chamaecyparis obtusa. Lineage (NCBI taxonomy): Eukaryota > Viridiplantae > Streptophyta > Pinopsida > Cupressales > Cupressaceae > Chamaecyparis > Chamaecyparis obtusa. The sequence goes on from BSBK01004466.1 coordinate 134,387, forward strand.
GGTGTCATCTATTTTCGGTTTTTCCTTTACAAAAACACCTCGTCAGTTGAACTTGAACTATGAACTCAAGTAGTTCAAAGTTCAATGTTCAATAACATCCATCGGTATGGTTTCATTTTCATTGGCAAGTCTAGCAGCATTTTCACTTTGCAACGTGCGCTTATCACTTGAACCGCGAATATTGAACTTGTCTTGGTTCAAGTTTCTAAGTTCAATGGTCACTCCTGCTTTGCAAACTTTTTCTTATTTTTCCTGTTGTTTAGCTTTTGCTTTTATTTTAATAAAATCATACCGAGGGATAAAACTACATCATGTATGTTGAACTTGAATTGTAAGCCCTCATAATTCTAAGCTCAAAGTTTAATGTTGGCTCATGATTTGAAAAAGTAAAGGTGACATGACACATATGATAGCTGGCACTACATTATGATATCCGCGCGTGGTGAAAGTGCACCATTAATACGGCTTGCACCGAATCTCTCAAAGATTTGCAAATAGATTTGTGATAAAAACTAAAAGCCCAGCCATATTTTCTCATAATGTTAAGAAGATTTCATGTAGCAGCCATTAAAGAAGGTATTCTCCTCTCATTTTAGAGCTCTGGCATTCACAGAAAACTAGGTGAGCCCCGTTTGTTGGCTTCTTCCTTCATTGCAGTATTACTTTAAGGCACATTTCTTTATCAACTTGTTTTTCTCCTATTAAATTTCTAAATTTGTAAGCCTAAGATGAAGAACTCCGTGCCTAATTTTGGAAATACTTCCCCACTAATATGTTCCCTACCCAACTATGAGGACACCCATATCAAAAATGGAGCTTTAGAAGACATCATAGCCTGCATTAAGGAACCTATACCAAGATCCATGCTAGATAAAGCTATCTAGAATGGCTTAGCCAATGTAGATGCATTTCCCATAGTAGCCCCTTGTCGTGAATTGATTGTAGAATGTTCCAAGAGATATAGTTTCAAAGAAAAGTGCATAAGAAAAATTGATGGGAACCCACTGGTTTTTATAACAAGGGAAGTAGTACAAAAAGGCTTAGGAATCCTAGAGAAAGACCCATATGAGGGTTGGAACATACCTTCTTCTCAGTCAATTTTTGCTACTAAGAGGTAGTTGTACAGAAATGAAATAGCTCAATATTGGCTCCTTAAGGCTCAGAAAGGAGGGTCTTGGCTTCCAAAGCTATTAACTATAGATCATTTCAAACCTGAGGTGGCAGACCTAGTTATCATGTTGAACAAGATTAAGGGAAACTAGCATGCATATTATTGGCATGACTAGATGTATTTTTACATTCAAGTGACCCTGAAAGGAGAACGGTACATAGACTGGGCTGAAATAATAGCAGATGAGCTCAACCACCAATTGAATAACTTCCCTACTAGTAGCGGCTTTCATATGTCCTCGTATCTATTCTATATTCTAGCTTGTACCCGAGAATGGAAAGGTTTATTTCATGAACAACCTATTCCTGATATGAAAGTTTATGACTATTAACCTCATCTTCAAAAGGAATATTATGTGGCCAATTTTCTTAAAGTAAATGGAGTGTTTTTCATGAGGTTGACACATGAACTCTAGGGAAACACTAAGTAGAGAATGTCTGAGGAGGCCAAGACCTTTTTGAATACTTACGGGAGTTTCTTCATCCAATTCAGGAATTTTACATACTTGAGAGTGGGCGGTTTTGAAGGAGAGCCATTTAAACTACCCTGTTATGCTTTTGATAGCCTAGTAATTGTTGAGGTGTCTCATCAATTAGCTTACATGCACAAAGGGGTCAAGGAGAGAAAAGGAAGAGGCAAGTATTGTTTCCCAGTTGAACTGGGGTATTTTACCTATAAGACATCTTCTGATGCACTGAATCTAGAGCATGAACTTAGAAAGTTGAACATGAAAACATTTGCATTGAGAAAGGATTTTGACAGCAGGGGTTTTGTAGCAAAACACTTTAGCTTTCCCTACGAGTTCAAGCATGTCCCAAAAATGGAAGACTATTGGGAAGGCTGTGATGATGATTTTGAGGTGTAGAGAAGGATGTGGTCTAGATTTGGCTTACGGTAAATTATCACATTGAATAATCTGGTTGATATATCTGCTATAGAGGAGGATGATGGTACTAAGATCATTGATGAATAGTTTGAGACTAGGGTTAGAGGCACTCTAGTTCCTAAGATTGATTGGGGTATTGAAGAGAGGGAAAGTTTAGTAATAAAGACTCTTAGTGTAGTGAAAAGAACCAAGAAATGGATCAATAGCAAGAGACCCCCTCCTACAAAAAGACATAACCCTAGAAGAGCCACTCACGCTAAGAATGCTACTGATAAGCCCATGGCCACTACTAATAAAGTTGTTTCCTTTGCAGGTACAAAGTCTAAGAAAGGTTCCTCTGTTAATCCAGCAACTAAAGCTACTCCTATTTCCTCGCCAGTGAGGAGAACCCCAAGAAGAAAAGATGACAAGGAAGCTCACAAGGTTGTCAAGGAGAGTGAAGTGATAGATCTTGAAGGTATGGATTCCCACATGACTGAGCAACTTGATTTGGATAATGTTGAAAAGGAAATGATGACCCTGAAGAATATTCAATTTGTTTCGGAAGAGTTTTCGATGAATGTAACAAATGATTCTCTGTAGACACCCTCTCCAACTCTCAGTAGGTTAGGGGCCTCTATTTCAAATAAGAAAAGGAATGTCTTACCCATCACCCTTCCTATAGAAGATATGATGAGAAAATGTTTGTGGGCTATTGTGAAGCCCAAAAGAATCAAAATGGAATCCATGATTGAAGTAGATGAAATGACTGGGAGATGGGTAGTGGAGAGAGCTTTGCCAAAAACTAACAAGAAGGTTTCAGAGACCACAGTTGATGATTATATCATAGAAAAGATAGATCTTGGGATTGCCAGTAGGGTTGCTGATGCTAAACGCTTAGAGACCTCCACAAGAAATATTCTACGTAGAACTTTCAATGATGAAAAGGATATAAAAGAATTAAAGGAAACAATACATAGACTTGCAGAGTTCATTCAATCCATCCAAGAACCTAGCCCACTCCCATTGATTCAAGCTCCTCACACCTTTGACCCCTGCTCACCTAAAGTTTGTAAAACATTGGACCAAATTTAGAGAAATAAGATGATTGTTGAAGTCTTCAACAAATGGATCATAAGCATGATACAACGGGGAGGAGATTATGTTACCTAGCTGATGGAGACCCATGGGGATGTCACAAAGGTCATATCAAAATTGTTGGCTGAACTATCAGAATGGAGAAAAGAGAGGGGAAAATGGGGTGGCATTGCAGATCAACTGATAGAGATTGGTCATTATGGTGTGATAAAGTTTATTGCAGAGAAACTGGTTCTAGGGTTGAATGAAGAAGTCTTGTACATTGCTATGAAGAGCATTGAATGGAGGAATTCAATCATCAAGGAGAGCTGTGATGGAGCAACCCATCTCCTTACTGATTTGAAAGGTCTCATTGATACCATGCAAAAAGACCTAAAATGTTTAAACATCATACTGATTGATGAGGAGACCTAGGATGTAAAGAAGGTAGACAAAATAATTCAGGAATGGGAGATGGGAATAGCTATGATCAAAGATAGTAAGGAATTGACAAGAGAAGATTTAATTTCTATGGATAATACTGAAGCTATGCTCATTGTTTGCGTTGATCACTTGGAGGCTCACAAGGAAAGTTTGGGACAAATTTGTAAAGATAGGAAAGTGCTCAGACAATGCATCACCCTCATCAGCCTACCATACCATGCCACAATCATTGGTGCATCTGTGGCAAATGAGGAGTGGAAACAAGCACGTGTGTCCAAGGCCTCACTGAACTAAATGTTGATCATCCAACTCAATCGAAGACGGTGGATTTCTTTGGAAATCATTTGCTTAGGATGTTAGTTTTTAGTTTCTTTTCAATTTTTATGCAAAATGGTTAGCTTTTATCTAAAACTCTGGGAGTTTCAAAGACATTTTTAATTTTTGATAAGTTGTATCTGATGGCTATATAAGGCTAGGAAAAACTATCAAAAGGAGTTAGTTAATTTTTTGATAGGAAGTAATAGTATAGTATAGCTCTAGCTTTAATTTTCTAAAAAATTTGTTTAAGTATCTTTCTACCAGTGAATGAAGAAACTGATTTGATATAAATATGTTGGTTTATGTTTATGGGTGGGCTTTTGTTGGAGCATTATTCAGTGGATGGAATTTTCTTGAACTAAGTGTTTTTATTTTATGTTGAATCAGAATTAGAAGAAAATTTAAAGGTTATGGTTTTTACTAGTTGAAGTCTGTGAGCTTCGAAATAGTATTCTGTTATTTATCATAAGTTATCAATTCATATTGATGAAAGATCATTGTTAGCCTTAGTAGCTTTCTAGTTAAAAGTTAAATATCTGCATTAATGCATTGTTTGGTAAAATATATTTATTGAAGATATTTCTGGGAGCTGTACCATAATTCAGAGAATTAAACATTGAAGTTTAATTCATTTGTTAGTAAAGATTTGAAGTTTCATAATGGGTGATAGAGCAAGATAAAATTAAGAATAGAAAGAGACCAATTCATTTACTAACATTTTTTGGCAACTCTACTAGGGAGCGCTAACAGAATAGACTCATGTATAACATCATATAATCATGGTCTTACCTGTAGTCATTATACCTAATCAACAAGAACTTCCTCTTGTTATCCAACCAGGCTTAAACTTTGAGGATACACAAGAAGATATTATATCTGATTTAAATGCACTTGCTTGGAAAGTAAAAACAAGTGATGAACAATACCATCAAGTCTTGTCTATTTTAGAAGAGGAAGAAGATATCGATGAACGGTTAAGAGGCCTCCCAATTACTCAAGAAGCTGAGATAGTAAATAGAGCTGCTCAAAGACCTTAGGGTTATCATTCTGGATTCTTGGCTTTATACTCGGTCTCTCAGAAGGGAGGGAATACCTGACCCTTTCTTTGATGAATTGCAAAATCTTGAGTTGCATAGCACTTTTTCTCCTAAGTCCAAGGCAAAAAGTAGACCTTCATCTCCACCCAAGATCTTACCAACCCCTTCTGTTTCAAATAACCTTTGGCAAGCCCTTATCTTGTCTGGAATTCAACCACCTCCCCTAGTAACTATCTTCCCACCAACCATAATGGCACAACCATGGGGAGCAATTGTAGGTCCTCTAGCCTTGGGTCAGCATCACCCTTTGCCTAAAGGTGCTAAGGATGTTCTTCCAAGATTTTCAGGAGATGGGAAAACATCAGTAGAAGGACACTTTAACTCATTCAATGTGGCTACTAGAATTTTGGCAATGCAACACGAAGATGTTGCAGTTAGACTTTTTGTTCAAACCCTTACTAAAGGGGCAGCTGAGTGGTTTGGACATTTAGTAGCGGGATCCATAACAGACTGGAATTCTATGAAAATTGCTTTTGAGAATCACTTTAAAAGTGTTGATGATGAACATTCTTTGCTGGCTCAACTTACCCAAATTAAAAAGGAGATTCATGAGCCCATGAGGGATTATGTAGCTCATTATAACAAAGTCATTCACAAAATCCCTGCTGGAAAAAGACCCACTCCTAATAATCAGAAATGTTTCTTTGTGAATTCAATGCCCCCTGACGTGGGTTTTCATCTTAGGAGAAATAGACCAGTAGACTTGGCAGCTGCCCAGAACCAAGCTATTGAGTTGGAAGATGACTTAATCATAGCAGGAAAATGGAGGAAGGATGTCCAAATACCAAATGCTCAAAATGTGTCCTCTTCTGATCCAATGCTGCAAAGATTGGTGAATGATGTAATTACCCTCAAAAGGAAGCTTCCCAAAAATTATACAAATCCTCCCCCTTTGTATAGAGATATACCCAGAGGTGCACTTGAACAAGCTAGACCCAGCAATAGAACTTCAACCTTTCCTCTAGCTGATAAGAATTTACTTGAGGCTCCCCCTAGGCGGGCTAACATGTGCACATTTTACCTCATAGATGATCATGATGGGACCTCATGCCCAGAGATGATCTACTCAATGTAGATGCATGTAAATTGAGAGTTGACAAAGGAATCACCTGATGATGAAGGGAATCCTTAGTTGCCTGGCAGCTACAAAAAAATTTATGTAGAATACGAATCTGATTCTGAAAGAGGAGGAAGTATTCTGGCAACATTACAGGACCTTGCATGCACTGTGTTGACTAGAAGCTTCCAAAATTCTCAGATGATGGACACACCATCTACATCATAGCACTGGGAAAAAGGTAAAGATTTTTCACAAAAGACACCAAATTTTAAGAGTTCTTTTTCTAAAGAAGATGATTCAATAAAGAAAAATAGTTCTACCCCTTCTTTTGATATTATTGACTTCTGTGAAACCTCCAAGATTCAAGTTACTCCTACTGAATATCTAAGAATGAATCCTAGAGAGTTAGATAGACTGGTTAAGCATGTCAAGTCTGCTCAGCCTTCTACTAATCGTCCAGTCAGTGATACTACCAATGCTGCATTTACCAAGAAAGCCCCTCTAGAAAATCCATCAACCAAGAGCAAGGATACTAAGGAAGAAAAAAATCTTGCACAAGAGAAAAATCCTCCCTTAGGTGTCAAGCCTGAGCCCTTTTACTTATCTTTGTTTATCCATGGATTCAAATTAAACAATTGTGTAATAGATTTAGGGGCCTCAGACAATATCATGCCAGCTTCAGTAGCTAAAGCTTTAGACCTTCCACTCACTGCAACTTTTGGTGACTATTATGCTTTAGATGCTAAGCAAGTTCCCTTAGTTGGACAAATTAAAGATGCTCAGTTGGCCTTAGCTACATACCCTAGTAAAAATATTAAGTTGACTATACTTGTTGCTAATATTCCTCTGAGTTATGGTATGCTCCTAAGCAGGACTTTCTGTAGGGATCTTGGAGGAGAGATAAAACTTGATTGGTCCCAAGCAATAATTCCAATTGGAGATAAGAGAGTAGTGTTGTAGCCAAAAGGAAAATCCAAATATGAGGTTTTCCCATCAGAAGACCCTAAGGCTGAAGTGCTTTATCAAGAGTCTGAATTTGGAAATTATATGATTTCCTCAACACCTGGCCTTGATAGTGAAGAAACCACCAATAGTTCAAATGGTCTCTAGATTTTGGAGTTTGATGGGAGTTGTGTAGTAGTGGGTTTAGGAGCAGGCATTGTATTAATATCTCTAGAAGGAAAATTGTTCCCTCGAGCATTCAAGCTGGAGTTTGACAACACCAATAATACCATAGTATATGAATCTCTTTTGCTAGGTATAGAAGAAGTGAAGAAGATGGGAGTCATAATGTTTAAAGCTAAAGGGGATGCAAAGCTAAAGGTTAGGTAGGTGTGTGGGATGTATTTAGCCAAGAATGAAAGGCTCAAGCATTATAGGAACCGAGTCTGGGATGAAATAGAAGAGTTTGAAGCCTTCTCAATTCCTTGAGAATTTAATAGTAGGGCTGATTCACTGGTTGTTTCTTCTTCCCTATTATTACCACATGCAGACTTCAAGAAAACTTCTTATAAAATTGAGATAGTTCACAGGCCCAAAGTACCAGATAGTGCTGATCATTGGTAGGTTTTCCAGGATGACAAACAAATAGATAAATTTTTGCAACTAGTTAAAGTTTTTAGTACAACTTATTTTGAGGGATCTTTAACAACTTGTGATGATTTTTGTCCAAATGAAGTAATAGAAGAAGAAGTCTTTCAATTGAAAGAGAATCGTATTCCCAAGGGCCTAGTCTCCTTGGAAGGACAATTTGATAGATATGATGCTTTGAGACATGAATCACTTCCACAAGAGGATAAAAATCAGAGTGATCATGAGAAGATTAACATAGGGGAATCAGAAGAAGAACCTAGATATAGTAACTTAGGTAATTGTTGCTCTCTGGATGAGAAGCGAAGATTTATAAGTTTATTGAAAGAATACAAAGATACTTTTGCTTGGTCTTACCATGATTTGAAGAATTTTAAAGGTGGGAAATTCCAACACCAAATACCTCTCAAACTAGGTACTACACCCTTCAAACAGAAACTAAGAAATTATAATCCAAAATTTCCTAAGCAATTCAAAGAGAGGTAGAAAAGATGCTACAAGCCCGCATTATTTACCCTATCCATCACTCTACATAGATTACGAACATAGTTCCTATGAGGAAGAAAAATAGAGAGATAAGGATTTGCGTGGATTTCAGGAACTTGAATCAGTGTAGCCTGAAAGATAATTACGGTCTCCCTGTTATGGAACATATCTTGCAAACTATTGCTAGTTCAAAAATGATGTCAATGCTTGACGGATTCTCTAGTTACAATCAGATCAAGGTGGCAAATGAAGATCAACACAAAATAACCTTTACTACTCCATGGGGGACATATGCTTACAATAGAATGCCTTTTGGTCTTATAAATGTTGGGGCTACCTTTCAACGTGCAATGAATTCTTCTTTTAGCCATTTGTTGAATAAAATAATAGTTGTCTATCTTGATGACTTAATAGTTTTCTCTACAAGACGTAAAAACCACCTGAGAGATTTAAAGGCTATACTACAAAGGTGTAGGGAGCATGGCATCTCTCTGAATCCTAAAAAATTTGTATTTGTAGTTACAGAGGGAAAATTACTGGGTCATATTGTATCAAAGGAATGAATTAAGATAAATCCAAATAGAATCAAAGAAATCCAACAACTTGGTCTACCATCAAACAGGACTGATGTAAAGTCTTTCTTCGAACAAGCAAATTTCCTTAGGAGGTTCATTCCTGACTTTGCTGAAACTACTAAACATATGGTGAGCCTCCTTAGTGAAAAGAACCCCTTTAAATGGAGTGCAGAAGTAATCAAATCATTTGAAGATATAAAGAGAGCCATAGAAGATGCTCCTACTTTGATCAATCCTGATTATAAGAAAGATTTTATTATACATTGTTATGCTTCTGATCATACAATATTTGGGATCTTGCTACAAGAAAATGAAAAGAATGAAGAAGTTCCCATTGCCTTTATGAGTATCCCCCTCAAGAAGCATGAGATGAATTACCCTTTGGTAGAAAAGAAAGCATTTGCAGTGGTAAAGGCAGTCAAGGCTTTCAAGTTTTATATCTTGCACTCACATTCACTTGTCCTTTTGCCTTCTTCTGCTATAAAAGATATACTTACCCAATAAGAAGTAGGGATAAACAAGCATGCCACTTGGATATCCAGAATCTAGTAATTTGATTTGGATATTCATCCTACCAAATTAGTCCAGGGACAAGGGCTATGTAAACTAATATCTAAACAAGAACCAACCAGCAGCATTCCCATGGCTTCTACCTAACATATGGAGACTGCCCTCCACATTTAAGCCCAAAAGAAAGGAGAAATCTTAGATTGAAAGCTGTGAAATATGTAATTGTGGATGACATCTTATATAAAAAGGGGTTGGATGGAGCATTCCTGAGGTGTGTAGACAAGGGATAGCAAGAGAAGCTGCTTGTAAAATTTCACAATGAGGCTTGTGGCAGCCATTTTTCTTCCACAGTGACTGCATTCAAGATCCTGAGAAATTGTTACTACTAGCTGGGCATGTTTGCTGACGCCTACAAATGGGTTGCAAATTGTGAAAAATGTAAGTTATTTGGAGGGAAACCACAGTTAGCAGCCCTTCCCTTAAAACTAGTAGTTATAGAAGAACCTTTTGATCAATGGGGATTGGATTTTATCAGTCCAATTAACCCTCCTTCTAGTGCTGGTCACACCCACATCCTTACTATAATAGACTACTTCACAAAATGGGTGGAGGCAATCCCTGTTAAGAAAACTACATCCGAGGTGGTTTTTGATTTTGTTAAAAACTATATCCTGGTCAGGTTTGGGGTCCCATCTAAGTTGGTCATAGATAATGCTACCAATTTATCTTCTAATGAGTTGCAATCATTCTATTATGATCATGGTATTTACCTTTCTCATGCATCTGACTACTATCCACAAGGAAATGCACAGGCAGAGTCAAGTAACAAAAATCTGATCCGAATAATGAGAAAATTGGTGTGTGACAATGCCAAGGATTGGCACAAGAAGCTATTCGAAGCCCTTTGGGCAGACCAAACTTCTCCTAAGAGGGCTATTGGTGTGTCTCCCTTTGAGTTGGTCTATGGTGTTGAGGCTCAGTTGTCATTGCCTTTAGAGTTAGCCACTGCAAAACTACAGAAAATTATTGAAGACCAAGTTTATCAAGATGCTCTTCAAAAGAGAATTTTATATCTGAGCAAGGTACAGGAAGAAAGGGAAGAAATGGTTAATAAAATATCTCTACATCAAGCCAAAGTAAAAAAAATCTTTGATCAAAAGGCCAGGCCTCAGAACTTCATAGAAGGAGATTAGGTATTATTATGGGATAAGCGACATGAACCAAAGGGTGCCCACAAAAAATTTGATTCACTTTGGAAGGGTCCATTTATTATCAGCTCAGCACTTGGAGGTAACTCTTTTAAGTTGGAAAATTTGGATGGTTTTGTTTTACTCTTGACCTTTAATTGTCAAGATCTGAAGCTATATAAACTCTAGATAGGTTTCCCTACTCTGTACATATCTTTTTGTTGTGTCCCTTTTAGCTTTCCTTTTTGGCTTTGCTCCTTTCATTTTTGTTTTCAGTTTTCCTGGCCTGCGAAACCAGAGTCAAGATTCATCCTTCATCCTTATCAAGCCTTGTCCCCTAGTCGGAGCCATTGTCACCTACAGATTTTGTGAAAATTTTTGCAGGCTCCCTTTTCCCAAAATCACTCAAGAATTTAATAAGGTGTCGTCTATTTTTGGTTTTGCCTTTACAAAAACACCTCATTAGTTGAACTTGAACTATGAACTCGTGTAGTTCAAAGTTCAATGTTCAATAACATCCAACAATATGGTTTCATTTTCATTGGCAAGTCTAGCAGCATTTTCACTTTGCAATGTGTGCTTATCTCTTGAACCGCGAATATTGAACTTGTCTTGGTTCAAGTTTCCGAGTTCAATGGTCACTCCCGCTTTGCAAACTTTTTCTTATTTTCCTTATTATTTAGCTTTTGCTTTTATATTAATAAAATCACACTGAGGGATAGTCTTGTGTCATGTATGTTGAACTTGAATTGTGAACCCTCATAATTCTAAGTTCGAAGTTCAATGTTGGCTCATGATTTGAAAAAGTAAAGGTGACATGACACATATGACAGCTGGCACTACATTATGATATCCACACATGGTGAAAGTGCGTGATTAATTGAAGTGACATTTAAATGTCATTTTAGTCAAGGGAAAGTACAACAATTAATGTTTAATATACTGTGAGACATCACATAATCATTAATTCAAATGTAATGCACCATTAATATGGCTCACGCTGAATCTCTCAGAGATTTGCAAATAGATTTGTGATAAAAATTGAAAGCCCAGCCATATTTTCTCATAATGTTAAGAAGATTTCATGCAGAAGCCATTAAAGAAGGTATTCTCCTCTCGTTTCAGAGCTCTGGCATTCATAGAAAACTAGGTGAGCCCCTTTTGCTAGCTTCTTCCTTCATTGCAGTATTACTTTAAGGCACATTTCTTTATCAACTTGTTATTTTTCTCCTGTTAAATTTCTAAATTTGTAAGCCTAAGATGAAGAACTCAGTGCCTAATTTTGGAAATATTTCCCGGCTGATATGTTCCCTACCCAATTGTGAGGACACCCATATCAAAACTGGAGCTTTAGAAGACATCATAGCCCGCATTAAGGAACCTATACCAGGCTCCATGCTAGATAAAGCTATCTAGAGTGGCTTAGCCAATGCAGCTGCATTTCCCATAGTAGCCCCTTGCCGTGAATTCATTGTAGAATGTTCCAGGAGATATAGTTTTGAAGAAAAGTGCATAAGAAAAATTGATGGGAACCCACTAGTTTTTATAACCAGGGAAGTAGTATAAAAAGCCTTAGGAATCTTGGAGAAAGACCCATATGAGGGTTGGAACATACCTTCTTCTCAGTCAGTTTTTGCTACTAAGAGGTAGTTGTACAGAAATGAAATAGCTCAATATTGGCTCCTTAAGGCTCAGAAAGGAGGGTCTCGACTTCTAAAGTCATTGACTATAGATCATTTTAAACCTGAGGTGGTGGACCTAGTTATCATGTTGAACAGGATTAAGGGAAACCAGCATGCATATTATTGGCATGACTGGATGTATTTTTACATTCAAGTGACCCTAAAAGGAGAATGGTACATAGATTGTGCTGAAACAATAGAAAATGAGCTCAACCACCAATTGGATAACTTCCCTACTGGTAGCAGCTTTCATATGTCCTCATATCTAATATATATTCTAGCCTGTACCTGAGAATGCAAAGGTTTATTTCATGAACAACCTGTTCCTGATATGAAATTTTATGACTATTACCCTCATCTTCAAAAGGAATATTATGTGGCCAATTTTCTTAAAGTAAATGGAGTGTTTTTCAAGAGGTTGACACATGAACTAGAGGGAAACACTTAGCAGAGAATGTCTGAGGAGGCCAAGACCTTTGTGAATACTTATGGGAGTTTCTTCATCCAATTCAGGAGGTTTACATACCTGAGAAAAGGCGGTTTTGAAGGAGGGCCATTTAAACTGCCCCGTTATGCTTTTGATAGCCTGGTAATTACTGAGGTGTCCTGTTAGTTAGCTTATGTGCACAAAGGGGTCAAGGAGAGAAAAGGAAGAGATAAGTCTTGTTTCCCCATTGAACTGGGGTATTTTACCTATAAGACATCTTCTGATGCACTGAATCTAGAGCATGAACTTAGAAAGTTGAACATGAAAACATTTGCATTGAGAAAGGATTTTGATAGCAGGAGTTTTGTAGCAAAATATTTCAGCTTTATTTTCGAGTTCAAGCATGAACCACAAATGGAAGACTACTGGGAAGGCCATGATGATGATTTTGAGGTTTGGAGAAGGATGTTGTCTAGATTTAGCTTAGGGAAAATTATCACATTGAATATTCAAGTTGATATATTTTCTATAGAGGAGGATGATGGTACTGAGATCATTGATGAACAGTTTGAGACTAGGGTCAGAGGCACTCCACTTCCTGAGATTGATTGGGGTATTGAAGAGAGGGAAAGTTTAGTAATAAAGACTCTCAGTGTAGTGAAAAGAACTGAGAAATGGATCAATAGCAAGAGACCCCCTCCTACAAAAAGACATAACCCTAGAAGAGCTACTCATGCTAAGAATGCTACTGATAAGCCCATGGCCACTACTGATAATGTTATTTCCTTTGTAGGTACAAAGTCTAAGAAAGGTTCCTCTGTTAATCCAGCAATTAAAGCTACTCCTATTTCCTCGTCAGTGAGGAGAACCCTAAGAAGAAAAGCTGACAAGGAAGCTAACGAGGTTGTCAAGGAGAGTGAAGTGATAGATCTTGAAGCTATGGATTCCCACATGACTGAGCAACTTGATTTGGATAATGTTGAAAAGGAAATGATGACCCTGAAGAATATTCAATTTGTTTCGAAAGAGCTTTCGGTGAATGTAACAGATGATTCTCTGCAGACACCCTCTCTAGCTCTCAGTTGGTTAGGGGCCTCTATTTCAAATAAGAAAAGGAATCTCTTACCCATCACTCTTCCTATAGAAGATATGGTGAGATGATGTTTTGGGGCTACTGTGAAGCCTAAAAGAATCAAAATGGAATCCATGATTAAAGTAGATGAAAAGACTGGGAGATGGGTAGTGGAGAGGGCTTTGCCCAAAACTGACAAGAAGGTTTCAGAGGCCACAGTTGATAATTATATCATATAAAAGATAGATCTTGGGATTTCCAATAGGGCTACTGATGCTAAACACTTAGAGACCTCCACAAGAAAGATTCTACATAGAACTTTCAAGGATGAAAAGGAGAAAAAAGAATTAAAGGCAACAATATAGAGAATTGCAGAGTTCATTCAAGCCATCCAAGAACCTAGCCCACTCCCATTGACTCAAGCTCCTCACACCTTTGACCCTTGCTCACCTGAAGTCTATAAAACATTGGACCAAATTCAGAGAAATAAGATGATTGTTGAAGTCTTCAACAAATGGATCACAAGCATGATACAACGGGGAGGAGATTATGTTACTCAGTTGATCGAGACCCATGGGGATGTCACAAAGGTCATATCAGAATTGTTGGCTGAACTATCAGAATGGAGAAAAGAGAGGAAAAAATGGGGTGGCATTACTGATCAACTAATAGAGATTGGTCATTATGGTGTGATAAAGTTTCTTGCAGAGAAACCGGTTCCAGGGTTGAATGAAGAAGTCTTGTACATTGTTGTGAAGAGCATTGAATGGAGGAATTCAATCATCAAAGATAGTTGCAATGGAGTGACCCATCTCCTTACTGATTTGAAAGGTCTCATTGACACCATGCAAAAAGACCTAAAATGTTTAAACATCGTACTGATTGATGAGGAGACCCAGGATGTAAAGAAGGCAAACAAAATAATTCAGGAATGGGAGATGGGAATAGCTATGATCAAAGATAGTAAGGAATTGACAACAGAGGATTTAACTATTGTGGCTAATACTAAAGCTATGCTCATTGTTTGTGTTGATCACCTGGAGGCTCACAAGGCAAGTTTGGGTCAAATTAGCAAAGACAGGAAAGTGCTCGGACAACGCATCACCCTCATCAGTGTACCATACCATGCCATAATCATTGGTGCATCCGTGGCACATGAGAAGTGGAAACAAGCACGTGCATCCAAGGTCTCACCGAGCTAAATGCTGATCATCCAACTCAACCAAAGATGGCAGATTTCTTTGGAAATCATTTGCTTAGGATGTTAGTTTTTAGTTTCTTTTCAATTTTTATGCAAAATGGTTAGCTTTTATCTAAAACTCTGGGAGTTTCAAAGACATTTTTAATTTTTGAAAAGTTGTATCTAATGGCTATATAAGACCAGGAAAAACTATCGAAAGGAGTTAGTTAATTTTTTGATAGGAAGTAATAGTATAGTATAGCTCTAGCTTTAATTTTCTGAAAAACTTGTTTAAGTATCTTTCTACCGGTGAATGAAGAAACTTATTTGATATAAATCTATTGGTTTATGTTTATGGGTGGGCTTCTGTTGGAGCATTATTCACTGGATGGAATTTTCTTGAACTAAGTGTTTTTATTTTATGTTGAATCAGAATTAGAAGTAAATTTAAAGGTTATGGTTTTTACTAGTTGAAGTCTGTGAGCTTCGAAACAGTATTCTGTTATTTATCATAAGTGATCAATTCATATTGATGAAAGATTTTTGTTAGCCTTAGTAACTTTGTGGTTAAAAGTTAAATATCTATAGTAATGCATTGTTTGGTAAAATATATTTATTGAAGATATTTCTGGGAGCTGTACCATAATTCAGAGAATTAAACATCTGAGTTTAATTCATTTGTTAGTAAAGATTTGAAGTTTCATAATGGGTGATATAGCAAGATAAAATTAAGAATAGAAAGAGACAAATTCATTTACTAACACTTACAAATCTTCATATCTAGTACACAATGGGGCTCTATGGAAATTGGGAAGTCTCAATAATGTTACTTCTTATGTCAGATGTGCTCATGAGCATCAGACAATTGTCGAGCTATTTCTAGCAGGATCACTCTATTAGAGGGGTACCTTGGCATCTTTTTAGGGGCCAATGTGCATCTTGCCTCCTATATGTAGGTAAAGGTCTTGAACTATATGCAAAATGCCCCAAGGGCCTTCACTTTTGCAACAACTTCAGTTGACATCTTCTTAGCATAGTCTCCCTCTATGAAGCATATGATGGAAAATACAAAGGACTCATTGACAATATAGAAATTAGAGCTATGGTGTGGGTAATATTCTTTCCTAGCTAGTTGCAGATACATTGTGAATGGCCATGTGTTATATCTCCTATGACACCAACTTTAGTCAACCCTAGGTACACTGCTCTGTGGCCAATAGATACACAACATAAGATGTCATGTAAAAATATGGATCAGTTTTCACTCTAATCAGCTGCTCATCCAAGTTGTCACTAATGACAGTGGCCCAATCGAACCTCGCCTGCTTCTCCTTTATCTTTTTAATAAGTAGGATCATCCATGGCTCCAGCTGAATCGACTTAGGCAGCCCATATACTCGACTGATCATGGTGATGGTTTCTTGGATGTCCTCCTTCATATACCCTCTTCACATATCTATCTAGTCCAATTTGTTCTTGGGTAGAGATTGTATAAGGTATTCCTTATTCATGAAAGTGACATCCCTATTGTTGAACTCCATTCCCTTGTTCATGTAGAAGTTGTAAAAAATTTTAAACCGTTCTGGCAAGTGGAAAACATCTTCAATATTATCTGGCCTAAGATCCAGGACCACTTCAGCCATGTTGTTCTTTACCATTCTCTCATCTGGTATGTAATGGTTCACCAAAGTGTTGATTAGGTCTAAAGAGAAGATGGAGACTGGGTGCATCTTTGCATTCATGAGAGAATAGTACACTAAGGAAGTGTAGTCCTCAGATCTTCCCATTGGTTGGGCATACTTAACCAGGTATCCGTTCCAACTAACAATGTTGATGTCAGTGTCTTTGATTTCATCATGTAGGTTGCTCACTTTGGAGGGCGGTGTGCATGTGAAAATTGTACCTGATCTGTAGACACAACACTCAGTAAAACATTAGAGGTTAGTGATAATCAAAATCGTGCAAAATTGAAATCTAATCTAACCAAGTGATTTACTGCCTTCTAGTAGGTGCGAGATTAATGTTCTCAGATTGTAATCGAGATCAGTGACCTAGACGACACCTAAATGAAGGATTTGAATGCAAAAGATGGATATGAAATTGAATGCAATTAAGCTTTTTTTTTTTTTGATATTTTCTATGCAATAAGGAATGAAAACTTGATATGAATCTATGATAGATGAAATTGATATGCTATGAATGCTATTGAAAATTGATATGTAATGCTAATCTAACAATGATATGCAATATGAATGCAAAAATAAGATTGATCTCACAAAGATGTCGATTCGCAAGAGCTTTGATTCTTCAATTCCAATTCTCCAGCGTGATTGTGCAAAATATGTGGATGCAAATTTGAGAGATGATTGAGAGATGAGTTATGAAGAGCTGAGCCTTGTTTTTATAGAAATCCAGGGCTTTGGAGGTGCATGAAAAAAAACCATAAATCACTCAAATAACTCAGGTTGATTTTTGAGTTATTTTTAAATAAAGGATAATTAACTCAAAAAAAACATGCAAAAGCTAAGCTTTAACTCAAAATAGAGTTTAGCTTTAATTGATAATTGATAGTTGTTTGCTTTTATGATTGTGCATGTTTTATTTATGAATTAATTTAATAATAAAGTGATTTATTTCCAACTTAACTGCTTTTAAAAATAAAATAATTGATTTATGGGTTAATCAATTATTTAATCAGACTTTTATTAAAAACTATATTATTAAATAATGACAACTTGCTTTAATTAATTAAATAAGAATTTAATCAATTATTCATAAGATTTTGGATTTATTGTCAAAATTTAAATAATATAATTAATAATAGATAGAATTAAATTTAATTAAACAATTAAGTGGCAAGATATTAAATCTAATTAATTAAATATGAAAATATTCAATTAATCAAATTTTAGGATAAATGTGATTTATTGCCAAATAATTATAAAATTAAAGATAATTATGATGATTAGGAATATTGCTAGGAATATTCCTTGATGCAGAATTTAAGATAATCAATTAGATTTGATGAATGTGCCTTAGGTTAGGACTTCGATGTCGATTTCATTCGAATTGAAGATGTAGGAGATTAATGAACTTATAGCCCATTTTTGGGGTATTACATTTTGCCCCTCTTTGAATTACTGTGTGAAGCGCAGTGGTTCAAAGATAGTCTGTGTTTGATAAAGATATGAAACTGATTCAAAAGATAAATCGATCTCAAGATAGAAACCGATTGAAAGATATTGAGATAGGAGGTCCTGAATGACCAGAGATAATGTTCACTATAGCAAGAAATGAACCTATGATTGCGAAAAAGTATCAAAATACCTGATTTTGAACCTTAGGATTGATAAGAAGTGAGTGACCCGTTCTAGACTTGATTGTCTTAGCAGAACTAGCAAGTATCACATCTGAATCCTTCAGTTGCCGAAGAACCAAGGAAAGAACACTATGATCCGATGGTTGCAAAAACTGATACAATTTACAAGATTAGGAGAATACCAGATTGATATGGATCTTGATGAATCTGATATGCCCCAAGTGATGATAGATTTGCCCCGAGCGATGAGGACTTTTGATGAATCAGCGACTAGACGTGATTGTTTGTCTTGATCACTGATGAAAGATATTGATAGATTTGATCGATAGAATTTGATTTACATACTTTGAATGATGTGCAATACCATGCCCCCTTCAAGATTAAAATTGAAATCTGACAAGAAAAGTCAGCGTTGAGAGATCAGAAGCATGTTGATTGATTTGAGAAGTGGTTATATATGTCCGAGAACGCATTCTGCATCGTTTGGAGGTCTTGGAGACTGAATTTGACTAGGTTTGACCATGAGTTGACCATGGTTGACCAAGTTGAAATTTTGATAGTTTGATATTTAGATAATCAGTTAAGTTGAATACTGGATTTCTGTGATGATTGAAGGTTGATTATGCAAGTAGTTAATAATATGAATGATCTCAGATTTGAATTTTGATCCCGAAAAAGGATTCTACTTGCTGTTTCATTGGAGGAACCTTCGTGTGAGATTTAGCTCTTGTTAGAGTGGAAGAGGTGATTTGAAGAATAGTTTAAGCATTGAAGTTCATTTAGCCATTGTGAGATCATGCAAACATGCAAAATGCAAAGAGACATACAAAATGAAATGCAACCTAAGACCTAGGACCTAGTCACTGATCATGTGTCAATTTGTTATCATCATTGAACTTTTAGGTAACCGGATAAATCAATACAATGCCCACTAGCCATGAAACTATAGACATATGAATATCGATTTGTATGCGCAAGAATCAATACAACACCCACTGGTTATACGACCATGGACATATGAATATTGATTTGTTTTTGTAATGTCGGAGTAGATATAAGCACCAAGGCACAAACGCCAGGATGACCTGAATATCATGTCCATTTTGATATAGCAATTTGTATAAGCATCAAAACATAAATGTCATGATGACCTCAATACTCCTTGCATTGACAAACACATCAAATAGTCAAGAGATCATTCTAAATCCAGTGTGAATTACCTGTAGTGACCCTTTATCGTTCACCTCCTTAGGCAAGATCGCGTTTCACAGTAGGAGAAATAATTTACTTTAAAAAGATAATAGTTAGATCAAACGTCCTTGAATTTTTTGGGTATCAATGGTCGAGGTATGCATGGCCATCCAATTCGAGATAGAGGCTCTTACAGTCGGACACCATTTCAATCCAGAATTTCCAAAGTTGTTAGATTTTCACATACAAGCAGAAGACAAAGAAAAGATTATGCCCCCAGTCATCACCCTCTAAATCCTGTAAAGGACATCATCGAAGAGCTCAAAGGGACACAATATGCAAAAATCTCAATGGGGATCAGCAAGCATACAAGGAGATAAAAGCATGAAAAGCACAAAATATTTTCAGTTGAGTTTTGATGTTTGATTGTTGTAGATGTAAAATCCTTTCTGGAGACGAGACAGACAAACTGACTCAACTGGAAGCTTCAAAGGACTCTGACTGGATAGGAAATGTCTAAGATACATGGGAGACCATAGGATATGACATTGATTGCCCCCAAATTTGAACATTGATAGGATACAGACGCTTGAGCTGATTGGTGTACAGACCGACTTATTGAAACCAGGATATGTAGAAACAAACCGGGAGATATGTACAAACTAAAGCAAGACTGAAAGCTGGGAAAGACCAAGATTGTGCTAATAGATGGAGCATTTTGGAACAAGTGGCACCCATTTGCCAGGTTTTCACCATCTTGGTAGAGATTCTATTTTTGCTACCAAGGCGCCTGTTTCCAAGTTTTCACCAAGGCACTTTTTCTTTTTTTTAAATTTTTTTTTGTATTTTTCTTTTTTTTTCAATTTTTTTTGAATTTTTTGAATTTTTTTATTTTTTTTGAATTTTTGATATTTTTTTATTTTTTTGTGAATCATCAAGGCGCCTATTGCTAGGTTTTCACCAAGATGTTCATTTTTTTAGGACTTTTTCTGATTTTTAGGATTTTTTTTAGGACATTTACCAAGCACTTAATGCCTTAGGCGTAGAATTTCTTCAGATGGAGAACGTTGATTGGTTCTCAGAGCTGTTCTCCTTCATTCGTTGAGAGTTGATAGGCACCAGAGCCAAAAGTAGTAGTGATTACAAAGGGACCCAGCCAGTTGGGTTCAAACTTCCCCTTGCGTTCTCGATGGGATTGATTTTTAGGATTTTCTCTCAAGACTAGATCACCAACCTGAAATTCTCTGTGTCGGACTTTCTTGTTGTAGCCTCTAGACATTCTTTTCTAATACACTCTAAGATGATCATACACTACTTGCCTGCGTTCATTTAGTAATTCAAGTTCTTGTAACCTAGACACTCTGTAGTCTTCATCAGTGACAAGTCCATGCATTCTGATTTTGAGTGATGGGATTTCAATCTCAATAGGTAGTACCACTTTAGACCCATAAACTAAAGCGAAAGGTGTAGCCCATGTAGGCATTCTGATACTAGTTCTATATGCCCAAAGAGCTAGATTGATCATGAGATGCCAGTCTCTTCCTATTTTATTAACTGTTCTATTCAAGATTTTCAAGAGATTTTTGTTTGAAGCTTCAGCTTGTCCATTCCCTTGAGGATAGTAGATAGATGACCAATGTTGAGTAATCTTGAATTTGGCACATAAGTCATCTAGGTCCTTATTTTTGAATTGTCCCCCATTGTCTGTGACTATGGAGTGAGGGATCCCATATCTGCAAATGATTTAGTTTAGGATGAACATAGAGATCTGTTTCCCCATTGCTTGTGTTAGAGGAACTGCTTCTACCCATTTTGTAAAATAATCTGTAGCTGTGATTATATGGGTATGTCCATTGGAAGAGTGCGGATGGATAGCACCTATGAGATCAAATGCCCATTGTTGAAAAGGCCATTGTGTAGTAAAGGGAATCAGATCTCTCCTGGAAGCATGAATCAAGTTGCCATGTACTTGACACTGTTGACAGTTTTTAGCAAATTTAATAGCCTCTTTCTCCATTTCAGGCCAATAGTACCCAACCCTAATAAGTTTTTGAGTTAACGTTAAACCATTTGAGTGTGACCCACATATACCCTCGTGGACTTCCTCTAATGCATGTTGAGACTCTTCCCATTCTAAACATCTAAGCAGTGTACCATCTAGACCTCATTTGTACAGGTCATTACCAATGATGACATATCGGGATGCAGATCGGATAAGGTTTCATTTCTCAAAATGGTTAAAGGACTCAGGGATGATTTGATCATGGATATAGGAGAACAGATTTTTGTAGCGGGATGAATCATAACCTACAATGATGCAGATCATGCGAGTTTCAGGGGAGTCATATGCAAGATAGGATAGGGCTTCCACCAGGAACTCGTAGCATAGTTCATGTTCAGGCTGCTATAAGAGAGTAGATAATGTCACCATTACATCTGCAGCCTTATTCTCTATTCTGGGTATTTGCTCAAATGTGATAGAGATGAAGTATTTCTTTAAATCATCTACCATTCTCTTGTAAGGAATGAGCTTTTCATCTTTGGTTTGGTACACATCATTGACTTGGTGGATAACCAATTGTGAGTCTCCATGGATGTGCATCTCTGTAACTCTCCACTGTATTGCCATTTTCATACCATTGAGAAGTGCCTCATATTCAGCAATATTGTTTGTGCAAGGAAACTTTAGTCTGAATGCTTTGGGTATCGAGTATCCTTGAGGAGTGATGAACAATATGCCTACTCCAGATCCATTCTATGTGTAGGAGCCATCAAAGAATAATCGCCATGCTCTAGAAGAGAGGTGCATGATAGAGGAATCAGGAAATTCCATTTGCATGGGTGTATCATCAAAGATGGGTGCATCTACTAGTTGATCAGCAATAACTTGACCTTTTATAGCTTTTCTTTCAACATATTCAATGTCAAATTCGCTTAGAAGCATGACCCATTTAGCTAGTCTACCAGTGAGGGTCGCCTTGCTTAGTAGGTATTTCAGTGGATCAATTTTTGCTACTAGATGCGTGGTATGAGCTAACATATAGTGTCTCAATTTCTATGATGCAAAGATCACAGCTAGACATGCTTTCTCTATCATTGAGTAGTTCTTTTCATACGCCACCAATGTTTTTCTTATATAGTAGATGGCTCTTTCCTTTTTGTTCTCATCATGCTGTGCTAGCAATGCCCCCAGTGATGTATCTATTGCAGAGACATATAATATTAATGGCTTCCCATGAATAGGAGGCATTAAGATAGGAGGATTCGAGAGATCATTCTTGATATGATCAAAATTCTTTGCATAGTCTTCATTCCATGCAAAGGTCACACCTTTATGTATTGTTTTTGTAAAAGGCAGTGATATGTCCGCTAGCTGTGATATGAACCTTCTGATGGACTGTACTCTACCTTGCAATGTCCTCATTTGACTAATATTTGTGGGAGGTTGCATCTCTATTATAACCTTGACTTTAGCCAGATCAACTTCAATGCCTTTCTTTGAAACTATGTATCCTAAGAGCTTTCTAGAAGTGACACCAAAAGCACACTTCTTAGGATTTAGTCGGAGACTAAACTATTCCATTATGTCTAGGATCATGCTCAAGTCAGTTAGATGTTCAGTTCTGATCATTGATTTTGCTAAGGTATCATCAACATAATCCTCCATTATTCTATGCATCATATCATGAAAAATAGATGTCATTGCTCTTTGGTATGTAGCTCCCACATTTTTTAGTCTGAATGGCATAACATTCCAACAGAAGGTTCCCCACGCACATGTGAAAGCTATTTTCTCTTGATCTTCTGGAGCAATTTTGATTTGGTTGTACCCAGAAAAGCCATCCATTAAGGAATACATTTCATAGCCCGCAGTCATGTCCACTATCATATCAATGTTAGGCAGTGGAAAATCATCCTTAGGGCATGCTCTATTCACATCTCTAAAGTCCGTGCACACTCCGATTGAACCATCTAGTTTTGAAACAGGTACAATGTTAGAGATCCACTCAGCATAGTCTATGACATGGATGAATCCAGCTTTTAGGAGTTTTTCTAGTTTTGCTTTGACTAAGAGTGCAACATGAGGATGCATCTTTCTCAATTTTTGTTTGATTGGTTTTACTCTAGGAGCAATGGATAGATGGTGCATAATGAGATTGGGATCCAATCCTGGCATATCTGAATATTTCCATGCAAAGTTGATCCTTTTGTCTGATAAGAATGTAGTGAATTTTTGTTTCTCTTCTTCTGATAGAGATTGTGCTACATGTACCAATTGTGGTTCCTCTATTGTACCCAAATTGATGGATTGAGTGGGCTCAATCAGAACTGGAGATCTATCCTGTAAATGACTCGGAAGGACATCAAATATCTCATCTGCAAGCACCTCAAAGAGGTTTTCACCTTCAGATATGTCTTTTCTTTTTACTTTTGTAGGATTTGAGACTGCCACAAAGTGGTTTTCACCCTCAGAACTCTTTTTCTTTTTATTTTTATTTTTTTGACTAAGATATTTGATGTCTGACTCAGTCATGCTGACGCTCGGTTCACTGATGGAAGTCCTCATAGGCTTGACTACATTGAGGTAACAAGAAAGGGCATAGTCACTAGAAAAGGTGTAAACACCATGGCTTGGGTTTGTGGAAGTTTGGTCGATAAGATCAGGGCGTTGGATAGTCAAAGTGGGAAAGGCTTGGGATATGGTGTTCACAAACATGGATATGTCATCATTGGTCCTAACCTAATACTCAAGTTCAAAGGTGATATTACAGCTCAAAATGTTCAATTCATAAATAGGCTCAACATCATCATGGGAGTCCTCTTCAGCCATAGGTGGATCAGACAAGTTAAGTTCATTATTTCACTCTAGACCTATGTTGGGTTGAGATACATATTGGTGAATAACATCAATATATTTCTCTGTGATAACCTCATCTTCTTCTGGAATGGCACCCCATTCATAGTCATTTGACTCAGCTTCTGATTCAGGATCTCTAGGAAATCTTAGAATATGTGTGAAATCAGGATGAATACCCCAAGAAGGATTACCCTTAATTTCTGACTTGAATTCATATTCATGGGAATCAATGTCAGAATAACTACCCCCTTCTTCTTGATCAGTTTGATCGCCTTCAAGATTGGCTGGTTCTTGTGGTGCAACCATCTCTTGTGCTACAGTAGGTTCTTGTGTTTCTACTACATTAATTCTTTTGATAGGATCATCTGTATCATCAAGAAGATCTTTGATCTCTTTAGGCAATTTTTCATAGGGGATAAGCTCAGAGCTATCTAAATCATCATCAGAGGGTTTTGTTTCTTCTTTCTTAAGAAGGGGTTCTCCTGGTGCAATTTGTTCTATGACATGAGAACAACCACCTTTGAGATGATAGGGTTTCTTCTTAAACCCTAAGCCACCAGTATCTTTGTTGGCTCTACCAATATGTGAAATGGGTGTCACAAGACCCTTTCCGCTGATTCCTAGAGGTCCTTGACTGGAGTATCCCATCTTGGCTATCAATTTGTTTCCTGGACCATATGAATTAGAAGGGATTGTAGGTGCTATAGATTCACTAGGTTGAACAATTTTGGATTCAGAATCATCTTTGTATAGCCATGCAAGCACAACTTCATCTTCTTCAAATTCTTGTTTGGATACTTGCCCCGCCACAAAATTTCTTTTGTATGCTTCCATAGGTTCCTTAGGTTCTGATTTAGATTGCTTCAAAGATTGTCCATATGACTTGGGCGAGATAGGGAGAGATGTCAGAGACAAGACTGGCTCTATAGTGTATTCTCCCATCCCATTTTCTTTGATATTTATCTCTTTAGCAATGTCTTCCATCTTGGATATGGAAGCCACATTTTGTTGCTTGATGGAAGATTCTCTGTTATTAGGTACAAGCTTATCAGCACTTTCCTTCAATGTATTGCAAGTTGTACTCAGATCTGTTGGGATAGTAACTTCTACCCCTTCATAGGGAAATTTCAAGCATTGATGGTACGTAGAAGGAATGGCTTGCATTTCATGGATCCAGGGTCTCCCTAGAAGGATATTGTAAGCCAATGGTAGATCAAGCACCTAACATGTGGTATCTTTGATGATCGGACCCACTCGGATGGGTAAGACAATGGTGCCTTTAGAAGCTCTTTCTTGTTCGTCATAGGCTTTTATGTGATCTTCTTTCAAGGATCAATAGCCATCTCTGAGAATCCCAACTGTGTGATTAAGTTGTAAGAACAAATGTTGAGGCCTGTGCCCCCATCTATCAACACATGTTTGACTCGACGGTTCTGGATCAAGACTTCTATGTGTAAGGGCTGATTATGTGGGTGACTCAAAGAGTTGTCATCTTCCTCTGAAAAGGACATATATTGCAGAGATGTTAGATGACCAACCATAGTCTAGAATCTGTCTAGATCTAGATCATCAAGAACATTAGAGCCGACCAAAGCTTTGTCTAGGATATCTCTGTGAGCTGGAGATAGTTGAAGTAACTCAAACATAGAGATTTTGGCATTGGTATGCTAGAGTTGTTGGACGATGCTGTAAGATGTAGGTCTTGTATCCTTTGGATTGGAAGATTTCAAGGCAGCCTTCTATTTAGAAGCAGATGTGAGATTGAAAGGTATCTTAGGGATATTAGATGAACTTGGTGTTTGTCCTTTCAGATGAGCCTGAGCTTGTGATCTGGTAACCACATTAGCTGAGGAATGATTTCTATCTCTTCATACAATCGTGATGACATTGCAGCTCTCAGAGAGATATGGTTCAACCATATTGATGACAGCATTGTTTCCAGGGTAGGCATAGTTGACTTTTGCCCCCATGTTAGGCTGAGAAGTGGAAACTCCCTTGCCATGTTGTGGAAATAGTTCTGTAAATGCTATGTGATCATTATTGCTGGTAGGATTATCGATCGTGATGTCCCCTTGATCTATCAAGTCTTGAATGGTATGCTTCAAGTGGAAGCATCCATTAGTTATGTGGCCTTTAGTCTGATGGAAAGCACAGAATGCATTATCTTTCCACCAATATGGTTTTGGATCCGGATCAGGGTTTCAGATTGGTGGTAAAGAGATCATGTTATTAGCTATTAGGGTTCTGAGGGCAGATTTCAAAGATTCTCCCAGGGGAGTAAACTTTCATTTATTATCCCATCGTTTGAATGGCTTCTTTGGAGATGGTTCAGCAGATTTTTTCTCTGAAGCTTCAATGGCTTTGGTGGCAAGGGTGAGATTGTAGGCTGGTGCCTTTAATGGGGTGCGGATAGTGTCAACAACACCATCAGAGATGATACCTTTGTTTCTATTCCATCTCTTGTTTTTATCTTTTGAGCTAGATCCAGATTCAGACTTATCCTTTTGAAGTGTGATTTCTCCTTTCTTAACAAGTACTTTCTCAATCTTGATTGCATTATCCACCATTTTATCAAAAGATACATGATCTTGCATTTGTAATGGATAATTGAGCTCTGGAACAAGCTTATTGATAAAGATTTCAAGTTTCTCCATTTCAGGAATTTGTCTAGCATATAGAGAGAACTTCTTTCTCCACCTCTTGAGGAAAGTTAGGAATGATTCCCCTGGATATTGCTTGAGGTTACAGATATCGATCATGGTGACTGGATGTTGAATATTGTAGGAATATTGTTGATAAAACAATTTAATCAATTCCTCAAAAGTTTTGATCGTAGAAGGTAATCTTGAAAACCACTGAATGGATGCTCCTCCCAAGGATCTAGGAAAAAGACTCATTAGATAAGTCGGTTCATGCATGAATTCCATGGATTGCGTACAGAACTCTCTAACATGATCTTGAGGATCAGAGTGTCCGTCATATTTGTCATACTTTGGTATCTCCACTCTTTTTGGGAATGGTGGCATATACAAGTTTTTGTCGAACGGGAAAGGACATAGGGCCTCCATGGAGAACTCCTTGGGTTCCTTCTCCTTCTTAAGATTGCTAAATTTGACTTGTATAGCATGCATCTATTTTGTCATAGCTATGAGTGGATTTTCTTCCTCATGTGTGATTATATCATCAATGTTAAAGTTGGGAGGAAACTTAGCCCCTTCCTGGGCTAATTGTAAAAAGTATGCCTCTCTATCCACTTTCAAGAAATGCCTCATCATTCTCTGGAATTCATCATCATTCTGACATCGATAGATTTCAGAGGGGGTAGGTTCTTGGTCAGCATTATGTTGAGAATGGTGTCCTTGGGACCCTCCTCCTAGAGAACCATGGTTTGTCCCTGCTTGAGACATGATAGGAGTTTTTGGGCTCCCTGGAACAGATTGAGGAGGAGTTTGCTGATTACCTCTGTGAGTTGATAAAGGAGGTATGTAACCAGTTTTCAATCGAAAGTTACCGAGACCATCATCTTTGTAGATACCTGACTTGATGAGTTGTTCAAGAGTTGGACCTGGGGTATTGGTCAAAAGTAAGTTCTGAGATGTTTCTTCTGATTTCTTGTGTGAAAAAGCTCTGGTCTCCACCATCAACTTTGAATGAAACAGAAGAAAAGGATGAAGACAACTGAAGAACAATTTGATTCAAGAAAATCAGATGACACAACCTTATCAAGATTATGATAGTTTTGAAGATCTGATGAGATGTGGGTGAAGGAAACTGTGCCCTGGATGTATGGGATAGATCGCCCAAAAGATAGTGGACACGAGTTCTCAACACTTAGTCTAT
The DNA here is from genome assembly GCA_027943335.1 of Chamaecyparis obtusa. Taxonomy (NCBI): domain Eukaryota; kingdom Viridiplantae; phylum Streptophyta; class Pinopsida; order Cupressales; family Cupressaceae; genus Chamaecyparis; species Chamaecyparis obtusa. Next base: position 162,336 of record BSBK01004466.1, read on the forward strand.
TTTTGAAGATTGATTAAAGATTGATAGTTATGACAAGGTTTTGACATGAGATAAAAAGGACTCAAATTGATCAAACAAAAGACTAGATCAAATTCAAAAGATCAAACTTAGAAAATGGGAGAATGCTCAATAGCTACTGCTCTGTTCCTGACACAATGATATTTTTGACAGATTCTGGAACTAGGCTGGAAGCATTGGATATCTTGCAATTTGACAATTTCTGACAACTCTCTCAAATTTTTCCAAACGACACTCTGCAGACTCGTACGACACTAGGTAGTCTATGAAATGACAGTTGCTAAACTCGTACGATAGTTGGGTAGAAATGAAATGATAGTTGTAAAACTCGTATGATAGTTGGGTAGCAATGAAACAAAAGTTGTAAATATCATACGATAGTTGCTAACAGGATTTTGACTTTCTTGAATTTGCTGGTTTGAAAAATCATACGACACTGGGTTCTCAATCGTACGACAGATGGGAAATACTGAAATGACACTTGACAAAAATTGTATGACTTTTGACTTCTTGAAATGACTTTTAACTCCAAAAAGATTTTACGTCAATTTTTGCAAAATTTAAGGTCTACAGTTTTGGATTGTTTGCAAATTGTACTGTCTAGATTTTGAAGGATATACCAGATTTGATCATTTTTAATAGCCAAGTAGATAAATAAGCATGTAGAATAGCAAGCAAGTGATTCCAAGCACGTCTGAAAACAATGAACAAGGGCAAAAGCAACCTTGTGCATGAACAATCAAGTGACCAAATTGTGCTAATCCCTGAGAGTACTAATTGTGTATGTTCTAAAAAGTTTTCAATAACACACATATACCTGATAATGAAAAAAAAATTGGCCTCTCTAGGGTTTTTAGTAATGGTTTGACTCTGCAACTTTTATGATTCAAAGGGGTGAACTCCAATCCCGGCGCACCAGGGTTTTGACACAGTCTGAGAACTTACTCTTCAAGAGCTGCTAGGGAGATCTGACAACCCAACAATGAACCATACCCGTGGAGATTTCTTCCACAAGGATATTTATATAGCGGCTGTCACTACCATGGTGAAAATGGCTATTACCGCTTGAGGTTCCGTCAACGTAGTTTTCCCTATGAAGGGATTGTCCGCTACGGTTAACCCTCTCTAAAGGTGACTCACAAATTTATACCACAAGGGGACTTGGCTCCAGATTCAAGGTTTTGACACCTCTTCACTTTTAACCCAAACAAAGCAAGCAAATTAATCCGACACGCTAAGACAAAGTTTTGTTCCACCAAGGTCTGTGATATCAACTCCACGTGATCTATCAACCTCTCTGGAGAGAGAATGTATCAATCAATAAGAGAAGATGCACTAACCAATTTTGATTCACCAAAGCTCGTGATATCATCTCTACGTGATCTATCAACCTCTCCGGAGAGAGAATGTGTCGATCAATAAGAGAAGATGCACTAACCAAGTTGAATGTGAAACGCACTAAGTATCCTCCCTACCTACAAGGATTCTATCGTCAAGAAAGATTTCTCTAGGAATCCAATCTCTCAAGAATCACGAATAGTGTTCATAGGGCTTAATTACTATGTGAGCACAGATATATTCCCGAAAGCAAATCTACCAAAAGCATCCAAAAAGTAGAAAGAGGAACACTTAACGCTTAAAGAAAATATGAGATGAGTCCACAAGGTGGAACACTTAACACCTCACACAAGCTGAAAATGAGTCCACAACTTAGAAAACAAGTGAGTTCCTAAAAGCACAAAAGGGTTGCCAAGTGGAACACTTAACGCTTCTGTCCTGTTGACCCCTCCCCTTTATGGCGCTGAGATTGCAACCACGGGGTGAAAATGAGGGGCTGGCAGATTAACGAGTCCAATAACCCAAGATAGCAATCAAGATCAATCACAAGTATTCTAAGACTACTTAATGAATCCTTAAGGGTTCACAACCTAGTATCAATTATGCAAGTGTGTAGAAATAGATCAAAAGCATGAAAAGATGCACACAAGCTTGACACATAAGAGATTTATTTTAAGTCCCAAATCAAAATATTATTAGATAAACGATAATACCTTGTGATCCTCGCAATGTGCTTAGTATATTTTACTTCATTTTTAGCAATTCTTGTTGAGCTTTTCCATGCAAGCAAGTGACGAACTCTCCAACAAGCAAACAAGCAAATAAAATATGCAAAATATATTCAACTTATGAAAACCATAGGGTTAGCTCTAAAAATCAATTGTTAAGAGCAATAATAACTATAAATTAATCCAAATGACAACTCATATCATGCATTGAATCATATGAAAAATAAGTGCATACCCATCATAAAATTTTAATTTTTTTGCACTACATTTGACCTAGTCAACAAGATCTAATTTTTTTGATATGATTTTGGCCACAAAAATAGAAATTCAGAATAAAGACCCCTACTAAAAAATAGAGAGATTTCCAAAAATGCAAAAATTTTAGAAAAATCTCTTCATTTGTGCCCTAGAGACCCGTTTTATCAAAATAGACTAGTTTTTGCAAATTGACTATTTGAGCTGTTAAATTGCATCCAAATCTAAAACACAAATAATAGACCCCCTGTAGAATTTGAAGAGATTTTCGAAAATGTAAAAATTTCAGAAAAATATGCTGATTTACGTCAGATATTAATTTTTTATGAAAAATCAAAAAACAATTATTAAAAATTCAAAATAATTCAGAAAATTTTAAATTTTTTTTCAAAGCTTCCCTGATATGTCTCCAACTTGTAAAAAAAATTTCAGACCAAAACTCCAATCCGTTTGGGAGATAAAATTAAATTTTTGAAACTTTAGGGTTTTAGCTCCAAGAATCAAAATCAGCATGCAAAGGTGGGTTGCCCCAAGGTGGGCACCAGAAATGTGCATGTGAAAATTGTACCTGATTTGTAGACACAACACTCATTAAAACATTAGAGGTTAGTGATAATCAAAATCATGCAAAATTAAAATCTAATCTAACCAAGCGATTTACTGCCTTCTAGTAGATGCGAGATTAATGTTCTTAGATTGTAATCAAGATCAGTGACCTAGATGACACCTAAATGAAGAATTTGAATGCAAAAGATGGATATAAAATTGAATGCAATTAAGCTTTTTTTTTTTTTTGATATTTTCTATGCAATAAGGAATGAAAACTTGATATGAATCTACGCTAGATGAAATTGATATGCTATGAATGCTATTGAAAATTGATATGCAATGCTAATCTAACAATGATATGCAATATGAATGCAAAAATAAGATTGATCTCACAAAGATGTCGATTCGCAAGAGCTTTGATTCTTCAATTCCAATTCTCCAGCGTGATTGTGCAAAATATGTGGATGCAAATTTGAGAGATGATTGAGAGATGAGTTATGAAGAGCTAAGCCTTGTTTTTATAGAAATCCAGGGCTTTGGAGGTGCATGAAAAAAAACCATAAATCACTCAAATAACTCAGGTTGATTTTTGAGTTATTTTTAAATAAAGGATAATTAACTCAAAAAAAATATGCAAAAGCTAAGCTTTAACTCAAAATAGAGTTTAGCTTTAATTGATAATTGATAGTTGTTTGCTTTTATGATTGTGCATGTTTTATTTATGAATTAATTTAATAATAAAGTGATTTATTTCCAACTTAACTGCTTTTAAAAATAAAACAATTGATTTATGGGTTAATCAATTATTTAATCAGACTTTTATTAAAAACTATATTATTAAATAATGACAACTTGCTTTAATTAATTAAATAAGAATTTAATCAATTATTCATAAGATTTTGGATTTATTGTCAAAATTTAAATAATATAATTAATAATAGATAGAATTAAATTTAATTAAACAATTAAGTGGCAAGATATTAAATCTAATTAATTAAATATGAAAATATTCAATTAATCAAATTTTAGGATAAATGTGATTTATTGCCAAATAATTATAAAATTAAAGATAATTATGATGATTAGGAATATTGCTAGGAATATTCTCTGATGCAGAATTTAAGATAATCAATTAGATTTGATGATGTTCAGATGTGTCTTAGGTTAGGACTTCGATGTCAATTTCGTTCGAATTGAAGATGTAGGAGATTAATGAACTTATAGCCCATTTTTGGGGTATTATAGGCGGATGATAACCCTTAAACTAGTACTTCATAGCTAGTGAAATAACCTTCTTTGCCATTCCTACAAAGAGAAAAGTTCATGAATTAGTAACCATGAACTCATATGAAAGAGAGGAAATTCTACAAACAAAACATCCTGAAAAACTAAGCCTCAAAAGGCTATGAGAAGTCAATTTTTGGCCTTTTGGACTTTCAGGGGTATGAGACCTCCGAAAGGTCGAAAGGGCCAAAATGTCGAAAAGAGGTCATCTAAAAAAAATCAAGTTCGGTGGTTTCAGACTTTCGACGAATCGGGGATTGAAGTTTTTCAGAGGGCGACACCTCTAAAATGGAATTGGGTAAGCACTGATGTGGAAAGTATGGATAAGTAGTTTTTTGTAGGCCATCATGATTACCCCCACTGATATAGAATTGGGTTTTCTACTATAGTACAACTTATATCCTAGTAGCATTGCTACCAATCTCACATCTTGCTAAAAAATGTCATTTAGAGTCATCGCTCTTTTATCCCATTTGGAATGAGTTAGGGTCTCTACTTGTTTCTTGATATTTTTCTCAGCTACAGGGAGGGCTCCAGTATTGTCCAACCTAGTTATCTCATGAATCAATTGACTACATATTTTTACAGGCTACTCTCCTATCCAGATGAACTGATCATGGATTCTACGTAGTATTATTTTGAACCATTTAGTTTAGTAGAACTCATTCAAGAGGGTTAACTTAATGATAGATTGGTCTTCCAAATGTTTAAACTCTTCTTTCATTTTCCTATCATATTCTATCATTTCACATAATTCCTTGTAGATTTCTACATCCCCTATGTTTTCATACATACAATGAATGTAAGCCCTAATATCTTCAATGTGTAACACGTCGTATGGGGTTTGCAAAAATGCTCCTTCCAGATCATCCTCACAAGACTTAAAAGGTTGCTTCTTAAATTTGTATCTTGGTCTATAAACTACATCATAGATCATAGGTGCATCCATAGCTTCTTGAAAGAGTATAAGATCTAAATACCTTTAATATGCAATATTCTAGTACTTCAGCTTAAATCGATCACACAATGTGGTTGCTAGATGGTTGTAGTGCTTCTTAACTCTAATATCCATGGTTTCTGATTATCAAATGGTGAGGAAATGATATGCCTTAAGGTCTTTTATCCATCGATGGTTGAGTAAGTGCATTTATCACAGTTAGCTCAACTTTGCACACTGTCCAGTCGAACATAAATTTTGTGACCATGGGATATGAATCTCCAAGTGCTGCAATCATAGATATAATCTCCATAATATCTTTATACACCATATCTAAGCTTGCATGAGCTTATTACACATAATTAGGAGATGGATATAATCTGTTGTCTACATCCAATGCTCCCCCTAAGGCCATGGGGCCTTCTAGGTCAATGTAGTAATGTCAACATCATGTGAAGAAATAGTAGCATTTACTATCTCTCCCTGAACCAATGCCTTATTGAAATATTTTACCTTCCATATCTTCTCATCATCTTCATTTGTTGGTTTCTTGAAATGGTTCTTGAACTCATATATGTAATCATTAAGACTTTTACCATTGTCAACAATATTCTTCTTTATAACCACAAGTGGTGGTCCTCTTCTATTGTTCATTCCATGATACCTAAAAAACTTCGCTATGTGTCCTAAGTTGTTGCATTTGAAACATGTAGGTGGTCTTCTATCCTGATTAACCTGCAACTTACAATACCTTGCAGTATGCCCAAGGTTATTTCATTTGTAGCATGTGATCTTGGTTTCTGACTCTTCTCTGATGTAATATTTTATGTTCCTTGACTGATCTGGTTTCCTGCATTCTTCTTTCTTGTGTCCATATACATAATAGTTGTAACAATAACCAGTGAAGGGTTTGAAAGGTCCTTTACTTCTGCAATCTCTTTTCATGTGTCCAAGTTTGTTGCATACAAAGCATCTACCTCTGAAAGGTCTGATCTGATCTTTAGGTTCTTCAAAAGTGGATCTATCTTCATTCTTCTCTTCTTGTGATTCATCACAAGTCTTAGAACATTCTCCTTCATTATATCCAATTCCAGTCATATCTCCTTTTCTCTCTCTTTGTTCATCAATTTTATCACTGCTCATGTGTAATTTCTCAATGTGCAATTTGGATTTGGTGAGCTTACCTTTTATGATCTGATTGCACTTCTCCAATTCTTGACATTTATCCTTGTAGTGATCAAGTTCAGTCTTCATTTGTCCTATCTACATATTTTCTTCTTTTAGAGTCTCTTCAACTTTGTATCTTGCATCCTTTTCATGTTGAATCTCTTTAATCATCAGAAGATTAATTTTTTCTTTTTCTTGCTCCAACTTCTTTACTTGGTCTGATGTGTCATTGTCTGAATTTTCTTTGATCTTATCCATAAGGTCTTGTCTCTGACTTCTTGAAAGTTCAAGTTGTTCCTTTAGTTTCTTAATAAAACCTTCTGCTCTTCTTAATTTGAATTTTAAATCTCCATTCTCAGCCTTTTCTTTTTCCAGGTCATCAAGTGATGCTTCAAAGTTTTCTTGCAAAATTTTTGAATCCATTCTAATCTCCCTTAAGCTATTAGGCTTTCTCTCCAAGAGCCAACACCATCTCATTCCATGCACATTTTAGATCATTCAAATGATCATAACCAATATACCTATGCTTCATGATTACGGGCTATAATAATGATTCTACTCTTCTTAACAAGCAATTAAGCCTAAACATATTTATAAGGAAAAACATTTAACTCACTGTAATTGTTTCCTCGTAAATTATGCATAGAAGAATCCTAATGACCTAGCTCCAACTCCTTTTCCATCTTCAACATTTTCAAGATGATCACATAAAAATCTATTACAAATATTTAATAAGGGAGAATTAATTGCTCAACTTTTCACCATCAATGCCTACTTACTTCTCACATGTTGAGCACGTCATCTTATTTTTTAATTTTCTAACTTTTAATTACTTTTGGAAAAGCTAATGGTGAAGAAAAGTGTCATGTCATCTCTCTTTCCTTCTCTCTTTGTTCAATCTTGAGTTTTGGACTATGACAATACTTTTGAAAGTTCTTTTATCTTTATGTTTCCTTCTTTATTTTTTCTTTGGTTCCATCCTTATTTTTGGACTCTAACAGTGCTTCTTGAACACTTGGCTTTCTCTACTTTCTTCAATTTCCCATCTTCCTTTCTTCGGCTAATAATTCCATTTTCTCCTTCAAACTCCAACCATCATATTGGAACTCTTGTGCAAGTTAGCATTTTTCTTTATTCATAAGTTCCTCTTTAGCTTTTAGATCATGATGGTTGGTCGAGCACCATGGTTTAGTTCTAGTTCATTTACTTTCAACACTCTTTGACTTTTCCCAATTCCTATTTATCTTTCAGAACCTGAAGGCAATTTCAGAAGTAAGCCTTCTTCTCAAACTTATTTTGATTAGTGAATTTTCCACTGCTACATTTAGTTTTGCTTGAGTGTTTGGAGTACAATAGTCATTATGGAACTTCACTTCCTTCCTGAATGGATGTTCTTTAATAGATTGTTTAACTTTCCTTTATTTATTTTCTTTGGTTTCATACATCACCTCGAGCTCTTTATAGGGATTCTAAAAGTGCTCATTGATGTCGATATTTGAGTTTTCAAAGAATAAAACATTTTAGACTTGAAAGAATAGGAATGAGGTCAACTTAAAAGACACAAGAAAGACCAAAAAGATAGTTCCACTTGGTGACACAGATTCCAATGATATTATGGATGGACACTTAAATCCCAAAATCCTGATTATAATGAAAATGAATGAGAATAAGAAATTCCCAAGGATGAAAGGGTATAATTTAGACCATTTTTTACTATGGGTGCCAAAAATGGGGCAACACAGGGCTTCCCATTTCACCTCTTCCCTTCTTGGTTTCAAAGAATCAACCCTTATAGACCCATTAGCGGGTTAAAGTTTTGATAATTTTATTATAAATAAGAAATAAAATAATCTAAACTAGCATTACATTTTGTAAGATATTATCTTGATTGACTATTATTTAGTTCAAACACTAATTGTTTCTTTTCAATAAGTTATCTTAGTAAATTCAAATTCTTTAGATACATTAAATAGAGTAGTTTATTTTTCAAAAATTTAGTATTCCAAAATAAAGTTAGAGAGTTACAACTAAAAATATTTTTTTCTTAAATAAGTAAATTGAAATCTTCAAGGAGTGTTCATGATCTATATAACTTAGGAATTAAATAATATATCATAGGAATTCATTCATTCACTTCTAACTTGGTTTATGTGGTCATGTTTAAAGACTAGGTTAGTATAGTTTCTATGTAGAGATGTATCTCTTTAGAGAGCATTCAAATTCAAAATCCTTGATTTGTTTAGATCTAATAAATGATTTAAAAGATATGTGGTCTTTTCTAACTACAAGAAGAAGGCTACCTTTCAATAGACACCTATCTTTGATTGCATCACAATCAACTATTTCTAGGTTTATAATTTAATTATCTTTCATCCATGCTATTCATGTATCATGGATATCAACCAAGTCTATTTTTGTGTATAGACACAATCTGTGTAGGTGGATTCAATATTTAATTATGTACAAGATTCACACCCTCCTAAACATCTCAAACATGTTCACCTTGATGTTTGAAACTCAATCTTAAAAATTGGCAATGCTATGAAAATCATTGAGAGCTTCTTATATGAAAGAATATTTTGCTTAATGAAATTGTGGATCAATAATTATAGTTTAAATGATCAAAGGCATATGTCATACATACCTAACATTCATGCAATATTCTTAGCCTCTATAATGTCATGTTATTGCCATGCCTAGATGGTGCTCTTCCAATTCAATAATGCAAAGTACAATGGAACTCCCTATCATCGATACTAGGTTATTCAAATGAATTAAGATTTATTCTTTTATACAACACCCTAAAATGTTTCTGAGCAGAAAGAGTGGGAGGAGTTGGGAGATGAGTCCCGATGGTTTTTAAAATTCTGAGGAGGAAGATGTGGATGAGGAGGATGATCTAGGAGGCCATGGAAAGGATCTTTTAGTTGTTGAGACTGCTTTGTGTGGCTTTCTTCTCCCTTCTAGGCTTGTCTGGCTTTTTCTTGTTCAAATCCATATATGGTGTCCTGGATTTTTTTAGAGTCTTCATTTCTGCCCAAATGTTTTCTCTCCTGTCATTGGCATTATCCCTTTCCTTTCAGTTCCTTCTTCTTCCTAGCTGCGAGCTTATTTTGGAAGGGGGTTTGTTTGGACTCAGAAGGGGATTCTTTGTAGTGATGGGAGTTTGAGGTCTTTGGGGTTGAGCTTGATGATCCAGACTAGTTATAGATCTTTGTGCAGCTCTCTGGTGGATGCTCAGCTTATGACTGTTGTTCTTCCTACATAAGCTTCTATTCTTTGGGGACAACTGGTTCTTTCGTTCCCCTATTGTAAGTGCAGTGAGAAATGTCTGTGTTATGGGTTGGTTCTATGGAAGGTTGTTGACAGTCTTCAGGGGACCTCTTTTGTGTTCCCTCTACTTTTGAAGGTGGGCGGTTGGATCTTTCCTCTATTTGTGCATATGTTGGGTGTGGGTGCTCTTCTTGCGAAGGAATGGTGGAAGCCATGTGTTTTCTAGGGATTTATTTGTTTTTGGATCTCCTTTATGGATTTTGGAGTTGTTGTAGGCTATGACCTTCCTGAAGGAAAAAAGTGGTGTTAGCTCTTCAATTTTTTGGAGAGCTGGAACTATGTTTGGTGAATGGGTTGCTTACAGACTTTATGGAGTTACTCCTTTTTGTGGTCAACTTTGTTTGACAAGGATAAATATCAAGTTGGGGAGCTTGGTGAGGGATGGGATTATTCTGTACATTTCTATTCCATTTGGGGTCTATAGTAATGTGGACTCTTGGTTTCAGCTCCAGATAACTTCATTTGGTGGAGATGGGGTGACTCCACAACTTACTAGCTTGAGGGCTTTTCAGAACCCTGTGGTTTTGAAAAGAGTGTTGTTACTATTGGAAATTTCACTATACTATTGTATATGACTGGATATAGTGTTGTAATTATGGCAACAAAGTCATATAGAGTTTTGGAGTCAACACACATTATCATAAGATCAAAATATGGCTAAGTATAGAAGACTAGATAGTTAGCAGAGCACCAATAGATCAGAGCATCAACGCACGTGCGTATGACTGAGTTATGGTATGCACCCTTGAAGTTAAGTTGGTAAGTGTGTATTCATGCTAAGTCTCAAAGTGGATGATCAGATGAGACAGTATGATGAAGATGTAGACAGTTGAAGTGGTACATATAGTGAACACCTGAATAGAATAGAGTATGCAGCTGACTGTTAGTATTTTGATTAGCGGTTATAATAATATTTTCTAAAGGCTATGTGCCTATTATAATTAGGTTATAGACATGTAAACCTCTTTGTTTGTATACATGCTTGAGCCAATTCACTTGGAAGCATTATATGTAATCGGTTATAGGCCGACCTAGTTAGTTATTTTGTTAGCGCATATAAATATACAATGTGCCTTTGTAATAAAGCATGGAAGTGGATATAGAGATAAGATAAGTAGAGAAGAGACATGCAAAGTGAAGAAATAATAAGATAGATCTTTACAAGGGGATAAAGCATCGATGCACAAAAGGAACTAATCAGACAAGCAGTGTCACAACACCAGTTCATCTAGTAGATATAGTGTGTATTTGAGATTAGAAGGTTGTAGCCTTCACCACTTAAGCAGTGAACTCTAGGACAATGTGTCCCCACCCCTAATAGGGTTATTGTAAAAGACTCCTAATAGGGTTTGACCTTTGACTAGGTCACTGTACTAAAAGTATTGTAAAGAACAACTCCTAACAGGGTTGCAGATCTTCTAACAAGGATCATAAAACACTAGTGTAGTTCTTAGTGGGTGTCAATTCCCACAAGGGTTTTTACCTATTTGGGTTTCCCCATAACCATATTGGTGTTATGTTTTGTGGTTGTTTATGTTGTTTACTTTGATGTTCATATCAGTACTTAAGCAATCAAATTAAGATTCAAGAGTTAAGAAAATATAAAGATATAGTGAACACTGATTCACCCCCCTTCTCAGTGTTCCCATTCCTAACAATTGGTATCAGAGCTCTGGTCCTCTAAAGAAAAGTTTAACCACTTGAGGAGATCAATGGGTTCAGAAGAAGAAAAGAATCTGAAGAAGAATCTTATGGAAGCTCTTGAAGACCTTGACAGATCGACTAAGAAATAAGTTGAAGAACTAAAATTGAAAGTCAATCACACACAAGTATTCATCAAGAAGCTAAGAAAATATTTGAAAGATTGTTCAAACAATGATTTGGGAAAAATGGTTAAGAATTTGAATGAGGAGAACACATCTCTAAAAGATCAGATTGAAGAGTTGGATGAAAAGCTAACAATCAAGAAGTTTATGATGAATAGATGAAAGAGAACCTTTAACTGAATGAAGAATTGAGACAAGAAAACATGTTAATCTTGGAGCTAAGAAACAACAAAGAAAAGTTGGAATTTGAGTTGAAAGAGGCAAAGAATCACATTGAGAAATTACACGCTAGTTCTAATTTGATAGAGTCATAATTGTATGCATGGAAACTTAAAGGAGATACCAATGGTGTTGGATTCAGTGAAGCACAAAATCAGATTGATGACATGCGAGAAAGGATGAAAGCACCAGAAGACACTACAGATGCTAAGGAGACTAGAAATTAGACTAAAGACAATGTTGAACTATCTAAGGATGAGTGCAAGCCAGTAGACTGAACTTTTTATGCCTGTAACAAGCATGGACATATAGCAAGGGATTGTAAAGAGGCAAGACCTTTCAATGGTTACTGTTATTCATGCAATAAATTTGGTCATAGAGCTATGAATTGTAGAACAAGTCATAAGAACAAGACTCAACATAATCAGAGAAATCAGAATCAACCAAATACAAGAATTTCTCAAAGTATTACATGTCAGATATGTAATTATAATGGTCACTCATTTAGACAATGTAAAATGGTAACCCATATCAATGTGCAAAGGAATTTAAGGCCTCCAGTTATTTGTCACTCTTGTAACAAGGTTGGACACATCTCAAAGTTTTGTAGAGCAAGAATGCAAAGTCAGGAAAGCCCTAAAAAGCCAGAAGTATCAATATTGAATGAAGAAGGAGAAGTCAAGTTTGTGAAAGCTATAGAGGATGTGAGCTTGATTTGGTCAGAGGAAAAGAAGGATAAGGTTAATGAGTATGTATCGGATGCATCTACAATGGATACACCCTCTACATCTAGATGAATGATCCTCAGGGTCATAGGGGGAGCTAATTTAGCTCGAGACCCCTATGCACCCGATTCACCCTCAAAGTATGCACATTTAGATTTAACATTTTTTAGACTATTTCATGCTATGTGCAAGAGCCCATTGCTTGATCGATTGCAGGATGGAAGTTGGAAATTCTTAGTCGAATTCTGGTTTATGTGGTAAGCATTAATGGCAAAAATTTTACTTTATAGTATATGAAGACTTACAGATCACTCTTTGCATTCAATTTTGAGTGATTGGAAACCATAGAAGCCCTAACAGTTGGATTGTGAAGTGTTGGAGCTTGATTTATCAATGAAAAGGTGTGATTGATTAGTTGTGAAGCCCTAGTTGGATGTGATGATTTAGAAGTCTTTTGAAAACTGATTTGAAGTATTAACCAAGTAATTCATGGCTACACCAGTTTTCTTTGATGTTTTTGAGAGAAAGAGATACTTTTTTAAGATGCGCCCTTTTACGTCAACCCTAGATGACCTAGAAGGTACATTTTCAAGAACCCCTATGGGCATAATGCATGCTGAAGATATTCATGCATATATATACTATAAGAAGGAACCAATTGGACTTGATAGGATAAGGTCACACCTTGAGTCCATGATGAATCCAGACAAAACATTCCTAGATGAGTTCGCACATCTGGAAGACCATCCCATTGTTGAGTATGCTATGACATATGAGTTTTATGAATTTGAGTGGATTAAGATATTACTAAGAAGAATCCATGATGACCTATTTTGGATAGGTGAAGTCCCAGTAAGAATCACATGAGATCTTATTCATGAAATGATAGGCCTCTCTAAGACAGGTGTCATTCTTCCAATTGGTAGGATGTGAGGAAATTATTTGAGCAGGCATACAAGTCTAGAAGTGATAGGTGCGATATGGCAATTGAGCCTATTGAAGAGAAAGACATCAAATTTATGTCTATGATACTAGGTTACAGGTTTCAACACACTAACAGGGTGAATAGTGTGTCTGCAACCACTATTCTTGTAGCAATAAAAATTGTTAAGGAAAATGGAGAGTTCAATTTGTGTGAGATCTTGCATGCACAATTGATTGATAACATTAAATCCATCAAGCATGATAAGACCAAAATATTAAGGTTTGGGTCTTTAATCATTTACATGTACTTCCATATACTTGGAAAGGTCTCAGATTTGTACTTAGACAAAAGTATGCCTACAATGCCTCAAATATCTATTAAGGCATCTACTGAGAGTACTTTCAAAGATTTCATGGAGCTAGAATTGAAGACATTTAGGATCAAAATGTAGATGAGGTATAGGATACCAGAAAGTATTGTTGAGAAATACAAAGACAATAGTTTCTTTATGGTAGAAACTGACATAACATGCATGGAAGCCATAGAGCCTAGAACAAAGTGGATCCATCCACTTGGTTATGAGGTAGAGGAACCAATCTTGGAAGCATATGCACAAGTATTATTATCATCACTTAGGACTCTAATGAACCTAGATGGGGAACTTATGAAGAAAAGACAAGGGAAGTTGATGCAGTTTTGAATAGTATAACCACTAAGAGGAAAGCCGCTAATATTACATCTGAGATACTCAGAATTCATGGTGTAATACAGGTAGATCTTAAAAAAGAAAGGAAGGAAAAGATAGCACTGAAGATTAAGAGTGCATCCACAGTGGAAGCTAAGAAAGATGATCCTTAAATGAAGAAAATCAAGGTTGAGAAGACTGATGATCCAAAGGATAAATAGGGTAAAACATATGTTATCCCTCCTGCACCTAAAGATACAATTGATCTGGATACCACATCACCTCTAGAATACAAAAGAATGCCAAAGAGGAAGAAGGAAACCAACACAAGTCATCCATCTTCCAGGACTACCAGAAGTTTAAGGAAGAATGCCCAAGAACCTCCTGAGGTAGGTTTCAAACCTAGTCTTCAAGTTTTCAAAACAAGGATTATTAATGAAGGTAGAATAGATCATATAGGAAAATTCTATGATAAATACAGTGAGACTAATAAATCAGAAATCTATGGAATGATAATATAAAACACATGCTCAAGTTCAAGATGACAGTCTTAGAACTTAAGACAGTGAGTCCAGACAATGTGTGGAACATCTTGGAATTCTTGAAGAGATAGGCTACTGAGGAGGATCTAAGAATAAGAGAAAAGATTCTAGATGAGAGCCTCCATGTATGTTCTTTAGAAGAGAAAACATTATTGTTAAATCTAGTGAAGCCGCACCTCAGAAAAAAGTTGAGAACACTGCACATAATGGATAAGAACTTTGAGTTGGTAGCTAAAGAAATTGAGAAAGCTTTTGAGAAAGTATTTCTAGATAGGCACATGTACCCACCTACTGCACCCACAACTCAAGTGCCCTCTAAGGAAGCCAAGGAGTTAGAGAGGTCACCAATGTACCAATAAAAGGTCCTCATGATTCAATGCCTACAGTAGTAACACCTATAGAGGTAGTGAAGTCTACGCTCATGACTGAGACACATAAAGATGACACAATCTTTATTGATAATGTAGAGATAGCAATGCCAGCCATGGATAAAGACTTGGATAAATTTGAGGAAGCCTTTGTGAGCACACATGAGGCTGAAATTCTATGCTATGACAATTCACCTAAGCTACAAGAAGAAGTGTTAATAGAGGATCTAACAGGTGAAGAAGAAGAAAAAGAGACAAAAAAAGAGATAGAAAAAGAAAAAGAAAAGGTAGAAGAGGAGAAAGGAGAAGAAGAGGTGAAAAGAAGTGAACCAATAGATGAGACATCTGTTGAAATACCAATTAGGATAAATCAAGAAGTGATGGACAACACTCCTATCACTCCCTTACCCTCAACATCATTGTTGTCAAGTTTCACACCAGACACCACAAGCTTGGACTCTTGGGGAGAAGAAGACCTGATTAAGATTAGTGTCCTTGCTATGGAGAAATAAAAATAGAAGCAAGTGATGAGGAACCCTCTATTTGTTGAGTCAGTCAACATTCTGAATAACTTGCTACCTTCAGACAAAAAAGTGTCTAAGGTTCATTCAATTGATGATGTTAGTATTGGATATTGACAAACTTCAAAGAAAACTTTTCTAGCTTGGAAGAATCTGCATCCCAACTTGCAGAAGAGAAATATATGAAGAAGAGATTGATTGAACTAGTTAGAAACTTTTCACTTGACCTTAGTTCATTGAAGATAGGTCAAGAATCCTTGAAGGAGTTTGTAGCTAAGGGAAGGAAGATCATAGCTGATTATATGAACCAAGATAAGTTGACTGTTGATCACTACAAGAAAATTTAGGAAGCAAAAGCAATGATAGACCAAATAAGGAAATCAGTGGAAGATCCCTCCACTAATGTGAACATGTGTAACAATGTGTACCAGGGGAAAATAGACAAGATAGAAAAAGCTGAGAAAGAGATGTCTAAGATAAGGGCAAGGCAAACACAACTCAAGAATGCTCTTGCGCCCTCTCTAGATGTACTTAATCATAACATCAAGGAGATCGATGCCACTATGGTGACATATGATCAAGGTCTGAGTACAGACATGGAAAGGATAGAGAAGCTAACATATGCCTTATGCACCCATCTATAGATTGTCAATGCAATGATAGCATTTTGGAAACAAGAGATCCAAAACGTGCAGATTGCTTATCCGAATGTACTTTCTTTGTAAGTAATTGTAGACACACTTTTTTTAGCACCTTTGTCATTAATGTCAAAGGGGGAGTATTGTATGTAGAATATGGAGTATTATATATGATGTAAAGAAGAAGTATAGTACAGAGTATAAGGGAGATATAAATTAGAGTATATACTAAAGAATTTTGTATAAGGGAACAGTTAGTAACTTCGTCATATTCCTTTGTTGCCATTAATGACAAAGGGGGAGATTGTTGGCAAGTTGACTATACTATTGTATATGACTAGATATAGTGTTGTCATTATGGCAACAAAGTCATATAGAGTTTTGGAGTCAGCGCACATTATCATAAGGTCAAAATATGGCTAAGTATAGCAGACTAGATAGTTAGCAGAGCACTAGTAGATCAGAGCATCAACGCATGTGTGTATGACTGAGTTATGGTAGGTACCCTTGAAGTTAAGCTAGTAAGTGTGTATTCATGCTAAGTCTAAGAGCGCATGATCAGATGCGATAGTATGACGAAGATACAGATAATTGAAGTGGTACACACAGTGAACGCTTGAACATAACAGAGTATGCAGCCAACTGTTAGTATTTTGATTAGTGGTTATAATAATATTTTGTAAAGGCTATGCACCTATTGTAATTAGGTTATAGACATGCAAACATCTTTGTTTGTAATTACACTTGAGCCAATTCACTTGGAAGCATTGTATGTAATTGGTTATAGGTCAACCTAGTTAATTGTTTTGTTAGCGCATATATATATATATATATATATATATATATATATATATATATATATATATATATATATATATATATATATATATATATATATATATATATATATATATATATATATATATATAAGATGCACATTTGTAATAAAGCATGGAAGTGGATATAGAGATAAGATAAGTAGAGCAAAGACATGAGAAGTGAAGAAAGAATAAGATAGAGCTTTACAAGAGGCTAAAACATCAATGTACAAAAGGAACTAATCAGACAAGCAGTGTCACAACACCAGTTCATCGGGCAGATATAGTGTGTATCTGAGATCAGAAGGTTGTAGCCTTCACCACTTGAGCAATGAGCTCTAGGATAGTGTGTCCCCACCCCTAATAGGGTTATTGTAAAAGAATCCTACAGGGTCTAACCTTTGACCAGGTCACTGTACTAAAAGCATTGTAAAGAATAACTCCTAACAGGGTTGCAGATCTTCTAACAAGGATCATAAAACACTAGTGCAGTTCTTAGTGGGTGTCAATTCCCATCGGGGTTTTTACCTATTTGGGTTTCCTCATAACCATATTGGTGTTATGTGTTGTGATTGTTTATCTTGTTTACTTTGATGTTCATATCAGTACTTAATCAATCAAATTAAGATTCAAGAGTTAAGAAAATATAAAGATATAGTGAACACTGATTCACTCCTCCCCCCTCCCCCCCCCCTCTCAGTGTTCCCATTCCTAACAATTACCTAAGAGGAGGGCTTGGGCCTTACTGTCTGCTTCTTCTTTAGTGACTTCTATGGAGGTGGAGCAGTCTTCTATTGAGGTGGAGATTTTTTTCATGAATTTGGAGGTGGAGGAGACTCCTATTGAGGTGGAGAATATCCGGGCTACCTCTTGTGGTTGTGTTGATGGAAGGAGATGTAACAACTTCGGCCTTGTTATTTTGATCTTTCTCCTCTCTGCTCCTATAGAGGTGGACCCTTTTTCTATTGAGGTGGATATGGAGATTGCAGTGGGTTGGAAGATCTTTGATAGTGTTGGCTAGGGCTAGAGGTTTAGTCATTTCCAGACCTTTTTTTTACAGAGAAAGATGGATAGGCTATTTGTTGCCTGAGTTTGTTTCTTCGATTTTATGGTGATGAAAGTGTCTCTCTTTCAGTTTCTTTTCTTCCTGTGATCGGGTGATTGCTGGCAATTTTAAAGGCTCACTCTGGTCCTTTGTTTTTGTTTTTGGTTAAAGTTTGCATCTTTTGTGAGGGCTTGTCCCAAGATGATCTTTGATAGTGTTGACTATGGTTGGTTGTTTAGTCGCATCCAGACCTTTGTTTTTGACAGAGGTAGATCCAAGGTGTTGGTTTATCTTGTCTTTTATCACTTGCTGATGTTAAACTGTTAATGGTGTCAAGTGTCAGCCCTTTGGGCTTGTTCCTTGTTAATACCACGGGTCAGCACCCTCTTGTTGTTGCTTTTTCAAAAACACCCTAAAATGTATGTCACACACTAAAGTGAACAAGTATCAATTAGCGAGAAGAAATTAACTTGAGTGCAAATTTAAATTTAAATAAAAAAATTAATAGACTCATTTTTTTATTGTAGATTTGATTGTAATATAGAATAGACAAAAAATAAGTCAATATTAATCCTTAAGATGTGTGAGTGCAAAATCACACACAAAATATATATCACATACTTAGACACTCAAATGAACAACTAATAGTAAGTGAGAAGAAGCTTGAATATAATTTTCAATTTGAATATCGACGGGGACAACAACACCACCACTTAACCAACACACTGCGTAGTGAACTCCAATAATAGACTCATTTTCATATTGTAAATTTAACTTATAATAATAAATTAACAAAATAGAAATCAACATTAATCCTTTTAAATACCTAAAAGTGAATTCAAATCAATTACAAAACTTTTACAAATAAATATATACAACTTACACATTAAAAAACATCCGAATTTAAATTAAAAACTACAAAATATATAATTTTCAACATGAGTAGTAAAAAAAGAGAAGATGCACATGGAACCAACTTAATTCACTAGGGTGGGTTTGCAACATAGGTCATAGGGGTTCATGCAATCCTATAAGATTAATAGAGTGGCCCATACAAGTCTACATTATAAAATACACTCAAGGAGACTTTTAATGTAAGTGTAATGATTTAAAGTGGAGAATTCAATTTTAAATGCAAAAGCAACAAAAAATCAAATTTCATGTTGTGGGTGTGACGCTTCGAGGGAATCGGCCGTCCGCCAGCTGGACGATGAGCTGTCGGAAGAGGCGGCGCGTCATGTGATCGGCGTGCAAACCATTCCTTCAAATCACACGTATTGCCAGCATACAATTTTTACGCTTCTGGTCATTCTTCTCCATATATATAGGAGCCCTACGCAAAATTCTTTGGAAGAGGGAAAACTGAGAGAAAAAAAAAACTATTTTTTTCCTTTGTTCCCGTCATTTGTTGGGGAATGGAGGGGCGTTCGGAGCCGGCTTGGAGATCCGGCTTCCAACAGAAATATTTGAGCAGGCTCATAACTGAGCTGCAGCGGAGGAGATTCGAACGCGGGTCGAGCAGCGGTTGGGGTGGAGTTCGAGCCGTGAAATCGGCAGCCGATGTTTCGCTGGCTATGGTGGCGCGAGGTAGAACTGCTCGGAGCCGCGCCATTATATTTGCACGAGCAGGTAACAGATCTCTTCTTAGGGTTAGTAGGAGACGGAGAAATCATGTATTCAAGAGTAATTTGCAGCTCCATTTGCATAGCTTTATGAGGTCGGCTTCTCGGCCCTGGATTGCTCTTTCTTCCAAGATGAACTACGTCAGGCGGCTACGCAGAAGCAGGCCTCGGTCACGTGATGAGGAGGAAGCAAGTGTTCAGTCTCGTTTGAAGACCCTGCGGTCGCTTGTTCCTGGAAGCCGCCGTTTGGATACGCCGATTCTTCTTGAGGAAGTTGCAGATTATATTATGGCGCTCAAGATGCAAGTTCAGTCCATGCAAGCTCTCACCAGCCACCTCGCAAATTCGGCTGGTAGTGCCGCTTCTTTCCCGAGGTAGGTCGCAAGATCGAATCTCGGGGTGGACAATTAAAATGAGAAGTTATGTAACCTGCGTATTTGTAAATGCGCCGTCGCTTATTTGTTTGTTGTCTGGTAGAGGAATTTTGTTTTTAAAGATTTGTTACAGGCGGTTCAGGAACTCCCTTGCTGCTCGGCTGTGACATGTATGACTATTATTTCTAGCGAAATTTGTCAATTCTTGGTCAAGAATGGTTTTTCTCATAATGTGGCGTCGATTTCTGTCATGCTGCTCTTTTACTACATGACGACTGATAATTTATTCTCTTTTAAAATTTCGTGGCGCATACAGAGTTTCGGACCTGTCTTCGAAGGCTTGTTCTTAATTTAGGGAATCTATGCTGGTCTTTTTCATGACAACAGATAAACAATTAAATCTTTCAATTTATTGTGAAGCTTACGTACTTACATATTTGTTTGTTATGCTTCTGGGGAAGATTGTGTGCAAATTTTTAGCATCAACTTGTTGCACACAATTTTACCCAATTTTACCCAATTTTACCCAGAAGCATAACAAAAATCTGCTATCTTTTAGGGTTTCTATGCTGATCTTTTCAAATTCGTAGCCTGCGAACGACAAGTTATGTAACCTGCGTATTTGTAAATGCGCCATTGCTTATTTATTTTTTATTGTCTGGTAGAGGAATTATTTTTAAAGATATGTTGCGGGCGATTCAAGATTTCCTTTGCTGCTAGGCTGTTAAATCTATGATATTATTGCTGGCGAAATTTGTCAATTCTCGATCAAGAATAATTTTCTCATTATGTGGCGTCAATTTCTCGCCTTTTTCTTTTATTACATGACAATTGATAATAATTATCTTTCAAATTTTCGTGGCGCATACAGACTTTGGGGTTGCTCTTCGATGTTCTTAATGTAGGGTTTGTGTGCTGGTCTTTTTCATGACAACTGATAAATCATCAAATCTTTCAGCTTTTCGTGGCGCATACGGACTTTCGGACTGGTCTTACAAGATTTGTTTTCAATGTAGGGTTTGTATGCTGCTCTTTTCAAATTTTCGTCACGCATAGGGATTTTCGGGCTGGTCTTCGAAGGTTTGTTCTCAGTTTAGATTTGCATGCTTGTCTTCAAAGTTCGTTCTCAAATTAGGGTTTGTATGCTGTTCTTTTACATGATAACTGATAGTAATTATCCCTTTCAAATTTTCATGGCGCATGCGGACTTTCGGGCAGGTCTTCTAAGGTTTGTTCTCAATTTAGGGTTTGTATGCTGGCCTTCGAAGTTTCTTCTCAATTTACGATTCGTATGTCTTTAGGTTTTCTGGAACGTTCCAAATTTATCGGGCCTCTCAGAAGAGAGATGGCTTTAGGTTTTCACATTTGGCTACCAGTGTGCAATATGATCGCTTACAGTGCTCCTGGAAAACTGGACCTGGCAAATATAAGCTTACTTTAATTTAATTTTCTTTCCGGAAACATGTCGAGCGTGCTGCACAAGGGCATATTTCGTGGTCCCTTTCCGTAATCATGTAGACTGGTGGTACCACATATTTGAGATTCACACATTTCATGTTAAGGAAGTCACATGGCGGCAACTCATCTTGTCGTCTCTTTTTTCTCAATTTTGTCTATATCCTCAAAAGTAGGCCATGCCATCAAATTTTCGCCTGCCAATACTAGTGCATGCGCCTTCATTTCCACCGCTTTATTGTGCTATTCTTTGGTTTTTAATTCGAAATACGGACCACGATTCGTTTGCTGTCCAACTTTTTAGTGAATTGACGTCTTCCAACTGAGTTCGTCCCAGCTTTGTAATAAGCGCTACGTTGCCCTAATTTTTTTTTAATGCAGGTAAGGTAGCTAATAGTATCTCCTCGAACTTCTGAATCCCCAAACTCGGGAATGATTTCGAGGAATTGAATAGCAGGAAATATGGCCAATCTGGATCAAACAGATCAGCTATCATACTGTCAACATGCTCTTGTATAGTATGAAATTTGGCCTTCTGTTATTGGCTTCCCGTACTTTGTGACGTGATTGAATGACAGATCGGTGCGGATTTGTCTTTGGAGATTGTGAGCAATTCCATCAAACAAATCACGGGGATTGCCATATTTTCAACCAGTTCGCGCAGTCTTTAAATTTAGTGATTCGGTTGCATCTCTAGTGCAAACGCAAATCTTACCAAGGGGGACACTTTTAGCAATACCCTTCCATTCCATGGTTTACTTGAAGCCAGAATAAATTTTCGAGATTAATAGAAATTCTGCATATTACTTTATAAATGACGCCTAAATAATTCTATACGCTGGTGAAAATCTTTGTCCAGTTAACAAAAATAGCGAACTTTTTGTTGCACCAAATTACAGTAGTAATGATTCGTTATGCTTTGTGAAAAACATATGTAAGAGAGCTCTGAATCTATTTTGTGTGAACTGCAGCATTGTTGAGCTGGATTCATCTCGCCAAAAGCATGATTTCCTCTTTGCATTTTATATTTGCTATTATCCTCTCTTTTTAAAATTTCTTTTAAATTCTTGTTGCAGTTTCTGCATTGTGTATATTTTTGTAATTATGTTTATATTTTTGTATCAACATTCCGTTTTCATTCTATAATCCTTCATCATTAGAATTATGTGGAGAGTTTTTCTTCCTCTAGAGTTTTCCCCCCTGTGCTTCACAGAAATATTTGTTTGCACTGTGAGATTTACTTTTAGCCTTCAGCCAACCTCCATATGATGTCCTCTAAATAACCGTATTGGTCAACCTAATTTCTCACCGAATTATAGCCTCAGAGATATCTCAATCCAACTACATCTTTTAGCCTGTACAAAATAATTCACGTGCCTATTTAATTTCTTAAAGATTTTACATACTTTTAGGACTGTCGAGAATGTTTTTAGTTTCTTAAAGAAGCTAACAAATTAATTTAGAGTATCTTTTTAGTCTTTTAAAAGAAGGTACCAAATTAGTCTAGAATATGTTTTTAGATTGTTAAAGAAGCTAACAATTTAATTTAGAATCTATATTGGTTATTATTGTGTGAACGGAATGTCTTCCATAAATATGTATTTTTTATTTATTTTAAAGCTCTTATTTATTTTAAAGCTTTTTTAGAGTAAATTTTTGAATTTTATACATATGTGAGAAGTATTTTGTTTTTAATGTTGATGAAAATGAGTTTTGAAAATGTAAATTCTTGATCATTAATTAATAAATTATCAAAGATCAAAATTGATAAGATACAGCGCATCAAAATACGTGCATAAGTGCAAGTACTGATTTGTTTATGGTCAAATAGTACATTAAATGACTAGAAATGACAAATTGAGTATGGAATGAGATGAATGACAAATAACAAATTGAGTATGGAATGAGATGAATGAGTATGGAATGAAATGAATGACAAATTGGGTATGGAATGAGATGAGTACATTTTGATGTGCTAAAAATATATCAAAGATCAAAGTTATATTAGAGTATACATAATTCCTTTAAAGTAATATTAGAATTACTTTGAAAGAAGGACAACTACAATAAATAAAAAGTTATTTATCAAATAACATTAAATGATGATTGAAAATGATATGACAAATTGAGTATAGAATGAGATGATTAATTTTTTATTTGTTAAAAGTAGAGCATAGTTATAAATTGGGTATGGAATGAGATGAGTACATTTTGATGTGCTAAAAATAGATCAAAGATCAAAGTTATATTAGAGTATACATAATTCCTTTGAAGTAATATTAGAATTACTTTGAAAGAAGATTTAGTGAAGGATTATTAGAAAGAAAGAATAATTGCAGTCTGATTAACAACTACAATAAATAAAAAGTTATTTATCAAATAACATTAAATGATGATTGAAAATGATATGAAAAATTGAGTATAGAATGAGATGATTAATTTTTTATTTGTTAAAAGTAGAGCATAGCTATAAATTAGAGTGCACATAAGTAATATTAGGAAGAAGATTTAGGGCAAGGAATAATTTTCTTACCAAATAATTGGAAATGATGACAAATTGAGTATAGAATGAGATGATTAAACTTTTATTTCTTAAAAGTAGAGCATAGTTATAAATTAGAGTGCACACAATCGTTTCAAAGTAATATTATCAAAGTAATATTAGAAATAAGATTTAGAAGTAATATTAGAAATAAGATTTAGTGAATTTTAAGTGTTTTAAGGGTGATTTGCAATGGTCAATGTGATTAGTAGTTTCAATGATCGCATTTTTCATATTTGATGAAAAAAATAATGAATATTGACATATATAGGTAGAGATTTTGTTTATTTGGATATGTAGACAAGCAATATATAATGCTCTCATTCAAGTTTTGAGCATTTATTAAAGAAAATTCACAACAATGTATGAAAGTTATTTTTTTCAATATTTTTAAGATGGCAACTAACTCGAAGCAAGCATGGGAAATCATACAAAATTATTATCAAAAGTAGATATTTTATTTATTTCAATATGTAAAACATTTTATCAATCAATTTAGTATGTTCTCTCTCAAGTTTTAGGAATTTATTAAAGAAAAATCACAAGAATGTTATGAAAGTCATATTTTTTATAACACAAATTGTTAAATATTTGAAAGCATTGATGAATCAATTCAATAAAAAGTGAAATTGGAAAGTAATACAAAATCCTTAATTATGGATAAGCACATCCTTTCTATATAGATGAAGAAAGATTAGGCAAAGTACATGCACAAAGTATTTAATGTGCCTAGTTTAAAGTATAATTTAATTAATATGAAGAAATAAGCACTATAAAGTTGTAGAATACATTTTGAAAATAGAACATGCATGTTATTAGTGAGAGAAATCTAAGTAATAGGTTTATTGCAAAATTTATTTCCTTATTGTAAACTAATGGACTAAAAACCTTTATGTGGGCTAAAATAATCTCTTAGAGCTTGGTATAGCCATATAGATTCATATTTAAAAGAAGTGGTTTTGATAAGAAACATACAAAATCATACCCTACATTAAGATCATTTAAAAAGATGAATTTTAAAATTTTACTTAATATGATTTAATTTTTTTAAAATAGAAAATTTATTGAATGAAAAGTTTGAATAAAAAGCTAATATAGAATTTGAGTCAATCAACTTACAATTGATCTAATGTTTTATTGGCATAAAATTTTGTATGTTACATGCACACAAGAGGAGCCATCAAACTCTTAAAGTGTACATAATCAACCTATTCAAACACAAAAGAAATTGAGACAAAGAAATGCAAACTATAAACAAAACTGTCTCAATTTGATAACTGTTTCCTTTCTTGCTTCTCCAAAAGAATTGATGAAGCTCTCATATTGACATAATACACTTAAAATATGAAAGCAAAATGGAGTATAACGATCACTAGAATATTTGAAAGATGATGGTTAGTTTGATCGAGAAATTGATTTCAATTTATAGGATTGAGAGACCAAAATGTAGATTCGGCAACTTGAATGTGAAAATGGAATATTGTCATAATTATGAACAATTGAATGCAAAAAATGGAATGCATAAATTAAGGAAAAAATCAAAGGGAAAGATGGAGGAAAATTAATAAGAATTTGGAGGCCAAATTAGTAGAAAAATGGATAGGGAAAGGTGTAAGAAATCATGAAGCGTAATTATAGGAGATGAAGCTCAATTAGAGGAAAGAGTTTTTTGAACTTTGAAATTCATATTTATCATAAAATAGAAATTAGGAATTTAGGAAATTACATAATTGATGCAATTTAGCCAATTAATTAATATAGATTAATTAATTGTTTAGACAAGAGGGAATAAATAAAGTCAATTTATTTATTCAAAACTAGGGATAAAGCATGGGTTATTTACCCCTCAGGGACAAATTAGTTGATCGTTGACCGAATTGATGACTTTGACATGAAATTGAATTGAGTTCGATGCTTTAGATGAAGGTTCAGATTGATTTTGAAAAGGTTTAGGAATGAAATTGATGAAATTGGACAATATGTTAGGTTGATAAAAAATGGCATTGATGAACTTTGGCAATGCCTTAGATTGATGATGATGAGGATGAGGCATTAATGAGCTTTGATAGTGCCTTCTAATGGATTGGTTTGAAAGTGATTGATAATGCTTATTTGAAACAACATTGATGATCTTTGACAATGCCATTAAATGAAGTGATGATTGATAAGCCATTGATGAAATTTGAGAATGCCTTGGATTGATGATGATGATGATGAGGCATCAATGAATTTTGACAATGCCTTAAATTGATTTGGAAAGATTAAGATAAAAGAGATTTGATTGATTTGATAAGATTTGAAATGATGCTAATAAGGTTAAAATAATAATGAGGCATTGATGAACTTGGACAATGCCTTGAATTGAATTGAAAATGATGAGGTATTGATGAACTTTGATAATACCTTAGATTGTTTTAAAAATGATTAAGATGAAAGAGATATGATTGATAATGATTCGATGGGATTGGATTGATTTGAAAGTGATTTGATCAAGCATCAATGAACTTTGACAATGCCCTAGAATTGACTTGAGAATAATTGAATGCATTTGAAATGATCTTGGACCGATTAGGAAAGGATTAGGACTGATTTGGATCAATTTAGGAAGATTTGATATAGTTTATGATCGATTAGGATTGATTTAGGAATGTTTAGGAATGGAAAGCAATGTTTAGGATCAGTTTAGGAATGTTCTGATGATAATTCAAACTTGGTCAATTTGGCTAAAGAGATCAAGGTTATGATGCAAGATGAGGGAAATGTTAGTAATTGATCAAATGAGAAATGACACAATATAGAATTCATGTTGAAAGGGGACACATAGGTGTGAACCATTTTTAGGTGTCTACATTTTGACCCTCTTTGAGACAATGCGATTATGAACGCTGGTTCAAAGAAAATAAAATAAAATAAAGGATCATGCCTCGATGAATAGATAGAAGGGAGGTAGGATGCACCCTCAAAAAATTAGTTGGAAATTGACTCAAGGATAATTTTTCAAAAATAAAATGATTAGAAGGACTGATAGAAGAAGAGTTAAAAATGAAAAAATTAGACAAAGAAAAATTAGTAATAATAAAACTTTTTTTCTTAAGTGCATTTTATGTCATAAAAGCTTTATTTAATATGGTAAAATGGATGTGTTGCACCATGGCACAAAATCCAGGATGATAATGTGATCCCTTTATTTAAAAATAAACACAATTACAGACAAGGAATGGATCTGTCCATCCTAAAGTTGTGAGGCCTCACCCTATACCCTCATTTCATAGTAGACTTTTCCACCTTATGATTCTCATGATGATACATTATTTTGATATGTTAGACTCTTTGGATAGGGATTTCATATTTTTAATATTATGTGATGACCTATGATTATGTGGATGAAGATTTGGGATATATTTTCATGCTTTGATTTATAGGCCTTGGTGTTATGGTATTTGATGAATTAGTTAGTTTTAAGTATTATGCTTTATTTTATATTGATATAAGAACTGTAAAATCAGATGAAATATTTACATGACATGAACCTTATTAATGGATTAGGTTATTTGAGATATATGTGTCCTTGAAATATCTTGATAGAAATTAAGTAAATGCATTCTTGTGATTAAGTGAATTTCATATGATGTTGTGAAATATAGTTAGATTATATGATGTATTTTTATGTGATCATTAATGTTGTGACTATAAATATTTATGGTATATGTGTGACTATAAATATTTTTGGTATATGTATCTAGAAATATCAGTAGCTCATGATATTTATGGTATATGTATCATATACCATAAATATCATTAATGTTGTGACTATATGTAGCATGGACATGTTATCAACATGATATCATGAATGAAGAGGTTAATTGTTAGAACAAATAGTTATGTAGCAGCTTGTATCAGTAGTGTTCCTGACAGAGTTGCAGGCAATGTTCTGTGAGTGATTGTTCGTACAGTCACCATGGAGCCTTGCGCCTTTGGATATATGATGAAGACATGTTGATGATGTTACAATCATGGACACAAAGTCTAATGATCAATAGAAGTGAAGTTATGTAGTCACTATTCACTAGCAGCAGTTTCTAGTGTTTATTCAGAAGAGCCGACAGAGATTGTATTGGTTTAGGAGTTGCGCTTATCATTTCGGTATGTGCCCTTGGATTAAGGATTAGAGAAGAGTTAATAATGGTCGGTTAAGATTGCATGATGTAATTCATCTTGAGGAGAAAGTTTCCGTTAATTTGGTAGAGCCGACAGTGTGTAGTGTGCGTCTACATTTATTAATATTAGATAGGTCCCAGATTGTGTTGCGTGCTTAGTAGAGCCGAAAAAACTATTATTGGAGTATGTTTTTGTTTCTCTAATATGATTTCAAGATGGTTCTAACAGGATGACTTGATTATATCATTTAGAGGAAAGATATTTATAGGCAGTCACTTGTGATTGCTAAGGCATGGTTCAGAGTTGATTGTGAAGAGAAGAGCAGAGTGTGCGAAGTGCTGAGCCATTAGTAGAAGGTCTATGTGACCAAGTGAAGAGTTTATGCTATACATTGGAACTGATCTAGAAAGCAGGTCAAAGTGTAGTTCACCAAGATCTAGATATAGTGTATATCTATTATTTAGAAGGTTATAGCCTTCACCCCTTTGAGCAGTGTGCTCTCAGACAATGCATCCTCACCCCTAACATGGTTAATTGTAAAAGACTCCTAACAGGGTCCGACCCTTGACTAGGTCACTGTACTAAATGCATTGTAAAGACAACTCCTAACAGGGTTAAGGATATTCTAACAAGGATCATAAAACACTAGTGCAGATTATTAGTGGGTGTCAATACCCACTGGGTGTTTTATCTATTTGGGTTTCCCCATAACCAAAATATTGGTGTTGTGTTAAAGTGTTCTTTCATTGTGTTTATGCTTTATGTTTAAGTATAATTAATTGGATAGATAATTGAAACTTGTAGATAACTGATTCATCCCCCCCTCTCAGTTATCTCTCGGGATTATTCCTAACAATTGGTATCAGAGCCAAGTGCCTCAGAGAGAAAGTTTAACAGCTTGGGGTTGATCATATGGCATTCTTTAGAAAAGATGGTCCTAAGTTTGATGGAGAGAATTATCTTGATTGGAAGAACAAGATGATGACACATTTGCAGTGCATTGCTTTTGAATTTTTTGAAGTGGCTATCAAGGAAGTTCAAATCCCCTCTCTAGTAGATCTTGCAAAGGATGATGCTACTAGCAAGCAGAAGGATTTGTTCCATCAGAATGCAATAGAAAAAGAAGCCCTTATCAATGCCCTATTTGATAGTGAGTTTTAAGAGATAAAGAAAGTAGACATAGCCTACAAGATATGGAAGCACCTAGAAGACATGTTTGAAGGAGATAAACAAGAAAAGAATGCACATAGAAAGACATGGAAGAAAAAGTGCAATACATTGGAGATGCTACCTAAAGAGAACATAAGAGCCTACAATCAAAGGATCAATGAAGCAGTTGTTGGAATCAGAAATAATGGTGGAGAAATCTCAAAAGAAGACATCATGGATAAGGTGATGACTACCCTAACACCAGAATATGAGAACAAGATAAACATCCTTGACGAGACTATGCAATTTTCAGAAAACTTCAAAAGATAAACCTTAATTAGCAAGATTTTTTCATTTGAAATATCAAGTTTGAAGACAGAGCCTAAAAGTGAGACAACATTCAAAGCTTCGGTCCATGATAAGAAATCCTTGAACACCTCTGGTAATTTTGATGAGGATGATGAAGAAAAACCTCAAGATGATTTCAATGCTATGATTTCTAAAAGAGAAAAGAAAGGAAAAGGAAAATATGAAGGACAATTACCATTCAAATGCTTTTCATGTAATAAGATTGGTCACTTTGCATCTAAGTGTCCTACAAGAGGTAAAAAGTTCAAGAATGAATATAAGCCTAAGTATACAAAGAAATGCTACTATGCTGGAGATGGAGTGTCAAATGAAGAATCAACAGAAGAGTAGATTGGATTCATTGCTCTTGAAGATGAAAAGAATTCACAAGAGTTAGCACTGATTTCACAAGCTGACATCATGACAGATTGGATCATTGACAATGGTTTCTCACATCACATGATAGGTGACAAACATAGATTTGTTCATTTGGACATATACAAAGGAGGCATGGTTAGATTTGGAGATAACACTCCTAAACCCATCATTGGTAGAGGAGCCATCACCTTGGATGGAAAGAATAGCACTGATGATGTTCTTTATGTTGATGGTTTGAAACATAACCTACTAAGTGTTGGATAGTTACTTGATAAAGGTTACAAGTTAGAGTTCAATGAAAACAAGTGCATCATTAACAACAAAGAAGGAGAAATAATTTCATCAAGATCAAAGAATAAAGGTAATATTTTTTAGCTTAATCCAAAAGTAACTTGTTTTGTTGCTAAAGTAGACGACAGTTGGCTATGGCATAAAAAACTATGTCATATCAATTTTGATAACATAGTAAAGATAAGTAATGTAAAGGCAGTTAGAGACCTACCTAGCATAGCAAAGCCAAATG
Organism: Chamaecyparis obtusa; assembly: GCA_027943335.1. Lineage (NCBI taxonomy): Eukaryota > Viridiplantae > Streptophyta > Pinopsida > Cupressales > Cupressaceae > Chamaecyparis > Chamaecyparis obtusa. The sequence goes on from BSBK01004466.1 coordinate 192,806, forward strand.
ATACTATATGCAAGGAATATGTAATGGGAAAGCATGTGAGGAATTCATTTTGAAGCAAGCACAATTTAGCAAAGAACAAGTTGGATCTGATTCATACAGACCTATGTGGACCAACTCAAACAAGATCATACTATGGAGAAAGGTATTTCATTTTGTTTGTAGATGATTATTCTAGAATGATGTGGGTTGTGTTCTTAAAAGATAAGTTAGAAGCATTTGAGAAGTTTAAAATATTCAAAGCTAAGGTTGAGAATGAATTTAGACTAAAGATAAAATGTCTAAGGTTGGATAGAGGATGAGAATTCACCTCTGACAGATTCTAGGAGTACTGCAAAAAACATGGCATAAAGAGACAATTGAGTGCACCTAGAACCCCTCAGCAGAATGAGATTGCAAAGAGAAGGAATAGGATCATCCTTGATACAGCACGCACCATCATGATTAAAGGAAAAGTTGCACACACCTACTGGAGAGATGCGTTCAATACAATAGTCTATACAATCAATACAATACAATTAAGGCCTGGCACAAATAAGACACCTTATGAGCTATGGTTTGGTAATGTTCCCATGGTGAAATACTTCAGAATCTTTGGAAGCAAGTGCTACATCAAGAGGGATGAAGCAATAGGCAAGTTTGATGCAAGAAGTGATGAAGGTATTTTTCTTGGTTACTCTACTAAAAGTAAATCTTATAGATGTTTTAACTTGAGATTGAAGAAAATCATTGAAAGTGCTCATGTTAAGATTGATGAAAAGTTTATGGTTCAAGAAAGATATCATGATTATTTACCTATGATTGAAGAAGAACCCAAACCTCCAACTAGTGAGACAGTTGTTGAAGAGATGTTTGACAGTATTAATGTATTGTTCAATGACCCTAAAACAAGTGAAGAAGAAACTCAGAAGGAAGATGAGTCAGTATCACCTAAAGTTCCAAAGTATACATCTAGATATCACTCTAAGGATGACATCATTGGAGATCAAAGCGGAAAAGTCACAACAAGATCAAAAGAAAATAATTCAGAAAGAAATGAGGCGGTATGTTTACTATCTCAGATTGAACCTTTAAGTGTTAAAGATGCATGCAATGATTTAGATTAGCATGATGCTATGAAAGAAGAACTAGATCAGATTATCAAGAATGATACTTGGGAATTGGTCCCAAGACCTAGTGACAAGAATGTGATTGGAACCAAGTGGATATTTAGAAACAAGATGAATGAAGATGGCACAGTAGTAAGGAACAAAGCAAGGTTAGTATGTAAGGGATATGTGCAAAGAGAAGGCATTGATTATTTAGACACATTTGCACCTGTGAGTAGATTAGAAGCTATTAAGTTGTTTCTAGCTTATGCAATAGTCAAAAACTTCAAAGTCTATTAGATGGGTGTCAAGTCAACATTCTTGAATGGAGAGCTAAAAGAAGAAGTATACATTGAGCAACCATAAGGATTCACCTTATCAAACAAACTTGATATGGTATGTAGATTGAAGAAATCCCTTTGTGGACTTAAGCAAGCCCCTAGAGAATGGTATGAGAGACTTGATGGATATCTAACAAAAATTGGATTCAAGAAAGGAGCAACAAATTGTAATCTATTCATAAGAGAGACATCTGAAGGTCTACTACTTGTAGCTATATTTTTTGATGACATTATCTTTGGAGGTAATGAAAAAATTAGTGTTGAATTTTCTAAGGAGATCCAGAGTGAGTTTGAGATGAGCATGATTGGACCTATCAAATACTTCTTGAGATTAAATGTGCAGTAGATAGAAAAATGTATTTTCATTAATCAGTCAAAATATGTGAAAGAGATATTAAAGAAATTCAAGATGGATTATTGCAAGAGAGTGGGTACACCTATGATAATAGGATGTAAGCTTACAAAAAAAGATGATTCATCAATAGTAGATATAACATTGTACAAGTCTATGATTGGCAAACTTATTTATCTTACTCAAACCAGACCAGATATTTCCAATGCAATTGGCATAGTTGGAAGATTTGTGGTAGAGCCTAAACAAAGTCACCTCATCACAGTAAAAAGAATATTCAGATACTTGCAAGGCACTATAGATAATGGTCTATGGTATCCTAATTCAAAAAATGTTAAGCTTCATGTATATACTGATGTAGATTGGGTAGGATGCGTTGATGATAGAAAGAGTACATCATGAGGAGAAATGTTTCTTAGTGATAGACTTGTCACTTGGACAAGTAAGAAGCAAAATTGCATCTCTTAGTCAACAATAGAAGTGAAGTATGTTGCAATAGCCTTGACTTATTCTATAATTGTTTGGATCAAGAAAATGATAAAGGATTTTGGAATTCAGATTGACTATCTTATTGTTATTTAGTGTGATAACACTAGCACTATCAATATGTCAAAAAACCCTGTGATGCATGCAAAGACAAAACACATTGAGACCAAGTATCACTTCCTAAGAGAGAAAGTGGCAAAGAAAGAAGTCAAGTTGGACTATGTGAATACTAAAGATCAATTAGTAGACATATTCACAAAGCCCTTGCCAAAGGATACTTTTGAGTATCTCAGGGAGAAGTTGGGAGTAATTCCCTTCCCTGATTCTTCTTAGAAGAAAGAAGAAAAAGCATTAGTCCTCAGGGACTGATGGAAGGTTGACTACTCTACCTCAAGAGTAGTACCGATGCTTAAAAAGACTAGTGCCCTTTGCCATTAATGTCAAAGGTGGAGTAATATATAGTCACTGGAAAATAGAAGTAAAGGAGTAATATATGAAGGGGGAGAAATATTCAATCATGAAAGCAGTTCAGTTCAGAAAATGGAGAATGTTGAAGAATATTAAAGTAGATGGAGGATTCATCCTTGGGGGAGGTTTGATGAGGAAATGGAGAATGTTATAAAAGACTTACTCATTTGGATTGGTGGTGTTTTTCATTCCATATGTTTCCATCAATGCCAAAGGGAGAGATTGTTGGAGATTTTCCAATAAGCTAGTGTCGACTATATGTTTGAGATTGATGACAGCATATGGTAAGTAGCATGCATGGAAGACTTATGTAGTAAGATTTGAGCATATGTAGCATGGACATGTTATCCACATGATATCATGAACACAAAGGTTAATTGTTAGAACCGATAGTTATGTAGCAGCTTGTATCAGCAGTGTTCTTGATAGAGTTACAGGAAGTGTTCTATGAGTGATTGTTTACAGTCATCATGGAGGCTTGCTCCTTTGGTATGATGAAGACATGTTGATGATGTTACTATTGGAGATTTTCTAGTAGGCTAGTACTGACTGTATATTTTTCATTGATGACAACATATGGAAAGTAGCATGCATGGAAGTCTTATGCTGTAAGCTTTCAGTATATGAAGCATGGACATGATATCAATATGATATCATGGGCACAGAGATTAACTATTAGTATATACAGTTATATAGAAGCTAGTGTCAGTAGTGTTCTTGATAGAGTAACAGGAAGTGTTTCGTGTATAGTTGTTTGTACAATTATCATGGAGCCTTGCGCGCTTGGATATATGTTGAAGACATGTTAGTGATGTTTCAGTTATGGACGCATAGTCTGTTGATGAGTAGAAGTGAAGTTATGCAATCGCTATTTGCTATTAATAGTTTCCTATGTTTATTTAGAAGAGCCAACATAGATTTTATTGGTGTTGTGTTCATGTGTTCTTTCATTGTGTTTATGCTTTATGTTTAAGTATACATAATTGGATAAAGAATTGAATCTTGTAGATAAGTGATTCACCCCCCCCTCTTAGTGATCTCTTGGGACTATTCCTAACAATTGGTATCAAAGCCAAGTGCCTCAGAGAGAAATTTTAATAGCTTGAGGTTGATCATGTTAGGCCATTTTTTAGTCAATGCAAAAATCCAATGAAAATTGATGCAGTGCAAGGTAGGAGGATCCCTAATGGAGATGTCCTAGCCCCCAGCAAATAACCACACACAAGAATATAATAACAATACAGAGATATAGATCCACACAATGCCAATACTCATAATAGAATCATTATATTTTCATCCAACATGCCCGGCTGTAAGGCCTTCTGGGTTACGACCAAATACAATGCAATTACAATAGAAAATCCACAAGATCTCGCAAGATCCAAACCAAAACCCTAGCTAGCCCAGATCCACACACTGGTAGAAACCCCCAAGGAAGATCTAAACTTGTGTTCGCAAGCCCACCAAGCAATCTCCTTGTTTCCCAAGCCACAGCTACTAGCTCTCCTCAAAACTCGCTCCACATCCACCTCCTCTTCTCCCAAGTGGATGAATGAAATGCCTAAAGACTTCCCCCACAACCTCTACTTATACCAATCTAAGCCACAGGTCAGCCCTGAAAATAAATTAAATACAAATACCGAAATTAAATGCCACAAGTCAGCCAACAACAACAATTAAATTCCCAAAATAGATATCTTAGTAAAATCATGATATCTCCTAGCTCCGGATGAATTAGAACTCATTCTTCGAACCATAGGTAGAAATATAGGCCCTCTTCAATCCCTGAAATTTGCAGCCTCTAACTCTTTGTGGAAAATTACTTATATGGCCTGAAATAGGCACCAAATTCCTAAGCAAGGCCAAACTCCTCCTAGGCCATGCTGAGAAACCAAAACCATGCCAAGTTCATTAAATGCATCAAAACAAATTACCCAAGACCAAATTAGGTCTATCCAACTCTACCAAACCCCTCACATATGAAAATAAGTCCACACAACTCCAGAAAATTTCCCAAACATGCAGGATAGCCAACTACCCTGGGATGCTCCTGCATCAGACTCCCCAGGTGCGAAAAGAAGTATGCCTCATACTTTGACACCAGATGAAATATCTACAACCATCTTCATCTTCACCAAAGGCTTCCACTCCAACAGGGACAATAGAACCAACATGCAAATCACCCAAATCCGCATCCATCTATCAACCACTAGAATCTCAACCATCCAATCAACATGCTCACTGCCAGGAACAAACTGAACATAGTGCCTCACCAACATTCTCTGTAGCTGATCACTACCAACAACAACAATATCCTCAAATATGAAATCCATGTCACCAACATGTAAGCTCAAATCCATAATAGGAGCAACATGTAAATCCTCAACCATGTCAACCACCAACAGGTCCACATCAGGAACATACAGATCCGCAGTATCATGTAGATCCTCAACCACATCAACAACTAGTGAATCCACACCAGCATCATCCATATCAACAACATCCATATCACCAACATATGGATCATCACCCTTATCAAAGTGATTATCCATGACCAAGTGCTCCACAATTTCCATGTTAGACTCAACCAACTGATCATGAAAACCAATCTCAATCATAGCATCAACAAGGTTAGGAAGCTCCATAGAAACATCCACAAGTTTCTCCATAGGTTCTGCATCAACCTCCACACACTGATCAACAAAACCAACTTCCATCTTGACCTTGCTATGCCCTCTTCTCTCTCGAACAAGTCTTCTAACCGGCCACACAACTCGCTTCCTGATCGGTAGACTCCAGCTCCATGGATTCAAGATCTCTTGAACTCTCTTACGAAATTTATCCAGAGATGGATCACTCTCAACCATCCTTTCCTTAACTTGATTAGTCAATCTAGCTTCCAACCGAGCAAAAGTCTTTGAAATATTCTTCTCCACCACATCATGGAGTTTTGCAATCATCTCAGGGTCCAATCTTCTTAGAGCCATCTTCTAAGATCTTCGCAAACCCTCTGTAACTAGATCCAACCTTCAACTAGGTCCTAGTGCAAACTGCCTCACATTCGGCACTCTGTCCACACACTCAGGAACAACCTTCACTCTGAAAAACTCCACCCAAGGTCCTGGTGTAAACTGCCTCACATTCGGCGCTCTGTCCACACACTCAGGAACAACTGGGCTCTGATACCACTTGATGCAGTGCAAGGTAGGAGGATCCCTAATGGAGATGTCCTAGCCCCTAGCAAATAACCACACACCAGAATATAATAACAATACAGAGATATAGATCCACACAATGCCAATACTCATAATAGAATCATTATATTTTCATCCAACATGCCCGGCTGTAAGGCCTTCCGGGTTACGGCCAAATACAATGCAATTACAATAGAAAATCCACAAGATCTCGCAAGATCCAAACCAAAACCTAGCTAGCCCAGATCCACACACTGGTAGAAACCCCCAAGGAAGATCTAAACTTGTGTTCGCAAGCCCACCAAGCAATCTTCTTGTTTCCCAAGCCGCAGCTACTAGCTCTCCTCAAAACTCGCTCCACATCCACCTCCTCTTCTCCCAAGTGGATGAATGAAATGCCTAAAGACTTCCCCCACAACCTCTACTTATACCAATCTAAGCCACAGGTCGGCCCTGAAAATAAATTAAATACAAATACCGAAATTAAATGCCACAAGTCGGCCAATAACAACAATTAAATTCCCAAAATAGATGTCTTAGTAAAATCATGATATCTCCTAGCTCCGGATGAATTAGAACTCATACTTCGAACCGTAGGTAGAAATATAGGCCCTCTTCAATCCCTGAAATTTTCAGCCTCTAACTCTTTGTGGAAAATTACTTATATGGCTTGAAATAGGCACCAAATTCCTAAGCAAGGCCAAACTCCTCCTAGGCCATGCTGAGAAACCAAAACCATGCCAAGTTTATTAAATGCATCAAAACAAATTACCCAAGACCAAATTAGGTCTATCCAACTCTACCAAACCCCTCACATATGAAAATAAGTCCACACAACTCCATAAAATTTCCCAAACATGCAAGATAGCCAACTACCCTGGGATGCTCCTGCATCAAAAATGGCCCTTTCCCCTATAAATTTAGTAATGTTGTCCTGCTATGCCTGCAAGCACAATTTTATTTTGTGATGAAGATCCACTTGGTTTTATGGTGTGTGCTCTTGGCCCTATGCTCTTTATTGTGTCACCTAGCTCCAGCTCTGATCGCATCTCCTAAATTGCAAAACCCAGGGAGTTATTAAAGTTTTATGGTTTGTAGGAAACAGTCTCAAAATCTGCCAAAGTGTCGAAAACCTACGATGTTTTCTATTTGGTCTACATGAATACCCTGGATTTTTTGATCCTTCACCGAAAACCCTGTGTGTTTTTTGACCTTGCATTTCTTCCCTTTTGGCGGCATTCCTTGTTCATTAGTCTTAATTGCACAAGTGCGATCGTTGGTGGGCCCGGATCTTCAAAGGTTTTAAATGATTGGTTGTTGCATGATTGCATGTCAAAATTTTTTGACATGTGACCATGCAATCGGTTAACACATGTCCTAGCAAGCCCATCTCAGGGGGCTCTAACAAATTGTTAACGAGTGTGTAGGATCAACGATCCTCGCTATACCGCGAGGAAAAGATGCAAGCCTTTTAATCTCCGCACTTTAACGAGAGCCGTTGATGCGGTATGAAGGTAAATTGCTTGGTGGGGTTGTTTGTCAAGTCCGGCCTCCGTGGTGGTGTTTCATTGGTTATGTCAGTGCATAGTGGAGGCATGTCAGAGTTGACTGCACAGAAATTGGAAGTGTTGTGGTCCCACTGTTAAACTAGGAAGATGAGGTGGCAGTCTTGTTGCCTTGTCGTGTGATCGCAAGGGCCATCTTTCTGACATGCGATCATGCGACAATGGTGCCATGTGTGCTGGGGCCCATTTGTAGTTGTTTGGTGGTCCCGTTGGGAGGTGGTGACATGGTTGTTTCTCATTGGTTAGCGGGGTGATGAGCTGGATGTTGTCAGTGGGGCCGCAGTTTTCAAAGGACATAGAGCGTATGCAAGTCTGTGAAGATTGTGTGGTTGTCGCTATACCACTGAGGTGACATTCTCAACTTTTAGCATCGCGGTGTAATGATGACCATCAATTTTGTTTAAAGAAATATAAAGCACATGGGGCTTGAAACTGTTGGGAATTAAATGTAGATCGCCCGATTTGCTGAGAAGGGGAAGAGATCTACAACCATGTTTTAAATTTTGCCGACTAGCCGTTGCATTCAAATTTCAAATTTGCAGAGGGTTTTCACGAAAGGAAGTACCAAAATTGAATGTTCTCCAGTTGATTTTGACTAGTTTGATGGTGGTAGGTCTTGTGATCTGGCCTGAGGGTCCTGCTGATCAGTGGCATGATGCTTTGTACCTGGTGGTGAATGTTGGTGGTGTGTCGCATGTTCACATAACCCTTTTCTTGGCTATGCGATCATGCAACAATGCTTATTTTGTAGGGTTTTTTGGCAGTTGGCTGGTTGCAATGAGTGGGGGTAGCTCAGATTTAATTTTTGTAGGACAGTAACAGTTGTGATGACGATGAAGAAGGTCTATGCAGCTGTGCAGATCAGATTTTGCTGCCTGGGATGTCTTGTTGGTTTGAATGCAAAGGACTATTTCTTTCTGTAGGCGGCCAAGGTTTTGGTATGTCAGTGATCTCCATGTTTTGTACATGAGAAGTTTTCCAAGTTGGTCCTGGCATCAAATTTTGTTTCTCTTGCAACAAGAAGGTAGTAACTTGTGATCACAGTTAGTCTATGATGATGAAACTAATGCATTGTACATCAGATTTGATCTGATTTTCCTGGGTTTCTAGGCTTCTCTGTATTCTTTTATTTCTTGTTGTACTAAGTGGTTGCAGACTTAAATTTTTCCCTAATGATCGATAGCTTGTTGCAATCCTTGTTCCTATAAAGGGATTTTCATGATCATTGGGAAGGTCCTAAATTTTGTCAGTTCTAGGAAGGGTCCTTTTCCTGTAGATATTTCCTTTTCTCTACATATTGAGTTCCTTCTTTCCTCTCTGGTTTTCTAAGAATATAATGCATATTGTAACAAATTTGTCTTATGTATGAGGATTTGATATACTCTTACTATTACCAATCTATCTCCATTTGAATTTTGAGTCCATTAATCATACATCAAGGGTGTTTGATTTTTCTATTTGCATCGCCTAAGTGTTTGCAAGTGGAGTTGTCTTCACAGGGATAACTAGTTCAAGGTTAGTGTTCATGTATGTATGAGCTGAGGTGTCAAGGATATGTCATGCTTGTCTTCCAGTGGATGCTGGTAAATGTATTATCTGTTTATATGTTTCTTCTAAGGGGAGGGTTAAAATATTTTGAGTGGATAATAACATACTTGAATACACAGGTGGGTGCTAAGTTGAGGTTTGGTCATGGTGTGTGATCGATGTAAGGCATCAACACATTGAATATATTATTTCCTTGTTTCATAGCTGTCTCTTGCAGTAGGGTATTTGACTCTATGGCCCATTGGATAAGGCACTGGTCTATGAGAGACTTAGGGTATCTCAGGGTTCTCTTCAATCCATTTTAAAAATCATTAATCTTTTAGTCCCACCTTTTCCATTCTTGTTGTTAGGTTAGGTCTCTAGTCTTCAGACTCACTCCATGCAAGTAGGGCTATTGCATGAGATATTGGTTTCATTTGAGGTACAAGACACCTAAAGAGGTTTGAAGACTATTCCACATTAATGTATCTATAGGCCTATGGTTTATCATGAGGTGTCTTGAGTGTGCAGATAAGGCAATACCCACTTAAGTGATTGTGGAGCTCAAAGAAGAAGGATGATTCCTTTCAATCCTTATCAATTGGACTATTTTCTTGTCAAACTTGAGTGCCTACCCTGAAAATCAAGCCCACCTATTGATTCAAGTTTGTTTCTACAAGGAACAGATCCAACAAAATGAGGACTCTACTGGGGAAGGAGTAAAGGACAGCAAGCTCCCTTGCTTGGTTGGATTATCCTAGAGTCTTGGTTTAAAGAATAGAGTCAGATGAATAAACATGCATTTGCAAAATTTTCTCACCTAGTTTTGAGTGGTGGCTCTGATGTCTCTGTTTGATCAGTGCACTCCCTGATAAATAGTGCAAATCCTAGTTTTGTTTTGGTGTTGATTGGAAGAAGATTCAAGAAAAGTGATATATTTTTCTCTTCAAGGAGGTGGCGACTCTATACTGCAAATAACTTGATGGAGCTACATGGTGAGCTCTAGATCTTCCCTGCCTTCCAGTTAATAAAGTCTTTTGCTACAAAACTCCCAGGTATTTTTCAAAAATTTGAAATGTATCCCTATCAAGTGTTTAGCACTATTGTAAAGGGATGGTAGTTAGTGGGTGGTTCCTCATGGAGGAATATAGGCCCTTTTATTTTGATGGCATTGAAGGTGCCCCTAATGAGTTTTCTACTAAGGATGGGGAGTGCTTGCCTAGATTCATGGCTGGTGGGTCTATTTCTGCAAGCCAGCATGTTGATGATGTTATGGATCTTTTTGGAGATATGGATATTGAGAATGAAGATGTTTCTATGAGGCTTTTTGTGCATACATTTTCTGATAGTGCAAGGAGGTGGTTCTTGTCCTTGCCTTCATGTTCAATCCCTTCTTGGGATGTTTTGAGAGAAAAGTTTGTAGAACATTTTGATGAGGTTTTTGCTCTCAAGATGAAGATTGCAAAGAAAAAAAATTGACATCTGGCAGTTGCAGGAGGACAGAAGATTGAGAAGACTGGTGGTTCCTTATGGTGGTCATGAGGAGGTCATTATTTCTGATGTTGAGTCTCATTATGCAGAAAGTGTGAACTATAGAGCTGATACTAAGGACAGTGCATATGAGGCTGTTGAAGGTGAATCTGAGGTTGACAACATTTCCATCCTATCTACAGATTTTTCTTCTTTTCAACATTAGGATTCTTTCTTCTTGTCCCAGTTTGATGATGTTTTGTGTGAGAAGCAAGAACATGGTTATGATGCAGATGATGATTCCAGCATTGATTTATTCATACAAGATGATCTAAAGCTAGACGTCTCCATTCTTGTTTTGGATAAGAATGATGTTTGCAATAATAGGGATGTAGTTGATGAAGAGGAAAATAAAGTTCAAAGTCCACTAAGCAGTGAAATGATTTCAGCACTCTTGGCTGAACAGTTCCAAAGGTATGCACCTTGTGTGGGTTTTGATTTGCAGCTCCCCTATGATATACACTTTGACACTGATAATGAGGCCAGTGTTCAAAGTGACCATGAAGATCTGTGTATATTAGGTTCCCCCTCTGGTAGTGACTTTGCAGAAAGAGAAGTAGAAGGACATGATAGTGGGTTTTCTTGTCATCAAGATTACAGTGATGAACAAGTTTCTTGTTTAAATCCGTTTCCTTCTTTTGCCAAATATGATAGTGATTGTGACAGTGTTGAAGACTTTGTTTTCAATAGTTGGGATAGAATTTCTTTGGGTGAAAATAATGATGATGCAGTGTTCCCCTATCACATAAGTTCTAAGATAAACCTTCACTTGGTTCATGATCCAGTTCATGAAGATGTCATTGATGAACCAGGTTGCTTAGTGGCTAAAGCAATGCATGAAGGTAAATTAGGGGGTTCAGTCCTTTTTAGCTGGGTAATTTTAATGTAATGCATGATATTCAGTATGTTTTATTTTCTAATGCATTACAAGGTGAGCTTTTTATTTTTTCTAGTCATCAAGAAGTAGATGATGTTCCCTACTTCTTGGAGTTTGAACATAAATGTAACAGTCATGACTGGAAAAAAATGGGTAATGATCATTATATTTTCATTCTTCAGCCCATGGTTATTCACATATGTTTGCAACAGGATGATCATGAAATTTGCAGGTGGTTGGTCACATATATAGATGAAGTTCAAATTTTTGATTCAGGAGGATCTCTGATTTTCTTATGATGGCTTGGGGCCATCAAGTAAATTTGTAAATATTGTAAATTCTGTAAATATCTTTCCTTTCCTGTTGTGTGTTTTCCTTCCAGTTTCCTGGTTCGGTTGCCAGTTTTTGAGGTCCCTTGTTTTTGTTTTGTGGGTGGTTTTCTTCTCCTAGAGATCTAAATTCTTGCCATGCCTGCAAGAGGCATGCATCCCCAACCAGAGCCACTATTAGGCCATATTCTAGTCAATGCAAAAATCCAAAGAAAATGGCCTTTTCCCCTGTAAATTTAGTAATGCTATCCTACCATGCCTGCAAGCACCATTTTATTTTCCGATGAAGATCCACTTGGTTTTATGGTGTGCGCTCTTGGCCCTATGCTCTATATTATGTCACCTAGCTCTAGTTCTGATCGCATCTCCTAAATTGCAAAACTTAGGGAGTTATTAAAGTTTTATGGTCTATAAGAAACAGTCTCAGAATCTACCAAAGTGTCAAAAACCTATGATATTTTTTGTTTGGTTTGCATGAATACCCTGGATGTTTTCGATCCTTCACTGAAAAACCTATGTGTTTTTGACCTTGCATTTCTTCCCTTTTGGCGGCATTCCTTGTTCATCGATCTTAACTGCACAAGTGCGATCGTTGGTGGGCCCGATTCTTCAAAGGTTTTAAATGATTGGTTGTCACATGATCACATGTCAAAAATTTCTGACATGCGACCATGCGACCAATTGACACATGTCCCAGTGGGCCCATCTCAGGGGGTTCTAATAGATTGTTAATAGGTGTGTAGGATCAATGATCCTCGCTATACCGTGAGGAAAAGATGCAAGCCTTTTAATCTCTGTGCTTTAACGAGAGTCATTGATGTATTATGAAGGTAAATTGCTCTGTGGGGTCATTTGTCAGGTCTCACCACCGTGGCAGTGTTTCATTGGTTATTTCAGTGCATAGTGGAGGGATGTCAGAGTTGACTATGTAGAAATTGGAAGTGTTGTGGTCCCGCTGTCAGACTGGGAGGATGAGGTGGCAGTCTTGTTGCCTTGTCACGTGATTGCAAGGGCCATCTTTCTGACATGCGATCGTGCAAAAATGGTGCCACATGTGTTGGGGCCCATTTGTAGTTGTTTGGTGGTCCCATTGGGAGGTGGTGATGTGGTTGTTTCTCATTGGTCAGTGGGGTGATGAGCTGGATGTTGTCAGTGGGGCCATAGTTTTTAAAGGAAGTAGAGTGTATGCAAGTCAGTGAAGATCATGTGGTTGTCACTATACTGCTGAGGTGAGATGTTTGACTTTTAGCATCGTGATGTAATGATGATCGTCAATTTTGTTTAAAGAAATATAAAGCACGTGGGGCTTGCAACTGTTGGGAATTAAATGCAGACCGCCCGATTTTCCAGGAAGGGGAAGAGATCAACGGCCACATTTTAAATTTTGCCGACTAGCCATTGCATTCAAATTTCAAATTTGCAGAGGGTTTTCATGACAAGAAGTACCAAAATTGAATGTTCTCCGGTTGATTTTGATTGGTTTGATGGTGGTAGGTGTTGCGATTTGGCCCGAGGGTCCTGCTGATCAGTGGCATGATGTTTTGTACCCAGCAGTGAATGTTGGTGGTGTGTTGCATGTTCACATAACCCTTTTCTTGGCTATGTGATCATGCGACAACCCTTGTTTTGCAGGGTTTTCTGGCAGTTGGCCGGTTGCGATGAGTAGGGGTAGCTCGGATTTAATTTTTGTAGGATAGTAACAGTTGTGATGATGATGAAGAAGGTCTATACGGCTGCGCAGATCAGATTTTGCTACCTGGGATGTCTTGCTGGTTTGAATGCAAAGGACTATTTCTTTCTGTAGGCGGCCATGGTTTTGGTATGTCAGTGATCTCCATGTTTTGTACGTGCAAAGTTTTCCAAGTTGGTCCTGGCATCAAATTTTGTTTCTCTTGCAACAAGAAGGCAGTAACTTGTGATCGTAGTTAATCTATGATGATGAAACCAATGCATTGTACATCAGATTTGATCTGATTTTCCTAGGTTTCTAGGCTTCTCTGTATTCTTTCATTTCTTGTTGTACTAGGTGGTTGCAGACTTAAATTTTGCCCTAATGATCGGTAGCTTGTTGCAATCCTTGTTCCTATAAAGGGATTTTCATGATCATTAGGAAGGGTCCTAAATTTTGTCAGTTCTAGGAAGGGTCCTTTTCCTGTAGATATTTCATTTTCTCTTCATATTGAGTTCCTTGTTTCCTCTCTAGTTTTTTGAGAATATAATGCATATTGTAACAGATTTGTCTTATGTATGAGGATTTGATATACTCTAACTGTTACCAAGCTATCTCCATTTGAATTCTGATTCCATTAATCATACATCAAGGGTGTTTGATTTTTCTATTTTCATTGCCTAAGTGTTTTCAAGTGGAGTTGTCTTCGCAAGGATAATTGGTTCAGGGTTAGTGTTCATGTATGTATGAGCTGAGGTGTCAAGGATATGTCATGCTTGTCTTCCAATGGATGCTGGTAAATGTATTATCTATTTATAGGTTTCTTCTAAGGGGAGGGTTAAAATCCTTTGAGTGGATAATAACATACTTGAATACACAGGTGGGTGCTAAGTTGAGGTTTGGTCATGGTGTGTGATTGATGTAAGGCATCAACACATTGAATATATTGTTTCCTTATTTCATAACTGTCTCTTGTAGTAGGGTATTTGACTCTATGGCCCATTGGATAAGGCACTGGTCTATGAGAGACTTAGGGTATCTCAGGGTTCTCTTCAATCCATTTTAAAAATCATTAATCTTTCAGTCCCACCTTTTCCATTCTTGTTGTTAGATTAGGTCTCTGGTCTTCAGAATCACTCCATGCAAGTAGGGCTATTGCATGAGATATTGGTTTCATTTGAGGTACAAGACACCTAAAGGGGTTTGAAGACTATTCCACATTAATGTATCTATAGGCCTATGGTTTATCATGAGGTGTCTTGAGTGTGCAGATAAGGCAATACCCACCTGAGTGATTGTGGAGCTCAAAGAAGGAGGAGGATTCCTTTCAATCCTCATCAATTGGACTATTTTCTTGTCAAACTTGAGTGCCTACCCTAAAAATCAAGCCCACCTATTGATTCAAGTTTGGTCTTGCAAGGAAAAGATCCAATAGATCATGTGGTGTACTTTAGGAAATAAAGTCCTAAGTTCGATGGAGAGAATTATCTTGATTGGAAGAACAAGATGGTGACCCATTTGCAGTGCAATGGTTTTGAAGTTTTTGATGTACCTATCAAAGCAGCCAAGATACCTACCCTAGAAGACCTTGCATAGGATGATGCTACTGATAGGAAAAAGGAATTGTTTCATTAGAATGCTATTGCTAAAGAAGCCCTTATCAGCGTCCTATCTAATGGTGAGTTTTCAGAAATAAAAAAGGTAGATACAACCCACAAAATATGGAAGCACCCAGAAGACATATTTGAAGGAGAAAAACAAGCAAAGGATGTGTGCAGAAAGACATGGAAGAAAAGATACAATGCATTAGAAATGCTGCCTGAGGAAAATATCAGAGCTTACAATCAAAGAATCAATGAAGGAGTTGCTGTAATTAGGAACAATGGTGGAGAGATTTTAGAGGAGGACATTATGGATAAGTTAATGACTACTCTCTCTCCTAAATATGAATGGAAGATCAACATACTTGATGAGACCATGCGGCTTACATCAAATTTCAAGAGAGAGACTTTGATCAGCAAAATCTCAGCTTTTGATATTTCAAGATTGAAGATAGAACCAAAGAGTGAGACAACCTTCAAAGCAACAGTTCATGGTAAGAAATATACAAACACTTCTGGTAATTTTGATGATGATGATGAAGAGAAAACATTCAATGAATTCATTTCTATGAACACCAAAAGAGAAAGGAAAGGAAAAGGAAAATATGAAGGTTAATTACCATTTAAGTGCTTTTCATGTAATAAGATCAGTCACTTTGCATCTAAGTGTCCCGCTAGAGCTAGAAAGTTCAAAAAGGATTAAAAGCCTAAGTATTCTAAGGAATGCTACTATGTTGGAGATGGATTTTTAGATGAAGAATCTGGTGAAGAAGAAATTGGATTCCTTTCTATTATAGACAAAATGAATAATAAGACAACCAATGAAGAAAAGAAAGAGAATCAAGAGCTTGCATTAATTTCACAAGCTGACATAAGGACAAACTGGATTATAGACAGTGGTTGTTCACATCACATGATAGGTGATAAAGGTAGGTTTGTTCATCTAGACAAATACAATGGTGGTATGGTCATATTTGGAGACAACACTCCTAAACCAATAGTTGGTAGAGGAGCCATCACCTTGGATGGAAAGAATAGTACTGATGATGTTCTTTATGTTGATGGTTTGAAACATAACCTTCTCAGTGTTGGATAGTTACTTGGAAAAGGCTATCAGCTGGAGTTCAAAGATGACAAATGCATCATTAAAAACAAGGATGGTGTTATAGTTGCATCAAGCTCAAAGACAAGAGGTAATGTTTTTCAACTCAATTTAGAAGCAAGTTGTTTTATTGCTAAAGTTTATCACAGTTGGTTGTGGCATAAAAGACTATGTCATATCAATTTTGATAACATAGTAAAGATAAGCAATGTTAAGGTAGTAAGAGATCTACCTAGCATAGAAAAGCTAGTTGATACTATATGCAAGGAATTTGTGATGGGGAAGCATGTGAGAAATTCATTCAAGAGAAAGAAGAATTCAACAGAGAACAAGTTGGATCTGATTCATACAGACCTATGTGGTCCAACTCAAACAAGATCATACTATGGTGAAAGGTATTTCATTTTGTTTGTTGATTATTATACTAGGATGATGTGGGTTACGTTCTTGAAATATAAGTCAAAAGCATTTGAGAAATTTAAAATATTCAAAGCTAAGGTTGAGAGTGAATCTGGACTAAAGATAAAATGTTTGAGATCGGATAGAAGAGGAGAATTAACCTCTAACAGATTCTATGAGTACTACGAATAACATGGCATAAAGAGATAGTTAAGTGCACCTAGAACCCCTCAGTAGAATGGAATTGTAGAAAGAAGGAATATGATAATTCTTGATACAACATGCACCATTATGATAGAAGCAAAAGTTGCACACACCTATTGGAGAGATGCGGTAAATACAACAGTCTATACCATCAATAGAATTCAATTGAGACCAGGCACTGACAAAAAACCATATGAGCTATGGTTTGGTAATGTTACCATAGTAAAATACTTCGGAATCTTTGGAAGCAAGGGCTACATCAAGAGGGATGAAGGAGTAGGCAAGTTTGACGCAAGAAGTAATGAAGGTATTTTTCTTAGTTACTCTACTAAAAGTAAAGCTTATAGATGTTTCAACTTAACATTAAAAAAGATCATTGAAAGTGCTCATGTAAAGATTGATGAAAAGTTTATGATTCAAGAAAGATATCATGATTACTTAGCCATGATTGAAGAAGAACCTAGAGCCTCCACTAGTGAGATAGTCATTGAGGAAATGTTTGACAGTATTGATGTGTTATTAAATGACACTGAGACAAGTGAAGAAAATAATCCTAAGCCTGATGAGTCAGCATCACCTAAAGTTACGAAGTTTACATAAAAAAATCATTCCAAGATAGACATCATAGGAGATCAGAGCGGAAAAGTCTTAACAAGATCACAAGGAAAGAACTCAGCTAGCAGTGAAGCGGTATGTTTACTATCTCAGATTGAACCTTTAAGTGTTGAAGATGCATATAATGATTCAGATTGGCATGATGCTATGGAAGAAGAACTTGATCAGATTATTAAGAATGACACTTGGGAACTGGTCCCAAGACCTAGTGAGAAGAATGTGATTGGAACAAAGTGGATATTCAAAAACAAGATGAATGAAGATGGTACAATAATAAGAAATAAAGAAAGATTATGTTGGAGATTTTCCAGTAGGTAGGTACTAATAGTATATTTGTCATTGATGACAACATATGGAAAGTAGCATGCGTAGAAGTCTTATGTAGTGATCTTTCAGTATATGTAGCATAGACATGATATCAACATGATATCATGGGTGTAGAGGTTAATTGTTAGTATAGACAATTATATTGCAATTGGTGTCAATAGTGTTCCTGACAGAGTAATAGACTGTGTTCTGTGTATGGATGTTAGTACAGATATCATGGAGCCTTGTGTGCTTGGATATATATTGAAGACATGTTAGTGATGTTTTAGTTATGGACACATAGTCTAATGATGAACGCAAGTGAAGTTATGCAGTTGCTATTCGCCAATAGTAGTTTCTTGTGTTTGTTCAGAAGAGATGACAAAGATTTTATTGGTTCTTGAGTTGCACCTATCTTGAGGGTATGTGCCCTTGGAGTTAAGCTTGGAGAAGTGTTATTAATGTTTGGTTAAGAGCGCATAAGTTAATTTAGCTTACAGAGAAAGCTCAAGTTTTTTTGGTAGAGCTGACAGTGTGTAGTGTGCATCTACAATTATTTTATTAGACAGGTCCCAGAATGAGTTGTGTGCATAATAGAGCTGATAGAATGTTTTTTGGAGTTTATTATGGTTTCTCTAATATGATTTCAATGTGTTTCTAACAGGTTGACTTGATTATATCAATTGGAGGAAAGATACTTATAGGCAGTCATTTGTGATTGCTAAAGTGTGGTTCATGGTTGATTAAGTAGAGCAGAGAAGAGTGTGTGAAGTGTTGAGCCATCAGAAGAAGGTCTATGTGACCAAGTAAAGTACTTGTGCTATTCATTGGAACTGATCTAGACAACAGGTCAAAGCATAGTTCACCAAGATCTAGATATAGTGTGTATCTATTATTCAGAAGGTTGTAGCCTTCACCCATTTGAGTAGCGAGATCTCAGATAGTGTGTCCTCTCCCCTAATAGGAACAATTGTAAAAGACTCCTAATAGGATCTGACCCTTAACCAGGTCTACTATACTTAATATATTCTAAAGCTACTCCTAATAGGGTAAATGATCTTCTAACAAGGATCATTATACACTAGTACAGAATATTAGTGGGTATCAAATCCCACCAGGGTTTTTACCTATTTGGGTTTCCCTGTAACCAAAATATTGGTGTTATGTTCATGTGTTCTTTCATTGTGTTTATGCTTTATGTTTAAGTACACTTAATTGGATAAAGAATTGAATCTTGTAGATAACTGATTCACCCCCCCTGTCAGTTATCTCTTGGGACTATTCCTAACAATTGGTATCAGAGCCAAATGTCTTGGAAAGAAATTTTAACAACTTGAGGATGATCAGATGGCATACTTCAGAAAAGAAAGCCCTAAGTTCGATGGAGAGAATTATCTTGATTGTAAGAACAAGATGGTAACCCATTTGTAGTGCATTGCTTTTGAAGTTTTTAATGTAACCATCAAAGTAGACAAGATTCATACCTTAGAAGACCTTGGAAAAGATGATGCTGCTGACACACAAAAGGAATTGTTTCATCATAATGCTATTACTAAAGAAGCCCTTATCAACGCCCTATCTAATGGTGAACTTTTAGAAGTAAAAAAAGTAGATACAACCCATAAGATATGGAAGTACCTAGAAGACACATTTGAAGGAGACAAATAAGCAAAGGATGCATGCAGAAAGACATGGAAGAAAAGGTACAATTCATTAGAGATGTTGCCTAAAGAAAACATCAGAGCTTACAATCAGAAGATAAATGAAGCAGTTGTTGGAACAGGAACAATGGTGGAGTGATATTAGAAAAGGACATTATGGATAAAGTAATGACTACTCTTACTCCTGAATATGAAAGAAAGATCAACATCCTTGATGAGACCATGCAACTTACATCAAATTTCAAGAGAGATACCTTGATCAACAAGATCTCAACCTTTGAGATTTCAAGATTGAAGACAAAACCAAAGAGTGAAACAACTTTCAAAGCAACAGTTCATGGTAAGAAATATGCAAACACTTCTGGTAATTTTGATGATGATGATGAAGATAAAACACTAGATGAATTTATTGCTATGGTTGCCAAAAGAGAAAATAAAGGAAAAGGAAAATATGAAGGTCAATTACCATTTAAGTGCTTTTCATGTAATAAGATTGGTCACTTTGCATCTAAGTGTCCCACTAGAGCTACAAAATTCAAAAAGGATTACAAGCCTAAGTATTCTAAGGAATGTTACTATGCTAGAGATGGAGTTTCAGATGAAGAATTAGGTGAAGAAGAGATTGGATTCATTACTATTGTAGAAAAAATGAATAACAAGATAGCTCAT
Source organism: Chamaecyparis obtusa (assembly GCA_027943335.1). Classification (NCBI taxonomy): domain Eukaryota; kingdom Viridiplantae; phylum Streptophyta; class Pinopsida; order Cupressales; family Cupressaceae; genus Chamaecyparis; species Chamaecyparis obtusa. Next base: position 212,786 of record BSBK01004466.1, read on the forward strand.
GTAGACAAGAAAGAGAATCAGGAGCTAGCATTGATTTCACAAGATGACATAAGGACAGACTAGATTATAGATAGTGGTTGTTCACATCACATGATAGGTGATAAGGGAAAGTTTGTTCATTTGGAAAAATACAATGGAGGTATGGTCAGATTTGGAGAAAACACTCCTAAACCTATAGTTGGTAGAGGAGCCATCACTTTGGATGGAAAGAACAGTACTGATGATGTTCTTTATGTTGATGGTTTGAAACATAACCTTCTTAGTGTTGGAAAGTTACTTGGAAAAGGCTATAAGTTGGAGTTCAAAGATGACAAATGCATCATTAACAACAAAGATGGTGTTATGATTGCATCAGGCAAAAAGAGAAGAGGTAATGTGTTTCAACTAAACTCAGAAGGAAGTTGTTTTTTTACTAAAGTTGATGACAGTTGGTTATGTCATAAGAGACTATGTCATATCAATTTTGATAACATAGTAAAGATAAGAAATGTAAAGGTAGTAAGAGATCTACCTAGAATAGCAAAGCCAGTTGATACTATATGCAGGGAATGTGTGATGGGGAAGCATGTGATAAATTCATTCAGGAGCAAGTAGAATTCAACAGAGAACAAGTTGGATCTGATTCATACAGACCTATATGGTCCAACTCAAACAAGATCATACTATGGTGAAAGGTCTTTCATTTTGTTTGTTGATGATTATACTAGGATGATGTGGGTTGCATTCTTAAAAGATAAGTTAGAAGCTTTTGAGAAGTTCAAAATATTCAAAGCTATGGTTGAGAATGAATCAGGATTAAATATAAAATGTTTGAGATCAGATAGAGGAGGAGAATTCACCTCTAATAGATTTTATGAGTACTACAAAGAACATGGCATAAAGAGATAGTTAAGTGCACCTAGAACACCTTAGCAGAATGGAATTACAGAGAGAAGGAATATGATCATCCTTGATACAACACACATGATTATGATAGAAGGAAAAATTGCACACACCTATTGGAGAGATGCGGTCAATACATTAGTCTATACCATCAATAGAATTCAATTAGGGCTTGGCACTGACAAAACACCTTATGAGATATGGTTTGGTAATTTTCCCATAGTGAAATACTTCAGAATCTTTGGAAACAAATGCTACATCAAGAGGGATGAAGCAGTAGGCAAGTTTGATGCAGGAAGTGATGAAGGTATTTTTCTTGGTTACTCTACTAAAAGTAAAGCTTATAGATGTTTCAATTTAAGATTGAAAAAGATCATTGAAAGTGCTCATGTAAAGATTGATGAAAAGTTTATGATTCAAGAAAGATATCATGATTACTCACTCATGATTGAAGAAGAACCTAGACCCTCTACTAGTGAGATAGTTTTTGAAGAAATGTTTGACAGCATTGATGTGTTATTCAATGACCTTGATATAAGTAAAGAAAATACTCCTAAGGCTGATGAATCAACTGATGGAATATGGATGAAGTGACTGAGAGGGGTGGGTGAATCAGTCAACCATAAAACACTTCACAATTATTTCTTTCCAGATCCCTTAGGATATCTTAATGAATATTATCTGTTTAACACTCGGTAAATAGATTGCAGTGACTTTGTAGATGCAGAAAGTATTAGAAAATTATCTTTAGATATTCATTAGCACTTGTATATGACTAAGATAGCAATTAAGAACACAAGAGACACAAGATTTAACATGGAAACCCAATATGGGAAAAACCACCAATGTATCTAGATACTGATTTTCACTTTTCTAAAGTGATGCCCGGTTAGAAGCCAACCTGGTAAAAGGTTACAAAACACACTGTTAGCTGTGACCTTGTTAGAGGATTTAATCACCCTGCTAGGAGTGGCCTGGTAAGAGGTCTTGAAAACAATTCAATGGAATTGTCACCTTGTTAGAGGGTTTACAATATGGCTGTTAAACCAACTCGGTTAAGAGATTTAGAATTCACTGTTACAATGATAAAAAGGTAACAATGAAAATGACCTGTATAATAATGCAACTACCTTGCTGATTACAGATCTCTATTCTACATAAGTCTGATCCTTCTTGATCGAATATATCTCTGCTACACCTCAAGGATATCTGATCATCCTTCACAATTTTGCACACACCTTTTCTGCTTTTCTTCTATATATCTTCTGCTATATATATTTTTTATTTTCACATTTGACCTTTTATTTATATGATTTTAGATTTGTCAAATTGACATTACTTAGTATAACAGTTAGTTGAATTAAGCAAACTTTATTTGCAAAAATCCTTCAAGGGCCAACAGTGCTCGGTGACCATAACTTTCTACAATCTTTCGGAGACTGAGGGAACTCGGTAAACACTGATAATCCTTTTTCTTCAAAAACTGACTGAACTCGGTAGATGCTAGCTTTTCTTCGACAACTGACTGAACTCGGTAAACACTAAATTTTCTTTGACGACTGACTGAAGTCGATAAACACTGAATTTTCTTTGATAACCGAGTGGACTCGGTAAGCACTAATTTTACTACTTGACAAACTGACTGAGCTTGGTAGGTACTGAATGCTATGGATTATGACATAGTGTGACATCAAAGACAATACATAATTTGAGTAGCAATTTCCTTCAGACAATTGTTTCCAACAATCTCCCTCTTTGGCATTGATGGCAACACAATATGTCATAGTATAAGAAATTTGAAAGAATTAGCTCGGTTCAGATTCAAATCTCCCTCTGTCAGAAAACTTCCTTTTTCTTTCTTCTGACTATTGAAAATTTCTTGAAGTAATAGCAAAGACATAGCAAACACTCCCTCTTTGACAAAATATGCCAAAGACAATTCACATATTACCGGTGTAAACTAATGTACTTTAAGTACTGATTCATATGCAATGATTCCTTGAATATGCTGCATTAACTGGTTGATTTTCAATCATGTTCTGGTTGATGCATCACTAAAACTGTATTTAGTGAGCCTCTGATAGGGGAATGACCCCTACCTTACCTCTTAGATACACAAATGCATCCTTAGGTAATGGTTTGGTGAAAATGTCTGCAATCTGCTCTTTTGTATGAATATATTCTAATCTGATTTCCTTGTCCTGCACCAATTCTCTGACAAAGTGATATTTAATAGCAATGTGCTTGGTCTTGGAATGCATCACTGGATTCTTTGAAATGTTTATTGCACTAGTATTATCATAAAATATAACAACTGGTTCTTTGATTTCAACCTTCATACCTTGTAATAATTGTTTAAACCAAACAATATTTGAACAATTTACTGCAACAGCAACATATTATGCTTCAGCTGTGGATTGAGATGTGCAATTTTTCTTTTTACTGGTCCAGGATACCAGTCTTTTTCCAAGAAAAAATGCTCCACCACTTGTACTTTTTCTGTCATCAATGTTCCCTACCCAATCAGCATCAGTAAATACTTTTAAGTCTAGATTGCCTCCAAATTTATACCACAAACCATATTCTTCAATTCCTCTTAAGTATCTTAAGATTCTTTTGATTGCCATCATATGATTTTCCTTAGGTTTTGCTGAGAATCTTGCCACTATACCGACTGCTAAGGCAATATCAGGTCTTGTGTGTACTACATACTGCAATTTTCCAATCATAGATCGGTATAAGGTCTGATCAACATCTTTTGAATCATCATTTTTGGTAAGTTTCAGTCCAGTACACATGGGTGTACCAACTGGTTTTGAATCTTTCATACCAAACTTCTTAAGTATTTCCTTAATGTATTTAGATTGAGTAATGTATATACCATTCTTGCTTTGCTGAATTTGAAGACCAACAAAGAATTTTATTAAACCAAACATAGACATTTCAAATTCTTTGTTCATTTGCTCTGAAAATTCTTTGCACTGATCCTCATTCCCTGTAAATATAGTATCATCTACAAATATTTCTGCCAATACAATTTTGTCATCCGGTCCTTCTTTAATATACAGATTGCTGTTATCATTGGCTCTTTTGAAATTAATCTGAATCAAATAGTTATGGAGTCTTTCATACCATGCTCTAGGAGCTTGTTTCAATCCATACAATGCTTTGTGTAATCTGCAGACCATGTCCTTTTTATCTGGATCAACAAAACCTTCAGGTTGTTCAATGTAGACTTCTTCATCAAGAATTCCATTGAGAAATGCAAATTTTATATCCATCTGATATACCTTAAATCCTTTATGTGCTGCATAGGCAAGTAGAGTTCTTACACCTTCTAATCTTGCAACAGGAGCAAAAGTTTCTCCATAATCTATACCTTCTTCTTGAGAATAACCTTTACATACCAATCTAGCTTTGTTTCTAGATACTTGACCATCTTCATTCAGCTTATTCCTGAATACCCATTTTGTTCCAATTACATTCTTATCTTTAGGTCTAGGTACAAGGGTCCATGTTTTGTTCTTTTGAATTTGTTCTAATTCTTCATTCATTGCTTCAATCCAACTTTCATTTTTCAATGCATCTTTGATATTTCTAGGTTCAAAATCAGTAAGCAGACATGTACCTTTTAGCTTACTTCTTGTCATAGTACCATCTGATTTGTTTCCAATGATTTGATCTGGTGTATGATTCCTTCTGACATATTTGGCTAGTATAGGTTCCTTGCTTTTTGAATGTGTCATGTTGTTGTCTTCTAGGATCTCTTCTTCAGGTTGCTCGGGCTCGGTAGATATTTGCTCGGTAGCTTCAGGCTGAGACTTGATTTGAATTTCTTCCTGTGACTTAGTTTGAACTTCTTCCTGTGACTCGGTAACTGTGCTCAGCTCGGTAGATATAGTTTCCTCATTGATAGTTGTGTCTGCCAATGTTTCAGGTTTAATGTAAATGAATCTTCTGTAGTTTTCAGGTTCCCTTTTGCTTTCTTCTTTAGTCTTTTCTACAAACTCATCAAATTTTACATGTATACTTTCTATAACTTTGTGAGTAGATAAGTTCAGACATTTGTATGCCTTACTTTTGCTAGAATATCCTAAGAATATTCCTTCATCACTTTTCACATCAAATTTATTTCTTCTGGATTCTTTTAAGATATAACATTTGCTACCAAATACTTTCATGTAACTTACATTGGGTTTATAGCCATACCATAGTTCACAAGGAGTTTTGAATGTGTCTTTCTTTAATTGTACTTGGTTCAAGGTATGAACTGCAGTGCTGATAGCTTCCTTCTAGTACTTTATAGCGATGTTCTTTTCTATCATTAGAGTCCTTGTACAATCCATAATAGATCTGTTTCTTCTTTCTACTATTCCATTCTGCTCAAGAGTTCTAGGAGATGATACCTGCCTTTTGATTCCTCTTTCAATGCAAAAGTTGTTAAAATCATGGGAGATGAATTCACCACCTCTGTCTGATCTTAAGCATTTCAATCTTTTCCCTGTTTCCTTTTCTACTCTTTCCAAGTACCATTTGAACTTTTCAAATGCTTCTGACTTTTCTCTTAAATACATAATAGTCATCATTCTAGAATAATCATCAACGAAAAGAATAAAGAATTTATCTCCAGTATAGCTTTGTATTCCAATAGGTCCACATAAATTAGTATGGACAATTTCCAAAATTTTTGTAGACTGATAGTTCTTACTCTTAAAACTAGTTTTTCTCATTTTGCCAATCTGACAATTCTTACATAAACCAGTATCAGGTTTCTTCAAAGTAGGAATGCCTCTTACCTTCTTGAATTTGCTTATTTTTATCATGTTATCAAAATTCACATGACATAACCTTTTGTGCCATAGCCAACTTTCTTCAATTTGAGCAATAAAACATGAATATTCACTGAGATCAAGATAAAATAAGTTACCTTTTGTTTGTTTGCCTGATCCAATGAGTTTTCCTTTTCCTTCCAGCAGTCTTGCTTGACCATTCATGAATTCAACCTTGAAACTAGTGTTGATTAGCTGTGCTACACTTAGAAGATTATGTTTTAGTCCTTCAACCCAATAGGCATTATCACATATGAGTTCTTTGGTTAATGAGATTCTTCCTTTTCCTTTTATACAACAAGGTTCATTGTTTCCAAATCTTACATTGCCACTATCATAGTCTTCTAGGTATTCAAATTTTGTCTTGTCACCAGTCATGTGGTGTGAACATCCACTGTCTATTATCCATATGTCATCTTTTCTTATATGAGAAATAAGTGCCATCTTATCTTCATCATCATCAGATTCATCTTTTATAGCAATAAAGACAATTTCTTCTTCACTATCATCAGAATCTTTAGCTATAAAACATGTTTTCTTACCTTTATCCTTGAATGATTTGAAATTCTTTTTGCCATAGTACTTGTGACCTCTCTTCTCTTCCTTGAATTGCTTGTTTGGGCACCTAGCTGCAATATGTCCAATTTCTTCACATGAAAAATAGATTAAAGGAGTTTTACCTTTATATTTACCTTTCCCTTTAGAGTACTTCTTTGCAAGTAATGCTTCTACAATTTCAAGATCACTATCAGAACTTTCTTCTGATACTTCTTCACTTTCTGACTGAACTTCTTTAATTTTCTTGTTCTTCCTTAGTGAAACCTTGGCCTCAAATGCTGACTCAATATTTTTGGAACTTGGAACATAGTTGTCTAATTCAAAGGCTGTCAATCTTCCAACTAAAGCATCCAAAGTTATATTGTGGTTTGTTTCACATCTTCTTTCTTGAATAGCTGATACTCTTATTGCATAGATAGGGAGTAATGTTCTGAGTACCTTACTTATAACAGTTTCATCAGAGATTGTTCCTCCAGAAGCTCTAATTGCACTGACACTTGCTTTGATTCTTTCAACATATTTTGCAATGTTTTCATCTTCTTTCATATTCATCTTGTCAAATTGTCCTCTTAGGCTTTCTGCTTTGGCTCTTTTCACATTTGCATCACCACCATATATTTTCTTCAGTGCCATCCACATTTCATATGCAGTAGTGCATTCTTTAATATCATCAAATTCTTCATAGCTAAGAGCTGATGCAATGTCTATCATCATGGTGTTATGAGTCTTTTTCTCTGCAATGTCTTCAACAGTTAATGCGCCAGTAGGAACTGTGTATTCTTCATCAATGTATTTGCATCCTGAATCACCAATGGAAGCCAGATGAAGTTACATGAGACCTTACCATGCTAAAAAGTTATCTATGTTGAGCTTTGGAATTTCCCTCTTGTAAGACGTCTTGATCTTTAGCTTAGGTCCTTGAAACCCTTCCTGCAAGCACCACAGGCTCTGATACCAATTGATGGAATATGGATGAAGTGACTAAGAGGGGGGGGGTGAATCAGTCAACCATAAAACACTTCACAATTATTTCTTTCCAGATCCCTTAGGATATCTTAATGAATATTATCTGTTTAACACTTGGTAAATAGATTGCAGTGACTTTGTAGATGCAGAAAGTATTAGAAAATTATCTTTAGATATTCATCAGCACTTGTATATGACTAAGATAGCAATTAAGAACACAAGAGACACAAGATTTAACATGGAAACCCAATATGGGAAAAACCACCAATGTATCTAGATACTGATTTTCACTTTTCTAAAGTGATGCCCGGTTAGAAGCCAACCCGGTAAAAGGTTACAAAACACACTGTTAGCTGTGACCTTGTTAGAGGATTTAATCACCCTGCTAGGAGTGGCCTGGTAAGAGGTCTTGAAAACAATTCAATGGAATTGTCACCTTGTTAGAGGATTTACAATATGGCTGTTAAACCAACTCGGTTAAGAGATTTAGAATTCACTGTTACAATGATAAAAAGGTAACAATGAAAATGACCTGTATAATAATGCAACTGCCTTGCTGATTACAAATCTTTGTTCTACATAAGTCTGATCCTTCCTGATCGAATATATCTCTGCTACACCTCAAGGATATCTGATCATCCTTCACAATTTCGCACACACCTTTTCTGCTTTTCTTCTATATATCTTCTGCTATATATATTTTTTATTTTCACATTTGACCTTTTATTTATATGATTTTAGATTTGTCAAATTAACATTACTTAGTATAACAGTCGGCTGAATTAAGAAAAATTTATTTGCAAAATTCCTTCAAGGGCCGATAGTGCTCAGTGACCATAACTTTCTACAATCTTTCGCAGACCGAGGGAACTCGGTAAACACTGATAATCCTTTTTCTTCAAAAACCGACTGAACTCGGTAGATGCTAGCTTTTCTTCGACAACTGATTGAACTCGGTAAACACTGAATTTTCTTTGACGACCGACTGAACTTGGTAAACATTGAATTTTCTTTGATAACCGAGTGGACTCGGTAAGCACTAATTTTACTGCCTGACAGACTGACTGAGCTCGGTAGGTACTGAATGCTGCGGATTATGACATAGTGTGACATCAAAGACAATACATAATTTGAGTAGCAATTTCCTTCAGATAATTGTTTCCAACATCAACATCACCTAAAGTTCCAAAGTTTACATGAAGAAATCATTCCAAGGAAGACATCATTGGAGATTAGAGCGACAAAGTTTTAACAAGATCACAAGCAAAGAACTCAGCTAGCAATGAACTGGTATGTTTACTATCTTAGATTGAACCTTTAAGTGTTGAAGATGCATGTAATAATTCAAATTAGCATGATGCTATGAAAGAAGAACTTGATTAGATTGTTAAGAATGACACTTGGGAACTAGTTCCAAGACCTAGTGATAAGAATGTGATTGGAACAAAGTAGATATTTATAAACAAGATGAATGAAGATGGTACAGTAGCAAGAAACAAAGCAAGGTTAGTATGTTAAGGATATGCGCAAAGAGAAGGCATTGATTATTCAGACACATTTGCACCTATGAGTAGATTAGAAGCTATTAAGTTCTTTTTAGCTTATGCTACAGTTAAAAACTTCAAAGTTTATCAGATGGATGTCAAAACAACATTCTTAAATGGAGACTTGAAAGAAGTATACATTGAGCAGCTAGAAGGATTCACTTTATTAGACAGACCTGATATGGTATGCAGATTGCAGAAATCCCTCTATGGACTTAAGCAAGCCCCTAGAGCATGGTATGAGAGACTAGATGGATACTTAACAAAGATTGGATTCAAGAAAGGAGTAGCAAATTGTAATCTATTCATTATAGAGACATCTGAAGGTTTGCTTCTTGTAGCTATATTTGTTCATGACATTATCTTTGGAGGTAATGACAAACTTAGTTTTGAATTTGCCAAAGAAATGAAGAATGAGTTTGAGATGAGTATGATTGGTCCTATCAAGTACTTTTTGGGACTAAATGTGTAGCAGACAGAAAAAGGAATTTTTATTAATCAGTCAAAGTATGTAAAAGAGATACTGAAGAAATTCAAGATGGATGATTGCAAGCTAGTAGGACCTCCTATGATCACTGGATGCAAGCTTACAAAAGAAGATGACTCACCAGTAGTAGATATAACATTGTATAAGTCTATGATTGGTAAACTCATATATCTTACTCAGACTAGACCTGATATTTCCAATGCAGTTGGCACAGTTGGAAGATTTGTAGTAGAGCCTAAAAAAAGTCACCTCATGGTAGTAAAGAGAATATTTAGATACTTACAGAGCACTATAGATTATGGTCTATGGTATCCTAATTCAAAAAATGTTGAGATTCATGTGTACACTGATGCAGATTGGGTAGGATGTGTTGATGCCAGAAAGAGTACTTCAAGTGGAGTAGTTTTTCTTGGTAATAGACTTATCACTTGCACAAGCAAGAAACAAAATTATATTTCTTAGTTAATAGCAGAAGCAAAGTATGTTGTAGCAGCCTTGAATTGTTCTACAATTGTTTGGATCAAGAAGATGATAAAAGATTTTGGAATTTAGATTGATTAGCCTATTGTTATTCACTATGATAACACTAGCACTATCAATATGTCAAAGAACCCTATGATGCATGCAAAGACAAAGCACATTGAGATTAAGTATCACTTCCTAAGAGAGAAAGTGGTAGAGAAAGAAGTCAAGTTGGACTATGTGAGTATTATAGAATAGTTGGCAGTTATATTCATAAAGCCCTTGCCAAAGGATACTTTTGAGTATCTCAGGGAGAATTTGGGAGTCATTCCCTTCTTTGTTTCTACTTAGAAGAAAGAAGGAAAGGCATTAGTCCTCTAGGACTAGTGGAAGGTTGATTACTCTACCTCAGGAGTAGTACTGTTGCTTAAAATTAATGGCACCCTTTGCCATTGATGTCAAACGGGGAGTAATATACAGAGTCATGAAAAATAGATGCAAAAGAGGAGTAATATACTAAGGGGGAGCAACATTCAGTTATGGCAGTATCATAGTTGAGGAAATGGAGAATATTAGTAAATATTGTAGCAGATGAAGGATTCATCTTTGGGGGAGTTTTGAAGAGGAAATAGAGAATTTTATAAAAGAAATGTTCATTTGGGTTGGTGGTGGTTTTTCATTCCACATGTTGCCATCAATGCCAAAGGGGGAGATTGTTGGAGATTTGCCAGCAGGCCAGTACTGACTATATGTTTGTCATTAATGACAACATATGGAAAGTAGCATGTGTGGAAGTCTTATGTAGTAAGCTTTTAGTATATGTAGCATAGACATTATATCAGCATGATATCATGGGCGTAGAGGTTAACTATTAGTACAGACAATTATATTGCAGCTGGTGTTAGCAGTGTTCCTGATAGAGTAATAGATAGTGTTCTATGTATGGATGTTAGTACAGATATCATGGAGCCTTACACACTTTGATATATGTTGAAGACATGTTAGTGATGTTTTAGTTATGGACACATAGTCTGATGATGAACACAAATGAAGTTATGCAGTCGCTATTCGCTAGTAGCAGTTTCCTATGTTTGTTCAGAAGAGCCGACAAAGATTTTATTGGTTCTTGAGTTGCACCTATCTTGAGGGTATACACCCTTGGATTTAAGCTTGGAGAAGTGTTATTGATGTTTGGTTAAGAGGACATAAGTTAATTCAACTTATAGAGAAAGTTCCAGTTGTTTTGGTAGAGCTAATAGTGTGTAGCGTGCATCTATAATTGTTTTATTAGACAGGTCCTAGAATGAGTGGCGTGCATAATAGAGTGGAAAGAATGTTTGTTGGAGTTTATTATGGTTTCTCTAATATGATTTCAAGGTGGTTCTAATAGGCCAACTTGATTATATCATTTGGAGGAAAGATACTTATAGGCAGTCATTTGTGATTGCTGAAGTGTGGTTCATGGTTGATTAAGTAGAGTGGAGTAGAGTGTACAAAGTATTGAGCCATCAGAAGAAGGTCTATGTGACCAAGTAAAGTACTTTTTCTATTCATTGGAACTGATCCAGATAGTAGGTCAAAGCATAGTTCACCAAGATCCAGATATAGTGTGTATTTGTTATTCAAAAGGTTGTAGCCTTCTCCCATTTGAGCAGTGAGCTCTCAGACAGTGTGTCCTCTCCCCTAATAGGGAAAATTGTAAAATACTCCTAACAAGGTCTAACCCTTGACCAAGTCTACTGTACTTAATATATTGTAAAGCTACTCCTAACAGGGTAAAGGATCTTCCAACAAGGACCATTATACACTAGTACAAAATATTAGTGGGTATCAAGTCCCACTGAGGTTTTTACCTATTTGGGTTTCCCCATAGCCAAAATATTGGTGTTGTGTTCATGTGTTTTTTCATTGTGTTTATGATTTATGTTTAAGTATACTTAATTGGATAAAGAATTGAATCTTGTAGATAACTGATTCAACCCCCCCCCCCTCTTAGTTATCTCTTAGGACTATTCCTAACAAATTAGTATGTAATGGATATGCACAAAGAGAAGGCATTGATTATTCAGACACTTTTGCACCTGTGAGTAGATTAGAAGCTATTAAGTTTTTTCTAGCCTATGCTATAGTCAAAAACTTAAAAGTTTATTAGATGGATGTCAAATCAACATTCTTGAATGAAGATTTGAAAGAAGTATACATTGAGTAGCCAGAAGGATTCACCTTATCAGATAGACCTGATATGGTATGTAGATTGAAGAAGGCCCTCTATGGACTTAAGAAAGCCCCTAGAGAATGGTATGAGAGACTAGATGGATACTTAACAAAGATTGGATTCAAGAAAGGAGTAGCAGATTGTAATCTATTCATTAGATAGACATCTGAAGGTTTACTACTTATAGCTATATTTGTTGATGACATTATCTTTGTAGGTAATGACAAACTAAGTGCAAAATTTGCCAAAGAAATGCAGAATGAGTTTGAGATGAGTATGATTGGTCTTATCAAATACTTTTTGGGACTAAATGTGTAGTAGATAGAAAAATGAATTTTTATTAATCAGTCAAAATATGTGAAAGAGATACTAAAGAAATTCAAGATGGATGATTGCAAGCTAGTAGGAACCCCTATGATCACTTGATGCAAGGTTACAAAAGAATATGACTCACCAGTAGTAGATATAACATTGTATAAGTCTATGATTGGTAAAATCATATATCTTACTTAGACTAGACCTGATATTTCAAATGTAGTTGGCATAGTTGGAAGATTTGCAGCAGAACCTAAACAAAGTCACCTCATGGTAGTAAAGATAATATTTAGATACTTGCAGGGCACTATAGATTATGGTCTGTGCTATCCTAATTCATAAAATGTTGGGCTTCATGTATACAATGATGCAGATTGGGAAGGATGTGTTGATGACAGAAAGAGTACATCAGGTGGAGCAGTGTTTCTTGGTGATAAACTTGTCACTTGGACAAGCAAGAAAGAAAATTGTATTTCTCAGTCAACAATAAAAGCAGAGTATGTTAGAATAACCTTGAATTGTTCTACAATTATTTAGATGAAGTAGATGATAAAGGATTTTGGAATTCAGATTGATTATCCTATTGTTATTCACTATGATAACACTAGCACTATCATTATGTCAAAGAACCCTATGATGCATGCAAAGACAAAGCACATTGAGATCAAGTATCACTTCCTAAGAGAGAAAGTGGCAGAGAAAGAAGTCAAGTTGGACTATGTGAGTACTAAAGATCAGTTGGTAGATATATTCACAAAGCCCTTGCCTAAAGATACTTTTGAGTATCTTAGGGAGAAGTTGGGAGTAATTTCTTTCCTTGATTCTACTTAGAAGTAAGAAGGAAAGGCATGAGTCCTTAGGGACTAATGGAAGGTTGACTACTCTACCTCAGGAGTAGTACCGATGCTTAAATTGAATGGTGCACTTTTCCATTGATGTCAAAGGGAGAGTAATATATAGAGTCATGAAAAAAAAGAGTAAAAAATAGAGGAGTAATATACTAAGGAGGATCAACATTTAGTTATGATAGCAGTTCAGTTGAGGAAATGGAGAATATTAGAAAATATTGCAGTAGATGGAGGATTCATCTTTGGGGGAGTTTCAATGAGGAAAGGGAGAATGTTATAAAATAAATGTTTATTTGGGTTGGTGATAGTTTTTCATTCCACATGTTGCCATCAATGCCAAAGCAGGAGATTATTGGAGATTTTTGAGCAGGCTAGTACTAATTGTATGTTTGTCACTGATGACAACATATGGAAAGTAGCATGCGTAGAAGTCTTATGCAGTAAGATTTCAGTATATGAAGCATGGACATGATATCAGGATGATATCATGGGTGTAGAGGTTAACTGTTAGTATAGACAATTATATAGCATCCGGTGTCAGCAGTGTTCCTGACAGAGTAAAAGGTAGTGTTCTGTGTATGGTTGTCTATATAGTTATCATGGATCCTTGTGCGCTTGGATATATGTTGAAGACATGTTAGTGATGTTTTAGTTATGGATGCATAGTATGTTGATGAGTAGAAGTGAAGTTATGCAATCACTATTCACCAATAATAGTTTCCTGTATTTATTTAGAAGAGCCAACAGAGATTTTATTGGTGTTGTGTTCTTGTGTTCTTTCATTGTGTTTAAGCTTTATGTTTAAGCATACTTAATTGGATAAAGAATTGAATCTTCTAGATAACTAATTCACCCCCCCCTCTTAGTTATCTCTTGGGACTATTCCTGATAGTTACAATCATGGATGCAGAGTTTGATGATCAATAGAAGTGAAGTTATGCAGTCACTATTCACCAGTAGCATTTTCCTGTGTTTATTCAGAAGAGCTGACAAAGATTGTATTGGTTTAGGAGTTGTGCTTATCATTTTGGTATGGACCCTTGGATTAAGGATTGGAGAGGAGTTAATAATAGTCAGTTAAGAGCGCATGATGTAATTCATCTTGAGGAGAAAGTTTCAGTTACTTTGGTAGAGCCAAAAGTGTGTAGTGTGTGTCTACATTTATTAATATTAGATAGGTCCTAGATTGTGTTGCGTGCTTAGTAGAGCCGACATAACTATTATTGGAGTATGTTATGGTTTCTCTAATATGATTTCAAGATGGTTCTAATAGGCTGACTTGATTATATCATTTAGAGAAAAGATATTTATAGGCAGTCACTTGTGATTGCTAAGGCATGGTCAAAGTTGATTGTGAAGAGTACAGAAGAGTGTGCGAAGTGTTGAGCCATCAGTAGAAGGTCTATGTGACCAAGTGAAGAGTTTATGCTATACATTGGAACTAATCTAGAAAGTAGGTCAAATTGTAGTTCACCAAGATCTAGATATAGTGTATATCTGTTATTTAGAAGGTTATAGCCTTCACCCCTTTGAGCAATGTGCTCTCAGATAGTGTGTCCTCACCCCTAACAAGGTTAATTGTAAAAGAATCCTATTAGGGTCTGACCCTTGACTAGGTTACTATACTAAATGCATTGTAAAGACAAATCCTAATAGGGTTAAGGATTTTCTAACAAGGATCATAAAACACTAGTGCAGATTATTAGTGGGTGTCAATTCCCATCGGGGTTTTTACCTATTTGAGTTTCCCCATAACCAAAATATTAGTGTTGTGTTAAAGTTTTCTTTCATTGTGTTTATGCTTTATGTTTAAGTATACTTAATTGGATAAATAATTGAAACTTGTAGATAATTGATTCACCCCCCCTCTCAGTTATCTCTTGGGACTATTCCTAACAATATTTGCTATGCAACTTAAGAAGTACATGCAAAAGGCATGCCAATTGTTCACCATCAATCTCAGTGACAGAGAGGAGGAGGTGGAGAAGGAGCCTTCCCTTGAGGACCATCCCATTTTGCAAGAGTTTACAAATGTTTTCCCTTCAAAGCTACCTGGTATGTCACCACCTAGAGAAGTTGATTTTCATATTGACCTTGTGTCAGGAGCTGAGCCTGTATCTCAAGCACCTGACATGATGACTACCCATGAGCTCAATGAGCTCAAGATTTAGTTGGAGGAGCTCTTGGAGAAAGGGCATATTCATCCTTGTGTGTCACCATGGGGTGAACCTATCATCTTCTTTAGGAAGAAGGATAAATCTTTTAAGGTTGTGCATGGATTAATGTCAGTTGAATAAAGTGACCATTAAGAATCGATATTCGCTTCCTAAGATTGATTACTTGTTTGATCAACTTCAAGGTTCCTATGTATTTTCTAAGATTGATTTGAAGTCATGGTACCATCAGTTGGGGATTATGGAGAGTGACATCCATAAGACTGTATTGCATAAGTGATATGGCCACTATGAGTTTATCATGGTTCCTTTTGGACTCATGAAAGATCCAGTTGTATTCACAAGTCTCATGAATGGAGTATTCCTCTCATTTTCAGACAAAATTTTGGTGGTGTTCCTAGATGATATTTTGATCTACTCACAAGATGAGAAAGAGCATGAGGAGCACCTGAGACAAGTTTTGCAGTGCTTGAGGGATAACCAATTTTTTAGAAGCATGTTGAAGTCTAAATTCTTCAAGTTAGAGGTCCACTATCTTGGACATTTGATATTAGGAGATGGGATCGCAGTTGACCCATCAAAGATTAGAGCCATCATGGATTGGGCAACTCTTACCACTGTGATCGAGGTCAGGAGTTTCATGGGTCTTGAAAGATATTATAGGTGATTTTTTGTGGGGTTTTCCAAAGTGTCACATCCTGTCACATCCCCATGGTGATGAAATGCTAGGGTTATATAATGCCAAAAAAACCCTAAGAGAAGAATGTAGAATGTTCACTGGTTACCAATAGTCAAGTACATGGAAAGATTTGAATTTGACAAGTTAGAATGGATCAAGATTGTGCTAAGTATAATTCATGATGAATTCATATGAATTTGTGGAACTCTAACCAAGATTACCAAAGAACTATTACATGAGATCACTAGTTTACCTATGATAGGTAAAGTACCTACTGCAAAAAAGAACATTAGGTTTTACGTAGAAAAAATAACAAAAAGAAAGTGGAACAAGAGAGCCATGACTATAAGTGACATCGCACAAGATGATGTCAAACTTTTAGCACTGATATTAGGATAAAAATTCCAATATAAAAATAGAATAAATAGTATGTCAGCCAATTTTGTTCACATGGAATATATGTTGGATATTGCTAATGCATTGGGGAGATTGTTGGATACATTTAATATGTTTAATCACTACATTATCAATGTTTTTGTCATTCATGTTTTGTCACTGATGTCAACATATTTCTTTGTGAGGAAAACATACTAGTTATTACAGTGTATAGATACTGTATGAATGTTTCAAAATGTGCAAAGTCAATTATGTGTACAGGAAGGTGTTGTGATTTGATATCTAAGATCGTATGATGTAATATTTCATATTGGTTGAGTTATAGAGGATTTGGTGAAGACTGGTTACTGGATTGTGACAGTGGATATTGACAGAGTAAGTCTCTAAGTTTAGGGTATATCTTACAGGTGATGTGGATTCAATATATGCAAGCTTAAGGGATGACATATAGTACACTAATGAAGTTCTCTGATCTTAGCAAGGTAAGAAAAGCAGGATGATGTCAGTAATGGCATGTGTTCTAGAAAAGACATATTTGGAAGCTGACTTCAGAGTTGTAGCATGCATCATGGATGATGAGCATGAATTACAAATGTTGATATCAGTATGGATTTTGTTCTTGGCTTATCGAAGAAAGTAAGAGGTAATGGTTCTATATTTTTTGTTGTGGATAGATTTTCTAAGATGGCACATTTTATACCCTATAGAAAAACATCAGATGTAGTGCATATAGAAGATCTTTTCTTTAAGGAAATTGTTAGATTGCATGGATTACTAAGTATTATCATCTCTGACCAAGATAGTAAATTTTTTGGATACTTTTGGAAGACTCTTTGGAGAAAGTTGGGTACTGAGTTGAGGTATAGTTCTACATTTCACCCACAGACTTATGGACAAAAGGAGGTTGTGAATAGAAGCTTGGGTAATCTTTTGAGATACTTAGTAGGGGATACACTAAGTAATTGGGATTCTATGTTGGCACAAGCAGAGTTCGCATATAATAATTCAATGAATAGGAGTACTAGAAAAACACCTTTTGAGATTGTTAATGGCATACAACCGAGAGGTATATTAGATTTGAAGGAAATTTCTTGTGAAGAAAAGAGAAGTGTTGAAGGAGTAAAATTTTCTGAGTTCATGAAGACATTGCATGAAGAAGTGAAATATAAGTTGGAGAATAGTAATAACAAATACAAAGATAGAGAAGCTAGATCAAGAAGACATAAGACTTTTGCAATTGGTGATGAAGTAATGGCTCATTTGAAGAAAGGCATATTTCCTATTGGAACATATGGGAAGCTGAAAAATGAAGAAATTTGGTCCTTGTAGAATATCGAGAAGATTTGACATGAAATGCTTATGAGATTGAGTTACCTAATGACATGGGTATATCATCTATATTCAACATTGAAAATTTGAATGAGTACCATGAATTGGATGAAGAAGTGATAGTACCGAATGATTATCCTAAGAGACAGATAGAAGAAGTTGAGAAGATATTCAAACAAAGAGTTGGGAGAAGCACACAAGGAAGATAATATATGGAATATCTAGTAAAGTGGAAGAATAGACCAATTGAAGATAGTTCATGGATTTCACAATCTGAGTTGGATTCAGCTTGGATTGTACCTACTCCATGATTCAGAGAATCATTTCAAATAACCCCAGGTGTTTGATGCAGGAGAATCTTGGGTCCTTGGCAATCCTGTGTCACCAAAAATAAGTTTGAGTTTTCTATGTTGCTCGGTTCCTTCTTTGACTAAGTTGGCTTGGTAGTTGCTTGGGTTCCTTCTTTAACTAAGTTCGTTGGTTAATTCCTTCATGCTTGGTTATCATTTGCTGGTGCTTGGTTATCCTTGCTTACCGAGTTTTTTTTTTAGTTTTTTGTTGAGGCCCACTTGTGCATTTAATTATGGTTGTGGATTTAATGTTGGTATCGATCATTGGGAAGTGTGTGGACCTAGATCTAGTTGTTCCTTTCGTTAATGGTGGATCTAAAGGCTGACTTGTTTCAGTAGCCTCTTGTATGCAATGTAGTCATTGGTTGTACTTTAGGAGGTAGTTTGTTTTGTAGTATCTAGGACTTACAAGATTAATAGTAGTTTTTTGAATCCTCGCATGTTGGAGGACTATTGTAATTGAATTGTTATATCTGGCCCTAACCAAGAAGACCTTACAACCCGGTATGTATGAATCTATCTAATGAATAAAAGGATCTACTCTGCATTCTCTCTCTCACTTTTTTTGTGATTGCTTCTATGTGTGATCTCTGCAAGGTAGATTTGGATTAGGGTGTGCTTTTGGCCCCTCATCCCAGTCTTCCCTGTGTCACTTAGAGACAAAGCTTAACAACTTGAGGTGATCTTGGAGATCACATTCTATAGGAATGATAGTCCAAAATTTGACCCTAAAAACTTTGACAGTTGGAAGAACAAGATGCAAACATATTTACTATGTTTGGACATTGACTACTAGATGGTTACAAATAATGAGGTAACCATAAAGATAAAGAATAAATTAGATAAGGCTACTGACGATGAAAAGAAGACATTTTCATATAACATGGTCACAAGGGAAGTAGTGATTAGCACACTCTCTAAAAGAGAATTTACTAAAGTTAAAGATCTGGATTCAACATACAAGATTTGGATAAGACTAGAAGCATTTTATGAAGGAGACAAGTTTACCAAGAAAGCAAAGTTACAGAACTGGAAAAAAAGGATGGAGAAGTTGCAAATGAAGGATGATGAAAAAATTAAGGGTTATGTAAAAAGAGTTATGAAGGTTTTGATTGGAATCAAAAATTCTAGAGGCACCTATGAAGAGGAAGAAGTCATTGTGAAGATCCTTAGATCATTGACACCAGTCTACAAGACCAAGGTTCAGGCCATAGAAGAGATTATAACTTTGACTCTAAACTTAAGTAGAGAAATATTGATCGCAAAGCTAACTACCTTTGAAGCTACGAAAATAGGAGATTTCGTACCTAAAGTTGAGACAACATTTAAGGCATCTACTCATAGAAAGATAATATTTGGAATTCCGAGCACCAGCAGTGATAACATAAAATAAGAGCTTGGTGAATATGTTGATGAATGGGAACAAATACAAGAAGAAGAAATAAATCTAGGTGAACTTGTTGCACCGATCGCTACAAGAGAAAAGAGAGGTAAGGGTAAATTTGAAGGAAAGTTACCTTTAAAATGTTTTTCATGCAATAAAATAGGTCACTTTGCATCTAGATGTCCTACAAGAGTTCCTAAGCACAATCCTAATTTTTTCAAACCTAAGTATTTAAAATAAAAGGAATGTTATTATGCTAGTGAAGGCATCTCTGATGATGATGATTGTGATTATGAGGAGATTGGATTTATTGCTATTAAAGATGAAAACTAATACATGAGGAAAAAGATTTAGTATCACATGTTGATAAGAAATTTGAATGGGTTATAGATAGTGGTTTCACACATCATATGACTGGAGACAAAAATAAGTTTTCTAAACTAATGAAATATGATGGCGGGGTTGTAAGATTCAGAGACAATGTTCCTAAACCTATCGTAGGAGTAGCATTTATTTCTTTGGATGGAAGGACTAAAAATGATAATGTATTTCTTGTTGATGGACTTAAACATAACTTGTTGAATGTTGGACAATTGATGGACAAAGAGTATCAATTGAAATTCATTGATGGGAAGTGTTTTATTAGAAGTAACACAAGAAAAATAATTGCAACCGGTACTAAATATAGAGGTAATGTATTTGATTTAAATACATTTGGAGTTTCTTGATTTATTGCGAAGGTAGATGACAGCTGGTCATGGCACATAAGGTTTTTCCATGTCAATTTTGATAATATTGTGAAGGAAAGCTTGACCAATGTAGTAAGAGACCTACCAAAAATTGTCAAACCATCTAACACTATGTGCAGAGAATGTGTTTTGGGAAAGCATACTATAAGTAGTTATAAAAGTAAATCATATACAAGAAAATGAAAGTTGGATCTAGTACATACAAGACTATTTGGACCAACAAGAACAAGATCATACTATGGTGAAAGGTATTTTATAATTTTTGTTGATGAATTTTTGAGAATGATGTGGATCACTTAATTAAAAGAGAAATCAGAAGCATTTGACAAATTCAACATATTCAAAGAAAAAGTAGAGAATGAATCGGGCCTAAACATAAACTGTTTGAGATTAGAAAGAGGTGGAGAGTTTACTTTAGATCTATTCAATCAATATTGCAAAGAGCATGGAATACGAAGGCAAACATCTACTCCAAGGACTCCACAACAAAATGGAATAGTAGAGCGAAGGAATAGAGCTATATTGGATACTGCTAGGACAATGTTGCTTGGAGGAACTATATCTCATGTGCATTGGAGATAAGCTATTGGGACAACAGTATACATATTGAACATAATTCAAATTAGAGAAGGTACAAGGAAGAATCCTTATGAATTATGGTTTAATCATACTCCTACTGTAAAATATTTTAGAATACTTGTTAGTAAATGCTATATCAAAAGATATGATGAAATAGGGAAATTTGATGCCAGAAGTGATGAAGGAATTTTTCTTGGGTATTGTACTAAGAGAAAGGCTTACAAATGCTTTAACCTGAGATTAAGATAGATGATTGAAAGTAATAATGTGAAGATAGATGAAAAATTTTAGATACAAGAAAGAATGCATGAATGTAATCAAAATACAGAGATCAAGGAGGCTTCTACTATAGAAGAAGAACATATTGAAACTAAATGTGAAAATGAGATTTGTGATGATGACACAAATGAGGCTACTGAGATTCCTAAAACTCTGAGGTATGTAAAGAAAGACCATCCTGAAAATTAAATCATTATTAATACAAGTTAAGGAATAATGACTAGATCAAAGGCAAGGGAAGAAATTTGTTTGATTTCTCAAGTTGAACCAAAGACTACTGATGAATCTTATAGAGATGAATCTTGGATCAAAGCTATGCAGGAAGAATTAGATCAGATAAAGAAGAATAACACTTTGGAATTGGTTCCTAGACCTAAAGACAAAAATGTGATAGGAATTAAGTAGGTTTTTAGAAACAAAATGAATGAAGGAATTTTTGTAAGGAACAAGGCAAGATTGGTATGAAAAGGCTATTCACAACAACAAGGCATAGATTTTGAGGAGACATTTTCTCCTGTTGCTAGAATAGAAGTTGTGAGACTATTCTTGGCTTATGGTGCACATAAAGACTTCAAAGTATATCAAATGGATGTGAAATCTACATTTTTGAATGGGGATCTTGGAGAGGAGGTATACATAGAACAACCTGATGGATTTCCTCTATCAGAAGATGAAGACATGGTATGCAAATTAAAGAAAGATTTGTATGGATTAAAGCAGGCACCAAGGGCTTGGTACGCAAGGTTAGACAAGTACTTACTTCACCTTGGATTTAGAAAAGGTAATGCTAACAATAACCTATATTTAAGAACTAATAAAGATAGATTTTTGATAATAAAAGTTTTTGTTGATGATATTATTTTTCGAGGAAATGATGAGATGTGTAAGATGTTTTCTAAAGAAATGGAGAATAAATTTGAGATGTCCATGATAGGTGAAATGAAATTATTTCTTGGACTACAAATAAATTAGAGCAAGAATGTCATTTTCATTTCTCAAACTAAGTATCTTAAAGAAATGCTGAAAAAGTTTGGAATGGAAGATTGTAAACCTGTTGGTACACCCATGGTAACTAGCCATAAAATGATAAATAATGATGAGACCAAGAGTATTTTTTAGACCAAGTACATATCAATGATTGGAGGGTTACAATATTTGATTTACACTAGACCAAATATTTCTAATACTGTTGGAATTGTGGCTAGATATCAAGCAGATCCTAAAGAGACACACTGGCTGCTGTAAAAAGGATATTCAGATATCTGAAGGAAACAATGGAATATGGTTTGTGGTATGATAAAAATGATGACTTTGAACTACATTCTTATGGGTGTGTGTAGGATCATGGTATGCCAAAAAGTGGTGATGTGAAAAATAAGTCCTAATTGAAATACAACTATAACTTTCAAATAGTATAATATTTTTGAAATCTGAAACATGCATCACATTCTATGTTTTTCCTACTACAAGAAGAAATTTTATGTTTTCAATTTGGTGAAGTTTGGACTAAGTTAAGGTGGTTAGACAAAGGAGCTTTTATATTCTAGAAAATTTGTAGCAGAAAAATCATTATAAATTATTTATTTGGAAATAAAATTATAAAAATATATCCTTCACAGTCGGACATGAGTCTACTACTTATATCTAGAATCTTGTAAAAAATTATTATCATTTGATTATGTTTAAGGTGGTTAGACATACACCTACTTCTTATCTTTTTCCTAAAATTTTCATACTATTGATAAGATGATTGGAAAATAGCTATAACATTCAAACGGTATAACATTTTTGAAATCTAAAATATGTGTCATATTCTATGCTTTTCCTAATACAAGAACAAAATAAAATTTTTTACATTTGATGAAGTTTAGACCAAGTTAAGGTGGTCAGACATGAGAGTTTTTGTATTCTCAAAATGTTATAGTAGAAAAATCATAATTATTTACTTGGAAAAAAATTACAAAAAAATATGGGTCACATTCAAACATGAGTCTACTACTTATATCTAGAATCTTGCAAAAAAGTATTATCTTTTGATTATGTTTAAGGTGGTCAAACATACACCTACTTTTTATCTTTTTCATAATGTTTTTTTACTATTGCATTGAAATTTGAAATTTTCACCAAATAGAATAATTTATTTTCAAAAAAGGGCTAGTATCTTAGAAACTACATTCAATTTTATACAGATTCTCTTCTTACATATTTTTTATATAAGATTCATAACATGTTCAAATTTTTACGTCAACTTTCCTAACCCTGATTTTCTAAATTTTCATTGCCACTTAAGGGCCTAGTTTGGCATACCATGATCCTGCACATACCCTTATACTGATGCCAATTGGGTAGGGAACATTGATGAAAAAAAGAGTACTAGTGGAGGTAAATTTTTCCTTGGAAAAAGGTTGGTTTCATGATGAAGTAAAAAGAAAGATTGTATAGCTCAATCTACTACTGAATCAAAGTATGTTGTTGCTGCTATTAACTACACTCAAATTGTTTGGATGAAACAAATTCTAAAAGATATTGGAATAAATTTTGTTGAACCAATGGTTATTCATTGTGATAACACTAGTTCAGTAAACATGTCAAATAATCCTGTGATGCATTCTAAAACTAAGCATATTTCTGTGTGTGTGAATTATTGACCTGCATATTTGCAACACAACACTTCAATAAGACATTATATTGTTATCAAATCAATTGAATAAAGCATGTAAGAATACTAACAAAATTATCCTATTTCTCTCTAACTAACACAAGTATGGAAAAGATCTAAAATTACTCTCAGATTGTGATCCTAAACAGTGACAATGCATGTTAGAATGAGAGATTTAAATAAATATGCAATGAAACTAACAAATTCATCCAAATTAACTATGAAAGCCATTGATGCATTAATTCATTACTATTGTCCAAAATGAAGTGTTATCTAATTAGCTATGAAATAACAATGAGAATATGAAAGCAAATGAATTCAATTATCTATTAGCAAAATTAAAGAGTTAGGAGCCAATTGAAGATTTGAAAATTCTCTTTTATAGAATCTTGATATTTTGGAAAGTCAAGATGCATCCATGAGGACTGGTTGAGATGCTTCCAATCTTGATCCATGTAATTACCTCTCATTGGATTGAGGTGTCTTTGTTGTCCCCTTTAAGGTGACATGGCATTTTGAGAGGGATTTGATTCATTTCTTTTAATTAATTAATCTAGCCATGAATTTAATGGGTTTGATTTAATTAATTAGGCATAGAGATAATCAAAGTGATTTTTCTTGATTATTTGATGATAAATGCTTGAATTAGAAGATTTAATTGATTTTATTGAATTCAATGAATTATGTTAATAATCAAGAATCAAATTAACATAATTAGGGGTTTTATTCTGAATTATGGCAAATAGGGCCTTAGGTTCTATTAGCCCAATTTTAGGTGATTACATTAGCCCCTCTTTGAATTGCTTTGTGAACAACACAGAGATTCAAAGAAAATATGATTTAAAACATGATTCAATAGAACTAATAGATTCAACAAGATTTAGAGAGCAACAACAACTATTCTGAGCGCAAGTCATTTAGAGAATAGCAAGGATCACTCTAATTTTAAGGAGATTTAGAGAGAAATTAATCCACTCTAAAAGATTTAGAGAGAAATAATGATAACTACTCTGAAGTCGAGAACTCTAAACTTGATCAAATGAAATCCTACTTGATTCAAAAGTCATCAGTTCCAAACTTGATTGAATGAGAATTGATCATACCAATTCTAAGCTTGATTGAATGAAAACTAATAAGATATTTGAAAAGAAATTCCAATTAAATTTGATTTGCAGTAATTGGACATGCTGACAAATAACCAATTTGATTTGAAGCAATGAAATTGGTCAATGTTGTAAAGATTAACAACATCAACCTGATTGAAGAAACTGTCATGCCCCTGGTGTTGAAGAATTTGATTTCAAGAATTGAATTTTAGTATGATTATGCCCCCTCGAGATCAAAATTGGAATAAATTCGAATAAAATAGATGTTTTCAAGCATTTAGGAAGAATTGCAGTGATTGAAATGAGTTTAGATCAAGCATAGATCATTTAGGAAATGTTAATAAGCAATTAGGATCAATTTTAGTGTTAAAAGAACACTATTTGACCAATAAAATGAATAATTTGACCAAGTTTGACTGATGTTTGAGCAATATCCTAGTTTGAAAATTTGATTCCTTAGTGAGAAAATTACTTTTTACAACTTCCTGCAAGGCATTAATTATGCTCTGTACAACTTACGTTAAGTGTGTTTGACTAAAATTTGACTTTTGTGGACTATTAATCTAAATGATAACCATTACTGCATTGATTCACCATGTCTAGAGTATCCTTTCTACTCATTTTTCCCTTGTTTGACTATAATTTGACCCTAGTTGACTTCTATATTTGGAAGGTTGACTTTGCTCTGTAACTTCACTTTTACTGCATGTAAGTGATATAGATCATCTATTTCAATTTTGGTCCTCATATGAAGCTTCTGTGATATCTTGCCATGCATGTTCCATAAGACTCCGAGGTCCCTAGGAGGCTTAAATAGGTTAAAAAGGTCATTTTTACTATTCATTTTTACTTTTACCATAGATAAATTTTTGAGCTCTGAGGTGAAATGGTGTATCAAGTGGAGAAACATCATTTTGAGCTAGCTAGGTAACATGACCATCCTCCACATTATGCAACCTCTATGAGTACCCGATAACGATCCCATTCAATTAAAAAAATTTAAATTTCCATACTTTTTATGCATTTTAGAGATAAAACCATCTATGATTGCATCCCGTATGCAGGATTGCATGTGGTAAATCCCATGTTGCATCTATTTTTTTATATAATTCTGGATCGCATCCTGTATTTCTTGGATCTCACCTTGTCAGGTCGCATCTGGTCTTTTTCAAGAAAGTTCATAGCAATTTTTCAATTTCTTCGCATTTGGTCAAAACAAGGCTGCATTCGGATTCTGGATCACGTCCCAAATTTCCTATGTCATATTTAGGATTTCCTGGCTTGTATCCCATTGGAGAGTCACATCCCATGTTTCTTGGATCACATGTAGGAAAACATGATCACATTTTGTTTCTTGATTTTTGAGCCAATTTCACTTATCTATTTGAACTTTTTAAGCCATTTCTCCTTAATTTCCTTTGTCTAATGCTAACATAGTGGCCCTATTTTCTATTGTGTAGATGCATTTTAGTGTCATTTCTTTAGGATCTCCTGAACTGACTTAGGTCCTTGAGTTTCATGAGTAGATCTATGTAGCTGATCAGCGTATGATTGCTCATTGTAGCCTATTGAGCTTGGCCAATTTACCTGACATTCAAATAAATCATGGGTTACTAATATCCCTTGCCAAGTGGTGGAATTTTGAGCATAATACCTTTCACCTACCCACTAATGAGATGACTATGACACCAGAGGACATTTGGTGTATCCTGCACGTTCTTGTGATGGGGTCCCGAGTAGAGTATGAGGTGACTGCTGCGGTAGCGATGGAGGATGCTTAGAGAATTTTCCATGATGATACCATAGCTAGGTGATACATCAGCTAGGACCACATGGTATCCATCTATGAGCCTCTTCCTACATATTTAGTAGGACATGTTGGAGGTCTTATGATTCCTAATCAAGGAAATCATGGATTTATGTGTGGCTGGTCTAGGGTGATAGAGCATATGATCTGATCACCTCATTGATTTACTTGGGGGAGTTGTATCCTCACTCACATGTACCATGAGCTTCATGAGATTGTATACCACTATTCATGTACTATGATAGTTGGGATCATTTTTCTTCAGGTCTGGGTGTGGGAGAACATCCCCATCACATGACTGATTATAGAGAGGCAACATGATGCATGATTGCCTGATATATATGTATTTTGGTATGCTTTAGCAGCCCTATATGGGAAAATTGGAGTACTAGTGGTGTGTCCTTGATGATGTTATTGATGTGATATGGAGGCCATACTTGGATTGTAAGGCCTGGCCATCTTACCTCAGGTAGATACCATATTTCTTTTAGAGTAGATATTTGATCAGTAGGACCCACTATATTGTGGAGTAGTTTTTGATTACCCATGTCTCAAGGTAGTATGGGAGAGTACAAGGTGTTTCATAGGAGACTACCATTTATGCATGGATCAGGGATGGGGAGGCACAGTGGGGGTCTCATATGATATATGAGACAACTTTACACATGATTTCATAGATTGTACCTATTCTCTGGGACTATCATCTAGAGATTACTAATGGAAGCATCACTGATGGATATCATATATATTATACAAAACATCCCTACTCATGGTTTACAGCTCCTGATAAGGTCTCTCCTCACCTTGAGGATGCTTTAGACTATGATCCAGTTGATAAGGGTGGTGGTCGAGGCCGAGCTGCCAGAGGTGGAGACATGGGTCATGGAAGAGATAAGAGATGAGACAGAGGGAGAGATGGTTCTCATAGAGGAGACAAAGGTAGAGGAGATGAAGGAGGTAGAGGTGGAGGTGGAGGTGGAGGAGATAGCAGCAGGCGATGAGCCTCTGGTAGAGATGTCAGTCAGAGTCGACATCACAGATTGAGGGTTAGTCCTCCTTAGAGAGATATAGGTCCTCTACTTCACATAAATTCACATGCACAGTAGCAGAGGACATCATTAGGAGGTGGTGGTGGAGATCAAAAGGAGATACCTAGAGATCCTTCTGCAAGTGGTGATGGGGATCCCTTATCTTAGTGTGAGTAGGATAGAGCTATGTTATGATTAGAAGTTTCCACTCTTAGGGCACATCTTTCAGAGAGATATTCACAGCTATCATAGATGAGAGAAGAGAGAGACATATACGATCACATAGCCACCCACCAGGGACAAAAGGCCACATATTATTTAGCATTATATTGTGATTTGTTCCTGCTCCTAAGAGAGCCCCATTGTATTTAGTGACAACGCAGAAGTTTGATTGTGTGATGCCTCAACCAATCCCTGATAGAGAAGATGTGCCCGCTCTTGATCCTCCACGAGAGGATGAGGGTGCTAGTCATATTTGAGACATTGTACTCTCCTTATTTTTGTATCATTGAGATATTGTACCACCTTTGATATATCATGTATCATATACCATTTTTTATCAATGTACACTGTGATGTCCCATGGAATCTTTATTGTTGATACACTGATACCTATTCATTCTGATATATTGTTTCATTCATACTCTGATATACTATTATGATGTTCTAATACTCTATTATGGATGTTTCTAATAGTCTTTCCTGATGATATATTGATGCTTTGGATTTTGTTGATCATATTATATCTTATCTAATATATGTTGCTTTAAATAATATTTCCTGATTTCTGCACATGTGATATATATTGGTATGCATCTCAAGCTTTGGATATTGATGTGATTATCATACTTGGTCATGATTAGACTAGATGGTGATGATATGATGACATCATGATATATTTCACTGATATATGCTTATGTTTTTGTATTTTCAAAGCTTTATGAATGTATGGATGCAAACTTATTTGAATGTATGCAATCTTTATTTTATGTATGCATATGGATGTGTATAAGATGTAATGCGATGTGATGTATGGACATCTCACTTTTATTTGTGTATGGATGATTATGGATGCACTATGCAGATGGTTTTATGATATGAAATGGTTTATGAAAATGAATATTAGTGTAATATACTCAATCATTTCATTTAAGTTCTAATATGATTTCATGATATACTTGGTCAAACATGGAAAATGGTTAATGTTTTTAGAATTTTCAGCTCACATAGATGTTTTAGATAATTGAATTCACACATTCATACTGATGAAACTTAAAATGAATGCAATTTAAAATGAACTTCAATGCCACTAAAACATAAAATGCATCTAAATGAACCTAATGCAAATTAATATGATATGCAACTAAAATGAACCTTAATGCAATTAACCAAATGAAATGAACCTAGACTAAGACACCTAGGATATTCATTGTTTATTCAAAGTGGATCAATTATCATCATAGAGATTTTGTAATGGGACCTCATTACTTTATTACAATTTTCACTAATAGATTTAGCAATCATAAAAATATGAATACTACCCTCTTATTCATCATGTCGAAAGATAACCTAAACATTAAAGCATATAGGCTAGAATGTTATATCTGTTACTTCCTGTTTAATATAAACCCTTTTATTTTCTAGTGCATAATGTGTAAATATATACCCGCAATGACCTTTTATTTTATATTCATATCCTTGGATATAATATGATTTACTATGTACCTTACTAGGAAGTAGTTTTTCATTGTGGTTTAAAATAGGCAAGGAAATAAATCCAACCTCACTAAAGCTTTCATAGGAAATAGGTCGAGGTATACATGGTGTTCCAATCATGATGGAGGCACTTATAGTAGGCACCCATTCCCTACGATCACCTTAGATCATCAGAGTTATCACCATAAACAGAAGACAAAGAAAATATTATGCCCCCAGTCCTTATTTCTCTAGTCCATTTTAGACATCATTGAGTCACTCAAAAAAACATAATAATAAAAAATTGATAATAAGAAAAGTTCATTATTCCTTTAAAATAATCAATGTATTTTCTTTAAAACAAACAATTGTGATTATAGTGTTTAGGAACACTGTTGATTAATTTGTGAACACATGCATAGAAATTATTATCAATCATCAATTTTTATTTCATCAATAAATGGTTTACCTGTTTAGTGTTTAGAAACACTCTTATCATCATGACATAGTGTTTAGGAACACTTTTTAGGTCCAAGTATTAATAAATACTTTTTATGGTGGCATTAAGAAATACCTTTGTTTTCATAGTTTAACATCTATTGTGGACTAGGGTGGTATTGACAAATACCTTTATTCATAGTTTAATATCTATTGAAGACTCGACACCCTAGAAAAAGGTCCTAACATCAACTTAGCAACATGCATGGTTTTGATCATTGCCCCCTAGGGAGAGATAGTTTATCTAGGACCTTAATGTGGACAGATTCCATCCTTAGGAAGATACAATTTTTTGATAATAAGCTTTTAGGATTTGGCGTGTCACGAAAGTGATTGGAAGATATGTACAAACTGAGATTTACATCAGCCAAATGTGCAAGCATTGTCTTGATAGATAGAGCCTTGCTTATAAGTAGTGCTTGTTTACTAGGTTTTCACCACTTGGCCAAATTTTTTCTATTTTTGCTATCACAACGCCTATTTACCAGGTTTTCACCAAGACACTTTTTCTCTTTTCCAATTTTTTTGCACTTTTCTCTTTTCTATTTTTTTGGACTTAGCAAGGTTCCTATTTGCTAGATTTTCACCGTGATGGTCATTTTTTAAGGACTTTTTCCATTATTTTCTATTTTATTCAGGATCCATATTTTCTATTTTTGCTTTTCTTCATGAACTTTTTCTTTTTCTTGTACTTTTTTCAGGACTCTTTTCACTATACAGAAGCTACCTCAAGAATGTCAGGCATAAAATATTTTCAGATGTAGAGTATTGATTGGATCCAATAAAAGATCTCCTTTAGGCATAGCTAAGTGATAAGATCCTGATCCAAATGTTGTTGTGATCTCAATTTTGCTGATTTTTAGGGTTTTCTCTCAAAACTAGATCTCCTACCTCAAAACTTCTTGGTTTTACCTTCTTGTTATACCCTCTTAACATTCTCTTTTGATAAACTTTAAGATGATGAAATGCCCGTTGTTTGTGCTCATCTAGCAATTCTAGTTCTTATAGTCTAGAGATTCTATAGTCCTGATGTAGAGAGGATAGGAGGGGCCAATAATGGTACACCCTTACCTGATCCACCTTGCTCAACAAAACATGGAAGCAACAACATAAAATAGTGAGAGGGAGAATGCAGTATCTTTGTTATATTATCTTTAGATTGATTCATACATGCTGAGCTATAAGGCCTTCCTAGTTTTGGCTAGATATTACAATCAAGTGCAGAAGTCCTCAGACATGCGAGGATTTGTGAACAATCTATTGGTTAGAAATCCCATTTTTTTATTTTTCCCCAAAAGACAGGATGATCCTGAAAATTTTGCTATCTTTAGGGTTTGCTAGGCCTAAATGTCTTGAAAAATCAGAAAAGCCCTAGTTTCGATCATCAGCCTTCTATTTCCCTGTTACTTTTTCAGATCACTTAAGTCTTGAAATAGGCATGTGCACTTTTATTTTCTCTCTTGGTCACTAAGTCTCCTTAAGGTTTAGGAATATTCTTCTCAATTTAGCAAATACCCGAAGGTCTTTGTTGCCCAATCTCATAAGCTTTTTGGAATATTCCCTATTATCAAATGACTTAGCATCTTCCCTTTTTGTCTCCAGATCTCACAATGTTTTCTCGAGATCTAGCGACTGCTGTATGAAATTTTTCACAAAGGAACTATAGTCGCGTGATCTCCAGATTGAGATTTCCTATGGTCGGGCAATCTCAGGATGATTTTTTAAAGTGGTCTTCTATTTGGTAATTATGAGTTCTCCCTTTACTCTCCAAATCTCTGAATTGAACAATGGTCTTCTTTGGTGGTTGTCTCTAGGTCTCATGATCTTCTCACAATTAGTCTTTCTATTCAGTGATAGTGATTTCCTTTGGTTGCATTATCTCCCAATGTTGGTGGCTATCTCTTGTGCAGTTAGTTATTCATGGCCGTGGTTGTCTCCAGATCTCCAAATGCAATAGTTAAGTGATAAAGGATTGTTAGACTTAGTATGAACCCTTGATGAATTTTTGATCGTGTGAATAGCGCTGAATCTCCAAATCTAAATCAATGTGAAGAATTATTTTCACGACTTAGATTTTCCTTTGTCACGTAATCTCTAGATGAACCCAAGGTCAATTGAAAGTTAATGTAATGGTTAAAGCCCGGTGGTTATGGTTTATTCAATGATACATCAACTATGTGGATGGGTGATCTTAGGTTCCTGGTAGTTAAGTGGAAAACCTCCAGCGATTCAGCGATACAGTTATCTGTAGGTTGCTAAATTAGACGATTAGTTGTGAAAATATCTCGCAACTTAATGTAGGCCGTAGGATGAAATGAGGAATGAGATCAACGACAGTCACATATTATTAGATAGAAAGTTGAATAGTCAAAGGCTTCAACAATTAGGAGATTTTAGGTTTGTCACTGGATCTCTAGGTTTGGTGATCGTTGAATGTTTTAAAGAATAAATAAAGTTGCCGCGATTATAGTTTAGCTATAGTCGCCAGATCTCTAGATAAAATAAATCAAGAAATCCTCCTTTTAGTCTCCAAATCTCCAGATGGTCGGGTCAGAATATCTCAGAAAGAAGTTTGAAGAGTCAACAATGTCCCACGACTACGAGAAGCCCTCTTAGTCGCCAGACCTCAAAATATTTTTCTAAAGCGCCAATGTTATAAAATGATTGTGAGACTTTTCTTCAGTCACCAGATCTTAGAATATTTAAATTTAAATTTCTGAGCTATGACTAGTAAATTGAAGCCCTATTCGTGCCAAAGTAATGGCAGAAGTGACCTTTTGATAGCTGGAGATGTAAAAAATGGTGGTGCATTCAATACTATAGGATAAAATGGTTAGAGGCTGCTCATTTGAGAATCACGAAGCATATCAAAGAAGTACAGAGCGCTAAGTTTTTTGGGCTTTCAGGGCTTGCAGTGAATTTAGTGATTTTTGCAAGAGAATTTTTAGAGTTACACTCAGGATGAGTAAAGCGATAGCAAGCAGAGCCTCCAGCAGTCGAGGGTCGAAGGAAAAGGTGAAAGAGAGCTTTTCAGATGAGTTCCTCACCCTCTTGCTGGGTTCGTCCCAAAATAAGAAGGTCAGTGATGACATATTTATCGATTATTTAGCCTACTATAGAGATGCTAGAACTCTAGAGATCATAGGCATGTGTCTATTTACATATTTCTATAAGAACCATGATAGTGTTATACCAGTTTTAAAACCTTGGAATTTAGGGTTAGCCAAATTGATTGTCCCAAAGGTTTTTCTAGATGTGGACACACTCCTTATGCTATCCCAAAGATATGATCCCTTATCTAAGACAATTAGAAAAGAGGATGGTTCACCCTTGGTAAGCTTAGACCGGAACTCTTTCATGAATGCTTTCAGAATTTAGTTTCCAAAGGCCATGGAAATTAACTTACAGGCTCAAGAAAATAAATATGTCAGAGAGGCTGCTTTGGTCTCTACGGAGATTAAGGGTCATATGCCTAAAGAAAATAGAAATTATATTGCACCTATGGCTGGGTCAATTCCATATGCTTACAAGGACCTAAAGTTTTACATGAAATACATTGCATATGGGATATGCCAAGTCTTGGGAATTGATGTGGGCACTGAGAGGATTAGCTCTAATATTTTGATGTTAGTGATGGATTCACAGAGCCGTATGGTGAGAAAAGGGTATGATTTTATTGGTTATGTAATAAACAAGATGCATGTGGGCTTGCTATCTTTGAAGAACTTCACCTCTGGTTCTGCACCCAAATTCATGCAATACTCCCTACTGATGCACCTCATTGTGTATCACAATTATGGTCTTATAAATTTGAATGATCTCAAGCCACAAATGGTGTAGAATGGATAGCCTAACCCAGTACAGTTCTGGTTAGGAGTTTAGAGCCCTTCTTGCCCTAGGTGAGATTTTGGTGCCTTTGAGAACTAGATTGTGTACCCCATTCTCCGAAGTTTGGGAGTTAATTGTACAAGATTATCCACCAAGGTCCTACAATTGGTGAGACCCCAACAATTTGTTCATAATTGGACCAAGGGTCACAATTGGGGAGACATTTACTATGAGAAGGTCTATACAATGATTATGGTTTATGGATGCCCTCAGCCTCCTCATCTACTTCCATTTTATGTTCCACCAAGAGTTGCATTTCTAGAGTTTGTCTAGCAACTCATGTTGATAGAAAAAGAACACTTGGCTTCCCATAGGAAGGGGACTCTCACTCCTCGGCACTTTAGGGTGCACTATATTATGATTGGAAAGGGAGCCTTCAGTAAGGTGAATGATTGGTTAGAGAAATATAGGACGTTTGCAGCTCCACATAGGTATGCAGATATAGAAGGTTTCATGGTTGCTGCAGTGAGATATTACATGCCTACCATTCCTTTCAATAAGCAACATGAAGAGTATCCTGAGGAGGATGTGATCAGAAACATCATTGAAGATGATGAGGTAGAGAAAAGAATTCGATAATTGGATCAGTTACACAAAATTGAGAGGGAGTTAAAAGGAAAAGGATTGGTATTTGGGGGTTTCTTGCCCACTTTGCCTTACCTCCAAAGACTTGAGCAGATGGTGGCTCAATTTGACACATTAGTTGAATCCATGAAGGATCAAATTGATGATGCTAATCAGGGTAAGAAGGCCCACTCTGATTCTAAATGTGAAGAAGATAGTGATGGTGGATACCCAATATATAGCCCACCCCCTGTGGAGTAGCCATTAATTGAAGAACCTAAAGTAGGAGGTGAGACTATTGACCTCAGTGAGCTACCTATCTCAGAGGACACCCCTAAGCCCTTACAAAAAAAGAGGAAGTTAATGGCTGGAGAGCCATCAAAGAAGAAGAGAGATAGAGTAAGTGCCCTCTACATAGGGACTAGCTTTCATCACCATGAAATAAGGAAAGCAGTTAGAGAGGCTAAAAGGAAATAGAGGTATGAAATAGAGGATGTAGAGTTGCCTCTGGCTTTAGGCTAGGATCAAAGAATAATTGAACAAGATGCTTTCTTGAAAGATGATAATTTTGTGAATTCTAAGGAATTAAAGAGTTTCTTAATGTGGCATAAGCAGTAGCAGGTGGCCTCAAATGTACAAATAACTGAGGAGGGTCAAGTGCCAAATGAGGCATTGCAACAATTAAGAGAATATGACGTGGAGGCAAAAAATCTTACTCCAGATGAGGCTAGGGACTTAGTAAGAAAAAGTAATATGCTACTTGTGCCTGGGTGGAGTTTGTATACTGATTTCATAATAGATCAAATAAAGACACAAGAAGATGTCACTCTATCTTCGGAAACCCAAGTTGGGGATATAAAAAAGGAGTTGGGTATAGCCCAAAAAATTAGGGCTTGGCAATGTGGAGTCTATATCCAAAGGATAGAAAGCCATGGATTTTGAATGTGAAAGAACAAATAGAAGGGGATAAAATTGTGTGGTCAATCCACAACATAGGGGACCTAGAAATTTCTTAGGTTTTGACCCAATTTGCTAAATTAAATGAAGATAAAACTAAAAAATTATCAGAAAGATACGGTAATCTTTTAGAGGATTATAGTGCCCTGGTAAAAGATAGGGACTTGTAGATCATAAAAGTTATAGCATTGGAAAAATAGGGGGAGGAAATACAATTAAAAATTATCAATACTCCTGTAGTAGTTCCTGCACCTCCTGAGTAGCCAACATTAATAGAGGCACAAGGAATGACAGAGGAGGAGGTGGCAGCAGAACTGAAGAAGATTAATGATGACAAGAATGATGCTATATTGCAGGCCCTTTTGAATATTTTGTAGGACAGAATGAATACAATTAAGGATAAATTTGACCTAGTTTTTAATGCTTAAGGAAAGTTTCCTAAATTGCAAAAGGAGGTCAATAATTATGTGCAAATTTTGAGTGGATTTCATATAGTGTGGTCTGTCAAAGCACCACTTTTTGAAAGATTGATTTTGGCTCAATCTTTGGGGAGTGACATACTAGATACAATTGTAAGAGTTGGTGAGGAGATTAACAGACTTAAAGCCATATTAGCACTTTTCAAGGGTAAGGCAAATCTGATTGAGGCTAAGATAGCCATTCTTAGCTCCCTTTCCAACAAATTCAATCCCTTAATTTTGAATATGGATGGAGTCATAAAGAGCCTTGATCATTGGAGATCGGATGCTGATCTTTGACTGCCTAGGAAAGAGGCATTTTTAGGTGAAGATGATAATATTCATTTAGAAAGATTCAAAAAAACCCTTGATGAAGCTATCAAAGCAAAGGTAGACCTCACCAAATTTGTGTCAGATGTCAAGGAAATTACAGATGCTAGATGGGAAAGACAAAAGGCCTAACTACAAATTGTCCAAAACTTTAATTGGTCATTAGAGGAATAGGTAACTACATGGGATGAACTGAAAAAGCCCAAAAAGGCTAGATCTACCGTAGTTGATTTGGACATTTTGGATGAAGATTGAGAATGACATTTGACACACCTAACACCTGATCTGAGGAATACAGGGCTGATAAGCTATCATTTTAGAATGGTGTAGGTTAGCTTGAAATGGCCATCACCATATCTCATTAAACTCAAGGAGCTATCATAAATATTTGCAGTTGAGGGTGTCAATTTTCAAGCGGCCAATGATGTACAATAGTCAGAGGAAGTTTTGTCCTTCCACCACCTAGGGGCTTGTTATGTATTTTATTCTTATTTTTGTTTCTTATGCTTTTAGAGTTAGGTTTTTCAACCATCCGAAGCTTGTTTCATTCCCATTAATGAGGAAATTCCAAGGTCGTTGAAAAGAGATTGTATATAGAGTTGAAGACTCATTTTTGTAAAAAGAGGTTGGAAAGAAATAGAAAAATAGAACAAGATTGCTTGGAGGCAGATCACCAAGTTTTGTGTTTGATCTTATGAGTAATGGAATTGTGAATGTAAGTGGCAAGCTGATTTTAATAAAAATACACTACAACTTTTTCCATATATTGTTGTTGTCTCTTTGCTTTTATATTGTACCCTTGTATGTTTTACATGTTAGGCATCTAAAATATACCAGTTGTAAGGCAACTTGCTTGGCTGATTTATGAGTTTCTTTCAAGGAAAGAATTAAAAGTTCTCATATTTCATCTTGAAGAGTGGATATATTTGTATGGATTTTTTGATGATAACAGTATTTGGTTAATAGAATAGTTTGTAAGGCAATCTATTTGGATTTGCAGTTGGTATGTAAGGCACACTAATTGTATTTCTTTTAGAATTTACTTGTTGGTTTTCATTTTGATTTTGTTTCCCTTAGGATAAGGCATTGGTTCGATGTTTGTCTCTTATGGTTTTATCTTTCATAGATCTCAGAAGAGAAGTTGTAACTTTCACATCATTTACCTATACATTTTGATTTCACGTTTATTGCACCAAATAGATTGGACTGTGCCCAGGGCATTTAGTTCATATTTTCTGATTCTGTGAAGAGAGAATCACATTAGGTTGCCCCTCCTTAAAAGGAAGCAGGATGAGAATCCTTAAAGCAGTGATTACTGCTTTACTTACAATGACACTCTGTCTGGTTAGAATTTTCATTAAGGTGGCTACAGTCATATGCAGAGTGTTCTATGGATTAATGCATTAATAAGACTAGAAGCTAATCAGTGTCCACTCATAAGAATACTATAAAAATAGTTATCATTAGAAGGTAATACATGCCTGAGTCTATGGAGCTCAAAAATGAAGGAGGATCTTTTCCAATCCTCAGCAATTAGGTCTTTCTCTTGTTTGATTCAGTTTTAAGAAGTACAAACTCTGATACCAATTTTGATCATACAAGAAAAATCTCTAACAAATTGGTGACTCTGCTGGGGATTGAACAAGTTATCAAATAGTTAAGAATCTTTGGTTATATTAGACAACATCAAAGATTTTATTATTGGACTACTTTCTCTAGACCCCAAAAGGAAGTTGGGTGGTGACTATAAATAAATCTCTGAACCGGTGTTTTGAAATTCAATCATTGTTTTATAATGGCTCATAGAAGTACAAGATCTTGGAGAAAGGAACATCCAGAAGAAAATCTAGAAGGATAACTCCCATCTCCATGAAGACAAGGTTATGTAAGGAAGGATAGAAATAATAATGACATGTCTTTCACATGGAAATAGAAAGGGAATACAAGAAGAGAAGAGCCTATTCAGACAAATCAAGAAGAAAATGCTTTTGAATATGAGTAAGCAATTGATTTGGGTTTGAATCAGTATGAGGACTACTACTCAACCTCTAAAAAGGATGGAAGAAGAGCACAATCCCATAGGAGAGGAATCCCTAGAAATAACAGAAGATCTAGAGGCCAAACTAGGAGTAAGGAAGACTTTGTTCCTTCTTTTTCTCATGATTCTCCCTTACAAGACCATCAAATACCAGATGACCACCAAGAAGAAGTCCCTACCCAAGAATCCTCATCTGAAACAACCCTTCCTGATTCTAAGGAAATTTTTGAAGAAGTGTTTGAATTGGAGAGAAAAATCCAGGAGCAGATTCAAATAAGACAAAAAAGAGAAAAAGAAAAAGAGGAAAAGATTAGGCATGCTATGATTAGAGCAGAGCAATTGAAGAGGCAATTGTTAAATTTTGAAGCCTTAAATCAAGTTCCTATGATAGAACAAGTAGAAGATCAACCTATTGTCCAAAAAATTTATGATATAAGAAATCCTAGGGACAAAGGTAAGCAAAAGGCTATAGGGGTTTCAATAAATGAACCAAATACTGCCAAGAAATCCCTAGATCAAGTAGCAAGATTAGATGCTGACTTGGATAAGGCCAAACAAGAACAAGAAATATTGGCCAAAGAGTTAGAAAAGGAAGAGATGGAAGCCACTGTAGCTGAAATAAAAAGAAAGATTGATTTCCTTAAGCAATCTTCTGGACTCACCAATATGCTTTCCACTTCTCAAGCACAAGGTGTAAATGTGTTGAACACTGCTAGAACTTTAGGTATGCCCAAAATTTCTACTATCTCAAATGTTCAAACATCCACATCTTTGGGTGTTGGTCCCATCTCAAATAGGATCCATACATGAAAGACATAAGCAATTGGTTTTTAATGGGATTCCTGGCTACCCAAATCCCATCCCTAATGAAATTAGGAAAAAGCTTCCAAAATTCACTAGAAGCAATGTAGTTACTTGTGAAGAACATTTGAAAAGTTTCACTAATGTGATAGATGACTACAACATTGAGCCTGATGATGTGATCATGAAGATTTTTGTTCAATCTCTAACCGAAGATGCTAGAGATTGGTTTAGAAATTTTCCTCATGCTAGCATATGCTCATGGGAATAGTTCAAACATTTTTTCAAAGAACAATATGGTGATAAAACCAATGAAGGTTTCATGCTTAATGAATTCAACAATATCAAGAAGAATCCAAATGAGGGTGTTGTTGAGTTCAATGTCAAATTTTAGAAGGCAATGCATAAATTGTTGCAGGTTATCAGACTAGATGATAAGATTTGTTTGGTTACTTATCTAAATTCTTTTGATTAAAAAATGGGGTATCTTTTGAGAGATAAGAACCCTAGAAATCTTGTAGAAGCTTACAAACTAGCCATTAATATAGAGAGCAATAGAAGAATATCAAGGAAGTTGGTAAGGAGGGAGGATTATAGACCTTCAATCTCAAATAGGAAGGAGCCAGGGAAACCTGATACAAAACCAAAGGATGATGATAGTTTGAAGCAAACTTGAAAGCAATAAAAGATTTGAAACCTAATGAAGCAAGAAATAGTAGAGTACAAGGAAATGATAGGCCATCCTTCAAAAACTCCAATAAATTACCAAGAATGCAGAACTATCCCTATAACACTTAGTGGAAAGATGGGAAGCCAGTGCTCCCTGAAAGAAAAGATAGGCCAAGTGATAAGACCCTAGACCCCTTGCATAGAAATGTAGTGAACATGAATGATGATGTTCCTTGGTGTATTTTTTGTCAATCACCTCATGATCCTTACTATTGTGTAATAGCTCAAAGTGTTTCTATAGATGATGAGCAGGACAATAACCATGAGGAATCTTATGATGATCAAGGTTGTGGTATGACTTCTTCATACATATGTGATGAAATAGATTCTAGTGAAGAAGATGAAAATCAAGATGCTGGTAGTTCCCAAGTTAAAAAATGAGATTTATCATTAGCAAATATTTTCTGATGAAGAAAACAGTCACTTGGATGTAGTCCAGTGCAACACTTTAAGAAATGATGAACCAGTAGTGTTGAGAAGACCTTCTGATGAAGAAATTGCACAAATCATAGAAAATATGGTCACCCAAGCCAAGGGTAACTACAATTTGAGAAATAGGGTGGTGGGTGAGTCAAGTCAAAATTCATCTGGCATATTTATCAAAAGGTCAGGTATAGATGTAAAACAAGCTCAAGACAAAAGTAAGGTTGCTGATATTGGTAGCAAGACTAGGATTCAGAAGAATGTAACATTTTATCCTCCTAATGTGACTTATAAGGTAAAGCAAAAACCTCTTTAGGAGACTATTGTCTCTACCCAAAAGGAAGGCAGAATCATGAACAAGGATCAACAAGGCCTTATGGAGCATGAAAACAATAAGGAAGCTACTGTCATTAAGCAAAATGTAGTTGATCCCAAGTATGTCCCAGTTGACATCGGAAAACTGTTGTCACAAATTACTATTAAAGTCCCCTTAATGTAGATGATGAGAATAGAAGAGCATAAAGATAAAGCCTTGAGTTGGGTACAAGTTCTTCCTTCTGATACCCAAAACTCCACTAAGGGTGGTAAAGTGATTGCTGCAACAGATGATTCAACTGAAAATCAATGTGGAGAGATCATCTCTGAGATCCCTCAAATGTATTTGGATACTAATGTTATAAATACTAGGACAGGGACTGTTGATCCTTTCTTTTTGTCCCTAATAGTAAATGGAAAGTTGTTAAAAAATTGTATGATTGATTCAAGAGCCTCTAATACTATTATGCCTGCAGAAATAATGAAATCCATGGGTTTGAAATTAGATACACCTCATGGATGATGTCAAGCTATGGATTTAAGAGAGGTCCCTATTATTGGTACAATAAGGGCTTTCCCTTATAGGTTAACAGCTTTTCCTAATAAGTTGTTGACAATGAGTGTCCTAGTGGTTGATATCCCACCTCACTATGGGATGTTACTGGCTAGAAAATGGAGTGCTTCAATGGGAGGTAGTATCCAGTGTGATTTGTCCTTTGCAACTTTCAATATTGATGGTGAAAATGTGAAAGTATCCAGAGAAAGCAGAACCCCACACATGATAGAGCTAAATAATATGGATGAGTTGAATTGTTATGTGGATGTTGACATGGAGAATTTTAGTGTGGAAAAAGTCATTTCATGAAGGGAAGATTCAGATCCATTGACCTAGGAACTAAAGGAACAACAAGATGGATTGTGGTAGATGTATTTTGATGGAGCATGCTCAAAGGAAGGCTCAGGAGCTGGAGTTCTATTCATATCTCCATTAGGTATGACTTTTAAGTATTCATTCTTATTGACTTTTCAATGCACAAATAATACTGCTAAATATGAAGCACTATCACTGGGATTGAATATTGCTATCAAGCATGGGATAAAATGTTTAAAAGTTTTCAGTGATTCTGAGCTTGTCGTGGCACAAGTTTGATCTAAATATGCTATTAAAAATGATAGGTTAAAATTGTATAAACATGTAATCTAGGATCAGATCGAGATGTTTGATGCTTTTAATATTTGTTGGGTAGAAAGATCCAAGAACATAATGGCTGATTTTTTGGCCAATGTTGCTTTAAAGAGAGATGAGTCAACTTTTTTTGGAGTGTCAATAGTTTAAATAAAAAGTAGGCAAGTTGTGTCAGACAACATTTACAATTGGCAAGTTTTTGAGGATGATCATGACATTTTGAAATTTATTCAATGCCTTGACATATATGAAGATCAACTTATAGACTGAAATACATTGGTTGCAGAACTTGAGGGTAAGGACATGGTCATGGGAAATGAGGTAATCCAGTTGAATTCAAATAGTATCCCTAAGGACCTATCTGAGTTAAAAGCATTATATAATAGCCAAAATGATCACATGTCAAAGACAAGTAATGCCAAGGTGGAAGATCTGGAAGAGGTAAATTTGGGATCACATAATGCACCTCAAATGATTTATATTGGAAAAGGATTGGCTCCTCAATTGAGATATAATTTGATAAAATTGTTAAGAAGTTATAAGCATGTCTTTGCATGGTCATATGATGACTTAAAATCTTATAGAGAGGATCTGTTCCAACATGAAATCCCATTAAAGGATGAGGTCAAACCTTTTAGGCAAAAACAGAGACCCATCAACCCATTCTTAGCTCCTAATATGCAATAGGAGCTAGTCAAGTTGAGTGATGCAGGAATAATCCAACCTATAAGGCATTCAACTTTGGTATCTAACTTAGTCCCAGTCAGAAAGAAGAATGGGGATATCAGATTGTGTGTAGATTTTAGGAATCTAAATGTTGCATCATTAAAGGATAACTATTCACTAGCCAACATGGAGCCAATGTTGCATAAAGTCACTGGATGTGAATTATTGTCTATGATGGATGGTTTCTCTGGGTATAACCAAGTATTAGTAAAGGAGTTTGAGAAATTCAAAACAACATTCACCACACCTTGGGGGACCTATGTTTATGTCAGAATGCCATTTGGTCTCAGAAATGCTGGAGAAAATTTTCAAAGAGCCATGGATGTTGCTTTTAAGGAATATATTGACCTATTCATGGTTGTGTACCAAGATGACCTAACTACCTATTCAAAATTGGTTGTTGACCATTTCTCACACCTAGAAAAGATTTTTGTCAAAGCTTTGGAATATAGTGTGTCTCTAAATCCAAAGAAGTGCAATTTTGTAGTCAAAGAAGGAAAATTGCTAGGACACATTGTATTAAAGGAAGGAATAAGAATTGATCCACAGAGAGTTGAGGCTATTAAGAGAGTTACATCACCCAAAAATCTCAAGGGAGTGTAATCCTTTTTAGGAAAGGTTAACTTTGTCAGAAGATTTATTGCCAATTTTGCTGAAATTGTTAAGCGTATAGTGAAGTTGCTCAAGAAGGATGTGAAGTTTCAATGGATTTCCAAAGCTTAGGGTGCATTTGATAAAATTAAAGAAGTAGTTCAACAGGCACCTGTGCTTAGGTCCCCTGATTATACTAAGCCCTTTTCACTCTTCTCTTTTGCATCATTTCACACACTTGCTGCTGTACTATTGCAAAAGGATAATGAAGGTTTTGACCATCCAATTGCATTCTTTATTAAATCCTTGCAGGCTACTGAACTAAACTATGAGATGATGGAGAAGTAGACATATGCACTGGTGAAAGTAGTAAGATTTGTCAGGCCTTATCTGGTTTGTGCTAAGGTCATTGCATATGTCCCTCATGCTGCACTTAAGGATGTCCTTACTCAGTCTAAAGTTATAGGTAAGAGGTGTAAGTGGATTTCCAGAATTTAAGAATTCAATTTAGAAATCCATATTACTAAGCTTGTGAGAGGAAAAGGCTTGAAAAAATTGATGACTG
The DNA here is from genome assembly GCA_027943335.1 of Chamaecyparis obtusa. NCBI lineage: Eukaryota > Viridiplantae > Streptophyta > Pinopsida > Cupressales > Cupressaceae > Chamaecyparis > Chamaecyparis obtusa. The sequence goes on from BSBK01004466.1 coordinate 256,174, forward strand.
AAGAGAACATAGATCTAGTCTAGGTTAATAATGAAGGAATCCCAGATATGACAATAACAAGTATTGAGTTGCAACTAGAATATGCTGATATTGTATATTTCATCAAGAATGCTAGGTGCCCTGACCATATGACTGATAACCAAAGGAGATCCTTAAAATTGCAAGCTTAGAAGTATACATTGATACAAGGGGACTTGTATTTGAAAAATAGAGATGGAATCTTGTTTTTTTGCCTTGATAAGTGTCAAGCAGGGAAGGTTTTGAGTGAAATGCATGTTGGTGTTTGTGGAGGCCATTATTCAGCAAAGACTACTACCCATAAAATTTTAAGGGCTGGTTATTTTTGGCCTACATTGTTTAAGGACTCTTTCCAGTTTGTTAAGAAATGTGAAGCCTGTCAGAGGTTTGCTTCTAAATTAAAATATTCAGGAGCACTATTGCTGAACCCAATAACTACTGAGGCACCATTTTCCATGTGGGGAATAGATTTTATAGGGGAATTTTTGAGAAATCTAGTGGAGGACACAGTTGGGTACTTGTTGCAACTGACTACTTCACAAAATGGATAGAGGCCATTCCCACAAAGAAGGAAACAAGTAGAATTGTTATTGATTTTTTGTTTGAAAACATTTTGACTAGATTTGGTGTCCCCATGATATTGATCACAGATAATGCAATGTGTTTTAGATCAGATGAGTTCAAGGAGTTTTGTAAAGATAATGGGATCATAACATCTTATTCATCTCCTTATCATCCTCAAGAAAATGGACAGGCTGAATCTAGTAACAAAAGCATTCTGACAATTTTGCAGAAAACACTTGAAAAAAATAAGAGGTCTTGGCATTCAAAGATAAAGTTGGCCCTATGGACAGATAGGATTACAGTAAAGAAAGCCACTAGGAGGTCTCCCTTTGAGCTTGTATATGGTTTACAGTCAAGATTGCCTATAAATAACTTGCTTCATGTTTATAAGTTTGTTCAGGATGAGGAATTAGATATCTCAGGGCCAATGCAGGATAGGATTATGCAATTGACTGAATTAGATGAGTCAAGAAGGGAAAGTCAAAAGTGCAATAGAAAATGAAGTACCTGTTTGACAAGAGGGCAACTACTAGAAAATTCAAAATAGATGACTTGGTACTTCAATGGAATGTAAGAGCAAAAGACAAGGGGAAGCATAAAAAGTTTGAATCCTTGTGGCTTGGTCCCTTTGTGATTCATGAAAATTTTGTAAAAGACTCCTACTTATTGAAGAATATGGATGATGAAGTCTTTGAATTTCCAGTGCATGGGCAATTCTTAAAGTCTTTCTTCAGCTAAGTTCTTGATTATGCATGCATATGTAAATGTCTTGTAAATATTGTATAGGTGTGTTTCCTTTAGTCTATGTGTTTCAATTCAAGTTTTAGGTTAGTGCATTTTTTTTTTGGTCTGCATCCTAGAGATTAGTGGTTCTTGTTCAAACTTGCATTTTAACATCCTCAGATATAGCCACTATTGGTTAGAAATCTCATTTTTTTCTTTTTGCCCCAAAAAATAGGATGATCCTAAAAATTTTGCAGTCTTTAGGGTTTGCAAGGCCTAAATGTCTTTAAAAATCAGAAAAGCCCTAGTTTCGATCGCCAGCCTTCTATTTCCCTATTACTTTATCAAATCACTTAAGTCTTGAAATAGACATGTGCGATTTTATTTTCTCTCTTGGTCGCTGAGTCTCCTTAAGGTTTAGGAATATTCTTCTCAATTTAGTGAATGCCCGAAAGTCTTTGTTGCCTGATCTCATAAGCTTTTTGGAATATCCCCTATTATCAAATGACTTAGCATCTTCCCTTTTTGTCTATAGATCTCACAATGTTTTCTCGAGATCTAGCGACTGCTGTATCAAATTTTTCACAAAGGAACTATAGTTGTGTGATCTCTAGATTGAGATTTCCTATGGTTGGGTAATCTCGGGATGATTTTTTAAAGTGGTCTTCTATTTGGTGATTATGAGTTCTCCCTTTAGTCACCAAATCTCTGGATGGAATAGTGGTCTTCTTTGGCGGTTGTCTCTAGGTCTCATGATCTTCTCACAGTTAGTCTTTCTATTCAGCGATTGTGATTTCCTTTGGTCATGTTATCTCCCAATGTTGGCGGCTATCTCTTGCATGGTTAGTTATTCAGTGACATAGTTATCTCTAGATCTCTGGATGCAGTGGTTAAATGATAAAGGATTGTTAGACTTAGTATGAACCATTGATGAATTTTTGATCGTGTGGATGATGCTGAATCTCTAGATCTAACTCAAGGTGAAGAATTGTTTTCACGATTTAGATTTTCCTTTGTCGCGTAATCTCCAGATGAACCCAACATCAAGTTAAAGTTAATGTAATGGTTAAAGCCTGATGATTATGGTTTATTTAGCAATACAAAAACTATGTGGATGGGTGATCTCAGGTTCCTGGCAGTTAAGCAGAAAACCTCCAGTGATTCAGTGATACGGTTATCTCTAGGTCGCTGAATCAGACGGTTAGTTGTGAAAATCTCTCACGACTTAATGTGGACCGTAGGGTGAAATGAGGAATGAGATCAATGGTAGTCATGTATTCTCAGATAGAAAGTTAAACAATCAAAGGCTTCAGTGATTAGGATATTATAGGTTTGTCCTAGGATCTCCAGGTCGGGTGATCGCTCAATTTTTTAAAGAATAAATAAAGTTGCCGCAATTATAGTTTGGCTATAGTCGCCAGATCTCTAGATAAAATAAATCAAGGAATCCCCCTTTTAGTCACCAAATCTCTAGATGGCTGGGTTGGGATATCTTAGAAAGAAGTTTGAAAATTCAACAATATCCTGCGACTACGAGAAGCCCTCTTAGTCGCCAGATCTCAAAATATTTTTCTAAGGTGCCAATGTTAAAAAATGACTGTGAGACTTTTCTTTAGTCATCAGATCTCAGAATATTTAAATTTAAATTTCTAAGCTTTGAATAGTAAATTGAAGCCCTATTCATGCCAAAGTAATGGCGGAAGTGACCTTTTGATAGCTGGAGATGTCAGAAATGGTGGCACATTCAATACTACTAGATAAAATAGTTAGAGGCTGCTCTTTTGAGAATTACAAAGCATATCGAAGAAGTACAAAGTGCTAGGTTTTATAAGCTTCAAGTGTGATCAGTGATTTTTACAGGATAATTTTTAGAGTTATAGTCAAGATGAGTTAGGTGATAGCAAGTGGAGCCTCTAGTAGTCGAGGGTCGAAGGAAAAGGTGAAAGAGAGCTTTTCAGATGAGTTCCTCACCCTCTTGCTGAGTTCATCCCAAAATAAGGAGGTCAGTGATGACATATTTGTCGATGATTTAGCCTACTATAGAGATGCTAGAACTCCAGAGATCACAGGCATGTGCCTGTTTACATATTTCTATAAGAACCGTTATAGTGTTATACCGGTTTCAAACCCTTGGACTTCAGGGTTAGCCAAATTGATTATCCCAGAGGTTTTTCTAGATGTGGACACACTCCTTATGCTATCCCAAAGATATGATCCCTTATCTAAGATAATTAGAAAAGAGGATGGTTCACCCTTGGTAACCTTAGACCAGAACTCTTTCATGAATGCTTTCAAAATTCAGTTTCTAATGGCCATAGAAATTAACTTACAGGCTCAAGAAAATAGATATGTCAGAGAGGTTTCTTTGGTCTCTAGGGAGATTAAGAGTCATATGCCTAAAGAAAATAGAAATTATATTGCACCTATGGCTGGGTCAATTCCATATGCTTATAAGGACCTAAAGTTTTACATGAAATACATTGCATATGGGATATGCCAGGTCTTGGGAATTGATGCCAGCCCTGAGAGGATTACCTCTGATATTTTGATGTTAGTGATGGATTCATAGAGTCATATGGTGAGCAAAGGGTATGATTTTATTGGTTATGTAATAAACAAGATGCAAGAGGGTTTTCTATCTTTGAAGAACTTCACCTCTAGTTCTGCACATAGATTCATGCACTACTCCCTATTGATGCACCTCATTGTGTATCACAATTATGGTCTTATAAATTTGAATGATCTCAAGCCACAAATGGTGTAGAATGGAGAGCCTAACCCAGTACAACTCTAGTTAGGAATTTGGAGCCCTTCTTTCCCTAGGCAAGATTTTGGTGCCTTTGAGAACTAGATTGTGTACCCCATTCTCTGGAGTTTGGGAGTTAATTGTACAAGATTATCCAGCAAGGTGTTGCAATTGGTGAGACCCTAACAGTTTATTCATAATTGGACCAAGGGTCACAATTGGGGAGACATTTACTATGAGAAGGGCTATACAATGATTATGGTTATGGATGCCCTCAGCCTCCTCATCTACTTCCATTTTATGTTCCACCAAGAGTTGCATTTCTAGAGTTTGTCTGGCAACTCATGTTGATAGAAAAAGAACACTTGGCTTCCCATAGGAAGGGGACTCTCACTCCTTGGCACTTTAGGGTGCACTATATTATGATTGGAAAGGGAGCTTTCAGTAAGGTGAATGATTGGTTAGAGAAATATAGGATGTTTTCAGCTCCACATATGTAGATACAGAGGGTTTCATGGCTACTGCAAGGAGATATTACATGCCTACCATTCCTTTTAATAAGCAACATGAAGAGTATCTTGAGGAGGATGTGATCAGAAACATCATTTAAGATGATAAGGTAGAGAAAAGAATTTGACAATTGGATTAGTTATACAAAATTGAGAGGGAGTTAAAAGGAAAAGGATTGGTATTTGGGTGTTTTTTTCCCACTTTTCCTTACCTCCAAAGACTTGAGTAGACGGTGGTTCAGTTTGACACATTAGTTGAATCCATGAAGGATCAAATTGATGATGCTAATCAGGGTAAGAAGGCCCACTCTGATTTTGAATGTGAAGAAGATAGTGATGGTGGATACCCAATATATAGCCCACCCCCTATGGAGTAGCCATTAATTAAAGAACCTAAAGTAGGAGGTGAGACTATTGACCTCAGTGAGCTGCCTATCTCACAGGACACCCTTGAGCCCTTACAAAAAAAGAGGAAGTTAATGGTTGGAGAGCCATCAAAGAAGAAGAGAGATAGAGTAAGTGCCCTCTACACAGGGACTAGCTTTCATCACCATGAAATAAGGAAAGTAGTCAAAGAGGCTAAAAGGAAACAAAGGTATGAAACAAAGGTATGAAACAAAGGATGTAGAGTTGCCTCTGGCTTTAGGCCAACATGATAATTTTGTGAATTCTGAGGAATTCAAGAGTTTCTTAATGTGGCATAAGAAACATCATGTGGGTCCTCAAATGCACAAATAACTGAGGTGGGTCAAGTGCCAAATGAGGCATTGCAAAAATTGAGAGAATATGACCCAGAGGTAGAAAATCTTGCTCCAGATGAGGCCAGAGAATTAGTAAGAAAAAGTAATATGCTGCTTGTGCCTGGGTAGAGTTTGTATACTGATTTCATAATAGATCAAATAAAGAGACAAGAAGATGCCACTCTATCTTAAGAAACCCAAGTAGGGGATATAATAGAAGGATTTGGGTATAGCCCAAAAAATCAGGCCTTGGCCATGTGGAGTCTATATCTGTAATACCTCTCCTACAGTGATACTATGATTTGATACTTTTTATTATGATGGTTAGAACTATGCACTCATGTTTAAGTTTTCATGGAGGATTATACGTTCATCAGATGATATTTATATGCTCAGTTATAGTTACTTTGATTATATGTTTATGAGACCCTAGAAGAATGTATTAGTTTTACATGTTTTATCTCATGAATGGTATACTAACCCTTATCTCAATTGGTTTATGGATACATATGTGTTTTTCATGACTCAGGACGAAGTCGTAGTTACTCACTCGGTGAGGTCCACACGATGTATCGATCCTAGTCATCTGCTTGCATATATCTGATGTGTATATCTATATGTATATGTATCTCTTCTTGGTGATGCAGGAATTGCAGGTACCGGGTATCGTCTCCACCTGGCTCCACAGGTCTGAGCGATCCCTTAAAAATCCTCGATCGTTGTTGTTGTCATGGAGATATCATCAAGCTTCACAAAAGAAAACCTTTATCCTTGATCATTCACCTTAGGTGGGAAGTGCCGGGTCAGTTCCTGGTAGGGAGATATTATGTGGTTTATCAGTTATTAGGGTTTGGATCTTGTTCTTCTGTTAGGGATACTCAACTTTGTCAGTAGGTTATCTAGGTGAGTCCTTGTTGATCGATATCTGTTTCAGTGACTTATCCCTGTTTAGATTTTCATGTTAGTATTAAGATCGAGTTGCTATTTGTACCTTGCATCTTCTGGTTATATAGTTATAAAATGTTAGTAAAATGAATAATGAGCCATTTATACTATATGTGTCATAAACATATGGGTGCACACATATGCTTATGAACACATATAGGTATATTAAGGTATAAATATATATTCATAAAATATAAACAAATATATATACTTAATTATATTAACAAATAGCACTAGCCTTATGGTTGTTGATAAAAATAAATTAAGAAATAAATAAAATAAGATAAAATAAAATAACTTTTGGTAATAAAACTAACTAGCTAGGAGGGAGTTGAACTCGAGACCTCCTAGAAGTTGGGGCTAGTTAGTTACCAATTGTGCTATGTGAATTCCTTGTGAGGTAAGTAATTAAATTTATTATTAAACCTTATTTTAGAGAATATTTTAATAAAAAAAAAATATATAAACAAACTTTATTATGTTACGGGAGAAATTAGTTTCTCCTCCAACCGACTATGGAAGTTGGAGAAGTTTCTTCCCGTATAGAAACTTCTCCAACCAAATAGATGGAAAGGAGATTATATCTTTGTTGATTGTTCCAGAAGAGGGGGCTGAAAACTATTTTGGGAACGGAGAAACTTGGGCTAATCAGGAGAAATTTGGGAGCGGAGGAATAGGGAGCAGCGGAAGAAATTTTGCAGGAACGGGCTTCGTCAACCAGAGAACTATTTACCAGGTTGGAACTTTCCCGAATATTTCCTGTGAGATGAAAGAATTATGTTGTGTCTGTGCGTTAATGTTCTGTGATAAATGTGCATAAAATTTGAGCAAAGTTCAATAGTTAAGATCTTGCTTACAGAATGAATGTGCAAATAATTAAATAAATAAAATAGTAAGTTATAAATTTGTATTTCCTTATTTTCATAGTTCATAGGTCCAAGAAAAATATATAATATTTTAATTAACTTACCTTTAGTATTATAAAACAATATTTTATCTCAGGAATGTTATGTATTTTGAAACAATTTATAATGTTTCTTTCATATAATTATTTCTGAAAATAAAGTTTGTTTAAAAAATATATATTATATTAAAACAAAAAAAAATTTTCATTATTAAAAAAAAAGGGCCGTAGCCGCAGCGGGACCCGCGGTACTGACAGCAGCGTCCGCTGTCGGCGGCACCTTCGGGTGCCGTGCGGCAGCGACCGCTGCTGGCGGTACCGGGGGTACCGCGCAGGAGCGGGCCCCCCTTCCTTTAAGCAAAGTGGGAGTAAATATCGCATGGGGAGGAATTTCTTTGCTGGGCATTGACAATTTTATAATATCGGATTTGTATATTATATATATAATATAACATATGTTGTGAAATATGTTATATTATATATATAATATGTAAAATATTATTTATAAATACAATTTGAAATTCTTTTTCTTATGTGATTATCTAATATTAAAATTAGAATTATATTATACACATAATATATGAAATATTATATGTATAATATGATATTAGTAATTGAAATCTGGGTTAAATAATTTAATGCAAATGATTTTGATAATTAGACTTATATCATATATATATATATATATATATATATATATATAATATATATATATATATATAAATATATATATATATATATAATATAATATTAACATTTAAGAAATATGATAAAATCGTTTATGTTATGGTGTTTTCTTTGTTAAGGTATATTATTTAGATGGCTTAGTCTTATATTATGTATATATGTAATAAATTTGGAATTTGTCGGGCGAAGTGACATTAAATTTAAATTTTATATGTGTTAGTTATGTATAGTATATTTGTTAGATGAGCTAAATGTTTGGACTAGAGGTATTCTTACTCAATGTTTTAACTGTATAAATGATTTTAAGTTGCAAATAGGTAATTGATTTCTAAATTCCATGTTTAGTCAAATGTTAGGATGGGGGCTAGAAAACGGAAAACAAGGCTCTTGCTTTCAATCTTATCAACAATCAAACTAGTTAATCTTCAGGACCCCTAAGCGTCCTAGGGTAGGTCTGTTACAATGTTGGGCATGTTAGTGGTTTGCTAGGAAAACCTAACGGGAATAGGTTAGGGTTAGGAAACCTAGGAACCCCTAAGTGAGTGGCTCTCAGTGCGGGGCCGGGGCCCTAAAGTGGCTAGACCAGGATAACCGACTGATGAGTTAGTTAACCAAGTGATAACCTAATAAAATTTAAGGGATGGGTTCAAAACATTAAAAAGATTAAACTATGCCTCGCCCATGCCATTAGCGCTAGGACAGGCTATGGATGGGAGTGGGAGAAGGTACCTATGCGTAGGTACAGATCGAATGGCGCTTGTCTGTATGAAAGGCATTCGATTTCCGCATGTGCCTACTTGGGGGCCGGGGCCCAGTGTGGCTAGTACCAGGACAACCCAAGGGGTGAGGGCTATGCGATGACACTCACTTAGGTTGTTGCTTAGGATTTCCTACCCAAACCTTAGAATCCCTTGTGAAATGTACTTTACTTGTGTGAAATGTTATCCACCCTTTTTGGTAAAACCTAGTAAGTTTCTTCTTGTGGGCTTGGTGTTTATCTCCTAGCACGGGGGGTGAAACTTTACCAGTTTCACATGGTTGGGTGGAAAATCTTTTTATCGAGGTATCTCGTGCAGATGTAAACAACTGAAGATTCATATTTGTCTGAGCACCTGTTGAAGAATGAAGATTTGTACTTTTTCATGTTGTTGTAAACTTATGTATTCTCCTATGAGGAGTTTAAATGTAATGTAATTTTCAAATGATGTAATAATGGGTAGCCGTAGGAAAAATGGTTATATGGGATGTTTAATGTATGTTGGAAAGATGTAAATTTTGCTATGTATCAAGTTGTGCAAAATGTTGATGAATCATTTATTGTTCTATTGAAATATGTTAGTTAGATGAAATGGAATTATAGTTATTGAAAAGTTTTAGATGAAATTTATCTTTAAATGTGTTTAAGTATTTTTCAATAAAGAATCTGAAATGGAATTTAAATGGTTAGTAAATGTTGTTAAAATGTTTATCAATTCTCAATAAGTTATACATTTACATTTAAGGGAACCTTGGAAAGAAGTTAGGAAATGTTTTGTTTATTATAAACTTTAAAAGTTCAAAATTTTTTGTTAAACTCTACTTAGGTTTTCTTTTATGAAGTAAACCTTTGTGTATTTTCCTGGTTCCCTTGCGGGGCATGACATCTTTGGTATCAGAGCCAAGTTGCTACACTGGGACCTAAAGAAATTGGGTCCATGTACCTTAAACTTACACTACACCTTAGGAAAACTCAAAATGAAAATCAAAAAAACCATAAACTCATCATTCTTCTTAACTCATGCCAGGATGCCACCCGTAACCCGTGGTCGTAGAGGAGGTGCCCAAAACACTCCTCCTAGATCCCAACACGAAGATTCTCAAGAAGAAGAACAATACGAGGAACAAGGGGAACAATCTAACAATCAATCAGGAGGCTTTCAGGGAGCCCAAGTAACAGAGTTACTACAACAAATCCTTCAGAGGTTAGAGGCAGGGCAGGATAGAGGCCAGCATGGGGAGAATGGTACTCACCATGAGGAAAGAGAAAGAAATCCTAGGAGGAGAGACCAGACATTGGAAGAGGATGCCCTACGGGCTTCTCATATGCGGGATCTCCTTAGAACCAAGACAAACCCATTTAAGGGAACACAAGGTGGAACTTCCGCACAAACTTGGTTGCTAGAATTAGAAAGGCTTTTCTCCATGCACCCATACCACAGTAACACCAAAGCCCGGTTTGCAGTCATTCACCTTAGAGACTTTGCATCCACATGGTGGGAAACAGAAAGAGAGAAACTTCACTTAGACATCACCACCCTTTCTTGGGAACTATTCCTGGAACTTTTTCGAGCTAAATTTCTATCAGACCATTGGAGGCGGGACAGAGCTGAAGAATTTCATAATCTAAGACAGCTTAATATGTCAGTGGATGACTATGAGAGGAAGTTCTTGGAACTCAAGCCATATTCAGGGTTTAAGGATGACGAACCTATGTTAACTCAACACTTTCTCAGAGGGCTCAACGGTCGTTTGGCCTGCAGTGTAAGAATGTTTGAACCTCAGACTATAAATGATGCAGTCATTAAGGCTCGTCTTGAAGAAAAAAACATAGCCTTGGGGTTAGGAAGCCGAACCAGTGGTCATGGTGGCAATACTTTTCAGGTTGGGTCAGGGAATCAATTTCAAGGTACACCTAAGAACTATCCGCCCAAAGGGAATCAGAACCAATAGAAAAGGAAGTTTTTCAACAACAACAACAACAATCAGAATGGAAACAAAAGTAAAAGTGGGGGATCGCAATTTAATAATTCTCGCAACTGGCAACGTGCAAAACAATTCCCAAACCGTCAGCCAGCTTCGAGTATGCCTCAGAACTCTAGTCGGGGTAGCTACCAGCAATCTAGTGCACCTTCTGCAGGAAGAAATTTTGTCAAGAACACCGGATGTTACTCCTGTGGGCAGCATGGGCACATCGTAGTTAATTGCCCTCAGAAATCTTCTTCAGCAGTTAGTTTTAGACAGGCCACTTCAGAACCTACAGTAGGTAACTCAGGCAGATCCCATCGAGCATTTTCTGCTGCAAACCATGGACAAGCCAATAGTCAGGGGACAGTCATTGAAACTCCAGGTTTGTTAAAGGGTATCTCTACCACCGTTTTGTTTGATTCTGGAGCAACAGATTCTTTTATTTCATCCTCATTAGTAGAGCAATGTGGGCTGAAGGCAGTAAGGCAGGAAGATAGGTGGCAGGTTGAACTAGCCTCCGGGGCAAGGGTAGTCTCTGACGCCTATGTTCAAAGTTGTAGTTTGGAACTTGGACCTTTCTCTACCTTAGTGGATCTTAGAGTGATTCCTTTGGGATCATATGGAGTAGTGTTGGGCATGGATTGGTTGGATGCTCACAAAGCCACTTTGGATTGTCGAAACAAAAGTGTTCAATGCACTGATGACTTGGGGAAAACTAAGAAGATTTTTGGGGTTCAATCATCCATCTCTCTCCACATGATTTCCGCGATGCAGCTTAAGAGGTGCATGCGCAAAGGATGCCAACTTTTTGCAGTCACAATGGAAGATTTAGATCAAGAAGAGAGTAGGGAGATATCATTAGATCACCCCCTTTTACAAGAATACTTGGATGTTTTTCCAAAGGAAATTCCAGGGATGCCACCTAAGAGGGACATAGATTTTCGAATTGAATTGGTGCCGGGAGCAGAACCAATTTCCAAAGCTCCGTACCGTATGACCACACAAGAACTTGAGGAACTCAAGACTCAGCTAGAAGAACTTTTAGAAAAAGGGTTTATAAGACCTAGTGTATCACCTTGGGGAGCGCCAGTGATATTTGTAAAGAAGAAAGATGGATCCCTCCGATTATGTATTGACTATCGTCAACTGAACAAGGTTACTATCAAAAATTGGTATCCTCTACCTCGCATTGATGATCTATTTGATCAGATGAAAGGGGCAAAAATATTCTCTAAGATAGATCTCAAGTCAGGCTATCATCAACTGAGAATTCAGGAAGCTGATATTCATAGAACAGCTTTTCGCACCAGGTATGGCCATTATGAGTTCACGGTGGTGCCCTTTGGGTTAACAAATGCTCCTTCTGTATTTATGAGCTTGATGAATGGAGTGTTTAGAACTTACTTGGACAAATTTGTGATAGTGTTCTTAGATGATATCTTGGTTTACTCCAAAACTCTTGAAGAACACGAGGTTCATCTTCGGCAAGTATTGCAGTGCCTTAGGGAGAACCAACTGTATGCTAATGCTGAAAAATGTGAATTCTTTCAAACTGAGGTTAAGTATCTTGGGCATGTCATATCAGGAAATGGCATTGCTGTTGACCCAGATAAAATTCAAGCCATAGTAGGGTGGCCAACTCCTACTAATGTTCCTGAGATTCACAGTTTTATGGGTTTAGCCGGGTACTACAGAAGGTTTGTCAAAGATTTTTCTCGGGTTGCTCACCCCATTACTTCACTTCAAAGGAAGGGTAAGAAGTTTGTTTGGTCAGAAAAGTGTGAGGCCGCTTTCCAAACCCTGAAAGACAGATTGACCAGTGCTCCAATTTTGGTAGTTCCCGAGCCATCCGGAAATTTTGTAGTATGCACAGATGCTTCTCTAGAGGGGATCGGGGCAGTTCTTATGCAAGAAGGAAAGGTTGTGGCTTATGAGTCAAGAAAACTCAAGGATCATGAACTCAACTACCCCACCCACGACCTTGAACTTGCCGCAGTTGTTCATGCCTTGGTGAAATGGAGACACTTTCCGTTGGGTCACAAGTTTGAACTCCAAACAGATCATAGAAGTCTTCAGTACATCTTCTCCCAACCCAATCTCAATGCTAGGCAGCGAAGGTGGATGGAATTTTTATGCGAATATGAGTTCGAAGTTAAGTATGTCCAAGGTAAAATGAATGTGGTGGCAGATGCTCTGAGTAGGCGCCGACATACTCTTTCAGTCGTGACCCTTAGCACAGATCTGGAGAGCAGAATCAGGGAGGCCCTTACTTCTGACCCTTGGTTCCAGGAAGTTAAGTCGGAGATAGAATCGGGAAGGCCTTTGGAAGGTCGCTTCTCAGGATACTCATTGGATTCAGTAGGGTTGCTGAAACAACAGAATAGAATCTATGTTCCCATGGTCGGAGATCTTCGTGCACTTATCCTTTCGGAAAGTCACAAGGCCCCCTATTCGGCACATCCAGGGGTGAAGAAAATGTATGCCGACCTACGACAGTTGTACTATTGGTCAGGGATGAAGAGGGATATAGCAGACTACGTGGCTAGATGTTTAGAGTGTTAGAGAGTGAAGGCCGAGCATCAACACCCTGTAGGTCTATTGCAACCTCACCTAGTGCCAGAATGGAAATGGGATAACATTTCCATGGATTTTATAGTGGGACTTCCAGTTACTCCTAGGAGACATGATGCTATCATGGTAACGGTGGATAGGCTGACCAAGGTAGCTCATTTCTCTCCTATGCAATCTTCCTATTCAGCATCTTCTGTGGCCAGAATATTTATGAAGGATATTGTGAGACTCCACGGCATTCCTAGAAAAATCATATCTGATCATGATCCAGTATTCACCTCAGCTCTTTGGACATCACTTCAGCATGCTTTAGGGACTCAACTTAACTTTAGTTCAGCCTATCACCCGGAGACAGATGGACAGACAGAGCGAGTCAATCAGGTCCTCGAGGATATGCTCAGGATGTATGTTATGGACAGGCAGACCCATTGGGAGGAGTACCTCTACTTGGTAGAATTTGCATATAACAATGGTTATCACAGTTCCATAGGCATGTCCCCTTTTCAGGCATTGTATGGCCGCCCTTGTCGTACTCCCTTGAGCTGGGATCAGTTGGAGGAAAGGGTACTTTTGGGGCCTGAAATGTTGCAGGACATGGAGGATCAGGTCAGGCGCATCAGAGAGCACATTGTGACAGCTCAGGATAGACAGAAGAAGTATGCCGACGCTCACAGGATTGATGTACATTTTTCTCCTGGTGATAGAGTATTTTTGAGGGTGCGTCCACGAAAGAGCCCAATCCGTTATGGAAAAGGCTCCAAGTTGGCACCCCGATTTGTTGGTCCTTTCGAGGTCCTAGAGAGGATAGGACCAGTAGCCTATCGGCTTGCCTTGCCGCCCAGCCTTGCTCGTATTCATGATGTATTCCATGTTTCAGTTCTTAGAAAGTATATTCCTGATGTGACTCATGTTTTGGATTGGAATGCATTACAGGTAGCGGATGGGCAGCTGGCTTTAGAGCCAATACGTATTCTGCAGCAGCGGACACTGACCCTCAGGGGTCGCAGCATAGAGCAGGCAAGGGTCCAATGGGACCCCAATGATGAATCTTCCGCCACATGGGAAGATGCCACTAGGATTAGAGATGCTTATCCGTACTTGTTCGTAGGCTTCCAGGAGTAAGCCTAACTCTAGGGGGGGAGGATGTAATACCTCTCCTACAGTGATACTATGATTTGATACTTTTTATTATGATGGTTAGAACTATGCACTCATGTTTAAGTTTTCATGGAGGATTATACGTTCATCAGATGATATTTATATGCTCAGTTATAGTTACTTTGATTATATGTTTATGAGACCCTAGAAGAATGTATTAGTTTTACATGTTTTATCTCATGAATGGTATACTAACCCTTATCTCAATTGGTTTATGGATACATATGTGTTTTTCATGACTCAGGACGAAGTCGTAGTTACTCACTCGGTGAGGTCCACACGATGTATCGATCCTAGTCATCTGCTTGCATATATCTGATGTGTATATCTATATGTATATGTATCTCTTCTTGGTGATGCAGGAATTGCAGGTACCGGGTATCGTCTCCACCTGGCTCCACAGGTCTGAGCGATCCCTTAAAAATCCTCGATCGTTGTTGTTGTCATGGAGATATCATCAAGCTTCACAAAAGAAAACCTTTATCCTTGATCATTCACCTTAGGTGGGAAGTGCCGGGTCAGTTCCTGGTAGGGAGATATTATGTGGTTTATCAGTTATTAGGGTTTGGATCTTGTTCTTCTGTTAGGGATACTCAACTTTGTCAGTAGGTTATCTAGGTGAGTCCTTGTTGATCGATATCTGTTTCAGTGACTTATCCCTGTTTAGATTTTCATGTTAGTATTAAGATCGAGTTTCTATTTGTACCTTGCATCTTCTGGTTATATAGTTATAAAATGTTAGTAAAACGAATAATGAGCCATTTATACTATATGTGTCATAAACATATGGGTGCACACATATGCTTATGAACACATATAGGTATATTAAGGTATAAATATATATTCATAAAATATAAACAAATATATATACTTAATTATATTAACAAATAGCACTAGCCTTATGGTTGTTGATAAAAATAAATTAAGAAATAAATAAAATAAGATAAAATAAAATAACTTTTGGTAATAAAACTAACTAGCTAGGAGGGAGTTGAACTCGAGACCTCCTAGAAGTTGGGGCTAGTTAGTTACCAATTGTGCTATGTGAATTCCTTGTGAGGTAAGTAATTAAATTTATTATTAAACCTTATTTTAGAGAATATTTTAATAAAAAAAAAATATATAAACAAACTTTATTATGTTACGGGAGAAATTAGTTTCTCCTCCAACCGACTATGGAAGTTGGAGAAGTTTCTTCCCGTATAGAAACTTCTCCAACCAAATAGATGGAAAGGAGATTATATCTTTGTTGATTGTTCCGGAAGAGGGGGCTGAAAACTATTTTGGGAACGGAGAAACTTGGGCTAATCAGGAGAAATTTGGGAGCGGAGGAATAGGGAGCAGCGGAAGAAATTTTGCAGGTACGGGCTTCGTCAACCAGAGAACTATTTACCAGGTTGGAACTTTCCCGAATATTTCCTGTGAGATGAAAGAATTATGTTGTGTCTGTGCGTTAATGTTCTGTGATAAATGTGCATAAAATTTGAGCAAAGTTCAATAGTTAAGATCTTGCTTACAGAATGAATGTGCAAATAATTAAATAAATAAAATAGTAAGTTATAAATTTGTATTTCCTTATTTTCATAGTTCATAGGTCCAAGAAAAATATATAATATTTTAATTAACTTACCTTTAGTATTATAAAACAATATTTTATCTCAGGAATGTTATGTATTTTGAAACAATTTATAATGTTTCTTTCATATAATTATTTCTGAAAATAAAGTTTGTTTAAAAAATATATATTATATTAAAACAAAAAAAAAATTTCATTATTAAAAAAAAAGGGCCGTAGCCGCAGCGGGACCCGCGGTACTGACAGCAGCGTCCGCTGTCGGCGGCACCTTCGGGTGCCGTGCGGCAGCGACCGCTGCTGGCGGTACCGGGGGTACCGCGCAGGAGCGGGCCCCCCTTCCTTTAAGCAAAGTGGGAGTAAATATCGCATGGGGAGGAATTTCTTTGCTGGGCATTGACAATTTTATAATATCGGATTTGTATATTATATATATAATATAACATATGTTGTGAAATATGTTATATTATATATATAATATGTAAAATATTATTTATAAATACAATTTGAAATTCTTTTTCTTATGTGATTATCTAATATTAAAATTAGAATTATATTATACACATAATATATGAAATATTATATGTATAATATGATATTAGTAATTGAAATCTGGGTTAAATAATTTAATGCAAATGATTTTGATAATTAGACTTATATCATATATATATATATATATATATAATATATATATATATATAAATATATATATATATATATATAATATAATATTAACATTTAAGAAATATGATAAAATCGTTTATGTTATGGTGTTTTCTTTGTTAAGGTATATTATTTAGATGGCTTAGTCTTATATTATGTATATATGTAATAAATTTGGAATTTGTCGGGCGAAGTGACATTAAATTTAAATTTTATATGTGTTAGTTATGTATAGTATATTTGTTAGATGAGCTAAATGTTTGGACTAGAGGTATTCTTACTCAATGTTTTAACTGTATAAATGATTTTAAGTTGCAAATAGGTAATTGATTTCTAAATTCCATGTTTAGTCAAATGTTAGGATGGGGGCTAGAAAACGGAAAACAAGGCTCTTGCTTTCAATCTTATCAACAATCAAACTAGTTAATCTTCAGGACCCCTAAGCGTCCTAGGGTAGGTCTGTTACAATGTTGGGCATGTTAGTGGTTTGCTAGGAAAACCTAACGGGAATAGGTTAGGGTTAGGAAACCTAGGAACCCCTAAGTGAGTGGCTCTCAGTGCGGGGCCGGGGCCCTAAAGTGGCTAGACCAGGATAACCGACTGATGAGTTAGTTAACCAAGTGATAACCTAATAAAATTTAAGGGATGGGTTCAAAACATTAAAAAGATTAAACTATGCCTCGCCCATGCCATTAGCGCTAGGACAGGCTATGGATGGGAGTGGGAGAAGGTACCTATGCGTAGGTACAGATCGAATGGCGCTTGTCTGTATGAAAGGCATTCGATTTCCGCATGTGCCTACTTGGGGGCCGGGGCCCAGTGTGGCTAGTACCAGGACAACCCAAGGGGTGAGGGCTATGCGATGACACTCACTTAGGTTGTTGCTTAGGATTTCCTACCCAAACCTTAGAATCCCTTGTGAAATGTACTTTACTTGTGTGAAATGTTATCCACCCTTTTTGGTAAAACCTAGTAAGTTTCTTCTTGTGGGCTTGGTGTTTATCTCCTAGCACGGGGGGTGAAACTTTACCAGTTTCACATGGTTGGGTGGAAAATCTTTTTATCGAGGTATCTCGTGCAGATGTAAACAACTGAAGATTCATATTTGTCTGAGCACCTGTTGAAGAATGAAGATTTGTACTTTTTCATGTTGTTGTAAACTTATGTATTCTCCTATGAGGAGTTTAAATGTAATGTAATTTTCAAATGATGTAATAATGGGTAGCCGTAGGAAAAAGGGTTATATGGGATGTTTAATGTATGTTGGAAAGATGTAAATTTTGCTATGTATCAAGTTGTGCAAAATGTTGATGAATCATTTATTGTTCTATTGAAATATGTTAGTTAGATGAAATGGAATTATAGTTATTGAAAAGTTTTAGATGAAATTTATCTTTAAATGTGTTTAAGTATTTTTCAATAAAGAATCTGAAATGGAATTTAAATGGTTAGTAAATGTTGTTAAAATGTTTATCAATTCTCAATAAGTTATACATTTACATTTAAGGGAACCTTGGAAAGAAGTTAGGAAATGTTTTGTTTATTATAAACTTTAAAAGTTCAAAATTTTTCGTTAAACTCTACTTAGGTTTTCTTTTATGAAGTAAACCTTTGTGTATTTTCCTGGTTCCCTTGCGGGGCATGACAATATCCAAAGGATAGAAAGCCATAGATTTTGAATGTGAAAGAATAGATGGAAGGGGATAAAATTGTGTGGTCAATCCAAAACATAGGGGACCTAGAAATTTCTTAGGTTTTGACCCAATTTGCTAAATTAAATGAAGATAAAACTAAACAATTATCAGAAAGATATGGTAATCTTTTAGAGGATTATAGTGCGCTGGTAAAAGATAGGGACTTGGAGATCATAAAAGTTACAGCATTGGAAAAATAGGTAGAGGAAATGAAATTACAAATTATCAATACTCTTATAGAGTTGTTCCTGCACCTGCTGAGTAGCTAGCATTAACAGAGGCAGAAGGAATGACAGAGGAGGAGGTGGCAGTAGAACTGAAGAAGATGAATGATGACAAGAATGAGGCTATATTGCAGGCCCTTTTGAATATTTTGCAGCACAGAATGAATACAATTAAGGATAAATTTGATCTAGTTTTTAATGCTTATGGCAAGTTGCCTGAATTGCAAAAGGAGGTGAATAATTATGTGCAAATTTTGAATGGATTTCATACAGTGTGGTCTATTAGAGCACCACTTTTTAAAAGATTGATTTTGGCTCAATCTTTGGGGAGTGACATAGTAGATACAGTTGTAAGAGTGGGTGAGGAGATTGACAGAATTAAAGCCATATTAGCACTTTTCAAGGGTAAGGAAAATCTGATTGAGGCTAAGATAGCCATGCTCAGCTCCTGTTCCAACAAATTCATCCCCTCAATTTTGAATACGGATGGAGTTATAAAGAGCCTTGATCATTGGAGATCGAATGCTGATCTTCTATTGCCTAGGAAAGAGGCATTTTTAGGTGAAGATGATAATATTGATTTAGAAAGCTTCAAAAAAACCCTTGATGAAGCTATCAAAGCAAAGGTAGACCTCACGAAATTTGTGTCAGATGTCAAAGCAATTATGGATGCTAGATGGGAAAGACAAAAGGCCCAACTAAAAATTGTCCAAAACTTTAATTGGCCATCAGAGGAATAGGTAACTGCATGGGATGAACTGAAAAAGCCCAAAAAGGCTAGATCTACTGCAGTTGATTTGGACATTTTGGATGAAGATTGAGAAGGACATCTGACACACTTGACACCTGATCCAAGGAATATAGGGTTGATAAGCTATCATTTTAGAATGGTGTAGGTTAGCTTGAAATGGCTGTCACCATATCTCATTAAACTCAAGGAGCTGTCATAAATATTTTTAGTTGAGGGTGTCAGTTTTCAAGTGGCCAATGATGTACAATAGTTAGAGGAAGTTTTGTCCTTCCACCACCTTGGGGCTGGTTATGTATTTTATTCTTATTTTTGTCTCTTATGCTTTTAGAGTTAGGTTTTTCAACCATCTGAAGCTTGTTGCATTCCCATTAATGAAGAAATTCCAAGGTGGTTGAAAAGAGATTGTATATAGAGTTGAAGACTCATTTTTGTAAAAAGAGGTTGGAAAGAAATAGAAAAATAGGACAGGATTGCTTGGAGGCAGATCACCAAGTTTTGTTTCTGATCTTCTGAGTAATGGAATTGTTACTGTAAGTGGCAAGTTGATTTTAATACAAATACACTGCAACTCCTACCATATATTGTTGTTGTCTCTTTGATTTTATATTGTAATCTTGTATGTTTTACATGTTAGGCATCTAAAATATACCAGTTGTAAGGAAACTTGCTTGGCTGATTTATGAGTTTCTTTGAAGGAAAGAATTAAAAGTTCTCATATTTCATCTTGAAGAGTGGATATATTTGTATGGATTTTTTGATGATAACAGTATTTGGTTAATAGAATAGTTTGTAAGGCAATCTATTTGGATTTGCAATTGGTATGTAAGGCACACTAATTGTATTTCTTTTAGAATTTACTTGGTGGTTTTCATTTTGATTTTTTTTGTCTTAGGATAAGGCACTGGTTCGATGTTTGTCTCTTATGGTTTTATTTTTCATAGATCTCAGAAGAGAAGTTGGAACTTTCACATCATTTACCAATACATTTTGATTTCATGTTTATTGCACCAAATAGATTGGACTGTGCCCAGGGCATTTAGTTCATATTTCCTGATTCTGTGAAGAAAGAATCACATTAGGTTGCCCCTCCTTAGAAGGAAGAAGGATGAGAATCCTTAAAGCACTGATTACTACTTTACTTAAAATCACACTATGTCTAGTTAGAATTTGTATTAAGGTGGCTACAGTCATATGCAGAGTGTTCTATGGATTAATGCATTAAGAAGACTAGAAGCTAATCAGTGTCCACTCATAAGAATACTATAAAAATAGTTATCATTAGAAGGTAATACTTGCCTAAGTCTGTGGAGCTCAAAAATGAAGGAGGATCTTTTCCAATCCTCAGTAATTAGGTCTTTCTCTTGTTTGATTCAGTTTTAAGAAGTACAGACTCGGATACCAGTTTTGATCATACAAGAAAAATCCCTAACACAATCTCTATATTAGAAATAGGGAATACTAAGATGATTGGGGGGGCGGGGGGGGTTGAATCAATATTCTACAAACTTTATCTTTTTCCCAATTATGGATTTAACAATTTATCTTTACACATGCATAACATAAGAAGCTAAACAACATGCATAGCAATAAAACTAAAGAGCTCATAACACATTATTTGTTCTCGAGGAAACCCTAGCCAAGGGAAAACAATGGTGGGGATGGTACCCATAAAGATCCACTAATCAAAAGTATCCTATTAAGGATTTTGACCCTAGTAGGGGTCTATTACATGCATATAGTGTATCAGTCATGATTAAGGGTCTATAGGCCTTGTTAGAAGCCTCAACCCTGTTAGGAGTTGGCAGTACAAAAAGTGATTACCTAATGACCCTATTAGTGCTCAAATCTACAGATGATTTATGATTCATAAAATCTTGACAAAACCATAAATCCAATAATACCAATAGATTCATCTAACAAAATGCAAGCACTAATGTATTAAGGCTATCAAATCTTCTTCACTTCGAGTATGAAACTCAAGCGGGTTTACCTATAACAATTCACTATTTTCAAATGAGGTTTGAATTGTGAATCAAATCCTTCACTGTTATGCTATCCCTTTCAGAATTGACTCAATAAGACATCACAACTCTTAGTACAGCCAAAACTCTTAGTACAGCCAAAATTATCCTGATACAGAACACTATGATGAAAATTATGAAAGCAATAGCATGGAACAGTGGCATAAGGACATTCATCCTTCTTCTTTTTGAGAGTTAAACTCAAGGAAGGATAAACTCTTTCTAGTGCTTCTTTAAAGCATTACAATATACATCCATGAATTTGTTATAGATAATTATGATCATGACTAAGCAATAAAAGTAAAATTAATCAATTATTTGTATCTTCTTGGTGGTACAAATGTAAATATAGTTTAGACCAGTGCCTTATCTACTTGGGCATCAGAAGGAAACCCTACCTCCACAAGATTCTATCAAGATAGATATACTAAAACCCAAATTAAATGCTTGATATCCCAATTCTTTAATTCCTACACCTGCTTATCAAATTCATACATGGACAATGAATTCATAGAGACCCTCCCCTTAAGATTTTACTCTTTCATTGAAAGAACTTAAGTTCAAGCCCTATATTCACCTTGTGAACAATGCATTAAAAAGCCTTACAATTTAATGCATTAGAAAACTAAACATCCATACACAAACACAACAACTAGTAACAATAGAGTTTTAATATCTTTGTATTAATAATCAAAATGTATTAGTACAACATCACCATGACTTCAGAGAAATAAAGTTCTATATCTTGGAAATTTCTTTGCAAAATGTATTAACCACCCCTGAAAAGAGTAAAAAATTGCTATATATACCCATAGCCATCTTGGAATCATCAAAAGGATGCAACAAGCTTCAGATGGCTGTGTAAACAATTTGCACAAAAGACAAATAGTACAAATCAAAAGATTGAGGCTACAATAACAGAAAGCAGTTCTCAACTACTTAACAATTTTACAAGTGGCACCTTTGTCTAAAGATATTTCAGAGCAGTTACATAATTTTTTTCATGAATGATGACCACCATATGGCTAACCTACATCATCCTTTGTTTGAAACATGCTCTCCCTCAAATTTTGGATCAGGTGCCATTTGAACTCTATTCTCCTTCTTCTTCTGTCATTTGGGTAGCTAGCTTCTTCTTCTTTGTCAATTTGTCCTATGCTACCACATCATCATCAGATGGCCAATTGTAAGCCTGCAACTCCTATAGTGATTTGATCTACTGATCCCACATGGAATCAGTTACACTTTTAGCATATGCTACAAACCATATGCAATCACTTTCAATTTTAAATAAGCTATCAATTATACTATTGCATCTTTCTAAATACAAAGTAATGTCACTTTTAAGGAAAGAATCCTGAATAATTATCATTTGATCCATTGATACTTTCCACTCATCTATACTGACAATATCCCCACCATTATCATATATTGGAGGCAAGTACTTATTGCTACTCCCATTAAACATAGCTAGCTTGGCTGCTATCTGGTTAGACTTACCCTTAAATAACTTTGATACAACACTTACTAAACCAATCTTTTCAAAAACCTCAGATACTACCTTAGGAACATCAGACCTATATTCCTATAAATCATCAAGCTTATCAAATAGTGAGCTCCTCCCTAACCATGCACTAAAGAGTGGCTCCAAAGTAGTCAATAATGTTGGCAATTTGGCTGAGGTATGTACATGGATGTTGTCATTATGGAAACATATGTTCCCAATGAAGATCGCATAAGCTGGAAAGTAAGTATGGAAGATCACAGACTAAAATTGTCTAAGTATGAAACAATGTTTTTGATAGAGCACCCGATACAGTTTGTTTTGGTGATGTTCACTGGAGCATGATCAAAGTTTGTGCAGTTGAACATAGAATCTATGGTGTCTAAGGATACACCATCTCAATGCACAAAATATTATGGCCAATACAGACAAAGTTATGATTGTTTTACCGATGACAAAGTTAAGCCGACAGAGCAGTTTTGGAGGCAGAACTAGTAAATGAATTAAGGGATTATTTTGCTTGTCAAAATAATGACTTAATATTATAAAGAGCTGACATCCTAGATGTTTACTCTTGGATAAAGATATGGAAGCTGACTAGAAAAAGATATCATGTTTGTATCTGGTATAAAGATGTAATATTGTAATGTACCAAACACACTTGAAATGTAACTTGTGATAGCATCAAAAGTTGTTGATGCGAAGTTGTAAGCAGTACCATATTGTAATTAGTAATCATTTGTATTACTTGTTTGGGCAGTGAGCTCATCTAGCAATTAGGTTTTTTATCTACAACTCCTAATAGGGTTGAGGCTTCTAATAAGGCCTATAGTCCCTTAACCAAGACTGATACACTATATGATTGTAACAGGCTCGTAACAGGGTCAACATCCTTAATAGGATATCTTTTGATTAGTGGATCTTTGTGGGTACCATCCCCACTAGGGTTTTCCCTTGGCCAGGGTTTTCTCAAGAACATATCATGTGTTATGAGTTCTTTACATTTACTGTTATGTATGCTATTTAGTTTCTTATGCTTTAAAGGAATCTTTTATATCCATAAGTGGACAAAAGTAAAAGTTTGTGAAATACTGATTCACCCCCCCTCTTAGTATTTCCTATTTTTAACAATTGGTATTAGAGCACAAGTACTCAGAGAAGGAACATTCAAGGAAAGCCTAGTAGCTTGAGTAAGATCTCTATGGATATGGATCAGTTACATAAGAATCTTGAAGAAGCTCTTGAACAAATTGATATGCTTACTGATGAAAGAAACACTCTGAAAAGAAGTATGATGAT
This sequence comes from Chamaecyparis obtusa, assembly GCA_027943335.1. NCBI lineage: Eukaryota > Viridiplantae > Streptophyta > Pinopsida > Cupressales > Cupressaceae > Chamaecyparis > Chamaecyparis obtusa. The sequence goes on from BSBK01004466.1 coordinate 280,192, forward strand.
GCAAAGAATCTTATTGACAAATTGAAAGGTAAGATAGAAGATCTAAAATTTGAGAAGGAATCTAAAATTCTTGTTGAAGATTGTGATGATTTAGAAAAAGAAAATGTGATCCTTAAACATGAATTGAAGATAGCAAATCTGAAGCTTAGCTTGAAAGATGGAAATGATAATCTGAGATCTGAGAATGAAAGTTTAAAGAATGAGAATGAAGATTTGAAATCTAAACTTGGTAAGGTAACATCTGAATTTGATAAAGTCAAATTATAATATGATGAACTTGAGAAATACAACAAGATTGTGAAAGGTAAATTGACTCAATCCAAACAACAACTTGAGAGGCTATATTCAAATAGTGAAAATATTAATGATTAAGTATCTTATGGAAAACCATTCTATGACAAAACTGGTCTTGGATTTAACATATTGAAGATAGTTAGTGAAAGCAAGAAACCAAATCTGAATGTATGTGAAAGCAGTGAAGAAAAAAAGTTAGATGAGAACAAATCTGAAGATGCACCTAAGCAAGAAGAATCACCGAAGCAAGAAGATGCACCGAAGCAAGAAGAACCACCAAAGCAAGATGAACCATCCAAGGGTATGCAAAGAGAATTCAAAGGTAGATGTTTTGCTTGTAATACTATTGGTCATATGAAGAGAGATTGTACAGGTAAACAATTCAAACCTCTTAATGGTTATTGTTATAATTGTCATGGTTTTGGACATAGAGCTATTGAATGTAGAAGATCTAAAGTTATTGAGAATAATTACAATAGCAGAATGCCTATAAATACTAACAATGCAGATCAAAGATCAACTAAAGATATGAAAAGAGGAAATGGAATAGTATGTTATAGATGCAACAAAATTAGACATATTACTAGAAATTATAGGACACAAATCAATTAGCAAACACCTAGATATGGAACCAATGGAATCATTTGTCAGATATGTAACAATATTGGACACACAGCGATATTTTACAAAATGAACAATGGAGGTTATCATCATAACCATAACCCTAGAAACTATGCAAGAAGGAATGAAAATGTAGGAAACAAAGAGAAAGGTTGCTATAGCAATGAAGATGAAGTAAAATTTGTTAAAGGCACAGATCAAGGAGGTATATTCAGCACTGAAGGTAATCAGGAAGGTAATGTATCTGTAATACCCCAAAAATGGGCTATATGTTCATTAACCTTCTATAGCAACAATTCGAATGAAATCGACATCAAAGTCCTAACCTAAGGCACATCTAAACATCATCGAATCATAATTGATTATCTTAAATTCTACATCGGGGAATATGCCTAGTAATATTCGTAATCATCATAATTATCTTTAATTTAATGATTATTTGATGATAAATCACATTTATCCTAAAGTTTGATTAATTGAATATTTTCATATTTAATTAATTAGATTTAATATCTTGCCACTTAATTGTGTAATTAAATTTAATTCTATCTATTATTAATTATATTATTTAATTTTGACAATAAATCCAACATCCTATGAATAATTGATTAAATTCTTATTTAATTAATTAAAGCAAGTTGTCATTATTTAATAATATAGTTTTTAATAAAAGTTTGATAAAATAGTTAATTAACCCATAAATTAACTATTTTATTTCAAAAATCAGTTAAGTTGAGAATAAATCACTTTATTTATTTATTAAATCATAATTATCCATGTGCACATTCAAGGACCAGTTAAACTCAAATTGGAAAATCAATGCAAGTTGTTAGCTTTTTGAAACTCAACATCTTTTTGAGTTTTAAAATTGATCTAAACTTCTAATTTGAGTTGAACTGTGCTTTTGCATGATTTTTGTGACTTAATTATCTGTTATTTAAAAATAACTCAAAAATCAACCTGAGTTATTTGAGTGATTTATGGCTTTTTCTCATGCACCTCCAAAGCCCTGGATCTCTATAAAACCAAGGCTCAGCTCTTCATAATTCATCTCGCAAATTGCAAACTTACTCTACAGGAATCATAGCATATCAGATTTGGAGAATTTGCACAATTGGAGCTTGAAAGATAAATTTGAGGATTCGAAGCTTTGTGAGATCAATTTCAAATTCATAGCTTTCATATTATTATTAGAATTTTCATTCTCATTCTCATATCATTTCCAGATTAGCATTGCATATCAATTTACATATTAGCATAGATTCATATCATTGTTAGATCAATTTTCATATTAGCATAGATTCATATCAGTTTTCATCATATTATTGCATAGAAAATACCAACAAAAAAAAAGATTAATTGCATTCATATTTCATATCAGTTTGGTATTCAAATCCTTCATTTAGGTGTCATCTAGGTCATTGATCTCGATAACAATATGAGAACATTAATCTCGCACCTACTAGAAGGCAGTAGATCGCTTCGTTAGATTAGATTTCAATTTTGCATGATTTTTGCTAACCTCTAATGTTTTACTTAAGTGTTGTGTCTACAGATCAGGTACAATTTTCACACACATATTTCTGGCGCCCACCGTGGGGCAACCCACCTTTACATGCTGGTTTTGATTTTTTTTTGGAGCTAAAGCCCTAAAGTTTCAAATATTTAATTTTATCTCTCAAACGGCTTAGAATTTTGCTTTGAAATTTTTTTTGCAAGTTGGAAATATATTAGAGAACCTACAGTAAAAACTTTAGAATTTTTGGTGATGTTTTGAATTTTTAATAATTTTTTCTTGAAATTTTAGAAAAAATTAATATCTGATGTAAATCAGCATATTTTTTAGAAATGTTTATATTTTTGGAATGATATTTAAATTATATAGGTGGTATATTCTTTGTATTTTAAATTTGAATGCAATATAATAGCTCAAATAGTCAATTTATAAAAAATGGTCTATTTTGATAAAATGGGTCTCTAGGGCACAAATGAAGAGATTTTTCTAAAATTTTTACATTTTTGGAAAGCTCTATATTTTTTAGCTAGGATCTTTATTTTGAATTTCTATTTTTGTAGCCAAAATCATAAAAGAAAAATTAGATCTTGTTGACTAGGTCAAATGCAGCAAAAAAAATAAAGTTTTGTGATGGGTATGCACTTATTTTTTTTACATGGTTCAATGAATGATATGAGTTGTCATTTGATTTAATTTCTAGTTATTATTGCTAATAATAATTTATTTTTAGAGCTAACCCTATGGTTTTCATAAGTTGAATATATTTTGCATATCTTGTTTGCTTGTTTGCTTGTTGGAGAGTTTGTCACTTGCTTGCATGAAAAGCCTCAACAAGAATTGTTAAAAATTAGGTAAAATCTACTAAGCACATTACAAGAATCCCAGCTATTCTCCTTCATCTAATAACATTTCAATTTGGCCTTAAAATAAATCTCTCATGTGTTTAGCTTGAGTGTTTCTTTGCATGCTTTTTCTATGAATTTGCATAATTGATACTAGGTTGTGACCCCTTAAGGATTCATTAAGTAGTCTTAGATACTTGTGATTTATCTTGATTTCTATCTTGGGTTATTAGACTCGCTAATCCACCAGCCCCTCATTCCACCCCGTGGTTGCAATCTCAGCGCTATAAAGGGGAGGGGTCTATAGGAAAGAAGCGTTAATTGTTCCACTTGGCAACCCATTTGTGCTTTTTAGGAATTCACTTGTTTTCTAAGTTGGGGACTCATTTTTAGCTTGTGTGAGGTGTTAAGTGTTCCACCTTGTGGACTCATCTCATATTCGCTTAAAGCATTAAGTGTTCCTCTTTCTAGTTTTTGGGTACTTTTGGGTAGATTTGCTTTTGGAAACATACATCTGTGCTCAGATAGTAATTAGGCCCTATGAACACTATTCGTGATTCTTGAGAGATTGGATTCCTAGAAAAATCCTTCTTGATGACAAAATCCTTGTAGGTAGGGAGGATACTTAGTGCGTTTCAGATTCAACTTGGTTAGTGTGTCTTCTCTTATTGATCGATACATTCTCTCCCAGGAGAGGTTGATAGATCACGTGGGGTAGACATCATGAACTTTGGTGAATCAAAATTGGTCAATGCATCTTCCCTTATTGATTGATACATTCTCTCTCTGGAGGGGTTGATAGATCACATGGGGTTGATATCATAGACCTTGATGAAGTAAAACTTTGTCTTAGCATGTCAGATTAATCTGCTTGCTTTGTTTGGGTTAAAAGTGAAGAGGTATCACAACCTTGGATCTGGAGCCAAGTCCCCTTGTGGTATACTATTGTGAGTCACCTTTAGAGAGGGTTAACCGTAGTGGACAATCCCTTCATAGGGAAAATTGTGTTGACGGAACCTCAAGCGATAATAGCCATTTTTGCCATGGTAGTGACAGCCACTATATAAATGTCCTTGTGGAAGAAATCTCCATGGGTATGGTTCATTGTTGGGTTGTCAGATCTCCCTAGTAGCTCCTGAAGATTAAGTTCTTAGATTGTGTCAAAACTCTGGTGCGCCAGGATTGGAGTTCACCCCTTTGGATCATAAAAGTTGCAGAGTCAAACCATTACTAAAAACCCTAGCGAGGCCAAATTTTCATTTTATAGGGTATATGTGCATTATTGCAAAACATTTTAGAACATACACAATTAGCACTTCTGAGGATTAGAATGAATAAGTCACTTGATTGTTCATGCGCAAGGTTTCTTTTTCCCTTGTTCATTATTTTTAGACATGCTTGAAATCACGTGCTTGTTGTTTTGCATGCTTGTTTATCTATCTGGTTACTGAAAATGAACAAATATGTTACAATCCTCAAATCTGGACATTGAAATTTGCAAACAATCCAAATCTGCGAACTCAAAATTTTGCAAAAATTGACATAAAATCCTTTCTAGAGTCAAAAATCATTTTAGGAAGTCAAAAGTCATACAAGTTTCCATCAAGTGTCGTTTCATTACTACCCATCTATCGTATGATTGAGTACCTAGTGTCGTACGAGTTTTCATGCAAGCAAATTCTAAAAGTCAAAATCCTACTTGCAACTGTCGTATGAGTTTTTCAATTGTCATTTCATTGCCTACCCACTATCGTATGAGTTTTTCAACTGTCATACGAGTCTGCAGAGTGTCATTTGAGAAAATTTTGAAAAGTTGTCAGAAAATTGTCAAAATTGCCAAATATTTAGCTTTTTCAACCTATTTCCAGAATCTATCAAACAAATCACTGTGTCAAGAATAGATTAATAGCTATTGAGAATCAGTACACATGTCTCAAAGAATCAGTACACAAGAGGAAGAAGCTCTAATCACCGCTATGATGAAGCAACTGCAAGCTACGCAAGTCCAGCTTGAAAAACTTGAGAAAGAAAAGGAACCTAAAGAGTTCTCCATGGAAACTCTATGCTCTTTTCCATTTGATAAAGACTTGTACATGTCACCATGCCCTCTAGCAAAATGTGAGCAATGTGACAACCCTTATGATACCTCTTCCATAGAGGCTGACACATCAAGCTTTGGAGACTATGATGACTATGACGATAGACAATGTAATGATACCTATGACACCTCTGTTCTTAAGAGTCCTCCTCGTCGTGTGTTCTTACTTACTAAAAATGGGCCATCACATTGGATAGATCATGATGGTGATCCATATGATTCTAATTTTGAAAGAGACTTTGATGGCTTTTGTGGACAATACCTTGATTATGATCCATCTACTATTGCTGAGGACTATAAAATGCATCGTGCTAGCTTGAAATGTCAATATTATAAGGATCTCTCCTCTAAGAACCCTCAAGCTGAAAATAAAGATTACACTCTCAAGAAAGATCATTTTAATGTTGGACCTTTGTCTGGTGATGGTTCCCTTCCATCTCCTACTTCCTCCAATACTCGTACATTTTCTAAAGCTTTCGAGTCTTTCAAATCTTTCACAAAACCTTCATCTGACACAAGCCCTGATACTTTTCATGTGGTTCCCTATAGTTATTCTCCAGGGCTACCTCTTAAAGAAACTCAAGGTAACCTTCACTTGGCTACAAATACTTTCAATAATGATAAACCTAAAGAGCCTCAATCTTCATATGCTATAATCCCTACTTCAGCTAGTCCTCCACCATCTCTTCCACAATCTTCCATACAATCCCAACATGCTTCCTTATCCTTAGAAGTGGCTCGATGTCAAGAGGACTCCAGAAAGGATAAAGAAAAGAACATAAAAAAAGATCAAGATCAAGAACCCTCCATGTCATCCAATCCTTTTCATGATGTCTCTTATCCACTTCAAGGTTCTTTTGATCCTACACATCCTTTTTCATGCATTCTACCATGTCTTAAGTCTTCTCCTAAGCAAGATCAAGTTCCTACTTACACTATTGAGCTTATTGAAAATCAAAATAACCTTACTACACTTGTGCTTTCCAAAGATGATACTTCCATTAAGGTTGGTACAAATGGTGTTGTTACTTCCAATGTTAAGCCTATTGAAAATAATAAAAAAAATTATGTGCTTGTGCTATCCAAAGATCCTTGTTAAGATCAAAGTCTTCCATCTTCTTGTTCTACCACTCCATGTTCGCTTCCACTTTCTACTCTTCCTAAGTCTTTGCAAGCTTTGAACAATCCTATCAAAGAAGGTGCTCATATTCAAGATGTCCACGATTTTATTGAAAATTCTAATGCTCACTCTAAAGATGCTGATATCCTTGGTTGTCATATAGATGCTAATGAACTTGTTGATTATCCTTTTGTGTCTTCCACTTCCATCCTTGGACCTCCTCCACCACTACTAAGGGTTTCACATCTTCCTTCCATCTTGGGCCCTTATGTCCCTTCACTTTCCCCTCCTAATTCTCCTAATTTGCCATCCATCTTGGGTCCTTACATACCTCCATCTCCTATCTTTTCTCAAGATCAACATAGATGCATACCCTTGAATCCTTTTCATCCACCCACCCATCTAAACCAGTCATATCCTCCTTCTTCTTCCACAAGTTCCAAGTCTTTTGGAAGTAACTTGAATGTTCGATACAAGAAAAAGAACCAATACAAGGATCCATAAAAAAAAGAAGATCACCATGTCTCCTCTAATAGACATGGAAACATAAAGTCAAAAAAGATATCTAAGAAAAAAACTACAAGACAAGTATGGGTTCCAAAATCCATCATTGAAGATATTCTCTCTAGATCATCAAAAGGAAATAAAAATCCTACGGCTATATGGATTCCAAAGTCTCTCTTGAAAGAGTCTGGTTTTGAGGAAAAAGTAAAGTTGACATTCAAGCTTCCAAAGGCTTCCACTTCATTTCCCTCCAAAAATATTCTTCCATTCCATGTGCCTAATCCACAACCTTTGCTATCCATTCGCCATATTCCTTCACGTATTCCTTCATTCATGAATCGTCCATCCTCTCACCACCCTTCAAGGTATGTGTTGATGTTGATCTTGCCTTCCTTTCCACCTACCCTTTCACAATCCTTCCATTCATTATCCTTCTACCTTTTATCCTTTTTCCTCATTTGCCTATTCCTCCTATCTTCCAACCTCACTCGCTTTACATAAAACCCTATCCTCCATTTTTCTCTTCCATCTCCCTTTCCCTATCAGCATCTTTGAGCATATCATTTTGAATCCTTGGCATATCATGGTTTATCCTTTCAAAGAGCATTATCTAAAAAGCTTGCCTTCTTCTAAAAAACAAAAAAAGAGAAATGAAAAAAAAAAAATTGAAAATGTGCCTTGGTGAAAACCTGGAAATAGGTGCCTTGGTAGCAAAAGTAAAGAGAAATAAATTCTTCCTATGGTGAAAACCACTCCCTTGTGGCACCTTGGATAAGTACCGTGATGAAAACTTGGCAATCAGGCATCATGCGTAGTTCTTCTACATATTTCATCCATTCCATCTTCTCTCTTTCATCTTGACAATGTTGATCTATACACGAACATGTGGCTATTTTGTGAGCTATCTTATGATGATCTTGCTTTCATTCCCTTCCTATTTAGCCTTCATATTTATTTTCCTCCATTCATTCTAGTCTTTCGCTATCATTTTCCCTTCGGTCTTGATCTAATAAAAAAAGGAAAGAAAAAGTAAAACACGATGCTATGAAGCCTCTTGACATGTCTACTCCTTTGGACTACATCCTGTCCTTCTTTGACATTATGCTTTTGTGACTTATCCTATGCTGGCCTTTCATTGCTTGTCCAAATGCACTTTACATAAATTTTTTTCCCTAGCTTGGGTATTCTTGAGGAGTTTTCCCTTGAGGATTTCTTCCTTTTATTCTCCTTCATTCTCTTGTCTTCCATGTCACCCACCAACTTGCTAATCCCTCTTGTTCTCCACCTTGCTAGACATTGGGACTGCATGATATGATCTTGCTTGGGAGTTTGCAATGGAAAAAGATGCTATCAAGTATACCAAGTATCAGAACAAGTATCAGAATCAGTATCAAAATCAGTATCAGAACCAGTGTCAGAATAAGTATCAGAATCAGTATCAGAATTAGTATCAGAACTAGTATTAGAACAAGTATCAGAACACCTACTGGGGCTACGCCTTTCACTTTATTTTATGGGTCTAAAGCGGTACTACCTATTGAGGTTGAAATCCCATCACTAAGAATCAGAATGCATGGTCTAGTAATTGATGATGACTACAGAGTGTCTAGGTTGCAAGAACTGGAACTACTAGATGAGCGCAGACAAGTAGCGTATGATCATCTCAGAGTATATCAGAAGAGAATGTCTAGAGGCTACAACAAGAAAGTCAGACAGAGAGAATTTCAGGTTGGTGATCTAGTCTTGAGAGAAAATCTTAAAAATCAATCCCATCGAGAATGCAAGGGGAAGTTTGAATCCAATTAGCTGGGTCCCTTTGTAATTACTGCTACTTTTGGCTCTGGTGCCTATCAACTCTCAATGGCTGAAGGAGAACAGCTCTGAGAACCAATCAAAATTCTCCATCTGAATAAATTCTACACCTAAGGCATTCAGTCTATGGTAAAATATCTTGAAAAAATCTTAAAAATTGGAAAATGTCCTGAAAAAATGAACATCTTGGTGAAAACCTAGCAATAGGTGCCTTGATGATTCACAAAAAAAAATTGAAAAAAATGTCAAAAGTACAAAAAAAAAATGGAAAAATTGAAAAATACAAAAAAATGAAAAAGAAAAAAAAGTGCCTTGGTGAAAACCTGGAAACAGGCTCCTTGGTAGCAAAAAAAGAATCTCTGCCAAGATGGTCAAAACTAGGCAAACGGGTGCCACTTGTTTCAAAATGCTCCATCTATCAGCGCAACCTTGGTCTTTCCCAGCTTTTAGTTTTGCTTTAGTTTGTACATATCTCCCAGTTTGTTTTTGCATTTCCAATTTTCAATAAGTCCGTTTGTCCACCACTCAGCTCCAGCATCTATATCCTATCAATGTTCAAACTTGGGGGAAATCAATGTCATATCCTATGGTCTCCAGTATATCTTAGATGTATCATATCCACTCAGAGTCTTTTGAAGCTTCATGTGAGTCAATCAGCCAGTCTTGTCTCCAGAAAGGATTTTGCATCTACATCAAACATCAAACATCAAACTGAAAACAATCTATTCTTTTTTACATGCGTTTATCTCCTTGTATTCTTACTGATTCGCATTGAGATTTTTGCATATTGTGTCCCTTCAAGCTCTTTGATGATGTCCTTTATAGGATTTAGAGAGTGATGACCGGGGGCATAATCTTTTCTTTGTTTTCTTCTTGTATGTGAAAATCTAATATCTTTGGAAATTTTGGATTGAAATGGTGTCCGACTGTAAGAGCCTTTATCTCAAATTGGATGGCCATGCATACCTCGACCATTGATACCCAGAAAATTCAAGGAAGTTTGATCTAACTATTTTCTTTTTGAGCGAGTTCTTTCTCCTACTGTGAAACACGATCTTACCTAAGGATGTGAATGATAAAGGGTCACTACGGGTAATTCACACTAGATTTGGAATGATCTCTTGACTGTTTGATGTGTTTGTCATGTGAGGTGTATTCAGGTCATCACGACATTTATGTTTTGATGCTTATACAAATTGCTATATCAAAATGGACATGATATTTAGGTCATCCTGGCGTTTGTACCTTGGTGCTTACATCTACTCTAACAATCCAAAAATAAAATCAATATTCATATATCCATGGTTGTTGACGAGTGGGTGTTGTATTGATTCTTGGCCATACAAATTGATATGCATATGTCTATGGTTTCATAGCTAGTGGGCATTGTATTGATTTATCTGGTTACCTAAAAGTTCAATGATGATAACAAATTGACATATGATCAGTGACTAGGTCCTAGGTCTTAGGTTGCATTTCATTTTGCATGTCTCATTGTATTTTGCATGTTGCATGATCTCACAATGACTAAACGAACTTCAATGCATAAACAACTCTCCACTCGCATCTTCAAATCTAAAAAGAGCTGAATCTTACACGAAGGTTCCTCCAATGAAATAGCAAGTAGAATCCTTTTTTGGGATCAAAATAGAAATCTGAGATCTTTTAATATGTCAAAATCATGATTTAAAATTTTTGGGCCTAGGACGGTCTACTGCTTGCCAAATCAACCTTCCATCATCACACAAATCTAGTATTCAACTTAACTGATTATCTTACATCAAACTATCAAAATTTCAACTTGGTCAACTATGGTCAACTCATAGTTTCACCTAGTCAAACTTGGTCTTTTGGGACCTTCTAACGATGTAGAATGCATTCTTGAACGTGTTTAACCACTTCTCAAATCAATTAACATGCTTCTAAACTCTCAAAGCTGAATTTTCTTGTCAGATTTCAACTTTAATCCCGAAGGGGGCATGGTATTGCACATCATTCAAAGTCTATAATCAAATCTAAAATCATATCTTTCATTAGTGATCAAGACAACAATCACGTCTAGTTACTAATTCATCAAAAAGTCCTCGTCGCTCAGGGCAAATCTATCATCACTTGGGGCATATCAGATTCATCAAGATCCATATCAATCTGGTATTCTTCGAATCTTGTAAACTATATCAATTTTTGCAACCATTAGATCATAGTGTTCTTTCCTTGGTTCTTCGGCAACTGAAGGGTTTGAATGTGATACCTACTAGTTCTGCTAAGACAATCAAGTCTAGAACCGGTCACTCACTTCTTCGCAATCATAAGGTTCAAAATCAGGCATTTTGACACTCTTTCACAATCATAGGTTCATTTGCTGTTATAGTGAACATTATCTTTGGTCATTTAGGACCTATTATCTTCATATCAAATCAATATCAATCAGCTTCTGTCTCATATCAATTATCAATTTTGAATCAGTTTCATATCTCTATCAAACACAGACTATCTTTGAACCATTGCGCTTCGCACAGTAATTCAAAGAGGGGAAAAATGTAATACCCTAGAAATGGGCTATATGTTCATTAACCTTCTATATCAACAATTCGAATGAAATCGACATCAAAGTCCTAACCTAAGGCACATCTAAACATCATCGAATCATAATTGATTATCTTAAATTCTGCATCGGGGAATATTTCTAGTAATATTCCTAATCATCATAATTATCTTTAATTTAATGATTATTTGGTGATAAATCACATTTATCCTAAAGTTTGATTAATTGAATATTTTCATATTTAATTAATTAGATTTAATATCTTGCCACTTAATTATGTAATTAAATTTAATTCTATCTATTATTAATTGTATTATTTAATTTTGACAATAAATCCAATATCCTATGAATAATTGATTAAATTCTTATTTAATTAATTAAAGCAAGTTGTCATTATTTAATAATATAGTTTTTAATAAAATTTTGATAAAATAGTTAATTAACTCATAAATTAATTATTTTATTTCAAAAATCAGTTAAGTTGAGAATAAATCACTTTATTTATTTATTAAATCATAATTATCCATGTGCACATTCAAGGACCAGTTAAACTCAAATTGGAAAATCAATGCAAGTTGTTAGCTTTTTGAAACTCAACATCTTTTTGAGTTTTAAAATTGATCTAAACTTCTAATTCGAGTTGAACTGTGCTTTTGCATGATTTTTGTGACTTAATTATCTGTTATTTAAAAATAACTCAAAAATCAACCTGAGTTATTTGAGTGATTTATGGCTTTTTCTCATGCACCTCCAAAGCCCTGGATTTCTATAAAACCAAGGCTCAGCTCTTCATAAGTCATCTCACAAATTGCAAACTTACTCTACAGGAATCATAGCATATCAGATTTGGAGAATTTGCACAATTGGAGATTGAAAGATAAATTTGAGGATTCGAAGCTTTGTGGGATCAATTTCAAATTCATAGCTTTCATATTATTGTTAGAATTTTCATTCTCATATCATATCATTTGTAGATTAGCATTGCATATCAATTTACATATTAGCATAGATTCATATCATCGTTAGATCAATTTCCATATTAGCAAAGATTCATATCAGTTTTCATCATATTATTGCATAGAAAATACCCCCAAAAAAATAGATTAATTGCATTCATATTTCATATCTGGTTGGCATTCAAATCCTTCATTTAGGTGTCATCTAGGTCATTGATCTTGATAACAATCTGAGAACATTAATCTCGCACCTACTAGAAGGCAGTAGATCACTTGGTTAGATTAGATTTCAATTTTGCATGATTTTTGCTAACCTCTAATGTTTTACCGAAGTGTTGTGTCTATAGATCAAGTACAATTTTCACACACACAATATCTTATGGTAAGAATGAGTCTTTACCTAACCCTTCTTTAAGCACTTAAATTATGTAAATTTCTATAGTTTAGGAACTTAGAATTAGTGTAGAATTAGATTTTGAATGAGTTAAGTTTTGCGCAGTTAGATGAAGGTTTGTTATGTTATACTAATGCTATGGTTAAGTGTGCAAAACACAAATATTATGTTTTGTGAGGTCGCAAGAAGATTTATGGTTGCAAGTTTATAGAATCAGGTTTTTGGCATTTTAGTGGCAAAAGAATTGAATGTGATGTCAGCTCGAGTAAATGATAAGTATTAAAAGGTTGAAATCAAATTTATTGTGATTATCAAGTGATTAGAAGTGATTTGGAGAGTGAAAAAAGAAGTTTAGAAGCGATTTGTAGAAGTTTGAAGCACCGATCTAGCGAAAGCCCTAATTTTGTGAATTTAAGGTATTTATCTGACTAAGATCTTGAATCAGTTTAAGTAATCAGATATAATCATGGATGTGTTGTTGATTCACAACATTAAGGATAAGAACAGACCTAGAACTAAGAAAGATCTAGTTGAACCCTCAGAAAGAGATGCTAGTTTAGCTTTATCATCCATACCAGATGGAGTTCTTCATTTAGAGAATGTTAAAAGTTATCTTGGATGCAAATATGAAACCCTAAGGGAGAGTAATTTTAATGATGAATATCAGAAATTGTAGAACAAGGATATGTCAGTGAAACAAGGTTATGAACATCTAGAAAATAATGAAATCATTTAGTACTCTATGAAATATGAATTTGATGATGAGGAGTGTACTAAGATCATTTTGAGTAGGATAGATAATGGTAAATTTGGTTAGAAGATAGAGTTATAGACATAACTGTAGACCTAATTCATGATGTGACTGGATTATCAAAATTTGGTGCAATTCCACTGAATGAGAGAAACATGAGAAAGATTGTGATTGATAACACCGTTTCAGTATACAATGGAAGAGGTATAGTCATTAGTAAGATTAAGCAAAATGATGTAAGATACTTATGTAGGATTTTGACAACAAAATTCTATGGAAGCTCTAGAGAAGATGATATGTCATCAGGTATGGTACACATTGCTTATTTGATGTGTGTGGAGAAGAAGCCTATGGATATGTATGAAATTCTAAGAATACAGTTGTTTGAGAATTGGAAAAGATAAAGAAAGCTAAATACACTCACTTTAGATTTTCCTCATTGGTTACTTACATGTTCTTCCACTTGCTAAGAAGATTTCCTTACACTATTGATTGGAATGATGGTGAGAATACTATGGTAAGAATCAATAAAGTTTACATGAAACATCTTATTGTGAAGGTTAATGATAGTGTAAAGTTAGTGTTGAAAACTTTTCAAAACATTGTGGTAAATAGATCAAGAATTCCTCCATCCCTAGTTGAGAAATACAAAGATGATATATGTTTTATGGTTGATACTCATTTCACTTACATTGAAGCAGTAGAACCTAGACATGAACTCATAGACCCTCTTGGCTATGAAATCTTTGAAGTTGAAATAGAAAGATATGTTAGTAGATTGTTGAAAAGTAAATTAGATGCTCATAGCAACAGATTTGGAACATATGATGAAAACTTTGATTTAGCAAAGACACTCAAGGAAGAGAAACAATCAAAGAAGAGAGTGGAGACTAAAATAAAGAAAATTCTAAAAGAAACAGGTTTGAGTGAGCAGGAATTTGATATTGCAAGAAAGACTGCAAAAGAAATAAGGCAAAGTGAGATACTATCAGTCCCACCTTTGGCATAAAGTACAGACCCTCAAGAACCCATTCAAGTTAAGGTAAAGGTTGAAGAACCTAAGAAGGAGCAAGAAATTAGTCAGATAGAGAAACCCTCTTTTTCAGCACCAAGCAAAAGAATGAAGGCAAGTGCTTCAGGACTAGGTAAAAGACAAAAAATAATTGTTCCACCAGTACCTAGAAGAGTTGCAGAGATAAAAGATGATGAAGTAAAAATAAAGAAGAAATCATGGAAAACAAGGATAGAAAGAGTTAATGAAGATATAATGCAGCATGGAGACTTTTCCAAGATGAACAAATACTATGATTTATATGGATCCTCTGACAGATTAAATCTAGAGAATGAAATGGTTACACATATGATTTTGACAAACAAGAAATTTGATACTATTCATGGAAAGATACTAGAAGATTTGTACAATAGACTTGTGAGAAGAAAGATGAGAGCACAAGAAGAAGATACTAAAATGAGAGAGAATGTGATAAGACAATTCTGTGACATAAGAGATGATGACCACCTTAAACAGATCCTCAAGCCACTTGAAACCCTATTAAGAACCAAAAGAAGAACTATACAAATAATGGGAGGTCAGTATGAACAAGTGAAGACTGAAACTGAATAGGTAGTTGTGAAAGTGCTAGCAGACTTGGTAGCAAGAAAAGATAGCAAAGATCAATTAGTTGCAGAACTAGTAGAGAAACAGAGTTTAGAATAGGCAAAGGCAACAGCAGAGGTAGTTGAAGTTGAAGATATTCCCTCTTCTTCTATAAACATTGGCACATAATCTATGGACATTGAAGGAACAAAAGTCACTTTAGATTCAGATGATGCGGTACTCAACAATTTGGATAACATTGTTGACAATTTGTCTTTGGGAGAGCAAGAAAAGAATATTGAAACAAAGACTACACGAACAGAAGAACAAATGGAAATAGAGGCCCATACACCTATTGAACCACAAGAAGACATCAGTCTTACTCCTAAGACTGGAAAGGAGAAATGAATAGGAACATTGATTGAAGATTTGAGAAAGGAGGTTAATGATGATGATCAATTAGAGTTGATCACTTCTTTGAACAAAATTATTGGAAAGAACAAGAAAGTTAAGAACTTGGAAGGTAGCTTGAAAGATTTGACTGAGAAGCTACAAAGTGTTATATGTACAAAATTCTTTGATTTAGACCCACTTGAAAGAGAAAAGATGGTAATAAATTCTTTTGATGTTGAGTTCACTAATTTGTTTGATATTGGTAAGGTTAAGGCTCAGGCAGCTTATGAAGCTGAGATGTTGTAGCATATAAGTTAGAATATCAAAAATGACATTGGTAGCCTTGATATACACATTAAGAACTTAAGGAAACATCTTGAGACTGGAA
Source organism: Chamaecyparis obtusa (assembly GCA_027943335.1). Classification (NCBI taxonomy): domain Eukaryota; kingdom Viridiplantae; phylum Streptophyta; class Pinopsida; order Cupressales; family Cupressaceae; genus Chamaecyparis; species Chamaecyparis obtusa. The sequence goes on from BSBK01004466.1 coordinate 296,023, forward strand.
AGTGTTTGTACATTCACTGTACAAAATCTAAAAATATAATAATTGAGGAAGAGAAGAAGATAAAAGAAAAGCAAGATGAAATTGTAGCAGAGACAAACTCAATGGCCAGCCCAAACATAAAGATCAGTGCAATTGAGAAAAAGATCAAAAAATTATGTGATGAGATAAGGAGTTTGAATGATGAGAAGAACAAGAAAATTATCAAGATAAACATCTTGAGAGAGCATGTCTCAATCAAGTTGACTATAATAGAAGAGTAGCTAGAAGAATGTCTTACTGCAAAGACATCATTTCAGAAGTTCAACTTTGAATCTCTTCAAGCTTGTCAGATTGCAACCTACGGATTGAGTACTTTACTAAATGTAGCAAAATCAATTAAGAAGGCATGGGAGAAATATTTTGAGACTTGGAAGTCATATTTTGTAGATTGTGTTGCAAGCCTACTGGCTCTAGAACAAGATAGTAAGGTAAAAGTTTTGACACAATTTTGTATATCCCTTTCCACCCTTTATTTTGTCATTGTTGTCAAAGGGGAAGAGATACTTATAAAATTGTCTATATATGATAAGGAAGGATACTCATATGGGGAGTTCTATGGAGTATTATGAAGTATTATAGATTATATGTATATTTTGAGGAGATATAAGGATAGTATACTTATTTTATACTATGGCCACAATTTTGATACAAATTTTGAGATTTTGACTTGTACACTTAGCCAATTTTCTCATATGTTGCCACCAATCACAAAGGGGGAGATTGTTGGTAATTTAGCTGAGGTATGTACATGGATGTTGTCATTATGGAAACATATGTTCCCTATGAAGATCACATAAGATGGAAATTAAGTATGGAAGATCACAGACTAAAATTGTCTAAGTATGAAATAGTGTTTTTAACAGAGCACCTGATACAGTTTGTTTTGGCGATGTTCACTGGAGCATGATCAAAGTTTGTGTAGTTGAACATAGACTCTATGGTGTGTAAGGATACCCCATCTCAATGTGCAAAAGAGTATAGATAGTACATACAAAGTTATGATTGTTTTACCGATGAGAAAGTTAAGCCGACAGAGCAGTTTTGATGGCAAAACTAGTAAATGAATTAAGGGATTATTTTTCTTGTCAAAATAGTGACTTAATATTATAAAGAGACAACATCCTAGATGTTTACTCTTGGACAAAGATATGCAAGCTGACTGGAAAAAGATATTATGTTTTTATCTTGTATAAAGATGTAATATTGTAATGTACCGAACACACTTGAAATGTAACTTGTGATAGTTGTATATTGTGACAAAGGTGAAAGTTGTTGATGCAAAGTTGTAAGCAGTACCATATTGTAATCAGTAATCATTTATATTACTTGTTTGGGTAGTGAGCTCATCTAGCAATCAGGTTTTGTATCTACAACTCCTAATAGGGTTGAGGCTTCTAACAAGGCCTATAGTCCCTTAACTAGGACTGATACACTATATGATTGTAACAAGCTCCTAATAGGTTCAACATCCTGAACAAGATATCTTTTGATTAGTGGATCTTTGTGGGTACCGTCCCCACCAGGGTTTTCCCTTGGCTAGGGTTTCCTTGAGAACATATCATGTGTTATGAGTTCTTTACATTTACTATTATGTATGCTATTTAGTTTCTTATGCTTTAAAGAAATCTGTTATATCCATAAGTGGGCAAAAGTAAAATTTTGTGAAATACTGATTCACCCCCCCCCCCTCTTAGTATTTCCTATTTCTAACAAATAACTCACTCACTTTTCCACTGGCTTGGTGTAATAGACTGGTCAACTGATGGACTGGTTCCATCCTATCCTTTATTTTGTCCTACCTATATTGTACAATCCTTGCTACAGTATCCAAGGATATATCTAGTCTTATTTTTTCTAAGTCCTTAGCAAGCTTATCAAGAACCTCTATATTTGTCTAAATAGGGACCTCAATCTACAAAGGAGGGGTAAGAACTACCTTTGAGGCTTCTTAAGGCCTAACCTTCAATTCAACCAACTCATCTTCCAATTGCTTGATATTCATCATTTTCAAGTCCCTATCTTTGGCCATTACACTTGCATTCTCAAATAGTTTTGCATACCTTTCAGACAACTGAGTTGTCTTTACTTCATTCAAGTTAGCAAAATGGGTCACTGCCTCAAAAACCTCAAGATCAATTGTATTTTTTGCATTCCATATAATTTTATTCCCTTCCGTCCAATCCTCTATACTTAGTAGAGATGGCTTTTGAGTCTTTGGGGCAATAGACAACATTGCAATAGCCTGGGATCTTGGGTCATAGCCACTTCCTCTTATCATTTCACCAATATGAACCTTATAGGATAGACTTCCCTTTGGTTTCTTTCTTATCTGATCAATGATAAAAGAAGAGGTCAAATCCCATCCTAGAGTTAGCAGCATTCCAGTTTATATAACCATTTCTCTGGCTTCATCTATAGTTATAGCATCAAGGCTAGGATCATAAGAGGCTAATGCTATCATGGTTTCTTAACTTTTCTCTACTCCCTTAGGCATAGCCTTAGCCACATCTTGTTTCTTTTTCCAGATAAGAAAATTCTTAAATTCATCACTCTTGATGAATTATTCATCACTTAAGAACTCCTCCTGATATACCTCTCTAATATCTTGTCCTGACCACAAGGACTATTCTTCATCTCCTTCATTAGTGGCCACCACCTTGCTGGCCCTTATTGTTTTCCTCAATTGGTGATGGTAAGCCCTATCACCTGGTACAAGAGTAGATGCTCTATCAATCCTCCTTTTCTATTTGTTCTACTTAGAAGGCTCTCCCTCTTCAAACCTCTGCTTCTTCAATGGTGGCTCTGGAAGGTCCTCTACCTCTAATTGGTCTTTAATAAGATCAATAACTAGTAAGTCTCCATCTTGTGGTGGAATATCTCCTTCTTGGGATCCATTAGACAAATCCTCTTGATCAGAAGATGAGTAGTCCTTTTTCTTTATTTTCTTTTGATCAATCAACCTTTCCAATTGATTTGATAGAGTGTCACACATCTCTATTATCTTGTTAATTCTTCTAAGTAGGGAAGGTTAGGGAAGAAATTGTCAAAAGGAATTTGGGCTCTCCTCAACTAAGTTTGCAAATCCTTTAGGTCAAAAAACCTGTTCCATCTTGTAGTGACCTCATCCTTCTCCTTAATATTCCTAATCATATCCTCCTCATCAAGGCCCTCATGTTCTCTATTGATGCCAATACAAGATATCAGTGTCAACCTTGTAGTCTTAATGAAACCCTCAGGGTCCACATGTCTACAAAAACTAGATACCATCTTAAATTGATTTAGCCAGGTGGTAATTTGTGGAAAATCCCTCTTACCAATCAAGAAATCACTAATTCTAAACTACCTAGGCATGAAAGTACCTTTCTTATTAGGGGCCAAAAGTTCTCTGTCTGTCCACATCAACTGCGAAAAAAATTCTAAAGAAGCAACTCTTGGTGGCACAAATTTTTGTAACAAATGTGGGGGTTGGGGGCAAGGGTAAACTCTTATAATTGTAGAATTTTCCCCTAAGAAGAAATCACCCCAATTATGGTTTCCCTCCCATTTGTCCTCCCATTGCATAGGTCTTAGCAGCCTTAGAACCTTAGGTGGTAACCTTGTAACATTGATGCCCAACCATCTCAGAATAGGAAAAATAATGAAGTTCTTGAAAACACAAAAGTCACACTTATTTGAAGTACTATTCCATACCCTTACCCATAGTTGTACTAGATTATGTTGATCTTGGAAGGTGAATTCTGGTTTCAACATATTCAAATCAAAACTATTGATATTGAGAAACAGAATTAAGTGCATCAACATAGAATAATGCAAGAACTTGATGGGCTTGTTACTTTCTTTGACAGACGTTAACCCTTCATGCATCCTATTGATTACATACTGGATGTAATCATAATCTATTTTTACTAGAGAATTTTGAATATCTAAAATCATCATCAAAAGATCAGCTGGCAAAAATTCTTCATCCCCATATATTCCCAATACTCTACACAACCCATAACAAGTCTGCTTCATATTGTAATGGAGGGATTTAAATTGGTAAGGGGCATTCATTTTATTAGGGAGGGGAGCTATATATGTGCCCTAGTTTGGGATATGCTTCACCATCTGGTCTTTTACTAACCGTATATTTTTTGTATACTTCTCTCTCTCTTGGCTCAGATTAATTTCAGTAGCGGAAAACATAAAAAAACTAAAAGCTTTCATGAAAGAACCCCTATTAAGAGTAACCAAAGGTGACTAGTCTGCCTTCCTAATTGTTTTGGAGATAGGATCATACAACCTAGCCAATGCAAAAATTAAGTCTACGTCTAAAAACACATCAAGGACAATCAATTTCCCTAAACCCAAAGCCCAAACATTACAAACAGGAACTAGCCCACCCCTATTTCGATAAAAATAACTGACAATAGTATAACCTAAGCAGGATGGTGTAACAAGATCTCTACAATGACCTATAACATCTTCAAAGACATCATCAAGAGCTCTTTTGTTCGGACTAGAATGAGGCAACAATTTGAGAAACTCGTTTGAATAATCTGGCTAGTTTATATCTTCCCCACCTTTCATTTTGGCTTCACCATTGGAAGAAGTCATGCTCAGCTCTAGATGACTCATTTTTTTCTACACAATTGCTCTCAATTCTACAAACTTGATTTTCTTGGCACTCAAAGGTTGCTTCAGAAAACACAATTCTCTTCAAATGACTTTGAACATAGAAAACAATGAGGTAGCATATTTATTGATGCAAATTGAAATGTGTACAATTGCCAAGATCATTGCAAATCTACCTCCAATTACTTCTTCATTGAATTCACACATCACCAATTTTCAAATCAGTGCTAGCCGATGTAGGGATGTTGATAGATAGATTTAAAAATTTGAAAACAAGGCAAAAAGTCAATGATTACGATTTGGTACTCTATCACCCTGCTTACGTGATAAACTGCTCCTTTAAAACTGATTGGATAGCCAACTACTTTTTCTCTAGCTCAATAGTGTACTTTATCCACATGGAAATGACCTTTAACCTTTCTTTATTATTTTCTTTAAATGAGCCCATTTCAGATAACTAGCGAATAACCTTACTCTCTAAGTCGCTAAATGAAAAGATAACCTTGGCTCACATTCAAAGAATTAGCAACCAAAGGCTTTGCTTATTCATGAAATCAATTTATTAACTCTTCCTCCATTCAGTGAACCATCGAACAAAGAAAACCTTGCCTAGGAAACTAATCATGGTCATAATTTGGAGAATTAGTGACAACGCTATCTCTAAATCTCTTAATGTTTCAGTTGACTGCTAATTTATTTTGAGATTTGGTGACCAAAAGCTTCACTTATTCACTGAATGGAAGCCTTAACTACATGTTTATTAGGAGAACTAGAAAATAAGCTTACTCTCTAGGTCACTGAATTCTTTCCCAACTGCCTGTTTCAAACCAAGACTTTGATTCAATCGTTGATCGTGACCTCAATCGACAGCCATCACTAATTCACTAAGACTATGAGACAATCATCTTTTGAATATGAGACTTAGCGAGAAAAGGGTTAAAACTTACTTGACTTCTTAGTTCACCCATTCATTGAATAATTTTCATCATAACCAACCTTTTAAGAGAATGCGCGACCACTTCATTCGCCAGATCGCTAGAAGATTTAGAACCTTGCCAACTTATTTTGAGATCACATGAACAACAGGGAAAACCACTTTTGTCCAATATTTTAAACCAAACTATTGGAGCTGCCAAACTTAGAGAACATAGAACTTATAACACAGTTACCAAATCACCAAATCAATCTATCTAGGACCCAAATACTTCAAAATTAAAACATAATCATTGATCATGTGGGTAATCAATGGTCCTCACCAGATCGCTAGATAATACAACTCTTAACCGCCTGATTCTAAGAATGAGAGAACACCACCATGCCAAGTCGCTAGAAGTTAATAGGAAACCATCGGGAAATAAGCGAACAGGAGACTACATACTCACCGGTTCATGCAAAGGTTGAGGTAATCACTGAACAACTTGGAGACTTAGCGACTAAAGAAAACATACAACACAAGTTTTACTCATTCACCAGTTCATTGAATAACTCAAAGACATAAAATAATACTACATGATTCAATGAACACTAGACATAAATAATCACGTGCATAATCAAAACACTTAAGTGGCCAAAAAGTAACAATGAAATATAAGGATTAGGGCAACTTAAGGGTTTTCACGAAGAAGCAAGATTTCTCAAAAGGGGAAAACCTAGGGCAAGGGTTTTCAGGCTTGATTGTAACAAGTTTGATGGATTTTTGAAAACCTAAACCCCAAAAATCAAACTTGCATAAGGCTTAGACCATGACTTGGAACTGAAAACCCACAAAACCTAAAAAAATCCCAACAGTGGCTCTATCTAAGGATGCTTGAATGCAAGGTTAAAGAAAGAACTTATGAATCTTTGGGAGGTAGACCACAAAACCATAACCTAAAACATGAAACAAACACACCAAAAAACCAACACACCTACACATATATACATATCTACCGCGGATGGAAAAGGAGAAAGAACTAACTGAAGAAATACTTTAGGAACTATCCATGCACTGGCAATTCCTATTCTCCACCATCCAAATTTTACAAAAAATATGAATCATTTCCATGATTTTGATGAATGACAAAAGGTCCCATCCACAAAGACTCAAATTTTTTGTGTTTCCCTTTGTCTTCAGCCCTTGCATTCCAATGAAGAACCATGTCACTTGGCTAGAATTTTCTCAAAGTTTCTCTTTTATCAAAAAGATATTTCCTTTTTTGTTACAACTTCACATTTTCCTTTTGTCCTTCCCTTCAGATCTCATCCAATTCAACCAACTGAATCATTTTGTCCTGCAATGGATCACTGATTTCTATACCTTCTTCCTGCATGAATTTGTATATTGCTAAGAAGTTGTTTACTGGTAATCTTGATTTCACACCATATACCATCTCAAAAGGGGACTTCCCTGTAGCTCTTTTCTCAGCAATCCTATCAGCCCACAATGCTAGTTTCAACTTTACATGCCAACTCCTTTTGTTCTTTTCTAGAGTTTTCTTCAAAATTTGCATGATACTCTTATTGCTAGATTCTGCCTGCCCATTTGCTTGTGGGTGGTAAGGGGATGAATAAGACAAAATTATTCCCATTTCTGAACAAAAATCAGTAATCTCTTGAGATCTGAAACTCATGGCATTATCTACAACCAATTTGACAGGAACACCAAATCTAGTGATTAGATTATTCATCAAGAACTTAATTACAACAGCACTAGTTGCCTTTTTAGTTGGAATTGCTTCAATCCATTTAGTAAAGTAATATGTAGCAACTAGAATCCAACTATGCCCCCCACTAGATTTCTCAGAGAATTCCCCAATAAAGTCCATACCCCACATAGCAAAAGGGGCTTTTGCAACCATAGGGTTCAACAACAAAGCACCTAAAAATTTTAGTTTATTGGAAAATCTTTGACATGGCTCACACTTTCTAACAAAAGAGTGAGTATCTTTGAACAATACAGGCCAATAGTATCCTACCCTTAAAATATTATGAGTTGTGGACCGAGTAGAATGATGTCCTCCACACAACTCGGAGTGCATTTCTTTCAATACTTTTTCTGATTGGTGTTTGTCCAAACAAAATAATAGAATCCCATCATTATCTTTCTAGTACAAATCACCTTGTATCATTACATACCTTTGGGCCTACAATCTCAAACTTCTCCTCTGATTATCATTCAACTCCTATGGACATTTAGCATATTTTATAAAATAAACAATATCTTTGTACCATGGTTGCATTTCAATGCTAGTGATTGTATCTTCATTAACAACAACACTATTCATTTCTATGAGATCCATGTTTTCCTCAATCATTAGTTTTGCAATTTCCAAACTTCTCACCAATTTGGTAATGTGGAGCTCAAGATCAAACTCTTGAATCCTATTGATCCACTTGCATCTTTTCCCTGTGACCTCACTTTGCACCAAAATATCTTTCACTGTTGCATGAGGTACATATGCATTAACCTTGGCACAAACAAGATAAGGTCTAAAATCTTTAACTACCTTAACTAGCATGTATGCTTGTTTTTGCATTAACTCTTAATTCAATTCAGCAGACTGCAATGACTTGCTAAAAAAGGCTATGGGATGTTCAAATGCTTGTTTATCCTTTTGTAATAGGACAACTGCAATAGTGTGAAAAGAGGCAAAGGAGAACAAAGAAAATGGTTTTGAATAATCAAGTGAGATTAAGACAGGGGCTTCTTGGATTGGTTGCTTAATTTTCTCAAAAGCTTGCTGAGTCTCACTATCCCAATTAAACTTTACATCTTTCTTTAGGAGTTTGACTATAGGCTTAACCATTTATGCAAAATTAGCAATGAATCTCCTAACAAAATTAATTTTCTCTAAGAAAGATTGCACACCCTTTATATTCTTAGGTGAAGGTACCTTCTTGATTTCCTCTACTCTTTCAGGGTCAATCCTGACTCCTTTTGACACTATATGTCCAAGTAACTTCCTCTCTGTCACAGCAAATTGACATTTTTTTGGGTTTAAAGAGACACCAAATTTTAGAGCTTTAACAATGACCTTTTCCAAATGACTAGAATGATCCTCAGTCCTTTTTGAATAAGTAGTTAGATCATCTTGGTACACAACCATAAGAAAATTGATCAATTCCTTAAAAGAAACATCCATTGCCCTTTGAAACGTAGCTCCTGCATTTTTTAAACCAAAAGGCATGCACACATACACATAGGTTCCCCATGGGGTTGTAAATGTTGTTTTAAACTGCTCTAATTCCTTGACCAGCACTTGATTATAGCCTGTGAAACCATCCATCATTGATAAAAGTTCACAACCAGTTACCCTATGTAGCATGGCTTCCATATTTGGCTGTCCATAATTATCTTTTAATGAAGCTACATTCAAATTCCTAAAATCAACACAAAGTCTTATCTCACCATTCTTGTTTTTCATTGGCACAAGATTTGAGACCCACGTGGAATTCCTAATAGGTTCAATGATACCAGCATCTCTCAATTTTGTCAATTCAGCCTACATCTTTGTGGATAGCAGGGGATTGATAGTTCTTTGTTGTTTTTCTAAAAGGCTTAGTATCTTCCTTGAGTGGAATTTCATGTTGAAAGAGGTCTTCTTTATAAGCCTTGAGATCATCACATGACCAAGCAAAAACATGCTTGTATTTTTTTAACAATCTTATCAAATTTCCTCTAACCTCCCTACTCAACCTTTTCCAAATATAGACTATTTGAGGGGATGTTTCTAAACCTAAATTTATTTCCTCTAAGTCCTCCATTTTAGTGTTAGACTTTTGAGACAAGTACCCATCATTTATTTTAAACATCCCTTCTAACTCCACTAACCCCTTTGGTATATGATTTGAAGGTAGTTGCACTATCTCATTTCCCATAATACATTATTTTCCTTCAACATAATGTTGGGCTTCATTAAAATCTATTTGTTTCCCATCATATTGATCTAGACCTTGAAGAAACCTTAAGATATCAATATCATCCTCAAATACTTGCCAATTATACACATTGTCAGGCACTGCAGGCCTACTTTTGACTTCCAACATAGACACACCAACAAGGGTAATATCATCATTTTTGAGAGAAACATTAGCAAGAAAGTCTTCCATAATATTATTAGACCTTTCTACCCAAAGTAGATTGAAAGCATCAAAAAACTGTAGTCTATCCTAGACAACATGTTTGTACAATTTCAATCTCTCATCCTTGGTAGTATATTTAGATCTTACTTGACCTATAACTAATTGGGAATCACCATGGACCTTTAGAAATTTGATACCATGATTTATAGAAATGTCTAATCCCAATATTAGTGCCTCATACTCAGCAGTATTATTAGTGCATTCAAAGGTCAATAGGATAGAGTACTTGAAAGTAATACCTGATGGGGAAATAGAAACAACACCAGCTCCTGATCCTTCCTTGGAGCATCCACCATTAAATTTTTTTTCCAAAGTCCATTTTTCTACAATACTAACTCATCAACTATTGGGTCTATGTTTTTCATCTGAGGTACTATCTCTTCAATCATGAAATTATTCATGCCAATATCTACAAAGCAGTTCAAATCTTCTGGTACAACTTTTTCAACCATGACAGAGGAACGGGGCTCCCTATACAATTTTACCTCAATCCCATTGAATGGGATAGTAGCATATGACAAATCCAATTGCAATTTTCCACCTACTACTACAACCCATTGCCTTGATAGTAGCATGCCATAATGGGGTTTTGTATCAACAACAACGACATCCATCTTGTATGTGGCCTCTAGGAATACAACAATCTTTACTTCAATTCCAATTAGGGTTCCTACAATAGGTACTACCATGTTATCCATAGCATAACACCTTCATTAGATGTGTCAACTTGAAATCCTAATTCTTTCATTACATGATAGAGCAGTATAGTTGTAGCAGCACCAAAGTCAATCATACAATTCTTTAACATAAAATTATTTACAATTAGTGTCACATAGAAAGGGTCAATAGAGGAAGGCTCTTGTGTCACAATAGTTCCAAGACACACATCAGAGATGTTATCAATTGAAATAGGCCCTTCTACTTAATTCACCTTCTCTTGCATGGTAGGAGCTATCCCTTATTCACTTATGAGAGCCAAGGCCATTGTCTTATGCTCCTTAATTTTCAACATTTCCAGTAAAGGAATGGAAACCTTCATTTGGGATAGGGCATGTCTCATATCAAAAGTAGGGGGATCAATAGAAATATCAGGATAATCCTTTTTCCTACCAACTTTCCTTTTAACCTTGTCAACAAGAACATCCTCACTCCTTTTCTCAGTTACAAGCCCTTTATTCTTGTTATTTACAACATTGGGCTTTGGGGAATCATTATTCTGAAGGTTATCCTTAACAAATACTAACCTAGGGACTCCTTGATTAGTATCCACCTTTCTATTTCTCAAGTTGTAAGAAGACTTGGCTTGAGTTATGGCAGCCACAGTTAGGGTTCTAATTTCCTCATCATAGGGTTTTCTCCATTGTTTCTTATCTGACCCTGATTCTACCATATGAGCTTTGCAATTATCATTATCAGACTCATCATGATCTGAGTGAGTAAATATTTGTTGTTCATAATTTGAGAGAAACCTCCTTTTATGATCAATATCAAGACAAATCTCTTCATCCTCTAAAGACAAAAAATCCCCCATTACTTCAGTAGTAAACATGTTAATAGCAAGCTTTTCAGATTCTTTGTAATCTCCTACATATAAATTATTGGCCTCTTCTCCCAAGGCCTGAGCCATAGCACACTGAAATGGTGAATGGGGCATGTTACAAGCCACACACCAAGGGGTATTCTCCACATTATGTGCTATATTTTTCTTCAAAGGATTTGGTGTATCTCTTCCCTTTTGGGGTTCATTATTTTCAGGAACAAGCCTCCCATCTTTCAATTTAGTCTTGTAAGGCATATCTCGTAAGTTAGGGGCTCTGTCCTACCTCTGATAAGGAGGTATTGGGTCTTGAAAATTCCTACCACCCTTATCAAACTTTATTGGGAAGTCTTCGGTAACACCAAATCCTTTATCCACTTTATCATCCTCTTTGGATGGCCTTGTAGGCTGTGACCTAGTTTCCTTCCACAACCTTCCCTCATGCCTCTTATACATTTGACCAGATGCCTTTCAGTTTCTTTCAATATTGATGGCCAATTTAAATGCATCCCTAAGGGTATGGGGACTCTTATCTCTTAGGAGATAAGACATTTTACCATCCATAGAATTGAAATAAGTGGTCAGGCAGACTGCATGATCCAACCTCAATACTTGAAATAATTTGTACATTGCCTTTTGGAATCTGCTATTAAATTTAGACATGCTCTCACTGTAATGCTTTTTGATATTGTTGAACTCATTGAGCATGTAGCTTGAATTCACATTCTACATATTTCTCCTTGAAGCATCTGAAAAACTCATCCCATGATGCAATACTATTCTCAAGCAAACCCCGATACCAATCTCTAGCATCTTCAACCAATGATTGAACAAAAAGCTTCATTATTACATCTTCATTCTCAATCTCATAATCATTAACTTTATCTATGAAAAATTTTAGGTGCTCTTTATAGGTAACCACATTATTTCTAGTAAATAATGGGATTTTCTTTCTAATGTCATTAGGGACAGCATTGGGTTGACTAGGAATACCGTAAAAAAATAAAGGTCTATATCTATCTAGATGAACTAGTCTCCTTAGGATATTTGGTTGGATCAAAGGGGTTGCTACAACATTTTGACAAGGTACAGTCCCCATTGTACCGCTATCTACAAGGGGAAATTGACTAGTATTCAAAGTTGGTCCAAGTATACTTTGTCCAAGATGAGGGGCTTGAGGATTTGGAAAAGAATTGCTAAACTGATTGGGTGGGATCATTCCTGATATAATAGGGATAGAGCTACTAGTAGATGTGTTTATATTAGCATGCAAGAAAGTAATCTTTCTCTTCATCTCATTTGCAGTAGCCTCCAATTCTAGTTTCTCTAACTAAAGAGCCAAATCCTCTTTAGCTTTTCTCGCCCTTTCCAAATCTTGGCTTGCTTGGGAAGGTATACTAGGAACAAAAACTTTCTTGGGCTCACTAATATTTACACCAACCATTTTTTGCTTTCCCTTATCAGGGATCTCTTTTGTGGCATTTCTAATGTCCTTGTTCCTCAGGATTTTAGATGGGTGCAATTGCCGGAGAACATGACTTGTTCCCTCAAACTCATCATGTTTAAGCTTAGCACTTTCAGACTAATTTCTTAAAACCTCCATATCACCAAAAAATTCTTATCTAAATCCTTAACATCTTGGTTCAGATCCTTAGCTTGAATCTCATTATTCCTAGTTTTTTCTCATCAAATCTTGCCTCTCCATGAGCAATTCATATATTTGTTGTTCCCTTACCTTCCTTCTATTAGCAATTTCTAGTAATTCTTTATGCTCCTTTTTCCTTAAAGCAATCACTTCTTCCCTCAATTTTTCAGAATCATATGAGGCAGTTTTAGTAGCAGAAGTTGCTACTAGTTGCTCTAGGGTTTCTCTAGCAGGGAAATAACCTACTTCTATGATTTCTTCTTCATGAGAGGGAAAGTGTACACTAGGCATGACTTTCTTAACATGTTCAGGGTCATCATAAGAAGAGGAGGCTTCATGGGGAAGTGGTGTAGGGACTCTATCTCTCGAAGGTCTTGGGGAATTAGCTGTAATATAATTTCTCCTAGACCATTGCTTTCTGCTAGGTGTACGAAGCTCATCACCCATATTATTCTTAGGGTGGTCTTTGAAATAAGATCTCATGAACCTTGGCCAAATCATGGTGTGTCACAACAAGATATATCAAAAATTTTACAAATACCAGTGACTGGTAAACATATATTATCAGAGTCACCACCCACTAACAAGTGGGAATAAAATTATCATGCTGGCCTATAAACATACAATGGATAGTATTGCACACATCTATTGTACATTCTTATTTAATCGTTCCCTAGCATAGTCACCAATTTTGTTACTGCTCAAATCTGCAGATGAATTACAATTCATAAAATCCTGACAAAACCATAACTCCAATAATCCCAATAGATGCATCTAACAAAATGCAAGCACTAAGGTATTAAGGCTATCAAACCTTCTTCACTTCAAGTATGAAACTCAAGTGGGTTTACCTATAATAATTCACTATTTTCAAATGAGGTTTTAATTGTGAATCAGCTCCTTCATTGTTATGCTATCCCTTTTAGAATTGACTCAATAAGATATCACAACTCTTAGTACAGCCCAAATTATCCTGATACAGAACACTATGATGAAAATTATGAAAGCAATAACATGGAATAGTGGCATAAGGACATTCATCCTTCTTCTTTTTGAGAGTTAAAATCAAGGAAGGATAACCTCTTTCTCGTGCTTCTTTAAAGCATTACAATATACATCCATGAATTTGTCATAGATGATTTTGATCATGACTAAGAAATAAAAGTAATATTATTCAATTATTTGTATCTTATTGGTGGTACAAATGTAAATATAGTTTAGACCAGTGCCTTATCTACTTGGGCATCAGAGTCAAACCCTATCTCCACAAGATTCTATCAAGACAGATATACTAAAACCCAAATGAAATGCTTGATATCCCATTCCTTTAATTCCTACACCTGCTTATCAAATTCATACATGGACAATGAATTCACAAAGACCCTCCCCTTAAGATTTTACTCTTTCATTGAAAAACCTTAAGTTTAAGCCCTATATTCACCTTGTGAACAATGCATTAAAAAGCCTTACAATTTAATGCATAAAAAAAAAACATCCATACACAAACACAACAAGTAGTAACAATAGAGTTTCAATATCTTTGTATTAATATTCAAAATGTATTAGTACAACATCACCATGACTTTAGACAAATAAAGTTCTATATCTTGGAACTTTCTTTACAAAATGTATTAACCACACCCGAAAAGAATAAAAACTTGCTATATATACCCATAGCCATCTTGGAATCTTCAAAAGGATTCAAAAAGCTTTGGATGGTTGTGTAAACAATTTTCACAAAAGACAAGTAGTACAAATCAAAATATTGAGACTACAATAATAGAAAGAAGTTCTCAACTACTTAACAATTTTACAAGTGGCACCTTCGTTTTAAGATATTTCAGAGCAGTTACATAATTTGTTGCATGAATGATGACCACCATATGGATAACTTACATCATCCCTTGTTTGAAACATGCTCTCCCTCAAATTCTAGATGAGGTGCCATTTGTACTCTATTCTCCTTCTTCTATCATTTGGGTAGCTGGCTTCTTCTTTTTCTTCTTTGTCAATTTGTCCCATGCTACCACATCATCATCAAATGGCCAATTGTAAGCCTGCAACTCCTGTAGTGATTTGACCTGCTGATCCCACATGGAATCAGTTACGCTTTTAGAATCTACTATAAACCATATGCAATCACTTTAAATTTTAAATAACCTGTGAATTATACTATTGCATCTTTCTAAATCCAAAGTACTATCACTGTTAAGGAAAGCATCCTGATTAATTATCATTTGATCCATTGATACTTTCCGCTCATCTATACTGACAATACCCCCACCATTATAATATATTGGAGGCAAGTACTTATTGCTACTCCCATCAAACATAGCCAACTTGGCTGCTATCTAGTTAGACTTACCTTTAAAGAACTTTGATACAGCACTTACTAAACCAATCTTTTCAAAAACCTCAGATACTACCTTAGGAATATCAGACCTATATTCCTACAAATCATCAAGCTTATCAAACAATGAGCTCCTCCCTGACCATGCACTAAAGATTGGCTCCAAAGTAGTCAAAAACTCATTCACTTTTCCACTGGCCTGGTGTAATAGACTGACTAACTGATGGACTGATTCCATCCTATCCTTTATTTTGTCCTACCTATATTGCACAATCCTTGCTATAGCATCCAAGGATGCACCTAGTCTTATTTTTTCTAAGTCCTCAGCAAGCTTATCAAGAACCTTTGTATCTATCTAAATAAGGACCTCAATCTACAAAGGAGGGGGAAGAACTACCTTTGAGGCTTCTTCAAGCCTAACCTTCAATTCAACCAACTCATCTTCCAATTTCTTGATCTTCATCATTTTCAAGTCCCTATCTTTGGCTATTACACTTGCATTCACAAACAGTTTTGCATACCTTTCAGACAACTGAGATGTCTTTGCTTCATACATGTTAGCAAAATGTGTCACTACCTTGGAAACCTCAAGATCAATTGTATTTTTTACAGTCCATATGATTTTATTCCCTTCCATCTAATCCTCTATACTTAGTAGAGATGGCTTTTGAGTCTTTGGGGCAATAGACCACATTGCAAAAACCTAGGATCTTGGGTCATAGCCACTTCCTCTTATCATTTCACCAATATGAGCCTCATAGGATAGAATGCCATGTGGTTGCTTTCTTATTTGATCAATGACAAAAGAAAAGGTCAAAACCCATCCTGGAGTTAGCAGCATTCCACTTGATCTAACCATTTCTCTAGCTTCATCTACAGTTATAGCATCAAGGATAGGATCATAAGAGGCTAATGCTCTCATGGTTTCTTCTCTTGGCTCTACTCCCTCAGGCATAGCCTTAGCCACATCTTGTTTCTTTTTCTTGATAAGAAAATTCTTAAATTCATCACTCTTGATGAATTGGTCATCACTTAAGAACTCCTCCTGATATACCTCTCTAATATCTTATCTTGACCACAAGGACTATTCTTCATCTCCTTCATTAGTGGCCACCACCTTGCTAGCCCTTATTGTTTTCCTCAGTTGGTTATGGTAAGCCCTATCACCAGGTACAAGAGTAGATCCTCTATCAGTCCTCCCTTTTTATTTGTTTTTCTTAGAAGGCTCTCCCTCTTCAAACCTCTGCTTCTTCAATGGTGGCTCTGGAAGGTCCTCTACCTCTGATTGGTCTTTAATGAGATCAATAACTAGCAAGTCTCCAACTTGTGGTGGGCTATCTCCTTCTTGGGATCCATCAGAGAAATCCTCATAATCAGAAGATGATTAATCCTTCTTTTTCTTTGTTTGCCTATGATCAATCAACCTTTCCAATTGATTTGATGCAGTGTCATGCATCTCTATCATCTTGTTAATTCTTTCTAAGTAGGGAAGGTCAGGGAAGAAATTGTCAAAAGGAATTTGGGCTGCCTTTAACTGAGTTTGCAAATCCTTTGGGTCAAAAAACTTGTTCCATCTTGTAGTGACCTCATCCTTCTCCACAATATTCCTAATCACATCCTCCTCATCGAGGCCCTCATGTTCTTTGTTGACACCAATACCAGGTATCAATGTCAACCTTTCAGTCTTAATGAAGCCCTCAGGGTCCACATGTCTGCAAAAACCAGATACCATCTTAAATTGATTTAGCCAGGTGGTAATTTGTGGGAAAGCCCTCTTACCAATCAAGAAATCACTGATTCTGAACTACCTAGGCATGGAAGTACCTTTCTTATGAGGGGCCAAAATTTCTCTGTCTATCCACATCAACTGCGAAAAAAATTCTAAAGAAGCAACTCTTGGTGGGACAAATTTTTGTAAC
Organism: Chamaecyparis obtusa; assembly: GCA_027943335.1. Lineage (NCBI taxonomy): Eukaryota > Viridiplantae > Streptophyta > Pinopsida > Cupressales > Cupressaceae > Chamaecyparis > Chamaecyparis obtusa. Next base: position 313,248 of record BSBK01004466.1, read on the forward strand.
AAATGTGGGGGTTGGGGGAAAGGGTAAAGTCTTATAATTGTAGAATTTTCCCCTAAGTAGAAATCACCCCAATTATGGTTTCCCTCCCATTTGTCCTCCCATTGCATAGGTCTTGGCAACCTTAGAACCCTAGGTGGTAACCTTGTAACATTGATGCCCAACCATCTCAGAATAGGAAAAAAAATGAAGTTCTTGAAAACACAAATGTCACACTTATTTGAAGTACTCTTCCATACCCTTACCCATAGTTGTACTAGATTATGTTGATCTTGGAAGGTGAATTGTAGTTTCAACATATTCAAATCAAAACTGTTGATATTGAAAAACATAATTAAGTGCATCAACATAGAATACTGCAAGAACTTGATGGGCTTCTTACTTTCTTTGGCAGACATTAACCCTTCATGCATCTTGGTGATTAAATACTAGATGTAATCATAATTCATGTTTACTAGAGAATTTTGGATATCTAAAATCATCATCAAAAGATCAGCTAGAAAAAATTCTTCATCCCCATCTATTCCCAATGTGCTACACAACCCATAAAAGGTCTACTTCATATTGTAATGGAGGGATTTAAACTGGTAAGGGGCATTCATGTTATCAGGGAGGGGAGCTATATATGTGCCCTACTTTTGATATGCTTCACCATCTGGTCTTTTACTAACCGTATATTTTTTGTGTACCTCTCTCTTTCTTGGCTCAGATTAATTTTAGTAGAGGAAGACGTGAAAAAACTAAAATCTTTCATGAAAGAACCCTTGTCAAGAGTAACCAAAGGTGAATGGTCTACTTTCCTAATTTTTTTGGAGATAGGATCATACAACCTAGCCAATGCAAAAATTAAGTCTATGTCTAAAAACATATAAGGGACAGTCAATTTCCCTAAACCCAAAGCCCAAACATTACAAACAGGAACCGGCCCACCCCTATTTCGATAAAAATAACTGACAATAGTATAACCTGAGCAAGATGGTGTAACAAGATCTTTGCAATGACCTATAACATCTTCAAAGACATCATCAAGAGCTCTTTTGTTCAGACTAGAATGAGGCAACAATTTGAGAAACTCGTCTGAATAATCTGGCTAGTTTATATCTTCCCCACCTTTCATTTTGGCTTCACCATTGGAAGAAGTCATGCTCAGCTCTAGTTGACTCTTTTTTTTCTACACAATTGCTCTCAATTCTACAAACTTGATTTTCTTGGCACTCAAAGGTTGCTTCAGAAAACACAATTATCTTCAAATGACTTTGAACATAGAAAACAATGAGGTAGCGTATTTATTGATGCAAATTGAAATGTGTACAATTGCCAAGATCATTGAAAATCTACCTCCAATTACTCCCACATTCAATTCACACATCACCAATTTTCAAATCAATGCTAGCCGATGCAGGGATGTTGACAGATAGATTTAAAAATCTGAAAACAATGCAAAAAGGAAATGATTATAGTTTGGTACTCTATCACCTTGCTTACGTGATAAAATGCTCCTTTAAAATTGATTGGATGGCCAACTACTTTTTCTCCAACTTGACAGTGTACTTTATCCACATGGCAATGACCTTTAAGCTTTCTTTATTATTTTCTTTAAATGAGCCCATTTCAGAGAACTAGCGAATAAGCTTACTCTCTAAGTCGCTAAATGAAAAGATAACCTTGGCTCACATTCAAAAAATTAGTGACCAAAGGCTTTGCTTATTCATGAAATCAATTCCTTAACTCTTCCTCCATTTAGAGAACTGTCGAATAAAGAAAACCTTGCTCAGGAAACTAACCATGATCATAATTTGGAGAATTAGCAACAACGCTATCTCTAAATCTCTTAATGTTTTAGTTGACTGCTAATTTATTCTAAGACTTGGTCACTAAAAGCTTCGCTTATTTACTGAATGGAAGCCTTAACCACATGTTTAATAGGAGAACTAGTGAATAAGCTTACTCTCTAAGTCACTGAATTCTTTCCCAACTACCTGTTTCAAACTGAGACTTTGATTCAACTATTGATCTTGACCTCAATCAATGGCCATCACTAATTTGCTAAGACTATAAGACAATCATCTTTTGATTATGAGACTTAGTGAACAAAGGGTTAAAACTTACTTGACTGCTTGATTCACCCATTCACTGAATAATTTTCATCATAACCAACCTTTTAAGAGAATGCACGACCACTTCATTCATTAGATCACCAGAAGATTTAGAACCTTGCCAACTTATTTTGAGATCATGTGAACAATAGGGAAAACCACTTTTGTCCAATCTTTCAAACCAAACTATCAGAGCTGCCAAACTTAGAGCACATAGAACTTATAACACAGTCACCGAATCACCAAATCAATCTATGTAGGACCCAAATACTTTGAAATTAAAACATAACTGTCGATCATATGGGTAATCTATGGTCCTCACCAGATTGCTAGATAATACAAGTCTTAACTGCCCAATTCTAAGAATGAGAGAACACCACCATGCCAGGTCGCTAGAAGGTAACAAGAAACTACCAGGAAATAAGCAAATAGGACACTATATACTCGCTAGTTTGTGCAAAGGTTGAGGTAACCACTGAACAACTTGGAGACTTAGCGACTAAAGAAAATATACAACACGGGTTTTACTCATTTTTTAATTTACAATTACATTTATACAAGTTATTAAGATTAATAACTTTCCAGTTGGCTATCATATTACAAAATAACTTAATTCAAGGTTTAACATGTAGGATGTCATCCCTTTATATTGTTAAGTCATTATTTTGATAAACAAAATAATCCCTTAACTCTTTACCAATTCTGTCTTCATATTTTATCCTGTCGGCTTAACACTATCTTTAGAAAAACTATCATAGCTTCTTTCGTACATGTAGTACTAACTTGCACTCTAAGATGAGTCTTCAATAGTCACCATAGAGTCTATTTTCAAGTGTGCAAGCATTGAACTTACTCCAGTTGACATCACAAACAAAAACTATCTTCAGGTTCACTAGTAAAAACACATTGTATCATACTTAGACAATTTTGCATTGCACTTTGACATACTAGCTCTCTGACCTTTGCGATCTTCATGTAGATCATATGTTTCCATAATGACAACATCTATGTAACCAACTCAGCCAAATTGCCAACAATCTCCCCCTTTGTCATTGGTGGCAACATATGAGAAATTTGGCTAAGTCTTACAACTTCAAAATCTCAAAATTTTGGCCATAGTATAAAATATATATACTATCCTTATAACTCCTCAAAAATATTATCTCTAATATAGTACTCCCCCTAAGAGTATCAATCCTTCTCATTTTCTTATCAATTTTCTACTATATATCTCTCCCCCTTTGACAACAATGACAAAATAAAGGTAAGGAGGGTTACAAAATTGTATTCACAAAAAGTTATACCTTAATTCAATATTGCAAAGCCAGTAGGCTTGCAACACAATCTACAAAATCTTTCTTTATAGCCTCTAACTCCTTCTCCCATGATTTCTTAAAAGAATCTACCACACTGAATAGTACGCATAATCCATAAGATGCTATCTCACATGCTTGGAGGTTCTCAAAGCTAAACTTTTGAAAATATGTCTTAGCTAAAAGACATTTTTCCAATTGCCCTTCAATAATGCTTAACTTCATAGAAGTGTTCTCTCTTAAAAGAGTGAATCTTTTCATTTTCCTATCCTTTTCATCTTGCAAAATTCTAATTTCATCATATAACTTACAAATTTTCTTTTCAACATTAGATACCTTTACATTGGGGCTTGAAAGAAAGTTAGTTCCATTCTAAATTTCTGGTTCCTTCATCTTCATCTTCTGATCTTCTTCTGCTATCAAGGTCTCTGATTTTGTACACTGGATGTACAAGGATTTTCCTCTTTCCAAATTCTTCCTCAATTCCTTTATACATATATCAAGATTGTTGATATCATTCCTGATATTCTGGCTAATGTTCAAAAGTGTTTTGGCTTCATAGGTTGCTTGAGCTTTCACTTTTGTTATATTAGTTAAATTTGTGAAGTCACTGTCAAAAGTGTTCATCACTTTCTTTACCTTCTCCAGAGGGTCATCTTCCACAATTTGTGTAGTTACAATGCCTTGTAACTTCTCAGTAAGTTCCTTCAAACATCCTTCAAGACTTTTTACTTTCTTGTTCTTTCCAATGATTTTGTTCAAGGATGTGATCAATTCCATTTGATCATCATCATCTACTTCCTTTCCCAAATTTTCAATCAGAGATCCAATCTGATTCTTCTTTCTAGTCTCAGGAGTAAGACTGATACCTTCTTTAGTTGAAATAGGTATTGGTTTTTCTATCACTCTAGGTTCTACAACTGTGGTCTCTATTTTCTCTTCTCCTTTGGTGGTTTCCTACTCTTCAAAAGCAGAATTGTCAACAATGTTTTCTAGATTCTTGAATACATTATCATCAGTATCCAAGGTGATCTTAGGTCCTTCTACATTCATGACTCCATCTTCAATGTTTATGGCTGGTGGAGAGGGAATGTCCTCTTATTCTATTTCACCTACTTTCTCTGCTACAACTGATGGTTCTCCAACATTCTCTGACATAACCTTGATAATTGCTTGCTCTATTTCTTCATTAACTTCTTCATATCTACCTCCCATAATCTAAATGGTTCTCTTCTTGGTTCTCAAAAGGGTGCTTAAAGCTTTCATAATTTGACTGAAGTGTGTTTCATCTTTTATAACACAAAGCTTTCTTACAAGATTTTCTCTAATAGATGTGTCTTCTTCTGATGCTCTCTTCTTCCTATTCACAAGTTTATTATACAAATCATCAGGTATTGTACCCTAAATTGTATCAAACTTCTTATTAGACAAAATCATATGCTTTACCACTACATTTTCCAGATTTAATCTCTCTGCATAATCATAGAGATCATAATACTTATTCATTCTTGTAAAGTCTCCATCTTCAATGATCTACTCATTCAGCTTCTCAACTCTAGGTTTCCAAGTTTTCTTCTTAATAGAAGTGAAATCATCTTTGATTTCTGCAATTTTCCTTGGAATTGGTTGCACTTATGTTTTCTTCCTTTTACCTGGTCCAGTATCACTCTCTTTTACTCTTTTGCTAGGTGTGGAGGAAGTGGATCTAGTGGATATCTTTTCTTCTTGATCCTTCTCAATTTCTTCCACTTTCACCTTGTGTTTCTTCCTGTTGTGCTACAATTGATGATAGGGGTGGAATAGACAAAACTTCTTTTAGTCCAATATCTCTGATTGCTTCTACTATTTTCTTTGCTACCAAGAATTCATGCTCAGTCATCCTTGTATCTTTTAGGATTTTCTTGATAGTCCTCTCAACTCTTTTCTTTGACTGCTTCTCTTCAAGTAAGGTCTTTGCGGAGTTGAAGTTCTCCTCAAAGGTTCCAAACCTATTACATTGGGTGTCCAACTTACACTTAAGTAACCTACTCACATACTCTTTTGTCTCTACCTCAGATATCTAATAGCCAAGAGGGTCTATGAACTCTATTCTAGGTTCTACTGCTTCAATGTAGGTAAAGTCACTATCGACCATGAAACATATCTCATTTTATATTTCTCCACAAGAGACTATGGGATCCTTGATCTGCTAGACACTATATCCTGAAATGTCTTGATTACCAATGCTGCACTCTCATTCACTTTATCAATAACATGCCTCCTATACACTAGGTTAATCCTTTCCATTGTAGTTTGCCCATCATTCTAGTCATTTCCAATGGTGTAAGGAAATCTGCTCAATAGATGAAAAAACATATAGGTGATGAAGGATGAGAATCTAAACTATGTATACTTAGTTTTCTTAATCTTTTCCAAATTCTCAAATAGTTGAATTCTCAGAATCTCATACATATCAACTTATACTTTATCAACATAGATTAGATAAGCTGGGTGTATCATTCCAGCTACCATGTCATCCTCTCTTGAGTTTGCACAAAACTTAGTGGTTAGGATCTTACATAAATATCTAACATCATCCTATTGAATCTTACTAATCATAATTCCTCTACCATTATAGGATGAATTTGTGTTGTCTATGACTATTTTCCTCATGTTCTTCTCATTTAAAGGAATGGCTCTAGTTTTAGATAGTCCAGTAACTTCATGTATCAAATCAACTATGATATCTATCACTCTATCTTCTAACCAAAACTTCCCATTATGAATTCTGCTTAGAATAATCTTAGTACATTCTTCATTATCAAATTCATACTATAATGCATACTTAATGATCTCATTATCTTTCAAATGTTCAAATCCTTCTTTCAATGTCATGTCCTGATTGTAGATCTTCTGATATTTTTTTGGTGAAATAAATATCATTGATAGTCTCTAGTTTGCATCCAAGATAACTTCTAACATTCTCTAGATGTAAAACTCCATTTGGTATGGATGATAAAGCTAACCTAGGATCATCTTCTAAGGGTTCTATTGGTTCCCTTTTCATATTAGGTCTATTTTTATCTTTGAAATTGTGAATTAACAAAACATCCATGATTTCCTCTAATTCCTTTACTGCTTTAAAGATCTGCCATGTAAAATACCTTGATTTCATGATTTAGGGCTTGCGTAGATTCAGCACAAAATTCTTCTCCAAATCCATGCAAAATGCTTCCAATCACTACTCTTTGATCTCCTTAACACTTGAATTCTCTTTGATGATCAAATAATACAAATCATGACCTTTTATTAATTCAATCTCACTTAGATCTGACATCGCATTCAATTCTTTTGCTGCTTCTTTCCAAAAAGTTGTTTATGCTAACCTACAAAACTTAAAACTTCTTGCAATCTCACAAAACATAATATTTTTCTTTGTGCTCTTAACCATAACATTAGAACATCATATACTACCTTGCATTAACTACACAAGACTCAACCCATCATATATCTACTTCTACACTAATCTAAGTTCCTACTCTACTGCAATTTTCATAAATTAAATACTTTGAGATGAGTTAGGTAAAGATTCATTCTTACCTTTTCATATTTCACCTTCCTGATTACCTTCAATGTTGAATATGTCTCCTTGGTCTATGCTTTTGATAAACTTCACTTCATCTAAATTACTATAGCATCCTTTCTGACTGTTACTTGCATCTTCATTTCTTCTTGCATGACTTCTAGGGTTAGGATTGTGTGTGTAAAAATTGTACCTGATCTGTAGACACAACACTTCAGTAAAACATTAGAGGTTAGCAAAAATCAAAATCATGCAAAATTGAAATCTACTCTAACCAAGCAATTTACTACCTTCTAGTAGGTGCAAGATTAATGTTCTCAGATTGTTATCGAGATCGGTGACCTAGATGACACCTAAATGAAGGATTTGAATGCAAAAATGATATGAAATATGAATGCAATTAATCTATATTTTTGATATTTTCTATGCAATAATATGATGAAAACTGATATGAATCTATGTTAATATGAAAATTGATATGCAATGCTAATCTAGAAATGATATGATAAGAGAATGAAAATTCTAACAATAATATGAAAGCTATGAATTTGAAATTGATCTCACAAAGCTTCAACTCCCCAAATTTATCTTTCAAGCTCCAATTGTGCAAATTCTCCAAATCTGATATGCTATGATTCCTGTAGAGTAATCTTCTACATATTTCATCCATTCCATCTTCTCTCTTTGATCTTGACAATGTTGATCTATACACGAACATTTGGCTATCTTGTGAGCTATCTTATGATGATCTTGCTTTCATTCCCTTCCTATTTAGCCTTCATGTCTATCTTCCTCCATTCATTTTCACCTATCGCTATCCTTTTCCCCTTTGGTCTTGATCTAATAAAAAAAGAAAAAAGATAGTAAAACACAGTGCTATGAAGCCTCTTGACATGTCTACTCCTTTGGATTGCATCCTTTCCTGCTGTTGCATTATGATTTTGTGACTTATCCTATGCTGGCCTTTCATTGCTTGTCCCAATGTGCTTTACATGATAATTTTCCCCTAGCTTGGGTTTTCTTGAGGAGTTTTCCCTTGAGGATTTCTTCCCTTCATTCTCCTTCATTCTCTTGTCTTCCATCTCTTCCACCAGCTTGCCAATCCCTCTTGTTCTCCACCTTGCTAGACATTGGGACTGCACAATATGATCTTGCTTGGGAGTTTGCAATGGAAAAAGATGTTATCAAATATACCAAGTATCAGAACCAATATCAGAACAAGTATCAGAACAAGTGTCAGAACTAGTATTAGAATAAGTATTAGAACAAGTATCAGAACTAGTATCACAACCAGTGTCAGAACAAGTATCAGAACACCTATTAGGGCTACACCTTTCACTTTAGTTTATGGGTCTGAAGCGGTACTACCTATTGAGGTTGAAATCCCATCACTCTGAATTAGAATGCATGGTCTAGTAACTAATGATGACTATAGAGTGTCTAGGTTACAAGAACTTGAACTACTAGATGAGCGTAGACAAGTAGTGTATGATCATCTCAGAGTATATCAGAAGAGAATGTCTAGAGGATACAACAAGAAAGTCAGACACAGAGAATTTTAGGTTGGTGATCTAGTCTTGAGAGAAAATCCTAAAAATCAATCCCATCGAGAACGCAAGGGGAAGTTTGAACCCAAATGGCTGGGTCCCTTTGTAATCACTAGTACTTTTGGCTTTGGTGCCTATCAACTCTCAATGACTAAAGGAGAATAGCTCCAAGAACCAATCAACATTCTCCATCTGAAGAAATTCTATGCCTAGGGCATTCAGTCTATGGTAAAATGTCCTGAAAAAAAATCTTAAAAATTGGAAAAAGTCCTGAAAAATGAACATCTTGGTGAAAACCTAGCAATAGGTGCCTTGATGATTCCTGTAGAGTAAGTTTGCAATTTGCGAGATATGAATTATGAAGAGCTGAGCCTTGGTTTTATAGAAATCCAGGGCTTTGGAGGTGCATGAGAAAAAACCATAAATCACTCAAATAACTCAGCTTGATTTTTGAGTTATTTTTAAATAACAGATAATTAAGTCACAAAAATCATGCAAAAGCATAGTTCAACTCGAATTAGAAGTTTAGATCAACTTTAAAACTCAAAAAGATGTTGAGTTTCAAAAAGCTAACAACTTGCATTGATTTTCCAATTTGAGTTTAACTGGTCCTTGAATGTGCACATGGATAATTATGATTTAATAAATAAATAAAGTGATTTATGCTCAACTTAACTGATTTTTGAAATAAAATAATTAATTTATGGGTTAATTAACTATTTTATCAAACTTTTATTAAAAACTATATTATTAAGTAATGACAACTTGCTTTAATTAATTAAATAAGAATTTAATCAATCATTCATAGGATATTGGATTTATTGTCAAAATTAAATAATACAATTAATAATAGATAGAATTAAATTTAATTACACAATTAAGTGGCAAGATATTAAATCTAATTAATTAAATATGAAAATATTCAATTAATCAAACTTAGGATAAATGTGATTTATTGCCAAATAATCATTAAATTAAAGATAATTAAGATAATTAGGAATATTGCTAGGAATATTCCCTGATGCAAAATTTAAGATAATCAATTAGGATTCGATGATGTTTAGATGTGCCTTAGGTTAGGACTTTAATGTCGATTTCATTCGAATTGTTGATATAGAAGATTAATGAACTTATAGCCCATTTTTGGGGTATTAAAAGGATTGGTATGAAAAACTCTATTCTTCATTCTGCAAAACCTTGCTGTGTGTCCAATCTTGTTGCATATCTGACAAACTATTCCATTGTTCCCATATCTTGGTCCAGGCTGATTGATCTGTGATCTACAATTTCTAGCAATGTGTCCAACCTTGTTGCATCTATAACATATTACTCCATTTCTTCTATTCATATCTTCAGTAGGTTTCTTATCTGCATTGTTAGTATTCCTAAACATTCTAGTACTATTATTATTCTCAATAAATTTAGGTTTCCTGCATTCAATAGCTCTATGTCCAAAACTATGACAATTATAACAATAACCATTAAGAGGTTTGAATTGCTTACCTGTGCAATCTCTCTTCATATGACCAATAGTATTACAAGCAAAACATCTACCTTTGAATTCTCTTTGCATACCTTTGGGTGAATCCTCTTGCTTAGGTGATTCTTCTTCCTTTGGTGTATCTTCAGATTTGTTAATCTCATCAGACTTCTTCTCATCTATGCTTTTAGATATTTTCAGATCTAGTTCCTTGCTTTCTTCATTTGCTTTAAAAGTGTTGAATCCAAGACCAGTATTATCATAGAATAGTTTTTGATAAGATATTTGTTCATCAATCTTCTCACTAGTTTAATATAGTCTTTCAAGTTGTTTCTTAGATTGAGTTAGTTCACCTTTCACAATTGCATTTTATTTCTCAAGTTCAGCATACTGCAAATTGACTTTCTCAATTTCAGATGTTACTTTACCAAGTTTATATTTTCGTCCTTCATTTTCAATCTTTATACTTTCATTCTCAGATTTTAGATTTGCTTCATTCTTTCCATTTCCATCTTTCAAACTAAGCTTCATATTTGCTATCTTTAGTTCATGCTTAAGGATCTCATTTTCTTTTTCTAAATTGTCATCACAATCTTCAATGAAAACTTCAGATTCCTTTTCAGATTTCAGAACTTCCAACTTGTTTTTTAGTTTCTCAATGAGGTTCTTTGCATCATCATATTTTATTTTTAGAATATCTCTTTCATCAATAAGCATATCAATCTGTTCAAGAGTTTCTTCAAGATTCTTCTGTAGTTGATCCATATCCATAGAGATCTTACTCAAGCTGTTAGGCTTTCGTTGAATGATTCTTTTATGAGTAACTAAGCTCCGATACCAATTGTTAGAAATAGGGAATAATGAGAGGGGGGGTGAATCAGTATTCTACAAACTTTATCTTTTGCCCAATTATGGATATAATAGATTATCTTTACACATGCATAACATAAGAAGCTAAAAAACATGCATAGCAATAAAACTAAAGAACTCATAATACATAATTTGTTCACGAGGAATCCCTGGCCAAGGGAAAAACCCGGTGGGGATGGTACCCACAAAGATCCACTAATCAAAAGTATCTTGTTAAGTTTGTTGACCTTGTTAGGAGTCTATTACATGCATATAGTGTCTCAGTCTTGATTAAGGGACTATAGGCCTTGTTAGAAGCCTCAACCCTATTAGGAGTTGACAGTATAAAAAGTGATTACCAGATGAGCCCACTACAGAAACAAGTAATGTACAATATTTACTAATTACAAAAGTAGGTCAAGGTACATAAATTTATACTACTTGCATCAATATCTTTTCACTTCTCTTTCACTATCACTATTACATACATTCGTTCCTTCATCATCCATATATCTTCTTACAATTTACAATTACATTTAGACAAGTTATTAAGATTAATAACTTTCTAGTCGACTATCATATTAAAAAATAACTTTATCCAAGGGTTAAGATCTAGGATTTCATCCCTTTATATTGTTAAGTCATTATTTTGATAAACAAAATAATCCCTTAACTCTTTACCAATTCTGTCTTCATATTTTGTCCTATCGGTTTAACACTGTCTTTAGTAAAACTATCATAACTTCTTTAGTACATGTCGTATTGAATTGCACTCTAAGATGAGTCTTCAATAGTCACCATAGAGTCTATGTTCAAGTGCACAAACACTGAACTTACTCCAGTCAACATCGCAAACAAAAAATCTCTTCAGGTTCACTGGTAAAAACACATTGTCTCATACTTAGACAATTTCGCATTGTGCTCTGACATACTATCTCTCTGACCTATGTGATCTTCATGTAGATCATATGTTTCCATAATGACAACATATATGTAACCAACTCAGCCAAATTTCCAACACTCTAAACTCCTATGTTCTATCTCTTATCAAAACTGACTCCCTAAACTCTAACAAAATGAGTACATTTATACAAGAGGCTACCGAACTAAGTTGGCCTTCAGATCCATAATCGACAAAAGGGATGACCAAATCTAGGTCCACATGCTTCCCAATAATGGATACTAGCATTAAATCTATGAATTATAATAAATGCACAAGTTAGCCTCAAAGGAAATCCAAATAAACCCATCAGTAAACAAAGACAATGAAGCACCAGACAATCATCACTAAGCACTAGGGAAAATCACCGAGTGCTATAGAGATAACTGACCAACACTAGCAAAAAAAGGAAATCAAGCAACACCTAACCAAATCAGTCAAAGTAGGAACTAAGCAACACAAACAAACTCAAAATGTTTTTGGTGACATAGGATTGCCAAGTACCCGAGATGTTCCTGCATTAGACACCTGGGGTTATTTGAAAATGATTCTCTAAATCATTCAGTATGTATGATCTAATCTACATCCAAGCTAGACTATGAAATCCATGGACTATCTTTAATTGGTCTATTCTTTCAATTTATCAAATATTCCATATATTGTTTTCCTCTTGTACTTTTGCCAATTCTTTTTTCCAAAATATGCTCAACTTCTTCATTTTGCTTCTTAGGATAATCCATTGATCTTGTCATGTCTTCATTAGATTCATGATACTCATATAAATCAGCAATGTTGAAAATAGGTAAAATATCCATGTCATTAGGTAACTCAACTTCATATGCATTTCCATTGTAAAATTTTCTCAAAAGCTTGCAAGGTCCAAACTTCTTCATCTTCAGCTTCCCATATGTTCCAACAGGAAATCTACCTTTTCTCAAATGAACCATTACTTCATTACCAACATCAAAATTCTTGTCTTCTTGATCTATCAGCTCTATCATTGTATTTTTGGTTACTCTTTTCCAGCTTATGTTTCACATCTTCATGCAATGTCTTCATGTATTCAGAAAATTTTACTCCTTCAACACTTCTCTTTCTTTCATTAGCAATGTCTCTCAAATCAGATATACCTCTCAGTTGTATTCCATTGACAATCTCAAAAGGTGTTTTTCTAGTAATCCTATTCACTGAATTATTGTATGCAAACTCTTATTGTGCCAACACAGAATCCCAATTACTTGGTGTGTCTCCAACTAAACATCTCAAAATATTTCTCAAGCTTATGTTCACAACTTCTGTCTATCCATCGGTTTGTGGGTGCAATGTAGAACTATATTTCAACTTAGTGCCAAATTTTCTTCAAAGGGTCTTCCAAAAGTATCTAACAAATTTGCTATCTTGGTCAGAGATAATACTCCTTGGCAATCCATGCAATTTGACAATTTCCTTAAAGAAAAGATCTGCTACATGTAATGCATCTGATGTCTTTCTATAAGGTATAAAATGTGCCATTTTAGAAAATCTATCCACAACAACAAATATAGAATCATTACCTCTTACTGTCTTTGGTAAGCCAAGAACAAATTTCATACTGATGTCAATCCAAGGTTTCACAGGCACAACAATAAGTGTATACAATCCATTATTCTAACTTACTCCTTTTGCAACTTGACAAACTCCACAACTTTTCACAAATTTCTGAACATCTTTATACAACTATGGCCAAAAGTATTTCTCCTTAAGAAAGTTCAATGTCTTATAAATTCCAAAATGTCTAGCCAAGCCACTACTATGTTTCTCCTTTATCAAATTAGTTCTCATTGGTCCTCTCGGTATACACAACTGAATACCTTTAAACAACATAACTTCTTGAATGAAATATTCTTCCCATTTAGTACTTGGTTGATCTTGAATAGGTGCTCTAAACTTTCTCCATGGCTCAGAAAAATCAGGATCAACTTCATAAGAATCTCTCATGTCATCAAAGCCAAGAACTTGAATTTTCATCTTAGTCATCAAAGATCTCCTTCTACTCAATGCATCAACAACTTGGTTAGTGATTCTAGTCTTATGATTTATCACAAATGTATAACTCAGCAAGTACTAAACCCATTGCATATGTCTCTGATTCAACTTATTTTGACTACCCAAATACTGTAAATCCTTATGATCGATATGCAACATAAATTCACTAAGTATCAAATAATGTCTCCATTTCTTCAGGGCTTGAACAATAGCATAGAATTCTTGATCATGCACAAAATATTTTCTCCTTGTATCATTCAACTTTTCACTAAAGAAAGCCACAAGTTTACCTTCTTGACTCATCACATCTCCAATTGCACTTCCACTTGCATCACATTCCACTTGAAATACCTTATTGAAATTAGGCAATGCCAAAATAGGCAATTCAACAACTTTCTACTTTAGAGTCTCAAAAATTTTATTAGCTCCATGCGTCCACTTGAATTCTCTTTTGTCTCCTCTCATATTATCAGTCATAGCATTACAAATTCAACTTAAATTTCTAATGAACTTCCTATAAAAACTTTCCAAACCATGAAATGATCTGACCTCACTAACATTCATAGGTGTAGGCCAATTCAAAATAGCTTCAACCTTTTCAGGATCCATTTTTAAACCATCAGCTAAAATCACAAATCCCAAATACACAATCTCCTCTTTCATGAATGAATACTTTTTTAGATTTATCATCAAATTTTATTGTTTCAATCTTTGCAAAACTTATCTAACATGCAACAAATGTTCTTCTCTGGTCTTACTAAATATCAAAATATTAGCAAGATATGCAATCACAAACTTACCCAAGAATTTCTTCAAAAGTTCATTCATCAACCTCATAAATGTACTCAGTGCATTAGTTAAACCAAAAGGCATAACCAACCACTCATACAAACCTTCTTTTGTCTTGAAAGCGCTCTTCCCTTCATCACCATCTCTGATTCTAATATGATGATACCCACTTTTCAAATCAATCTTGGTAAAATACTTTTCTCTAGTCAAACTGTCCATTATGTCATTCATTCTCGGTATAGGAAACCTATACTTCACTATTATCTTGTTGATTGCTCTAGAATCAGTACACATTCTCGATTCTCCATTCTTCTTAGGTGCCAATACAATAGGTAATACATAAGGACTCAAACTTTTTCTGATTAAACCTTTCTCTAGCAACTCTTGAATCTGTTGGTTCAATTCTTGATTTTTGGTAGGTGCCTTATTTGGTAAACTAGCTCCAGGGATTAGATCAATACAATGATCAATGCTTCTCTTTGGTGGAAAACCATCAAGTACATTATCAGAAATGATTTCACTATACTCGGTGAGTAACTTATCAATCTCCTCAAGGACATTATCCTCTATTTTCTTACTTGGCTTGTATGGAATAATAGCAAAATATTTATCATTTCTCTTTAAATTCTTAACAAACTTTATTCCTTCCATTAATAAAACTTTCACAAATGTGCAAAAATTACTAACAGATTATTCCAACAAAGGTAACAAGATTTGTCTTCTTCCATCATATATAGCATGTCTATCATATTTCCAAGGTCTACCCAACAAAATATAACAACAATCCATAGGCATGATATCACATAACACCTTATCATAGTAATTTCCAATTTAAAAATTCACATAACATTGTTCACTTACCAAGAGTGTATGCTCATCCTTGATTCATGAAATTTGATAGGGCTTTGGATGTTCAAACCTTTTCAACTACAAATTTGTGACCATTTCCTCAGATGCCAGATTATCCAAGCTACCATTGTCAATGATTACCTTCCAAACTTTATCAGAAACTCTACATCTGGTCTTGAACAAAATTTTCCTTACAGGATCTTCCTTTTTACCTTCATTCCAAAGTGCTCTTCTTACCATCAAGTTATTTTCCTTCTCAAGTTCATTCGGTGACTCTTCTTGCACCAAAGCATTCTGATTGTTACTGACCTTCTTACTTTCATGTGTACACTCAAATGATCCATGTCCTTCTTCTCCACAATTGTAACAAGTTCCTCAGAAACCACCTCTTTTATAACCACCTTGGTAGTTACTATCTCTACCTCTAGATGAACTTTCACCTTTCCACTCGGTCTTGCCTTTATCCATATTTGTCTTTTTAGGTTCAAATCTACTTTTTTCACCATGGGATCTACCTCTTTTTCTAGGGAATCTACCACCTCTACCTCTTTGTCTTTGCTCATGCCTCTTGTTCAATTTCTCCTCGGCTTTCAAAGAAAATTGATAAGCCTCTTTAATGTTCTCCAACCTGACCAAACTGATTTCTTATTGGATGGAAACTCTCAAACCATTTAGGTATTGAGCAATTCTTTCCACATCATCTTCATCATGTCCAGATATGATATCTAATCTATAGAATTCCTTAGTATATTCCTTTATCGAGCTATCTTTCTATCTCAAACTTTGCATTCACCTAACTAGGTTACTCTGATAATCACAAGGTAAAAAATTTCCTTTCAATTTATTCACCATTTTACTCCATACCTTGATTTTGTCTTTTCCTTTCCTCTTTCTATCCAACTACAAATGTTCCCACCATAAGAATGCATGACTTTTCAACTTTGTGCTTGCAATTTTCACCTTCTTTTCCTCAGGTATGTTATCATATTCAAAACACTTTTCCATCTCTGTGATCCAGTCCATGAATTCATCAGAATCCAATTTTCCACTATACTCATGATGATTGAAGTGTGGTGTAGACTTCAGACTTGTCAAAGCCTTCAAGAATATTTCCTCACCTTGATCCATCATAGGTGTAGGTTCTACATCACCTTGTTCTACCCAAATTTCATCAGCACTAACATCTTCAAGATGTCTTCCTCTTCTTTGGGTTGTTTCAACAACTAATCTAGCAACAATTTGTCTCAACATGTCTTCCAATCCTAGATCCACATCTCATCTCCCACAAACCATCTTGAAAACCCTCTACAATCGTAGGTTAGATCACAATCTGCTACCCCACAACAATTCAAATAGGGCTTCACAAGAAGAAACCTTCAAATCTAGATTCACAAACCTGGATCCAGATCTCACCTCACTCTGATACCACCTAACACAAGTAGGTAGGTAGGAGGGGCCAAGAAAGGTACACCCTAACCTGATCCACCTTTCTCAACAACATGTGGAAGAAACAACATACAATAGTGAGAGGGAGAATATAGGATATTTCTTATATTATCTTCAGATTGATTTATACATGTCAGGCTGTAAGGCCTTCCTGGTTTTGGCAAGATATTACAATCAAGTACAGAAGTCCTCAAACATGCAAGGATTTGTGAACAATCTCTAAAATCCTATGTTCTATGTCTTATAAAAACTAACTCTCTAAATTCTAACTAAACAACTACATTTATACAAGAGGCTACTGAACTAAGTTGGCCTTCAAATCCATAATCAATGGAAGGGATGACTATATCTAGGTCCACATGCTTCCCAATATTGGATACCAGCATTAAATATGCAACCCATAATAAATGCACAAGTTAGACTCAAAAGAAATCCAAATAAACCTATCAATAAACAAAGCCAATTGAGCCCTAGACAAGCATCACCGAGCGCTAGAGAGATAATCGACCAACACCGGCAAACAAAGAAAACCAAGCAACACAAAACCAACTTGGTTAAAGTAGGAACTAAACAACACAAATAAACTCAAATTTTTTTTGGTGACACGGGGTTTCCAAGGGCCTGAGATGCTCCTGCATCAAGTCCTCATGAGTGACTAGATATTTCAATGATACCCTCAATGATGGAATCTCTACTTCAACTAGTAAGATTGCCTCTAATCAGTAAACTAGTGCAAAAGGAGTTGTGGCAGTTGGTGTTCTGATGCTTTTTTATATAAGCACATAATGTTGGATTGATTTGCAAATGCCAATCTATTCTTGATTTGTTCACTATCCTATGAAAGATTTTTGAAATAGTTTTGTTTGATGCTTTAGCCTATCTATTACCTTGAGGGTAATAGATCGAGGAATAGTGCTAAGTGATTTTGAATTAAAAACACAAATCATCTATGTCTTTAATTCTGAATTGACCCCCATTGTCAGTCACAATTCATGAGGGTATTCCATATCTATAGATGATAAAATTCAAGATAAACATTGAAATTATTTTTCTAGTTGCATTAGACAATGGGACAACTTCCACCCATATTATGAAATAATTAGTTGCAGTAATGATGTATTTCTATCCATTTGATGGATTTGGGTAAATCTGACCAACTAAATCAAAGGCCCATTGCTGGAATGGCCAATGTGTTATGAAAGAAATTGGCTCTCTAGCTGGAGCATGTATTAGGCTACCATGGATCTGGCATTTCTTACATGTTTTTGAAAAATGGATAGCATCTTTTTCCATTGTGGGCCAATAATATCCAACTCTCAAGAGTTTCTTGGCTAATGGAAAACCATTCAAGTGTGACCCACACACACCTTCATGAACTTCCTTTAATGCATGATTAGACTCTTCATTTTATAAGCACCTAAGAAGCATACTGTGTAGACCACATCTATACAAGTCATTAGCAATGATTATATAATGCAATGCCACTCTTATAAGGGATCTCTTCTCATTTCTGGAGTAGCCTTCAGGGATTGTTTGGTCTTTTAGGTAAGAATAGATATCGGCATATTTGGATAAAACTTTGGTTTCAAGGGCACAAATAATTTGGGATTCAGGTGAGTCATAGGCAGGGAATGGGAGCTCTTCGATGAGGAAATCATAGAGAAATTGATGTTCCTCAAGTTGTAACATGGATGCTAAAGTAGCCATCACATCAGCTGCTCTATTCTCTGAGCTTGGAATTTTCTTGAATGTGATGAAGATAAAGTATTTCTTTAAGTCATCCACCATTTTTTTGTAAGGCATGAGCTTATCATATTTTGTTTGATAGTCACCATTCACTTGATTGATAATGAGTTGTGAATCTCTATAGACGTGTAACTCAACAATCTTCCACTCTATTGCAAGTTTGAGTCCATTTATGAGAGCTTCATACTCTTCTATGTTGTTTGAACAAGGAAAGATCATCTTATATACTTTTAGGATCTTATATCCTTGTGCTATAATGAATAAGCATCTAGCTCCTAATCCTTGTTGTGTGAAGGAGCCATAAAAATACATTTTCTAAGTGTGTTCTATTAAGTGCGTGGTAGATTCATTTAGAAACTCCACATGTAATGGCTTGTCATCTGTTAATGGTGTTTTTGCAATTTATCAGAAATCACTAATCCTTTAATGGCTTTTCTATCAACATATTCAATTTTAAATTCTTTTAGAATTAGGACCCACTTTGCTAGTCTTCTTGTCAACATTGCCTTACTCAATAGATATTTAAGTGGATCAATCTTAGCCACTAGCTTCACCTTGTGTGCCAACATGTAATACCTAATCTTTTGGGATGAAAATACCATTTCTAATCATTCTTTCTCAATCATTGAATAGTACAACTCACATGTGACCAAATTTTTGTTGATATAGTATATAGCTCTTTCTTTCTTACTCTCATCTTCTTATGCAAGAAATAATCCTAATGAAGTATTTGTAGTTGATATGTATAGAAATAGAGGTTTCCCATAGACTGTTTCCATTAGGATCAGAGATTCATTAGGTATTTCTTGACTTGGGCAAAATTTTATTCACATTTCTCATCCTAAGTGAATGTAGTTCCTTTACACATCAACTTTGTGAAAGGTTGTACCTTATCCGCCAACTGAGAAATAAACCTTCTTATGGATTGTAGCTTTCCTTGAATCATCCTCATTTGACTAATATTTCTAGGTGGTTTTATTTCAAGAATAGCTTTCACCTTTTCTAGATCCACTTCAATTCCTTTTGTTGAGACTATGAATCCTAATAGATTTCCAAATGATACACCGAATGCACACTTCTTAGGATTAAGCCTTAATTGAAACTATTCCATTCTATCAAATATTTTCCTTAGATCTTCTATATGTGTAGTCTTTATCTTTGACTTTGCCAATGTATCATCTATATGGTCTTCCATGTTTCTATGCATCATTTCATGGAATATTGTGGTCATTTCCCTTTCATAGGTTGCACTTGTGTTTTTGAGACCAAATGGCATCACATTCCAACAATATGTTCCCCATGCACATGTGAATGTGGTCTTCTCTTGATCTTCAGGGTCACTTTTGATTTGGTTATATCTAGAAAATCCATCCATTAACGAGTACATTTCATAGCCTGCCATCAAATCTACAATTGTGTCTATGTTGGGAAGTGGAAAATCATCCTTTGTGAAATATTTGTTCAAATCCCTAAATTCTATGCAAACTCTTGTGGATTTATCGACCTTATAAATAAGAACTATGTTTGAAATCCAGTCTACATAATCAATGGCTCTAATGAATCCAGCTTTCAATAGTTTTTCCAATTCTGCCTTTACTAGCAATGCCACATGTTGGTTCATTTTTCATAGTTTTTTCTTTACTGGTTTCACATCAGGCTAAATGGAAAAGTGATACATAATCAAATCTGTATCCAATCCAAGCATGTCTAGATAAGACCAAGCAAAATTGATCTTCTTTTCTTTGAAGAAACTAGTAAATTGGGTCTTTTCTTCTTCTGTCAATGATTGAGCAATATGGACTAGCTGAGGAGCTTCTATTGTTCCTAAATTAATGGGTTGTGTAGGTTCAATCTGAACTGAGGATCTTTCTTGAAAGTGATGTAGGAGGATATCAAGAATCCCATCCTTTGGCACCTCTAGGAGGTTTTCACCATGGGATATGTCTTTTTCTTTTTCTTTTTTAGGATATGACACTGCCACTAAGTGGTTTTTACCATCAGATCTCTTGTTCTTTTTGTTTTTCATTTTGAGATTGAGAAACTTGATATCCTCCTCAGTGATGGTTTCTCTCTTTACACTAGTGGAAGAAAGGATGGGTTCAAAAGCATTAAGATAATAGGCTAAGGAATAGTCATTGTCAAAAGATAATATGCTTGTGGATGTAGGTTCATTCTAGTCTATCAATTCAGGATGTAGTAAGGACAAAGATTCAATAGGTTCAAGAGATACCACCATGTTATTATCAATTTTATTAACTGGAAACATCTTTTCCATTAAGTTTTCTTCTAAATAAATGTTAGGATTATTAGAGTCATTTTTGTTATTATTAGAGTTCATGTTAATGTTATGCAAATCTAACTCTAGTGATCTAACATTAGAAATTTCTCCTTCTTTAATCAATACTCTAGGAGAAAACTTGTGTATCACATCCACTTCTATATCCATAGTACCATCAGAAAGAGCATCCCATTCATATTTGTGTGAGTCTACCTAACTATCATCTAAAACCCCCAAGAAGTGGGCAATAGTCATAGGTATCTCATCTTCTTCATCAGCATTGTTCTCTTATTCTTGCAAAGTTATCATCTCTAGTTCATCATCAAAGTGAGGTGTGTCAAAAATAGGGATCTCTTGTTCTTGTTCTTCTTCAAGTTCTTCTACTTGTCTCTCTTCTAGTTCTTATTCAAGATTGGTACCAATTTCTAATAATGGGTCTCCTTGTAAGAGTAGAAACCTTTCATAGGAAATAGGTTGTCCATATACCTCTTCTTCATCATCTGATTCCCCTGATCTGTCAAATACAAGACCACTTTCTACTATAGGATGAGATATTGCTTCCTTGAAGCCTAATCCAGTCTTGTCTTTAGGATTTTTGAAATCCATATGTATAGGCTCCACAAGTCCTTGTTTTCTTTGTCCCAAGGGTCCTTTTCCTTTGTAACCCATTTGTTTCATAATCTCATATCCTTTTCCATATTTATTTGTAGCTATCTCAACATGTTTGATATTTCCATCTTCTTCATTTTCTTCTTCAAGGGATACTTTGACCATTCTAGTTCCTTCATGTATTGTTAGAGAACTACCATTGGAAGGCATAAATGTTGATGAAGGTCATCCTTGAGACCTAGGGTATATGGGAAGATCCATTAGAGACATGGCAAGATCTATCTTGTATTCACCTGTACTCATTTCTTGAATGTTGAACTTTTTAGCAAAGCTCCGTAGAATCATTTCTTTGGATGTCTCCACCTTATTATAAATTTCTTTATTGTGTGGAACCATGCTTTCTATTTGTTTAAGACTATTACAAGGATATGTTGTGTCAGCTAGAATAGTTACCTCCACTCCATTATGAGGAAATTTTATGCATTGGTGGTAAGTAGAAGGCACATCTTGCATTGAGTGTATCCACAACCTTCCAAGAAGAATGTTGTATGCAAGTGGTAGATCAAGGACTTGACATATGACATCTCTTTCTATTGGTCCCACTCTGATAGGTAAAACAACTAATCCTTTGGATGATCTTTCTTCTTCATCATAGGCTTTGATTGTTATCTTTCTTGTAGGATCAATTGCATGTTTAGAGAATCCCAATTGTTTTACCAAGTTGTATGTGAAGATGTTCAAACCACTGCCTCCATCTATCAAGAGACACTTGACATGGTATTTATTAATAAGGACCTCTAAATGAAATGGTTGATTACATGGCTGGTTCAATGATTTATCATCTTCCTTGTAGAAAGATAGGTAATATGGGGAATTTAAGTGACCAACCCTATGACTAGGAGATACTTTTAAGAACTCTAGAATAGATATTTGAGCTGGCGTACACTACAATTGGTCCACTAGATTAAAATTTGGACACAATACTAGTTGTTTAGATGTTATTGTTGTAGCTGGTGTGTTCGATGTTGAAGCTCCTTTGAGAGTGAGCTTAGCTTGATTTCTTGTTACAACATTAGAAGACTTAGTTTGATTTTGGACTCCTTTTAGAGTGATCACATGGATGGATGGTTTTCATGGTTCCACCATATGGATTACATTATCATTAATTACATTATCTTGTTACTCTTGGAAGATTCTCCTTTTTCATAGCTAGGCAATGGAGTTTGGAATGCTTTATGATCATTGTTTGTATGATGTCCATCCACCTTAACTTTTACTTCTTCAATTAGATCTTGAATAAGATGTCTTAATTTCATACATTTGTTAATTTTGTGTCCTTTATTACAATGAAAATTGTAGTAATCGTTATCATTCCACAACCTTGGTTTTAATTATGGTTCCCAAGGTTTGGAGCTAGGAATTGTAATGATTTTATTGTCTAATAGTGAGTTTAAGAACACTTCAAATGTATCTCCCAATGGTGTAAATATTCTCTTAGGTCTTGCTACCCAAGGCTTTGTTTGAGTAGTAGGTTTATTAAAATTCTTGTTAGCCATTGGTGTCACTGTAGAATTAGAATTCTTTCTTGCTTGGATACTCATCATGAGATTGAAGACATCCAAATTTGTTTTTGGATTAGGAGTATCCACCACTCAATCGTTAACAACATTCTTGTTCTTTTTTTCATATGTTTACTTATCTTTGGTGGGATAATACTTTTCTTTATTTTCCTTATTTTCCTTATTGATAGTGATTTCCCTTTTCTTGATCAAGACCTCTTCAATCTTGATGGCACTAACTATCATCTTATCAAAACTTGGTGGAACTTGTAATTTTATAGGAAAGTTTATTTTTGGTACCAAGCTATTAATGAAGATGTCCATTTTTTCATTTTCAGGTATTTGTCGAGCATATCGTGCAGATATTTTACTCCATCTTTGCAAGAAAGTCAAGAATGATTCTCCCATTTTCTATTTAGTATTGCATAAATCAAACATAATCACTATGTGTTGGATATTATAGGAGTATTTTTGTATAAAATTTTGCACTATTTCATCAAATATCTTGATTCCCATAGGTAATTTTGAGAACTAATCCATTGCTTTTCCACCTAATCTCTATCGAAATAATATCATAAGGTACATTTGTTCATGCATGAATTCCATATTGGATGTGCAAAACTCCCTCACATGGTCTTGAGGGTCAGAATTTCTAGTGTACTTGTCATATTTTAGAATCATGATATGTTGAGGAAATGGAATCATCTTTAGTCCCTTGTCAAAAGGGAAAGGACATATGTGTTCCAAATAGTATTGTTTAGTTGGTTTTTCCTTTTCTTTCTTGATTTATTTGATTTCATCTTGCATGGAAAGTAGTTTTCTTGTTAAGATAGATATAGGACTAAGATCTTTTTGTTTAAGCTAATTTACATCATAGTCCTTTGGTAGCTTTACTCCTTGAGAGGCAAGTTCTTGAAAGTACTTTTCCTTTTTTTCTTCCAAAGTTCTCTGAAGGATTTTTTTGAATCGTTTACTTTTCAAGGCCCTTTCATATTCAATTTCTGTAGGGTCTTCATCATCATCATAGTCATAACGTACTCCATGGTGTCTTACTTTGTCTGGAGTGTTTTGTTATTCTTGTTCATTTTGGTCTTCTTATTCATGGTGTTTCTCATCCCAATAGAAGTCTTCTTGGTTATTCATGTTTTTCACTTTGGGTGTTGTTCCAAATAGAGGATTAAGTATGGAAGTTTCTCCTCTTTCAAATGTGATTAATGGTACCTCATTCAAGAATGGATTAGTTTCAAATTTGTAGGATTTGTGTCTTGTGTTAACCATTAAAGCATAGATTAAGGAATTTTATAGTGTCTTGTATTATAGTTGGTCTAAATGTTTGAAAATGTCTAATTGTAAGTCTAAGGATGTAAAAGTGGGTTTGAATATGTCTTATGGATCCAACATCAAAGGGTGTCAAAGTACCCTGATAGTGAGTTGGGAACCAAAATGCAAGTGGGTCTGATAGTGTGAAAGTTCCAGTGTCAAAGGGTGTTAGACTGGATTGATAGTGAGCTGGGAACTTGATTGTAGTTGATGGGATAACAAGACTCCATAGTTTGGGCAATGCAGAATAGACCATGCAAGGTGACAAGATGTTCTCAGAAATGACTCTCCCAGGCTAACAGGTAGAAGTATTTTGACAGCAGAATCTCACTAATGGCTAAAATGGACATCTAAAAATGTAAAAATTAAAACTCTAACTGGTACAAAAATTCTCTATATCCCAGATGCGACACACAGGATGTGACTGAGAGTGTTTTAGCCCTAGATGTTGTAGTCACTAGATGTGATCCAAGAAATGTGGTAGACACTAGATGTGATCTAGGATTGACCAGATACAACATGAAATATGTGATACAATTCAGGATACCCAATGTGATTCAATGATAGATAGTGTGATGCAAGTTTCAGTCAATTTTGGGAAAATGTGTCTTTTCTATCTAATTCCAATGACTTGTAGGTGTTGAAAAGTGCTTGGTATTTGTTCATTTTGTGGATTTATCTAAGATTTGTATTTAAAACACATCAAGAAATCATATTAATGCAAACATACCTAACCTTCCTTATGCTAGGTAGAGATTGATAACACTTGTTCATTGACTTAGGAACACACTCAAAGACTCCTAAGAATATGGTAGTCCAATAACACACAATGGATATTGGAGCCCATATTAGCTAGGTAGTAATGTCAGTGAGGGCTTGATATGGTGAACACCTTGGGGCAATTACTATTTTCCTTACACAAGTGGTACCAACCTTTCAAAGGTGAACTAGGTAGCATCTAAATTAAGGCTTTTATTGAAGGCATTTGTTCATAACCATCTCCCATAGTCCTACAAGAAGGATTGAGGCCTATATCCCTATGAGTACTCAAAATTGTGTAGTCTCACAAGCAAGATTCAAGTGGCTTCACTCTACAAAATTTCAAGCATTTCCTTGGAAAAAGATCATTAAGATTCCAAGGCCAAAATGAATTATGTCTTCTAAGGATTTCAATTCAAGGAAGCATCAAATTTTATAGTGTGGTGGAAGAGTTAGTTTAAGACTTGTCCCCACTTGGGTCATTCATGAGAGATTTTTTCCTCAACTGACATGCCCTCTAAAGGTAATGCAATAAAGAAAGTGGGTCAACAATTCAAGGTTTGGATTTCTAATTCTCCATGAAGGAGAAGAGCATAATCTCCTAACTCAAATTATGAATCCAAGACACCTCATGCAAGCATTAAGTTCAATTACTCCAATTTGACCTCAAAATGCAAATCAACTTTTGAGTTTTTGATTTTCCTCAAGGGAAAAGAGCATAATCCTCTGGTGAATTTTCATAATGAACTCAAATTGTAATTATATTCCTAAAAATGAAAGCACAAAGTTTAATTGATTTCCTTTAGGCAATCTGCACACAATCATTAGTAGTTTCTTTTGTTGAAGTCTCTATCATTTTGTCCTGCAAACCATTGTTAGGTTGTTAAAATCCATAGAAAAATTCAAATCAATCCATTAGGGGTTATAAAAATCAAAATTCAATGAAATATCCCTAGATGCAATCCTAAATTCAACTAGATGTGATCCAATTTCCCACATGTGATTCAATTATCCAAATGTGACAAAGGATTCCAGATGTGATCCTAAAATTAACTAGAAGTGATACCTTACTGGATGTGATCCAAGAAATCCTAGATGCAATCCAGGAAATGTGGGGTATGAGCTTTCTTCCTAGGTGTGATCCAATTTCCCGTATGTGATCTCTGGTGACAGGAAACATGAAAAAAATTAGTCTAAAAAGGTAGAAATCTAGGGCTTGGCCCCACGGTGGGTGCCAAAAATGTGTGTGTGAATTATTGACTTGTAAATCTGCAACACAACACTTCATAAAGACATTATATTGTTAGCAAATCAATCAAATAAAGCATGCAAGAATACTAAAAACATTGTCCTATTTTTCTCTAACTAACACAAGTATGGAAAGGATATAAAATTACTCTCATATTATGTTCCTAAATAGTGACAATGCATGTTAGAATGAGAGATTTAAACAAATATGCAATGAAACTAAAAAATTCATCCAAATTAACTATGAAAGCCATTGATTCATTAGTTCATTACTATTATCCAAAATGAAGTGTTATCTAATTAGCTATGAAATCACAATGAGAATATGAAATAAAATGAATTCAATTATGTATTATCAAAATCAAAGAGTTAGGAGCCAATTGAAGATTTGAAAATTATCTTTTATAGAATCTTGAGATTTGGGATGGTCAAGATGCATCCATGAGGAGTGGTTGAGATGCTTCCAATCTTTATCCATGTGATTGATCCATGTAATTACCTCTCATTGGCTTGAGGTGTCTTTGTTATCCCCTTTAAGGTGACATGCCATTTTGAGAGGGATTTAATTCATTTCTTTTAATTAATTACTCTAGCCATGAATTTTATGGGTTTGATTTAATTAATTAGGCATAGAGATAATTAAAGTGATTTTTCTTGATTATTTGATGATAAATGCTTGAATTAGGAGATTTTATTGATTTTATTGAATTCAATGAATTATGTTAATAATCAAGAATCAAATTAACACAATTAGGGGTTTTATTTTGAATTATGGAAAATAGGGCCTTAGGTTCTATTAGCCCAATTTTAGGTGATTACAATTTTTATTAAGTATCAGTTTCTGAGAGACAAGGTAGTAGAGAAAGAAATAAGGTTGGAATCCATTAGCACAAAGGAACATATAACAGACATCTTTACAAAATAGTTTCCAAAACATGCTTTTGAGTATGTTAGACATATGCTGATGTATGGATCTACTCCTCAGGGGGAGTGACCATTGTGAGCTTACAAAATACATTTGGGTGATTTAGCACCTGATTACTAAAGACTAAAATAGAAGACAGTTGATGACTTATGGCACCCTTTTCCATTATTGTGAAAGGAGGAGAGATACTATGAGAAAATCCCTACTATATGGGGAGACTATATGAGGAAAGATAGTATTCTTGGTTAACAAATTTGGGTTCATGGATTTTCCCATATGTTTCTATCAATGCCAAAGAGGGAGATTGTTGGATATTACTAATCAATTGGGGAGATTGTTGGATACATTTAATATGTTTAATCACTACATTATCAATGTTGTTTTCATTCATGTTTTGTCACTAATGTCAACATATGTCTCTATGAGGAAAAAAAGTGGTTATTACAGTGTACAGATACTGTACAGATGTTTCAAAATGTGTGAAATCAGTTGTGTGTACATGAAGGTGTTGTAACCTTATATCTAAGATTTCATGATGTAATATTGCATATTGGTTGAGTTATAAAATATTTGGTGAAGACTGGTTACTAGACTATGATAGTGGAAATTGACAGAGTAAGTCTCTAATTTTTGGGTATATCTTACAGGCAATGTGGATTCAGTATATGTGAGATTAAGGGATGATAGATAGTAAACTAAATATTGTTCATTTATCTTAGCAAGGTATGGAAAGTAAGATGAGATCAAATGTGGCGTGTGTTCTAGAAAAGACCTATTTGGAAGCTGACTTCAGAGTTATAGTGTGCATCATGGATGGAGAGCATGAATTACAGATGTCGGTCCTTAATTGTTGAATTTTAATTATTGTATAGTTGTCTTAGATACCTTATGTATCTTATCAAGGAGTTATGTAATCTTTTGTATATTAGGAAAGCCTAATTGGCCAACCTGATCATTTATTTTGTAATAATGTATATATGTAAGATATTTTCTTTTGAAAAGATATGGCAGAATGCATGTGATATAAAAGAAGATTGTGGAAGCTGTGAGCTTGTGTATGTTGAATGTAGAGTAGAGGATAACTTATATACTTCATTGGAATTGATAAAGAAAAGACAGTTGCTATCAGATAGTTCAAAGATTGTGTATTTCTCTACATACACTTGTTTTTCTAAAAATGAGTTCTTAAGGTGGTCATAACCTTCTTTTGGAAGTGATCCTAGCTCTTTTCTTTGACTCCTAAAAGGGTCTGTCCTCTAATAAGGACTATGTATTGTAATGTTTTAATCAACTCCTAATAGGGCTAGATCTTCTAACAAGGATTCTATACTCTTAGTACATCATTAGTGGGTGTTAATTCCCATGGGGGTTTTACCTTTAAGAGGGTTTCCTTGACAACAAATATTGTGTTATTGATGCAAAGTGGGTAGTAGGAAGCTTCAACAGTGAACAAAAGGATAAGGTAATGAATCCTTACACACCCAAATTTCAAGGGAAAGTTCCCTACACCTATCACAAGTGTAGCAAGGACAAGGAATAAGGTTATCACAACCCCAAAACCCCAAGGGAAACCTAATCACTAGGTTTGACCAAGTCCGAAACACCAATAACCAAGATTGGCTATGAAGCACTCTAACCCAATTTATGAACAATCCCCATGAAATGACTCGTAGGACTAGGGGTGACCTATAATTAATTATTTGGCCTATTTAGGTCCTCTTTTATTAGTTTCAATGGTTCTTTCACTCACTAGCAACTGATACAACATAGTTGCTTCACAAACCCAAGTTTAGGCTTGTAGCCCTTCCTAGAAGTGATTTTGCTCCTAGACCAAAATACTTCCATACAATATGTTGAAAAAATTGGATATTCTAATACCATTTTGGGCCTTAGGGATCATATCTAAGAACCAAGATGTGAAACTGAAAGGAAAGTATGAAAGCACCTAATCTAGGCAAGGGAATTAGGCCTAATTAAGTCTGCAATTGCACTAAAAGTTCTATTTTTTGTTGCAAAATGCCAAAAAAAATTATGGAAACATGTTAGGGAATATATAAGGACCTTATATCTTGAATTATAGGTCTTGGTGAAACCCCAATCAACAATTATGCTGACTCTACTCAGTGCCTTGTAGGTGCACAAATAGAGATGTACACCTAGGGCATCATGGAAAATCCATCTCCCTACAAGTTACCACTTATAACCTATATATTCTCAAATTACATAAAAAAAAATTGAAGTCCACCAAGGGGCATCAAATTCCCATGGTGGAATCAAGTAGAACACTCAAAATCAATTGAAACCCTATTTTTAGGCCTACAATCCAAGCAGTCAGACTAAAAACTTAATAACTTTCAAGCTAGGATTGATCAACACATGAGATCAATTGAAACTGAAAGAAGATTCACTAGAAAAAATTTTGGCTTCATAATTTCATGCCCTTCTATCCATACCAATCTATACAATTCAATTGTCCTTAGAATTTACAGAGAAATGGTTGTATTTTTATTGATTCTTAATGCCAAATTACATGATTCTACCTTCCACCCACCTGGTAGGGCTTATGAAGGCCTCCCCCAAAGGTTAAAAACTTATTTTCAAACCATATAGTCCTTGGGGGGTTGATTATAACTTTTAGCAAAAGTTGTCAAAGTTGCAAAGCAACTTTGACAACTTTTTAGCATCTTTTCTATCCTAGGTGACCAAACTTGGTCCAGACCTAAATCTAATGATCCAACATGGTTCCAAACATTTCAAACATGAAATCCTAAGAAAATAATCTATGCTAAGGTTTGGGAAACCTATTGACCAATAGTTGACCAAGGGCTTATCAAGGCCAATCTTGGAACTAGGTCTTACAAATAGGGTCCAATTGTAAACCTTTATTTCTAAAATGTACTATAGACTACTAGGACCATCAAAGGATCCAAAAGAGTTTGAAAGACTCTTAGTTTTGTGAGGGTGCTCTTGCACCATACTCCCCTTGAAGTTTAGAACTCAAGTTCCTACTTGAGGTTAACTGATCAATGGTGGATCCATGTTGCTTAATTTGTTCCTTTGTCATCCAAGTTGCATGAATATTTGGAAGTCCTTTCCACTTAACCAGGTACTACATTTACTTTTGCTTCCTTATTTTCTTGAGTACTTTTGATTCAAGGATTTCTTCTAACTCCATTTTCTTTCTTGGTGGGAGATCTATCACATAGTCTCTAGCATCTTCATCATGTGAATCGTGCACATTAGAAACATCTAAAAAACATTTGTAAGGGGTGAGATTTGCAATATTAAATATAGGAGAAATCAGTAAGGTAGGGGGAAGAGAGATTTGATAGGCATTTTTACCCATCTTGTGTAGGATGGTGCAAGGTCCAAATTTCTTCATATGTAACTTTGAGTAATTTCCCTTTGGCAATATCTCCTTCCTAAGATATGCCCATACTTTGTCTCCTATCTTGAAGTGAACTTCTCTTCTTCTCTTGTCAGCCTACTCTTTGTAGTTCATAGTGGACTACTACAATGATTGTTTTACCTCTACCTGTACCTTGGTGATGAGTTCTACCATCTCTTGTCCTTGAGCACTGAATCTAAGGTCATGGGGCAAGTCTACCAAATCCAATGAGCCTTTAGGATGAATTCCATACATTGTTTGAAAAGGGGTCTTGCTGGTGGACCTATTCAATGAATCATTGAATGAAAATTCTACTTGGGAAGTATCATGTCCCAGCTATGATTGTACTATTTTGTTAGGCATCTTAAGAGATTTCCAAGTGACCTATTGACCACCTCTAATTGTCCATATATTTGGGGGTGGTAAGTTGAACTATAGGTCAAGTTTGTGACTACTTTCTTGTGCAAAGTCCTCCAAAAATGGCCCTGAAACTTAACATCTCTATCTAAAACTAGTCTTAGTAAGACCATGTATTCTCACTACCTCTCTAAAGAAGAGATGAGAAATATGAGATGCATCATTAGTTCTTTTACAAGGTACAAAATGTACCATTTTACTAAACTTCTCCACAATGACAAAAATGTTGTCATAACCCTGTTTTGTTCTTGGAAAACCCATTACAAAATCCATTGAGATTGATTCCCATGGCCTAGAGGGAATTGGTAGGGGTTGGTATAGTCCTTGGTTAGTGGATACCCCTTTTACTTGTTGGAAAATAGTACAAGACTCTATAAACTTCTTGATTTCATTCCCCATTCTTGGCCAAAAATAACTTCTTTTCACTAAATCAATGGTTTTATCTATCCCAAAATCACCACTTAAGCCACCAAAGTGCTTCTCTTTGATGATATTTATTCTCATGGAACACTTGGGGATGCACAACTGAGGCCCCTTAAAAAAGGACCATTTTGAATCAGAAATTCACAAAAATCAGTGTGATATCTCCTTGTTAAGTTGGTGCATACCTCAAAGGCTTCTCCAAAATATGGATCTCTTGCATATAAGTGTTTTAGTGAGTCAATTCCCACACTTTGAAACTAAATTTATTCAATCAATCCAACTCTCCTACTAAGAGAATCAGCCACTTTATTGGCCACTCCCTTTTTGTGTTTTATATTGAAGGTGTAAGCCTATAATTGTTCCATCCACTTTGTGTTTCACCCCTAGTTTATCTTGAGTATTAAAAAAACTCAATGCATGGTTATCAATGAAGACTATAAATGCCTTGGGAAGAAAGTAATGCCTCCATTTATTGAGTGCTTGGACCATGGCATACAAATCTAAATCATAAGTAGAATATCTTTTTTTAGCATCATTTAACTTTTCCAAGAAAAATGCCACAGCCTTACCTTCTTGGCTTAAAATAGCACCTATGGCCAAGTTGCTTGAATCTTTCTCCACCATAAACACTTTGTTGAAGTCAAGAAGAGTTAGGATTGGATATTGATAAAATCTATTCTTGAGGTATTGGAAGGCATCATTAGCCTCTTTAGTCCATACAAAATTAGTCTTTTTACCACCTTTTATTGTGTCCAGCATAGAGCACACACATGGCTAAAATTCTTAGTAAACTTCCTATATAAAGTTGCTAAACCATGAAAGCTTCTAACATCACCTTGGTTCTTTGGTGTAGGCTAGTTGATGATTGTTGCAACCTTTTCTGGATCCATTTTGGGAGTGCCTTGGGAGATGACAAATCCTAGGAAGATAAGTTCCTTCTTCATGAACATACACTTTTCCAAGTTAATCACTAACTTGTGCTGATGGAGTCTCCTTAAGACCTGCTCAACATGATCAAGATGTTCCTCTTTGCTATGACTATCAATTAGAATGTCATCCAAATATATGACTACAAACTTGCCAACAAAATCAATGAAAATCTCATTCATGAGCCTCGTGAATGTACTTGGACCATTGATCAAGACAAATGGCATAACAAGCCACTCAAACAAACCTTCAATTGTCTTAAATATTGTCTTCCATTCATCTCCTAGATTTATCCTAATTTGGTGATAGCCTGATTTTAAATCAATTTTTGTAAAATAACCAGTAGTGCCAAGTTGATCAGGAAAATCCTCCATTCTTCGGATGGGGAACCTATATCTTATAGTTATTTTGTTTAGGGCTCTACTATCAGTACACAACCTCCATTTTCCATCCTTTTTAGGGGCTAAGACTAATGTGACAACACAAAGACTGAGACTTTTCTGAATTAGTCCCTTCTCCAATAGTTCATTGACTTGTCTTGCAATCTCTACATGTTGCATTGGTATCATCTTGTATGGGGCCTTGTTAGGCAGGGATGAACCAAGTATCAAGTCAATTTGGTGACTGATATCTCTTAAAGGAGGGAGGCTTGTGGGTAGGTCACTAGCATTGACATCATTGTATTTTCCAAGTAGTTTCTTGACTTCAACTAGTATAGGATCATTTTGATCAGACCTTATACTATCCTTGGGTTTGGAGATTAGGAAAAAGGCTTCAGTTTTAGGTTCCTTTAAGACTTTCAGCATTCCTTTTTCACCCATGATGATGACAGTAGGTTCTTTCTCAGATTTTTTATCTAGCAAGGGCTTCATAGTGAAGGTTTTTCCATCTTTGGTGATGGAGTAGGTATTCTTCCTAAAATGGTGTATGGCTTCTACATCAAATTTCCAAGGCCTACCTAGAAGGATGTGGGAGGCATCCATTTCAACAACATCACAAATAACTTTATCTTTAAAGTTGGCAATTGAAAATTCTATCCATGCTTGTTCAGTCACTAAGATTTGTTGACCCTATGTTAGCTAAGAGACATGATAGGGAAAAGGATGTGGCTTCTTAGGAAGATTTAGTTTTTGAACCATTTCGCTAGATACTAAGTTTTCAGTTAAAGTAGAATCTATGAGAAAATTACATACCTTTCCATGGCATTTGATCTTTGTCCTGAAGAGGTTTTTCCTTTGTGGAGGTTCTTGGTTTTATGGTACTTGAAGGAAGACTTGCCTCATCATCAAACACACTCCTTCTAGTTCTAACTCTCTTGCATCTAAATTGTCCTCTTGTTTATCCTCTTGAATGAGTTGTGGTCTTCTTTCACCTTGGTTGTTATTATTTCTCTTCTCAGGGCACCTTCCTACATGGTGTCCCAACTGATTGTAGTAGTAGCACTTTAGGGGTCCATTACCTCTTGCTATGTTTGTTCTCCCTCTATTGAAGGACATCCTTCCTCTATAGTTTCCTCTAAAGTTTGAATCATTTTCTCTTTGTCTCCTTGGTTAGGGGTCCTACTGCTACTACCACTATTCTATCCTCTATTCCAAGAGTTTCATCTCCCTCTAAAGTTCTTCCCACTGTCATTGCTCTTTCCTTTTCCAAACTCCTACTTTCTCTTCCACTTCTCCTCTACCTTGAGTGCCATTTGATAGCACTTTCTTACTGTGGTAGGCCAGTGTAGGCTAAGTTCCTCTTGAATGGATACCTTAAGGCCATTCATATACCTTGCTATCTTTTCTTCTTCATCTTCTACAATGTTTGTCTTCATGCATAGCTTTAGGAACTCCTCGATGTATGAGCCTACATCCATGTCTTTCTTCTTTAAGTTTTTCTTCCTCTTATGGAGTTTTACCCCATAGTCTTCAGGCACATATGTTCCCTTAATTAGGGCTATCATTTTGTTCCATGAATTTATCATGCTTCTCCCATTCTTCACCCTCTCTATTTGGATGAAGTTCCACCAAGCTAGGGCTGCTCCCTTCAACTTGGATCTTTCCATCTTCATCCTCTACTTCTCAGGGATGTCTTCACATTAAAAGAATGTTGTCAAGGCTTCTATCCAAATCAAGGCCAAATTTGCATTCATCTTACCATTGAAAATTGGTAAGTCTATCTTCTCCTCCATGGTCCTTCTTCCCATGGACTTTAAGGCATCTATGAGAGGTCTTTGATCTATAGGGATGTTCTGATCATGCATGTCTTCCTCCTCTTCACTCCCTTCTTCACCAACAAACTCATCCTCTTTATCCTTATCTAACTTCTTCTCAAGTTCTTGGAATCTCTTAGTTAGGGTTTTATTTTATGACCTTTGTTCTCTCACCATCTTTTATACTTCACTTTTTGTGACCCTTTTAGGGATCTCTTCATCCTCAAGAGAAGACATAGCTTTGATACCACTTGATGCAAAGTGGGCAGCATGAAGCTTCAACAATGAACAAAAGGATAAGGGAATGAACCCTTACACACCCAAATTTCAAAGGAAAGTTCCCTACACCTATAAAAAGTGTATCAAGGAAAAGGTATAAGGTTATCACAACCCCAAAACCCCAAGGGAAACCTAATCACTAGGTTTCACCAAGTCCCAAATACAAATAACTAAGATTGGCTATGAAGCACTCTAACCCAATTTATGAACAATCCCCATGAAATGACACACAAGACCAGGGGTGATCTATACTTAAGGATTTGGCCTATTTAGGTCCTCTTCTATTAGTTCCAATGGTTCTTTCAGTCACTAGCAACCCATACAACATAGTTGCTTCACAAACCCAAGTTTAGGCTTATAGCCCTTCCTAGAAGTGATTTTGATCCTAGACCAAAATACTTCCATACAATATACTAAAAAAAATAGAGATTCTCATACCCTTTTGGGACTTAGGGATCATATCCAAGCACCAAGATGTGAAACTAAAAGGAAAGTAGGAAAGCACCTAATCTAGGCAAAGGAATTAGGCCTAATTAGGTTTGCAATTGCACTAAAAGTTCTATTTCTTGTTGGAAAATTCCCAAACCAATTATGGAAACATGTTAGGGCATACATAAGGACTTTATATCATGAATTATAGGTCTTAGTGAAACCCCAATCAATAATTATGTTGACTATACTTAGTCACTTGTAGGTGCACACATAGAGATGTACACCTAGGGCATCATGGAAAATCCATCTCCCTACAAGTTACCACTTCTAACCTGGATATTCTCAAATTACATAAAAAAAACTTGAATTCCACAAAGGGGAAACATATTCCCATGATGGAATCGAGTAGAACACTCAAAATCAATTGAAACCTTGGTTTTAGGTCTACAATCCAGGCAGTCAGACTAAAAACTTAATAACTTTCAAGATAGGACTGATCAACACATTAGATCAATTGAAAATGGAAGAAGATTCACCAAAAAAAAATTTGGCTTTAGAATTTCATGCCCTTCTATCCATACAAATCCATACAATTCAACTATCCCTAGAATTTGTAGAGAAATGGTTTTATTTTTATTGATTCTTAATGCCAAATTACATGATTCTACCTTCCACCCACCTGATAGGGCTTATGAAGGACTCCCCCAATGGTTACAAATTTATTTTCAAATGGTATAGTCATTGGGGGGTTGATTGCAACTTTTAGCAAAAGTTGTCAAAGTTGTAAAGCAACTTTTACAACTTTTTTAGCATCTTTTCTATCCTAGGTGACCAAACTTGGTCTAAACCTAAAATTAAATGATACAACATGGATCCAAAAATTTCAAACATGAAATCCTAAGAAAATAATATATGCTAAGGTTTGGGACACTTGTTGACCAATAGTTGACCAAGGGCTTATCAACGCCAATCTTGGAACTAGGTCTTAAAAATAGGGTCCACTTGTAAACCTTTATTTCTGAAATGTCCTATAAACTACTAGGACCATCAAAGGATCAAAAAGAGTGTCAAAGAATCTTAGTTTTGTGAGGGTGCTCCTGCACCAATTATTGTGTTGGCATTCATTGTCCTCATTTGATTTGATATTGCTACTATTAAAAGTTTAAATTTTAATAATCTCTCATACAACTGATTCACCCCCCTCTCAATTATATTGGTGGACTGTTATTCCTAACAATATAACATGGTAATTGAAGATGAGGATTATTACCTATGCAAGGTCCTAAGGAAGTAATTGATGCAAAATTTGGAAGGAATAAAGACAAATAATACAATGCATTTTAGATTTGTGTCACTAATAATGTACATATTCTTTCATATTATGAGAAGATTTCCTACCATGTACCTTTGGAGATCTATTAGATGCTCCATGCAGATGATTAGTGACTTCTACAAAAGAAGTGATGAGAAAAATAGGTATGATGAGGTTGTAGGAATGATGAAACTCTTTCAAAAACAAATGCAGGAAAGGGAAAGGATCCCTTGGAGACTAGTTAACAAGTATAAAAATGATATATGTTTCATAGTGGAGAATAACATACAACACATGTTTTAAGGTACTGAAACCTAGAACTTCATGGGCTACTCCCATGAGCTATAAATTTGATTACACCATCTTATAACTTCACATTAAACATATTTAATAGTCCCCTAAAGACCACAATTTTCCTAGGTGGGGCACATATGAAGAAAAATACAGAGCAGTTAAGGAAGAACTGGTAAAAGTTAGAAGGGAGAAGAAAGTTGAATCCCTTGTTGAAAAAATAGCAGGGAATTTTAGAAAACCTCTCTAATAATTTTGAGAGTAAGAAAATTATGGACATAAATAAGGAATAAAATAGGATCATGGATAAAATCCATACCCAACAGTTGGAAAAGGACAGAGTTCATAGAAGATTCTTAGAATTAGGAAGCTTTTTGACTCTAAAGATCAGTGCCTTGGAGAGTACTCATGAGGACCTTCAGCTTGGCCTCAAAACATTTTAAGGATTAGTACCTACTAATGTAGAGGAAGCAAACAAGGCTGCATTTGGTCTCAATGGACTGATTTAGGTCGTAAAGGTAATCAAAGTAGCTTGAAATGCAAATATGTAGATTTTGAAGACAAACTATAGAGATGTACTACAAACAATTCAACTATGGTTTTGTAGACTTTCAATTTTTTTTGTTTTGGCAATTGCTTAAGACATTTTTTGCACCCTTTTCCATTGATGTCAATGGGGGAGATATAGTAGAAAAAATGTAATAAAAGAAAAAGAAAAAAAGTATGTAAAATGAAAATAAAGAAAACATAAATAAAGGAAAGTTTCTTCTAAATGCTATGTGTTAAATTTCTATGTGTTGCATTTCTTTCTGTATATTTCCTTTTACTTTTTTTCCTTGATGTTCCACTAAGTCATTTTTTCACTAAGTGTTGTCATCAATGCCAAAGGGGGAGATTGTTGGCAAGTGGTCATCACATGAACACATATGCACATTTAGACACATTCACATATATTGGATATCATGACTATGTTTCAATGAAGTTGATGAATGCAAAATGCCTAAGTCCATAGATTGTTCCTGTAACTCAGTTTGACAAAAAAGATTAGTGAGATTCATAGAAGTTGTACTAAGGCTTGTGATCTTAATGACATACTTGCAAGACATCAATGAGTACATGTGTGAGGTTGTACGTGTTCATATTGAGGGATTGAAGAGATATGTTCAGTTGATTAGATGCAAAGATAGTAAACATAGCATTACTTGTTAGTGATCACTAAGGCCAACCTTGTGAATGATTAGAAAGTTATTTTTGGATGCTATCTTGGATCTAAGGACAAATAAATATTCTAATGAAATGTGCAATTGTTCATTAACCAACATGTTGTTTAGCTAGAGTAATGTCGATTAGCCTTTGTAATTATATAGTTAATAGGGTATAAGTATTCAAACACTTTGGTATAAGTATGCGATAATGATAATGATGATATGGATGGATGTTAGATGTGAATTGTGAAGGCATCTAAAAGGTAGGGAAGAAATCAAGAGGAAGGAGAACAAGAGGAGTTCTTCAAGGAATGATTTTTTAACTCTTTGTATTCAAGACACCAGATTTGTTGTAATTGTTGTTTCACCCACTGTACACCCTTAACAAGGTTTATTTTTCTTTAACAGGGCTAGGAGCTTTAACATGGTTGATTACTTAACAAGGATCTCATTGTATACATCCCCTAATAGGGATGTTCCTATATTGTAATAATCAGCTCCTAACAAGGCTAGAGCTTCTAACAGGGTTTCAAGATTCATAGTGTAGAATTTAGTGGGTACCATCCCCATTGGGGTTTTTCCCTTTTACGGGGTTTCATAAAAAAAAATATGGTGTTATGAGTTCTTCTATGTTTTTCCTTGTTGCATGGTTGTTCATTTTATGTTATATCTTTATATGTTGGTTTAAGAAGTTGAAGAAGTTTGAGCATTCAATTAAGTACTATAACACTAATTTGCCCCCCTCTCAGTGTTACCAAATCCTAACAATTAAATATAAATTTGGAAAGAGAAAATAAGGATGGATGACATTGAACTTGAACCATCGTACTTATTTTTGGTTCAAAGTTCAAGGTTCATCGCACACGAGAATGTAAAAGAAAAATTATTAAGGAAAGAGAAAAATTGAAAGGTGAAATGTATAATTTTGAACCTTATGATTGAACTCTAAGGTTCAAGATTCAAAGTTCAAAGGTTGAAAGGTTCAATATTCAAGGTTCAAGGTTCAAGGGTTCAAAGGTTCAAGTTTCAAGGTTCAAAATGCCAGTCAATTCTGTACACACATCTGACAGTCCAAAAATGCATTAAAAAAAGGTTGTTGGTTATTTAAATTTGAGGCTAACCCACTAACTATTTTGGCCTTAAGTATTCCCAGATTTAATTTTATAACCATATGAGCTCATATGGTATATTATTTTAATATTTTCTCAAATTCATCAATTTAGAACACATTTAAAAATGTTTTAAATCAATTGAAAGAGAAGCAATTAAAGAGAAATTATTTTAACTATCTTTATCAAGAATTAGTTACAAAAGAGAAGATGATTGGGAATAGATGTGGGAAATATAAACCATTGCATTAACAAGTGACTTTATGGGCTTTTTCATAAAGTTCTAATTTTTTTTATGGGTGAATAAAGAAGAATGTCAAAAAAAGAAACCTCCAAGATTCAGTTATTAAAATTGGAAAAGACTCCTCTTTTTTTGAGAGATTATATTGTTAGAAATAATAGTCTACCAACACAAATGAGGGGAGGGGGGGTGAATCAGTTGTGAGACAAATGATTAAACTTTAAACTTTAAATAGTAGCTACACCAAATCAAATGATAACATAGTAAATGCCAACATAATTACACAATATTTTGATGTCAAGGAAACCCTTTTAAAGGTAAAAATCCGATGGGAATTAGCACCTAAAAATGATGTACTAAGAGTATAGTATCCATATTAAAAGATCTATCCCTGTTAGAAGCTTATTAAAACATTATCATACATAGTCCCTATTAAAGGATAGACCCTATTAGGAGTCAAATAAATATAGGCTCACTACCCAAACAAGGTTATGTCCACCTCTATAACTCAGTTTTCACAACACAAGTGTATAAAAAGGAAATACACAATCCTTGTGAACTATCTGATAGCAACTATCTTTTCTTGATTAGTTCCAATGAAGTATAAACTATCCTCTTCTCTACATCTAGAAAATATAAGCTTGCATCTTCCACAATCCTCTTTTACATTTCCTACACACTACCTATCTTTTCAAAAGAAAAGATCTTACATATATACCCTTTTACAATAAATGATCAGGTCAGCCAATTAGGATTTCCTGATATACAAATAATTACATAACCCCTTGCTAAGATACACATGGTATCTATAACAAGTATACAATAATTACACTTCAATAATTAAGGTCCAACATCCATAATCCATGCTCGCTATCCATAATACACACTACAACCCTAAAGTCAGCCCCAAATAGCTCTCCTCCAGAACACACGCCACAACTAACATCATCATTCTTCCCATGAATTTATAAGATCAAAGAAAATTCCTCAATATGTTGTCTGATATCCCTTAATCTTGCATACACTAAATCCATATCGCTTATAAGATACACTCAGAACTCAGAGACTAACTCTGTGAAATTCTACTATTATAGTTCAGAAACCAGTCTTCACCAAATCTTCTATTACTCAACTAATATGAAATATTACAGCATGCAATCTTAGATATAAGATCACAACACCTCCCTATACATAAACATGTGTTCACTCATTCTGAATCAACCATACTGTATCAATACACTATAATAACCAGTCTATTCTCTTCATAGAAACATATGTTGACATCAGTGACAAAACATGAATGAAAAAAACATTAGTAACCAATTCCAACAACATCCAACAATCTCCCCCTTTGGCATTGATGGCAAGATATGGGAAAATGCATCAACCCAAAAATAATCTCTCAATACAACTTTCTCAATATCCTCAACATAATCTCTTCCCAAATAGTGAACTCCTCCCCATACAATAAGGATTTTCTCATAGTATCTCCCCCCCTTTTAAAAAAATGGAAAAGGGTGCCATAAGTCATCAACTATCTTCTATTTAGTCTTCATCAACCATGTGATGAATCACCCAAATGTATTCTGTAAGATTCCAATGATCACTCCCCCTGAGGAGTAGATCCATTCATTAATTCCAAAAAATGATAGAGCTCTGAAGACCTCTAGATTGATCATCCCTGCATCATTTAATTTTCACTAGGAGGGGCTTTCACCCCAAATACCTCTGAGATAATCAAAGGCATCTTTTGGCAATGACTTTTTAAAGATGTTTTCTATATATTACTTTGTGCTAATTTATTCCAACCTTATTTCTTTCTTTGTTACCTTGTCTCTCAAAAAGTGATACTTAATATAAATATGCTTAGTTTTAGAATGCATCACAAGATTCTTTGACATATTCATTGACTAGTGTTATCGCAATGGATAACCACTATTCAACAAAATTTATTCCAATATCTTTTAGCATTTGTTTCATCCAATCAATATGAGTGCAATTAATAGAAACAACAACATACTTAGATTTAGTAGTCTATTGAGCTATACAATCCTTCTTTATACTTAACCATGAAACCAACCTTTTCCCAAGGAAAAATGCACCTCCACTAGTACTCTTTCTATCATCAATGATTCCTACCAAATCAGCATTAGTATAAGAATGTAGTTCAAAGTCATCATTTTTACCATACCATAAGCCATATTCCAATGTTCCTTTCAGGTATCTAAATATTCTTTTCATAACAGCCAGGTGTGTCTCTTTAGAATCTACTTGATATCTAGCCACAATTCCAATAGCATTAGCAATATCTAGTCTGGATTGAGTTAGATATTGTAATCCTCCAACCATTGATCTATACTTGGTCTAAAAAACACTCTTGGTCTCATCAGTATTTGTCAGTTTATAGCCAGTCACCATGGGTGTACCAATAGGTTTACAGTCTTCCATTTCAAACTTTTTGAACATTTCTTTAAGATACTTAGTCTAAGAAATAAAAATGCCATTCTTGCTCTGACTTATTTGTAGTCCAAGAGATAATTTCATCTCGCCAATCATACAAATCTCAAATTCATTCTCCATTTTGTTAGAAAATGTATTAGACATCTCATCATTGCCTCCAAAAATATTATCATCAACAAAAACTTCTATTATCAAAATTCCATATTTATTAGTTCTTAAGTACAAATTTCTATTGGCATTACCTTTTATGAATCCAATATGAAGTAAGTACTTGTCTAACATTGCATACCAAACCCTTGATTCTTTCTCTAGTCCATACGATGCCTTCTTCAACTTGAAAACTATGTCTTCATCTTCTATTAGAGGAAATCCATCAATTTGTTCTATGTATACCTCATCTTCAAGATCCCCATTTAGAAATGTATATTTTACATCCATTTGATATACCTTGAAGTCTTCATGTGCAACATAAGCCATAAATAGTCTTATAGCTTCCAACCTAGAAAAATGAGCAAATGTCTCTTCAAAATCTATGCATTCTTGTTGTGAATAGCCATTGCAAACCAGTCTTGCTTTGTTTCTTACAACAATTCCTTCTTCATTCATTTTGTTTCTGAAAATCCACTTAGTTCCTATTAAATTTTTGTGTTTAGGTCTAGGAATCAATTTCCAAGAGTTATGTTTCTTGATCTGATCTAACTCTTCCTTCATAGCTTTGATCCAAGATTCATCTCTATAAGCTTCATCAGTAGTCTTTGGTTCAACTTGAGAAATCAAACAAATTTCTTCCCTTATCTTTGATCTAGTCATTATTCCTTCACTTGCATTACCAATAATTTAATTTTTAGGATGGTTTTTCTAAACATACCTCAGAGTCTTAGGAGTCTCAATAACTTCATTTGTGCCATCATCATAAATCTCATTCTCACAGTCAATCTCAACATGTTCTTCTTCTTCTGTAGTAGAAAATTCCTTGATTTTTGTATTCTGATAACAGTCATACATTCTCTCTTGTATCTAAATCTTTTCATCTATCTTCACATTATTACTTTCAATCATCTTTCTCAATCTCAATTTAAAACATTTTTAGGCCTTTCTTTTAGTAGAATCAACAAGAAAAATCCCTTCATCACTTCTAGTGTTAAATTTACCTATTTCATCATCTCTTTTGATATAGCATTTACTTCCAAATGTTCTAAAATATTTTACAGTAGGAGTATGATTAAAAAAAAATTCATAAGGAGTCTTGCTTGTACCTTCTTTATTGAATTATTTTCAATGTGTATACGGATGTCCCAATAGCTTCTCTCCAATATACATGAGATACATTTTCTTCTAACAACATTGTCCTAGCAGTATCCAATATTGTTCTATTGCTTTGATATGATATCCCATTTTGTTGTGGAGTCCCAGAAGCAGATGTCTATCTATGTATTCCATGCTCTTCACAATATGAATTGAATAGATCTAAAGTAAACTCTCCACCTCTATGTGATCTCAAACATTTTATCTTTAAGCCTGATTCATTCTCTACTTTTGATTTGAATATCTTGAATCTATCAAATTCTTTTGATTTCTCTCTTAAGTAAGTAATCCACATCATTTTAGAAAATTCATCAACAAAAAGTATAAAGTACCTTTCACCATAGTATGATCTTGTCCTTGTAGGTCCACATAGGTCTGTATGTACCAAATCCAACTTCCTTTTCACTGAATATGATTTTCTTTTATAACTATTTCTAGTTTGTTTTCCCATAACATAGTCTCTACACATAGTGTTAGATGGTTTTACAATTTTAGGTAGGTCTTTCATTGCATTAGCCAAGCTTGCCTTCATAATATTATAAAAATTAATATGAAAAAACTTTATGTGCCATAACCAACTTTTATCTACCTTTGCAACAAAACAAGAAGCTTCAGATGTATTTAGCTCAAATACATTACCTCTAGATTTAGTACTAGTTGCAATCAAATTTCCTGTCTTGCTTCTGATAAAACATTTCCCATCAATGAATTTCAATTGATAACCCTTGTCCATCAGTTGTCAACTACTCAACAATTTATTCTTAAGTTTATCAATAAGTAGTACATTGTCATTATTAGTCTTTCCATCCAAAGAAATAGATCCTAATCCAATGCTAAGCTTGGGAACATTGTCCCCAAATCTTTCAACACCACCATCATACTTATTTAGTTTAACAAACTTATTTTTATCTCTAGTCATATGATGTGAGAAACCACTATCTATAACCCATTCAAATTTATTATCAACATGTAATGGTTTTTCATCTTTGATTGCAATAAATCCAATCTCCTCATTATCAAAATCATCATAATAAATACCTTTAATAGTATAATAATGTTGGAGATTTTCCAGCAAGCTAGTGTCGACTATATGTTTGTCATTGATGACAACATAGGGTAAGTAGCATACATGGAAGACTTATGTAGTAATCTTTTGGCATATACAACATGGACATGTTATCAACATGATATCATGGATGTAGAGGTTAAATGTTAGTACAGACATTTATATAGTAGCTTGTGTTAGCAATGTTCCTGACAAAGTTATAGACAGTGTTCGGTGAATGATTGTCTATACAGTTATCATGGAGCCTTGCACATTTGGATATGTGATGGAGACATGTTAGTGATGTTACATTCATGGACACAGAGTTTGATGATTAGTAGAAGTGAATTTATGTAGTTTCTATTCAGTAATAGCAGTTTCCTATGTTTATTTAGAAGAGTTGACAGAGATTATATTGGTTCAGGAGTTGCACCTATCATTTCGGTATGCACCCTTGGATTAGTGCTTGGATAAT
This sequence comes from Chamaecyparis obtusa, assembly GCA_027943335.1. Lineage (NCBI taxonomy): Eukaryota > Viridiplantae > Streptophyta > Pinopsida > Cupressales > Cupressaceae > Chamaecyparis > Chamaecyparis obtusa. Next base: position 358,088 of record BSBK01004466.1, read on the forward strand.
AGTTAGTAATGTTTAGTTAAGAGTGCATGATGTAATTCACTTGAGGAGAAAGTTTCAGTTACTTTGGTAGAGCCGACAATGTGTAGCGTGTGTCTACATTTGTTAATATTGGATAGTTCCCAGATTGTGTTGCGTGTTTAGTAGAGATGACATAATTATCATTGGAGTATGTTATGGTTTCTCCAATATGATTTCAAGGTGGTTCTAATAGGCCGAATTGATTATATCATTTGGAGGAAATATATTTATAGGTAGTCATTTGTGATTTCTAAGTATAGTTTAGAGTTGATTGTGAAGAGAAGAGCAGAGGGTGAGAAGTGTTGAGTTATCAGTAGAAGGTCTATGTGACCAAGTAAAGTATTTTTGTTATACATTGAAACTGATCTAGATAGCAGGTCAAAGCATAGTTCACCAAGATCTAGATATAGTGTGTATCTGTTATTCAGAAGGTTGTAGACTTCACCCCTTTGAGCAGTGTGCTCTCAAACAATGCATCCTCACCCCTAATAGGGTTAATTGTAAAAGACTCCTAATAGGGTCTGACCCTTGACTAGGTTAGTGTACTAAATATATTGTAAAGAAACTCCTAACAGGGTTAAGGATTTTCTAACAAGGATCATAATACACTAGTGCAGATTATTAGTGGGTGTCAATTCCCACCAAGGTTTTTACCTATTTGGATTTCCCCATAACCAAAATATCAGTGTTGTGTTCAAGTGTTCTTTCATTGTGTTTATGCTTTATGATTAAGTATACTTAATTGGATAAAGAATTAAAACTTGTAGATAACTAATTCACCCCCCCTCTTAGTTATCTCTTGGGACTATTCCTAAAAATTGGTATCAGAGCCAAGTGCCTCTAAGAGAAATTTTAATAGCTTGAGGTTGATCAAATGACATTCTTTAGAAAAGATAGTCCTAAGTTTGATGGAGAGAATTACCTTGATTGGAAGAACAAGATGATGACACAATTGCAATGCATTACTTTTGAAGTTTTTGAAGTGGCTATCAAGGAAGTTGAGATCCCCTCTCTAGAAGATCTTGTAAAGGATGATGCTACAAGAAAGCAGAAGGATTTATTCGATTAGAATGAAATAGAAAAAGAAGCCCTTATCAGTGCCCTATCAGATAGTGATTTTCCAGAGATAAAGAAAGTAGATACAGCCTACAAGATATGGAAGCACCTAGAAGACATGTTTGAAGGAGATAAACAAGCAAAAGATGCATGCAAAAAAACTTGGAAGAAAAGATACAATGCATTAGAGATGCTACCTGAAGAGAACATCAGAGCTTACAACCAAAGGATTAATGAAGTAGATGTAGGAATCAGGAATAATGGTGGAGAGATCTCAGAAGAAGACATTATGGATAAATTAATGACCACTCTCACAATAGAGTATGAAAACAAGATCAACATACTTGATGAGACCATGCAGCTTACATCATATTTCAAAAGAGAGACCTTGATCAAAATTTTTTTAGCTTTTGAGATTTCAAGATTGAAGACAGAACCTAAAAGTGAAACAAGCTTCAAAGCATCAGTCTATGGTAAGAAATTTGCAAACACCTCTGGTAATTTTGAAGATGATGATGAAGAGAAAACATTAGATGATTTCATTGCTATGATTACTAAAAGAGAAAAGAAAGGAAAATGGAAATATGAAGGTCAATTTCCATTTAAATGCTTTTCATGTAATAAGATTGGTCATTTTGCATCTAAGTGTCCTACAAGAGTTAAAAGATACCAGAATAACTACAATCCTAAGTATACAAAGGAATGCTATTATGTTGGAGATGGAGTATCAAATGAAGAATCAGTAGAAGAAGAAAATGGATTCATTTCTCTTGAAGATGAAAATGATTCACAAGAATTAGCTCTATCACAAGCTGACATTAGGATAGATTGGATCATTGATAGTGGTTTCTCACACCACATGACAAGAGACAAAGATAGATTTGGTCATTTGGATAGATACAAAGGAGGCATGGTTAGATTTGGAGATAACACCCCCAAACCTATCATTGGTAGAGGATCCATCACCTTGGATGGAAAGAATAGTACTGATGATGTTCTTTATGTTGATGGTTTGAAACACAACCTACTAAGTGTTGGGAAGTTACTTGAAAAAGGTTACAAATTGGAATTCAATGGAAACAAGTGCATCATTAACAACAAATAAGGAGAAATGATTACATAAGGATCAAAGACCAAAGATAATGTTTTTTAGCATAATCCAAAAGCAAGTTGTTTTTTTGCTAAAGTAGATGGCAGTTGGTTGTGGTACAAAAGACCATGTCATATAAATTTTGATAACATAGTAAAGATTAGTAATGTTAAGGCAGTAAGAGACCTACCTAGCATAGGAAAGCCAGTTGATACCATTTACAGGGAATGTGTAATGGGAAATCATGTAAGGAATTCATTTAGGAGAAAGCATAATTCAACAGAGAACAAATTGGATCTGATTCATACAGATCTATGTGGACCAACTCAAACAAGATCTTACTATGGTGAAAGGTATTTCATTTTGTTTGTAGATGATTATTATAGAATGATGTGGGTTTCATTATTGAAAGATAAGTCAAAAGCATTTGAGAAGCTCAAAATATTCAAAGCTAAGGTTGAGAATGAATCTGGACTAAAGATAAAGTGTCTAAATCGGATAGAGGATGAGAAGTCACCTCTGACAGATTCTATGAGTAGTGCGAAGAACATGGCATAAAAAGATAGTTAAGTTCACCTATAACCCCTCAAAAAAATAGGATTGCAGAAAGAAGGAACATGATTATCCTTGATACAATGCACACCATCATGATTGAAGGAAAAGTTCCACACACCTATTGGAGAGTTGCGGTCTATACAACAATCTATACAATCAATAGAATACAATTTAGGCCTGGCATAGACAATACACCTTATGAGCTATGGTTTGGTAATATTCCCACAGTGAAATACTTCAGAATCTTTGGAAGAAAGTGCTACATCAAGAGGGATGAAGCAGTTGGCAAGTTTTATGCAAGAAGTGATGAAGGTATTTTTCATGGTTACTCTACTAAAAGAAAAGCTTATAGATGTTTCAATTTAAGATTGAAGAAGATCATTGAAAGTGCTCATGTTAAGATTGATGAAAAGTTTATGGTTCAAGAAAGATATCATGATTACTCACCTATGATTGAAGAAGAACCCAAACCTTCCACTAGCGAGATAGTTGTTGAAGAGATATTTGATAGTATCAATGTATTGTTCAATGACCTTGAAACAAGTGAAGAAGAAACTTAGGAGGAAGATGAGTCAGTTTCACCTAAAGCTCCAAAGTATACATCTAGATATCACTCTAAGGATGACATCATTGGAGATCAGAACAACAAAGTCACAACAAGATCAAAGATAAAGAATTCAGAAAACAATGAGGTGATATGTCTACTATCATAGATTGAACCTCTAAGTGTTGAAGATGCTTGTAATGATTCAGATTGGCATGATGCTATGAAAGAGGAACTAGATCAAATTATCAAGAATGATACTTGGGAACTGGTCCCAAGACTAAGTGATAAGAATGTGATTGGAACAAAATGGATATTCAGAAACAAGATGACTGAAGATGGCACAGTAGTAAGAAATAAAGAAAGGTTAGTATGTAAGGGATATGCACAAAGAGAAGGCATTGATTACTCAGACACATTTGCACCTGTGAATATATTAGAAGCTATTAAGTTATTTCTAGCTTATGAAATAGTTAAAAACTTCAAAGTCTATCAGATGGATACCAAGTCATCATTCTTGAATGGAGAATTGAAAGAAGAAGTATACATTGAGCATCCAGAAGGATTCACCTTATCAGATAGGCTTGACACGGTATGTGTAATACCTAATTGATTATCCTAATTCTACATCAGGGAATATTCCTATTTTATCCTAATTATCTTTAATTTGATAATTATTTGGTGATAAATCATATTTATCTTAAAGTTTGATTAATTGAATATTTTGAATATTTAATTAAGGGTATGTGCAAGATCATGAGGGGCCAAACTATGCCCTTAAGTGGCAATTAAAAATCAGCAAATTAGGGTTAGTCAACTTGACGTGAAAATTTCAACTAGCTATGAACCCAATATCAAAAAGTTGTAAGAATAGAATCTATAGAAAATTGAATGTATTTTCTAAAATACTAGGCATTTTTTGAGAAAAATTTAGTATGATTGGTGAAAAGTATAGATTTCAATGCAGCGGTATGAAAATTTCAGGAAAAAAATAAGAAGTAGGTGTATGTCTGACCACCTTAATCATAATCAAATTATAAGATTTTATTATAAGATTTTATATATAAGTAGTAGAATCATGCCTGGATGTGACGCATATTTTTTTTTAATTTTATTCCAAAAAAAAATTAATTATAAATTTTTTGCTACAATGTTTTTAGAATAAAAAAAACTCCCATGTCTGACCACCTTAACTCATTGAAAACTTTACAAAATTCAAAATTTTATTTTTTTCCTTATAGTAGGTGAAGCATAGAATGTGACGCATTTTTAAGATTTCAAAAATGTTATACTGTCTGAAAGTTATAGTCATATTTCAATCAGTATATAAATCAACACTTTAGAGGTAGCTCAATTAGAAAATAACTAAAATTTACTTACCGAATTCAAAATTTGACAGTAATTATATCGATAGAAAGCTGATAATCTCCTTAAGATACCCTTTTAATTTTATCAAATTCGGGTGGAAAAAAAGTCGTCAGCTACATTGTCACCTAATTATTTAATTACATTTAATTATATTTATTCCTAAATTATATTATTTTTTGATGAATAGAGGCCTTTCTATTTAATATAAAATATTAAAGTATAATATTCACAAAAAAGAGCCAGGGGAAAGAATCACCCCACAAGTTCACATGGCACTCAGGTCGGAAACATACAACTATTCATTAAAAAAAAAACTATATAAATGAAAAACCCTCAAGATGAAAGAGTAGTAGAAGAAGAGGGAGGGGGATCTTTATCATCAGGATTACCCTAGACATTGGGCCTAGGAGTCTGATCAGGAACAACCTAGCCGTCTTGTGGATCATCTTTTTCCAATTCTCCTTCCTCTCGCCTGGGTGAAATAGCCAGCGCTAGGCAAGGGAACTTGCCTTGATTATCAAGAGCAATGGCCAAAGGCCAAGAAAAAGCATTAGCAGTGGAAGCAAGCATAGGAGGCAAACCAGAACCCACATTCCTCCAACGAGGAGGGGAAGTGGAGTGGTGACACTATTTCCATGGAGTCCTGGAGTGTTTGGCAGAGGAAATCTAGATGCGATGTCGGCCCCTAGGCAACATATGGTCAGCTAAGAGAGAATTTGGAGGCACCCAAGCCATAGTACAAGGGGCATTGCCTAAGTGCTGGAGCAACTCCTGCAAGTGAGAAACCTCTAGGGCCACTTTATCTTCTTGCACCTAGATCTACATCATGACATTATTACAAATACATGCCTAATCATAAAGAGAAACATGAATATCTTGAAAACTATCAGAAAAAAGCACAGTGTTTCTATCTTTTCACAGGGTAAATAAAATTTCTAGCCTGAAAGTATGCCACATCTGGGTGTACTGGGAAGGCATTCTAGGAGAGTCACTAAGAAGAGCCATGTGCCAAGAAAAAGGCTTAGCACTAAAAGGAGCAAAAAAATTATGAATCCAACCCCAGCAGTTTTGGGCATGATGAAAGAACCAAAAAATATGCATGAGCATCTCTGAGTTACCATAAAAAGGGCATTTAGGGTCAGGAATCCCCATATGTCGGAGCCTAGCTCCCAAAGGTAAGCCTTGGTATAACAAACACTAGGCAAAATGAAAAATTTTAGGCTCAGTGATAGAATCCCAAATAGTACAAAATCTCCAACCCCAAGTCTTCTGAGAAGAAGAAAGATGCCAATGCTGGTCGAGAGAATCAATCATGGAAAAATGAGGCATAAGGCAATAATACCCAAGCTTAGGCCTGTAGCTAGTGAAAGGTGTGGTAGGATACCACTTCCAGTCCTTCCACCATGGTTTGACTGACTGAATACCCAACTTATACAAGAGGTGAGGTGGGATGGTAGAAACTAGTAAGTCAAAAGTTTGACGATCTGGGTGGATGAGCCAAAATTGAACTTAGAGATCATCCCAGGATTAGAGACTCATAGTGGCTCTAGAAAAAAAATCCTTGGGGGTTTGGATGCCATGCTTGTGAAACTGAAGAGCATGAACCCCTTGAATTCTAGCAAGAGGAACCCCTTGCTAAGAAAAGAGAGGAGACCACCAAATGTTCTGCTGGTTGAAAGAAAGACCATCTCAGAAACCATTCCTAGCCCACCAAAGCCAAGTCTTAATAGACTCCCAAGCTCTCCAAATACTTTTGGCAATAAAAGTACCCTGGATCTAGATAGGCTAACTCATAACCAACAGGGTTTGAAGGCCAATCCCCTTCTAGGTAGGCTTGTGAAGAGGAAAGTCTGATCAAAAGCAGTGTCAAAGTAGAATTTTCCAAGCTTCATTTCTTGTGGGACACTGCACAACCCATTTGGCACAAAGGGCATGCCCTTGATTTTGGGTATCAATTAATCCAAGCCCGCTAGAGATTTTTGGAAGGCAACAAAAATCTTAGGGAACTTTGTGGAAGCCCTGGTGATCAACACTAGAGGCCCAGAGAAAATCTCAAAGAAGTTTCTCGAGCTGTTTGTAAGAAGCTTTGGAAGGAGCCCAACAAGAGGAGTAATAAACATGTGTGGTAGCCAGAACTTTGGAGTAGATCTAGAATTTTCCTTCAAGGGAGAGCAGCTTCATGATCCATTAGATAAGATTTTTTTCAATCTTAGCAGGAACTGCATTCCATAGATCAGTAGGATTGCCTTGAAAAGAAAAGGGAATACCCAAAAAGTGGAATATCTCCTCGTGTTGAATCCTTGTCCAAAAAAACTAGGAAAGCCAAGGAGGCTCAGGAAGAGATGACTATCTGTAAAAAAGGGTTTTGTGCCACTGAATGGCTGAACCAGAAGCTAGGCAAAAGGTGTCTAAACACTACAATGTTGCCTTGATATTCTCTTCATCCTCTGCCAGAGTGAGGAAAGAATCATCGACAAAATGGCCATTAACCAACTATTTGGAGGAATCCAACAAGGAGATTCCCTAAATAGTTCCCATGGAAATGGAGTGAGATAGTAGGTAGCCAAAACCCTCAACAACCAACACATAAAGAGCTGGACCCAGAGGACAACCCTGCCGAATGGAAAAGAAAAGCCCAAAGGTGGAAGAACGGTGGCCATTGATGGTAATGTAGGTGGAGGCATCATTGAAGAGCATCTACATAGATTGAAGAAATCTTGTGCCAAAACCCATAGCATGAAGCATCGCAAGGATAAAATGCTATTCAATATGATCATAAGCTTTAACAAAATCAATATTCAGAAAAAGGGCTTTCTGATGAGACTTACGAGCCCATTCCATACCTTCCCAAATAGAAATGATATTGTCAAGAACAAATATTGACTTAATAAACCCTATTTTCTCAGGCCAGACAATCTGAGGAAGCATATGTCAGATCTTGAGAGCCAACACTTTGGCAATGATCTTGTAGGAGACATTGAGCAAAGTGATGGGTTGCTAGTTACAAATGTCCTCCAGATCCCTAGATTTGGGAATGAACTTGATATTCCCCTGGTTAATGATATCTCCAAGATATTGGGTATGAAAAGCTTCTAGGTAGACCTGGTGGAGATCCAGATCGATGGCATCCCAAAGGGTTTTGTAGAACTCACAAGGGAAGCCATCACAACTAGGTGCTTTATCATTAACCATGGCAAACACAACTTCACAAAGATCCTACAAGGAAAGTAGTTGATCACAAAAGACGTGCTGAGTAGGGGAGACACACTAAGGTACCACTATGAGGCAATCCACAAGAGATTTCTCACTGGTAGGGGAGCAGCCTTGAGAAGGAAAGACCTATTCATAGTGATGAACAAAGGCTTGCAAAAGATAAAGAAGCTCCGTGCAAAGGGCTTTCCCTTCTCAGATTCTGGATATGCCCGTACTAGTATGTCAAGGACAGAGGGTAGTAAAAAATTCTTTTGAGACTTGGTCTCCAACCTTTAGCCAGTGCAACTGAGCTTTGATTTGAGCTCCTCTGGTATCATGGTTGTCAACCACTTGCTTTTGATGGTGTAACTTAGCAAGATTGATTTGCAGATCTTGATTGAAAGGGTCCTGAGCTAAGTCTTCAGTGGCAACACGCAAGGCTTTAGTGTTGACATCATAGGCTTTGTGATGAAATTTGGCCAATTGTTTGCCATAAATGCACAAAAAATGAGTCATATGCCTGATGGCATCATTCTACCACTGAATCCATCCTGTCGAGTGGGTGGGTCCAGGCTCAAGGTTCCAAACCCAATGAATGTGGGCCACAGTAGAAGGATGATGAAGGATAGAAGTATTAAAGTAAAATTGCGTGGTGGGAGGCCTAGCCTTAGCTATCTGCCAAACAATATTAAATAGGATGGGAAAGTGGTGTGACAAGGTGACATTAACAAGAGGAGTGACTGATAATGCTTGCTTTTCAAAAAAGGAGAAAAAAGATTGAGCCAAGATCATAGCACGATCAAGCCTTTTATGAATTCTGTCAGAAGAAGCCCTATAATTAGACCAAGTGTGCTATGCCCCATCAGAATGGTGGTGGCCCACATTGGGATCAAAAAGCCCTAATTTATTATGCATGTAATACCAGGCTTCTCTTTCACCGTCCATCGAAAGGGAAAGAAGCCATCCTTGTTAGACACCATCTCCACCATATTGAAATCCCCACAAACAAGCTAGGTAGCAGGTGGTAGAGAATCCAGAAGCCAACACCATAGGTGAGATCTCTCCATAGCATCATTGGGAGCATAAACATTAACTATGCCAAAGGAATGATTCTCAATAATGAAAGTGGCCCAAACAATTCTTTGCATGGGATCAGAACCATGGCTAACCAGAAAGGAATGCCAATGAGGAGAAAGAAGAGTAACAACTCCACCTCAACCAACCTCATGCTGAGAACAAAGAGAAAGGCTTTTGGGCTAGATAACTTTTCAAGTAGCATCAATGATGAAACTTGAAATCTTAACTTCTTGGAGGCATAAAACATCTAGATGACAAAAATGCCTATGCAAATCCCTGACAAACAATTTTCTGTGTAGGTCTATTAACCCATGAACATTCCATGAGATGTACTTCATGGAATAATAGTGTCATCCATTCCATCCTCATTCCCAAGGGAGTCAAAGCTATTAGACAAATATCCTAGGGCAAAAGCTAGCCCAGAAAAATCTAAAGAGATATTATGTCATTTGTCCTGCATGCCATTTGACTTAGTCTTAGCACACCCAAAAGGGCTGCAAGAGCGGCAGAAAGAGCTGGAAGAAATAATCTCAATAGTTGTCAGAGGCATGTGGGCTGGAGGAACGGAAGCCTGAGAGGTGGAAACATCTTTCCCCTATGGAATAAGGTTTGAGACTTTGATAATAGGGGTTTCCAAGGAAGCTATGTTATCTGAAGGTGGTAGATGGGAGGTGGAAGCCGAAACAAGCTTCTTGTGGGGTCTGTTATGGCAACCGACAGTGACCCATTCATCTTTTTTTCCCTCTTCTTTCTTGCCAGCCTCAGCTGGCTGAGAACTAGCATTGTTGGGAGGAGTCTTGGTACGACGCACTACCAAAGGGCAGTCCTTAATCTTATGTTCCACAGATTGACATTGATAAAAAGTATTGGGAAGGTTGAGATAAAACACCTTTTGGGTAAAGGTGGTATCACCAACCTGAATCTCGATGGATTATTTGAGGTCCCAAGAAAGGTTGACCTCAACATAGAGCCTCTTTTGAGGCCGTGGATTAAGAAAATGGTCATGCTCAACACATAAAATTATATTATTTAATTTTGACAATAATTAAAAAATCTTATGACTAATTGATTAAATTCTTATTTAATTAATTAATGTTAGTTGTCAATATTTAATAATATAGTTTTGAATAAAAGTTTGATTTAATAATGGACTAACCCATATATCAATTATTTCAAAAATCAGTTAAGTTGAAGATAAATCACTTTATTTATTTATTTAATTAATTCATAATTATTATGCACATTCAAAGAGCAGTTAAACTTCAAATCAGAAAATCAATTCCAGTTGTTATCTTTTGGGAAACTCAACATCTATTTTGAGTTGAAAGTTGATCTAAACTTCTTATTTGAGTTAAAAGTTGTTCTTGCATGATTTTACATGATTTTTGGAGTTGATTTGTTTCTAATTTCTTGTTAACTCAAAAATCAACCTGAGTTTATCAAGAGTGATTTATGGCTTTTCTCAGTGCATCCTCAAGCTCTAGATTTCTATAAAATCAAGGCTCAGCTCTTCACAATTTACCACTCTCAAATTTGCACAATTACTTTAGCGAATTTGCATCTGACGGATCCCACACTTGCAATAGGTGATTTGTGAGATTTTTCATTGTTGGTCATAAGCATTCATAGTTTTTCATAGCATATCATAGCATTCATTCATTCATATCATTCTTAGTTTAAATCTACATATCATTTCAATTTCATCTAGATTAGTTTCATACAAATTTTTCATTCAAATTGCATTCAAAATAAATAAAAAAGTTAGATTAATCTGCATTCATATAGTTTTTCATTCTTTTGTATTCAAATCCTTCATTTAGGTGTTGCATTGTCACTGTTCTCAATTTCAATCTGAGAACATCATACTCACACCTACTAGAAGGTAGTAAATCACTTGGTTAGCTTAGTTTCATTTATCTATAGATTTCAATTTTGCTAACCTCTAATGTTTTACTAAAGTGTTGTGTCCATAGCTAGGTACAATTTCCACACACACATTTCTAGCACCCACGGTGGGGCCCTGAAACAAGTTTCCATTTCTATTCTAATCATTTCATTCTATTTTTTTGTCATTTTCTACCATTTCTGTGATTTTTAGAATCTGTTCATACATTTTTCATATCACTTTTGTCAGAAAGTCATACCAGGACCCCCTAACTATCATACGACAGTTGAGATTTTTTAGGCTTGTATTAGAACTTACACATTGTCATTTGGGAGCTACTCCATCATATGGGAAGACACCCACTATCGTACAAGTTTCCAGATTGTCATACGGGAGGTAACTTACTGTCGTACAAGTTTTTCCTTCAGAATTCAATTGTCATTCCAAATTTTCAGGTAGTTTTCCAAATTTGATTTTTGGATTTGGACTAACAACTAACCCTAACAATTGAGATATTTTGTTTTTGATTGGTATTTTTTGATTCTGATTGGAAAGATGCAAGAAAAATTGCTAAAATAGGTAAAATCTACTAAGCGCGTTGTGAGGAATTCGGGTATTCTATTGTGGTCTGATAACATTTTGATTTGGATTTAAAACAAACTCTCTTGTGTCAAGCTTGAATTCCTTTTACAACTTTCATAATTCACACTTCAATTTTGGGCTATAAAAATGAACACAAATTTACTTTTCACATATCTGTTACACATAGTAAATAAGCCCTATGAAGACTATTTGTGGATGATCTTGAGAGAGTGGGCTTCATTCTCTTGTTCACACATGTGAAGATCTTCTTGACAAAGGATCCCCTTGTAGGTGGGGAGGATACTGAGATTATCTTGCATTCTACTGGGTTTGGTCCTCAGCATTTGATCGATAAGTTCTCTCTCCAGAGAGATCGATAGAGCATAGTTGTTGACATCACAAATATTGGTGAGATAATTTTAGTCTTAGTGCATCAGATTAATCTATCTGCTATGTTTGGGTAAAAGTGATAAGGCTAGAGGACTATGCTCTACTCCCTTTTTGGGTAGTATCTGAAACTCAAATCCTTGGATCTTGACCAAGTCCCCATGTGGTATCTTTTGTGAGTTAGCTTTAGAGAGAGTTAACTATAGTGTACATTCCCTTTATTAGGTCAACCATGTGGATAGAACCTCAAGCGGTAATAGCCATTTTCATTGTGGTAGCAATAGCTACTATATAAATGTGCTTGTGGAGGAAATTTTCATAGGTGTGGTCTCTTGTTGGGCTGTTTGATCTCCCTAACAGCTCCTGATTGATTAAATTATTAGATTGTGTCAAAACCTTGGTGTGCCTAGATTAGAGTTTTCCCTCTTGAGATCAAAAAATTTGTAGAGTGATACCATTACTACAAACCCTAGTGAGGCCAAATTTTTCATTTTCTAGGACTATGTGTGTTATTGAAAAACTTTTCAGAACATACACAACTAGCATTCCCAGGGATTAGTACATTAAGTCACTTAATTGTTCATGTGTAGGGTTGCTTTGTCCCCTATTCTTTGTTTTCAGATGTGCTTGAAATCACTTGCATGATGTTCTACATTCTTTCTTACTTACTTGGTTATTGAAAACAAACAATCCCAAAATGAACTTCAAATCTAGATAGAAAACCTTGCAAAACACACTGATTCTGAAAATTGAAAAATTACAAAATATGATGCAAAATTCCTTTCTGGAGTCAAAAGTCATATCATTTTTGAACCTTTTTCATATCAAAACCCCCATATTTTCGTATGAGAGCTTGTATATTATCATATGAGTTTTGTCAGAAATGACAACAAAAAGGTCCAAATCTGCTATCAACTGTCCTGTGAGCTTTGCAATTGTCATATGAGTTTTTTCAATTGTCATGATGGATCTTACCCACTATCGTACGAGCCTATAGAAATTCATATGAGAATTTTGAAAATTTTCCAGAAACTTGCCAAAATTGCCAGACATCTAGTTTTTACAACCTACTTCCAGATTCTGTCAAACAAATCATTGTGTCAGGAACATAGCAGAAACTAGAAAGACTTCAATCATTTTTCCTAAACTGGTCTCTTGAGTTTGATCTAGCCTTCTGATCTATCAATTTGAGTCTTTTGCATGTTGTGTCAAAACCTTGTCAAAATTATCATCAATTCAATCTTCATCTAAAAATGGCTAAGTGTTGCGAGCTCGTGTCTGCAATCTTTTGGGTGTCTACCCACACTACTAGGGCATAGTATCCTTCATTTAAATCCAATCTAATCTTCAATCAATCCAATCTTGATAAGGTTGCATCATTCGATCTTCTTGAATCAAGTTATTCTTCAATTGTCTTATTCTTTGTTTCACTCGAGGTTAATGGTGGAAACTAGAGCTTCATCATAGCGAAAACAAGGAGGAAAACCCAGATTCTCTTGAACCATATTGTAGACATGGAAAATTGGCAAAGGCTTAAATCAATCAAAAGGTGCAATCAAGTCATCAAAATAGCATGAAAATTTGATAAATGGAACAAAGGCAATTCAAATCAAAGAAAAATTCAATTAAATGATTAAATGATTAAATAAAGCTTGAAAAGGGGAAAAACACTAAGAAATTGATTAAATTCAATTAATGACATAGTTGTTGAAATGAAAAATCAAAATGAACATCTTACCCTTCATGGCTAAATTTAATTACTTTAATTAATTAATAAATATGAAATTCCCTCAACAAAGGAAAAAAGGAGACAAAATGGACACAAATCACTCACTTTTGTTGAAATGGTCCAGCCTTTTGAAACCATTTAAATGTTTGTCCCCCAATTTAGGGACAAAGCAAAGCCAATTGACCTTAGCCAAGCATAACCATGGTTATCTCACTCTACCCCCTACCCTTGGGAAAATCTTATAAATAGAAGGTATTTTGAGGCATTATTCATCCACTCCATATCTTTGAATTGCAGAAAAGCTCTTGCAATTTGCATCCACACCACTCACTTAGCATTTTCATTGATATTTAGCTTAAATTGTTGATCATTTTAGAGATTTTCTTATCAAATAGAGCTAGAATTTGATAATTAGATCTAGTTTGCATATCATTCTTAGTTCAATTCTCATAATTAGAGTGTCACTAGTGAGGATTTGTAGCTGAGAGCCTCACTTACTACTTCAATTTAGAGAACCATGAGATATTGATAGATTAATTGTGCATTTGTTAGATTATTTTTCTCTAATTCTTGTTGTTCTTAGTTAATCTTGTAATTTCATGAAGGTGTAAATCACTCACACACAAATGGCACCCACCGTGGGGCCCTAGGCCTCAAATTCATCATAATTTTCATGTTATTTTCAAAATTTAGGCTAGAATTGCATGATTTTGCTCACTGTTTGTAGGTTACAGGAAAGAAATCACGCCTGCCGGTAAATAAATCATGCCTAAAGCAAAGAGATGTCACTTACAGAAATTAAAATGTCACCTGGAGTCTGAACGATCATGCTTATCAGCCAGCAAAATCACACTTCTGGAGAAAGAAATCACGCCTGCGAAAATTAAATTCTCATGTCACGGACAAGCTGCTGATGCCTTTGGTCATTAAGATGTCACCTGGAAAGAATTAAAAGCTGCGGCCAAGGAATAAGTTTACGCCTGGTGTAAAGGGAGTTTCCTGCCTTTCGTATTTAATTTCTCGCTTTGAGTATTTTAAATGTCGCTTGAAATTAATTAAATGTCGCTTCTCTGAGTTAGTTTGTCACTTGAAATAAAGAGTTCACGCGTTTGTTTAATTTGATATCGCACTTAATTACTTTAATCTCGCTTGAGCCCTTTTTGGTGACGCTCACGGTTAAAGTAATTACGTCTTTATTAAATTAGATCTCGCTTTTAGGATGGAGAATGTCGCCTGGTTTAGCATTGATATTATATCAGAATAATTTTTGTTGTCACATGTATTAAAGATTTCACGCGTTTGCTAAAATTTGATATCGCACTTGCCTATTTTAATCTCACTTGAGCCCCTTTTGGTGACGCTCACGGTTAAAGTAGTCACGTCTTTATTAAATTTTATCTCGCTTGTAGTCTGGATGATGTCGCCTGGAATTATTTTCTCTATTTTGTCAAAAAATTATTAAAATGATGACTGAATTTTAACTCTATGTCTATTTTTCTGTCTCAAGTATAGGCTCTGTCATAGAAAAGTGCTCAAAATTTTTTTTTTCTTTTTTGCATGCAAAAAAGAAACAAAAGAGGACGTCCTATTAGAATATACCTTGCACCTTTTGGATTTAATTTGCAAATATTTGAGTTCAAAATAAATAAAGAGCATAATCAATTTGATCATTTTAAGCTTTTTGATTTTGGTTTCCCCTCACTTTGTATGAATTTGTGTTGACTAACTTGTTGGTGGGGGGAACATTTTGCTAAGGTAAGGGAAGGATTTGGAGAGAAAATGAGAAAATCTACTACTTAAAAATGCGCCTAGCCTTTGCTAGCATCGTTTGAGGTATTTTTCTCATCAAGCTTGCACATTCCCTTAGCTTGTGGCATTTCAAAGTTCAAAACATAGTTTAATCATAAAAGGAAAAGAACAAACATTTCAATTCTAAGAACCCCTTTGTCACGGGGTTGAAAAAGAACCAAATTGATTGTGAGTGTTTGGGATAAGGGAAAAGCAACAGGGATATGCTCTTCACTCTTTGAGTGAATCAAATTCCCAAACTTGCTCTACCAAATCCACTTTTCATGCTTTCAAATGAACATGTTTAAAACTTAGTGGGCTCGCCTCCCGAGATTGCCTTAAAAGGGCCAGTGAAAGGGACAACCCAAAGTGGGATACACTTGCTTTTGCCGCGAGAATCCGACCCACTATAAAATGAAATGCGTGTATCCTTAATGGGGTGCACGACAAAAGGATTTTAGCTCTTTCAAACTTCCTCTAGTAGTCTTAACAGATTGCGCAAAATCATGCTTCGGTGCGTGTGGGAAGCCCCTTAACATACTTGGGGGATGAAAGGCTAAGATCTATTTTGAACGGAAAACTTACTACAAAATGGTAAAAATAGCAAAAACTACCTAATAGAGCCATTTAAAAGCCAAATTTGTGCTAGGTAGCTTGCTTGGAAGTCTTTCTTGTGTTCAAACCCGTGGAAACATTTGAGAATATACACATTAGAATGATCTAGGGACATGGTGAACTATTGATGTGTGTGTTGAGATTGTCTTCAACTTTTCAAACAAGAAGTTCCAAAGTACTTGATCAAAATACAATTAAATTTTTAAATCTTATAAATTGATCAATACCATTTACCCATTCCAAACCAACCCAACCGGTTTGAAATTCACGAAGGAAGTTTATTTGGGAAACAAATCAACCATATTATGGAGCATAATTATCAAAGTCAAGATCAAGATCTCCATAGGAATCAAAGCGATGACGTTGTTGAAGCATCCCAAAGCCCCGTGTTTCTGGAAATAATGGAATTACTTTTGAAGTGGGATAAAGACACATATTTTCTAGCTTTAGCTCAAGCAGGAGCTAAACTTCCTTATAATTATGACACATCAACCTTGAGAAAGAATGAGGAAAACCAAAGAGATACATCATATAAAATGCCATTATTAATATCAAGCTATTCTTTTCAAAGTGATGAGGTGTCTAAAGATGATGTTGTGAGAGCATCCCAAGATCCCGTGTTTATAGAAATAATGGAACAAATTTTGGACTGGGATAAAGAAGCATATTTCCTAACTTTAGCTCAATCAGGAGCTAAGCTTCCACATAATTATGACACATCAACTTTAAGAAAGGATGAAGAAAAGAAAAAAGATACTTTATCTAAAGAGCCATCATTAAGATCAATTTGGCCATTCCTCTATGATGATGGGCCATCTGTATCTTCATCCTCCTCACAAAAAGAAGCATTTCAGAGAAACAAAGTTATCTCAGATCAAAGGAAATTGCATAATCAATCTATTTGTGATCAAGATAATAAAGAATATGGAGTGAAAAATACCGCTCTCAAGCAAGATCTAATTCAAAAACCTCCATATAGCAAGAGTAATCCATTCATCCTTTGTCCATCTCCTAACAAGGTTTCTCCTTGGATGACTTGTACACCTTTCATCCTTCATCCATCTCCCGAACCTCTATCTAGCAAAGATCCTCCCATAGCTAGCATTCCTTTCATCTTTTCTTCATCTCCCAAAGCTCCACAATTATCCAAAATTCCTCCATCAAAGAATGATCCTAATGATGATACTTTTCCCATTAACTATGTCTACCCTCAAGGGCTACCTCTAAAAGAAACCCAAGCTAACTCACATCTTGCTGCATATTGTTTCCATGCTTCAAAGATCTTAGAACCCAAAGCTTCATGTGCCTCAATGCCTATTATACCTATTCAAGAGGATCCTACACCATAGCTCCAAACATCCCCCACACATATCCAAACATCTACCTTATCCTTAGAAGTGGCTTCATGTCAAGAAGATAATCTAAAAAGAAAAGAAACAAATATTGATAAAGATCAAGATCAAGATTATATACAAACCCCTCCCATATTTGATGAAGGTCCCATATCCCTTGAACCTTGTGATGATCCCCTTGCATCCTTTCATGTCTTTCAAGATGATATCCTTCCGTTCCAAGAACAAAGTACCCTTCCAAGTTCCATATTTTCTCCACTTCCCAAGCAAGATCAAGATATCCCTTCCATAACTTCCAATGAGCATATTGAAAATCAAGAGCAAAATACCTTCGCTACACAATTTGAAGATCCTTGTCAAGATCAAAGCATCCCATCATTTCCTTGTCATATTCCTCCATGTTCACCTCAAGAAAACATCATTCTTCCAAATCCCTTGCAAGATAATAAATCCCTTCAAGCTTTAGTTGATCCTATCAAATGTGTTCCTATCAAAGCTACTCATGAGCCTATTGGTATAAAGATAAATCCTAAAGATGAGAATGTTGACGATGGAGCTCCTTCCAAAGATATTGATATCCCTTTCACACCTTATATTCCTCCATTCAAATACAACCACATACCTCCACTATCCTCCAAATCCATTTTGGGTTCCTATGTCCCAAAACAAAAGTCTTCATCCCTTCCATCCATATTAGGTCCATATATTCCTCCATCAACCATTCCTATCATCCCTAGCTATCCATTCACTTACCCTACCATGTATCAAGATCAACGAAGGCACACATACTTGAAGAATGTCCAAACACCAATCCATATGAACCATCCATATTATTCCTATTCATCCACAATTCCTAAGTCTTTTGGAAGCAATGGTGATGTGCAACATAAAAATCATAAATCCAGGAATCCATATGTGCATAAAAATCATAATGTCCCATCTAATCGACATGGGAATGAAAAGAAAAATGAAATATCCAAAAGACCGCAAAGGTCCATCAAGCAAAAAGAAAAAAATAAAATGTGGGTTCCTAAATCCCTCATTGAAGAAATGCATTCAAAAGCATTCCAAAAGAAAGAAAAATCAAAGAATATGTGGATTCCCAAGTCATTGTTGAAAGACTTGCACACAAAAGAAGAATCAAAATTGACATTCAAGCTTCCAAAGGTTTCCATTCCATCTCCTTCCAAACATCCTTCATCTTCTTACATCCCAAAATCCACTACCTCAAAAAGATCCTTACCTCCGTCATCTATTGTTCCTCCATCATTCCACCACTCTTCAAAGTGTGTGTCAAAGTTGATCTTGCCAACATTTCCATCTTCAACATACCTTCTTCTTATCCTCACATTCATTTTCCAATGCATACTTTCCATACTTCCATCCCTCTTATCAATATCTTTGAGCATCCTAGTCATACCCATGGTTTATTATAGCATATCTTTCAGAGGAGCATTGTCCAAAGATTCTAATGTTGGGAAAATATTGAAAAATACAAAAAAAGAAAAACACAAAGAAAAAAAGAAAAAAATGAAAAAAGAGAAAAAGTGCCTTGGTGAAAACCTAGCAATAGGCACCTTGGTAGCAAAAATAAAAAGAAATAAATCTAAGGTGAAAACCACTTCTTGTGGCACCTTAGACAAGTACCATGATGAAAACCTGGCAAACAGGCATCATGTGTAATTCTTCCTTCTTGCACTCTACCCTTGGGGGTAAGTTTCATCCATGCCATCTTCCATCTTCCTATCATTTACCTCACTTTCATCCATATTTCCTCTATCACCTTCATCTTGACAAGGTTGAACACATCCATGAGCATTGAGTATCTTAACATCTGTTATCCTTTCCATCAGCTTATGTCCTTGCTGCATCCATGTTACCCTATCATGATATTGCTTATCCCAAATTCACCTTCATTATTCCTTGATAGCTTTTTCATAATCCCAAAACATCCCTTCATAGCCTCCATCACTCCTTTATCTTGATTGTGTTATCTTATCCACATCTTACCCAACTTAACCCTTGGTCTTGATCAAGATGAACTTTAAAAAAAAATTTGTTATCAAAAACTTCTTGACATGTCCATTCTTTTGGATCACTCCTTTTCATGGTAGCAGATTGTTATCCTATACACTATCTAACACTGTATCATTGGCTTCCATGGCTTATCCAAAAACATGCTTCACATTGCTATATCATTTTTTCCTTAGCTTGGGTACTCTTGAGGAGATAGTCCTATGGGTCACATTCGCATACTTCTTCCATCATAGCCTTTCCATCTCTAATCCATTAGCTTGAAAATCCATCCTTCATGTCCTATATCTTGCTAAGACATTGGGGGCAAACCAATGTGATCTTGTTTGAGAGCTGGTAAAAAAAGGAAAGCATAAAGTGTTTTGAGCTACATCTTGCATAAACTGAGCTTCGGCAATATTTTGGAAGTTTGTCCAAGTCCAACATTTTTTTCTATCCAACTGGGGCATTTGATCTTAATCAACGGATTTCAATAACATGCATGAATTCACATGAAGAAAGGCATTAAACCCAAAAAGGATTCAATAGTACAATATTTAGTCACAAGAGAGAGGGAATTATCAGAGTTTCAGAAGAGAGAAGAAGATTTTCGTGAACCTTTGATGGATATCATTGTTCACTAACCAAGAATTCAATTACCACAACTTGATCCATGAGCCTTCATTGACTTTATTATTCAAGATTAAAAATTGACAACACTTTAAAGATCAGAATGCTTGGAAATACTTTTTGAAAATCATGAAACAATGCAAAACATTTGAAGCTTTCTTTTGATGATCTTTACTTACATTGATTTTTATCACATCTTTTTAGCTAATCGATGATGTTTCGACTAGATTGGAAATGATGGAGACATGATATTTTTCTTGTCTTTGAGTGACTGTCTTGAGGGATATCCAACAACTTATGTGAATTCATCTAATGACATGGTCATCAAAGAACCATCGAGGACTTTCATATAGGGTGGAAGGTTGACCTTTGCTTGTTTATGCAACATTGAATTCGTTGAAACTGGTATTCATACTCTCATAGTTGGTTTATTCGACTAGTGCGGGTTGTACTAGTTCAAAAAGGAGGTTACCAAATGTGATAAAAAGTGGTATTCATATCATCATGTCAGTGGGCAGTGGTGATTGTATCGACTTTCCGGTCCCAAGTGCTCAATGATGAAAATATATCCTCAAGGCATTTATTTGCTAAAAGCTAGTGACACTTAGCTGCATTCATAAAAAGGTTAAATGCATTCTCATGTTAGATTAATTGCACATGCATTTTTTTTCCCAAGGGTTTCATTTCGCATCAAAAAGGGGGTACATAACATCATTAATAGGGTTAAATCAGCAAGGACAACATCATTTCAATATCATCTTTTCTACAATAAAAACATGAGATTATACTTTTTGCATTCATTCCATATCATTAATCATTACATAAATATATTATCAAGGAAAAGAAGGAAATAATCATTTACATGTGCATACATACAGATTGCATACATGAGACATAACATATCAAAATTGCATCCATACATGAGAAAGAAATGCATTCATCTATCTATATCATACATAAGATACGTTGCATCCATAGACATATCCATCCAAAAACAAATGCATTAGTTAAACACATATAGCAGCATCTAAAGGAAATCTCATATATCATCAAGTAAAAGTAGGAAAGATCATAAATGTCCTCATGTCACACATCTACTCATAACTCAATACAACAAAGTATAACAATGATATCAGAACAAATCAACTCTATAATCACCCATCAACAGGGGCATCAATGTCAAATAAGCATCAAAGTACAACTGGAAAGGTGACACCAAGGTCATAAGACTATGGTACAATATCAAGTATCTCAGCATCAGTACATAAATGATCAATAAGAGCACTCATAGCTCAACTCTCATCACCACTGGGAGGAGGTCCTGGAGGAGGCTGTGGAGGAGGCTGTGATGGAGGCTGCTGAGGCAGCTGAGGAGGCATCTGACCAACCATAGCAATAAGGAGAGGAACCAATGGAGCCAAACCTGATACTAATTGCTGAATCATAGATGACATCTGTGACACCTCTATCCATAATGCTCCCACGTCTGCTTGTAGCTGGGTAGTACTAGAACTCTCCCCAACCTCATAGGTACTCTGAGGATCACCTGTATCTATAGGAGCTTTTCCCCGATCACGGGAAAAATTTGCTGGCATCTGATGTGCACCTGTATCCTGACCATCCATGGTAGCCTGTTGTAATCCTACTCCCGTATCCTGTCCTATACCTGGATCCTGTCTAGCAGCCCTCACATGATCCTGACGATCTATCCTCTATCTCTGTGCTACTGCAGGATGAGGAGGAGGAGGAGGTGGTGCCTGTACCTATGCATCTCTTGCTCATCCTCTGAGCCTAATCACTGCACTACCTTAGGGTCTACCTCTACGTCTCCTCCCACCACCGACATCATCACCATCATCATCTCACCCAGGCACTGGCTCTGTAGGGTCTGTAAATCGAGGCATCAGATGCTCTATCAACCAAGCTAGATACTCCTACATGACTCCGGCATCTCTGATGTGTAGCCTCATGTCCCAATCCATATAACTCAATAGTGATATCTTCTCTATAGCGTCATCATATGAAGGCATGTGACCCTAAGTAGCCCACTCTGCACTAGAATGAGCATATACTGCAGATCCCTGAGGCATAGGCTGAATCCACCCAAATTGCCGTAGCACTCTCCCTGCCAAGAATCTCTCAAGAACAGAGTCGATCCTGTCGATCATCCATCAAGGAGAAAACATATATGGTAACTCCAAGCTATCCTCTCTCCAATCCTCAACCTCAACATATGGTCTCCAATAGACCTCATCCATGTCATCAATCTGACGTCGCCAATACTCCAAGTGACCTAAGTGATTCTGTGTCACCATACCAGTATACTGCCATGCAAAAGGATATCCTAGAGGATGATCTTGATCTGATATAGGATGACTGACTGGTAAGTGCTCCCATATCCACAACTGCAAAATATGAATCCTAGCAGATAATGAGGCTGATCTCCTGTAAAACACCTCATGAAGATCATGATAAAGCTGTGCCAGCACACAAGATCCCCAGTCAAAGCATCGAGGATGATGTAGCAAATCTTCGATAATCCTGCCCCATCCCACTGAAAATCTACGACCTCGCCGATCAGGTAATAATACACCACCAATGATAGCACCTAATAATGCTGGTAAAATAGGAAATGAGGCAAACTGAGGCCATAAGATGCAATCATCACCTATAGATGGATCTCCGAATACTCATCGACAATATGTCCCATCATAGACTGCATCATAATATACTATCTCTCCATGAGTCGGGATCCGTAGCAATCTGTAAACATCCTCAGGTGTAATAGTCATCTCGCCCTGTGGTAGCCAAAATGTGTTTGTCTCAGAGTGCCAACACTCTGTGACAACGGTAATCAAACCTCGGTTCATCTGAAACTGAGGAAGCTCTAGTACACATAATAAATCGCAGCGCCTAATCACTTGCCTCTCGGCGTCAGTCAACTGCACCCTAAGCTCCATCACCCAGTGTGGTACAGTCTAAAGGTACAGAACAGGGACATCCTCCTGTTTAATTAAAACAAGGGAATCACATGAGTAACTTACTATCTGTAATACCCCAAAAATGGGCTATAAGTTCATTAACCTCCTACATCGACAAATTCGAACGAAATCGACATCAAAGTCCTAATCTAAGGCACATCTAAACATCATCGAATCATAATTGATTATCTTAAATTTTGCATCGGGGAATATTCCTAGTAATATTCCTAATTATCTTAATTATCTTTAATTTTATAATTATTTGGCAATAAATCATATTTATCCTAAAATTTGATTAATTGAATATTTTCATATTTAATTAATTAGATTTAATATTTGCCACTTAATTGTGTAATTAAATTTAATTATATCTATTATTAATTGTATTATTTAATTTTGACAATAAATCTAATATCATATGAATAATTGATTAAATTCTTATTTAATTAATTAAAGCAAGTTGTCATTATTTAATAATATAGTTTTTAATAAAATTTTGATTAAATAATTGATTAACCCATAAATCAATTGTTTTATTTTTAAAAGCAGTTAAGTTGGAAATAAATCACTTTATTATTAAATTAATTCATAAATAAAACATGCACAATCATAAAAGCAAACAACTATCAATTATCAATTAAAGCTAAACTCTATTTTGAGTTAAAACTTAGCTTTTGCATGTTTTTGTGAGTTAATTATCTTTTATTTAAAAATAACTCAAAAATCAAGTTGAGTTATTTGAGTGATTTATGGCTTTTTCTCATGCACCTCCAAAGCCTTGGATTTCTATAAAAACAAGGCTCAGCTCTTCACAAATCATCTCATATTTTGCACAATCACGCTGGAGAATTGGAATTGAAGAATCAAAGCTCTTGTGAATCGACATCTTTGTGAAATCAATCTTATTTTTGCATTCATATTACATATCATTGTTAGATTCATAGCATATCAATTTTCAATAGCATTCATAGCATATCAATTTCATTTAGCATAGATTTCATATCAGTTTTTACAATTATTATTGCATAGAAAAATCCAAAAAATAGCTTAATTGCATTTATTCCATATCCATCTTTTGCATTCAAATCCTTCATTTAGGTGTCGTCTAGGTCACTGATCTTGATTACAATCTGAGAACATTAATCTCGCACCTATTAGAAGGCAGTAAATCGCTTGGTTAGATAGCTTTCAATTTTGCATGATTTTGATTATAGCTAACCTCTAATGTTTTACTGAGTGTTGTGTCTACAGATCAGGTATAATTTTCACACACACATTTCTGGCGCCCACCGTGGGGCAACCCACCTTTGCATGCTGGTTTTGATTTTTTTGGGAGCTAAAACCCCAAAGTTTCAAAGATTTAATTTTATCTCCCAAACGGCTTAGAATTTTCATCTGAAATTTTTTTTGCAGGTTGGTGACATGTCATGAAAGCTACAGTAAAAAATTTAGAATTTTCTGAGATGTTTTGAATTTTTAATAATTTTTTCTTGAAATTCCAGAAAAAATTAATATCTGACGCAAATCAGCATATTTTTCGAAAATTTTTATATTTTTGAAAATCTCTTTAAATTATATAGGGGGTCCATTCTTTGTGTTTTAAATTTGGACATGATATCATAGCTCAAATAGTCAATTTACAAAAACTGGTCTGTATTGATAAAATGGGTCTCTAGGGCACAAATGAAGAGGTTTTTCTAAAATTTTTGCATTTTTGGAAAGCTCTCTATTTTTTAGTAGGGGTCTCTATTCTGAATTTCTATTTTTGTGGCCAAAATCATATCAAAAAAATTAGATCTTGTTGACTAGGTCAAATGCAGCAAAAAAAATAAAGTTTTGTGATGGGTATGCACTTATTTTTTTTACATGGTTCAATGAATGATATGAGTTGTCATTTGGGTTGATTGCTGGTTATTATTACTGATAATAATTGATTTTTAGAGCTAACCCTATGGTTTTCATAAGTTGAATATATTTTGCATATCTTGTTTGCTTGTTTGCTTGTTGGAGAGTTCGTCACTTGCTTGCATGGAAAAGCTCAACAAAAATTGCTAAAAATCAAGTAAAATCTACTAAGCGCGTTGCAAGGATCCCAGGTATTCTCCTTCATCTAATAATATTTTGATTTGGGACTTAAAATAAATCTCTTATGTGTCAAGCTTGTGTGCATCTTTTCATGCTTTTGATCTATTTCTACACACTTGCATAATTGATACTAGGTTGTGAACCCTTAAGGATTCATTAAGTAGTCTTAGAATACTTGTGATTGATCTTGATTGCTATCTTGGGTTATTGGACTCGCTAATCCGCCGGCCCCTCATTTTCGCCCCGTGGTTGCAATCTCAGCGCCATAAAGGGGAGGGGTCAACAGGACAGAAGCGTTAAATGTTCCACTTGGCAACCCTTTTGTGCTTTTAGGAACTCCCTTGTTTTCTAAGTTGTGGACTCGTTTTTAGCTTGTGTGAGGTGTTAAGTGTTTCACCTTGTGGACTCATCTCATATTCTCTTTAAACGTTAAGTGTTCCTCTTTCTACTTTTTGGATGCTTTTGGTAGATTTGCTTTCGGAACATACATCTGTGCTCACATAGTAATTAGGCCCTATGAACACTATTTGTGATTCTTGAGAGATTGGATTCCTAGTGAAATCCTTCTTGACGATAGAATCCTTGTAGGTAGGGAGGATACTTAGTGCATTTCACATTCAACTTAGTTAGTGAGTCTTCTCTTATTGATCGACACATTCTCTCTCCGGAGAGGTTGATAGGTCATGTGGGGTTGATATCACAAGCTTTGGTGAATCAAAATTGGTTAGTGCGTATTCTCTTATTGATTGATACATTCTCTCCCCGGAGAGGTTGATAGATCACGTGGAGTTGATATCACAGACCTTGGTGGAACAAAACTTTGTCTTAGCGTGTCGGATTAATCTGCTTGCTTTGTTTGGGTTAAAAGTGAAGAGGTGTCAAAACCTTGAATCTGGAGCCAAGTCCCCTTGTGGTATACTATTGTGAGTCATCTTTAGAGAGGGTTAACCGTAGCGGACAATCCCTTCACAGGGCAAACTGCATTGACGGAACCTCAAGCGGTAATAGCCATTTTCGCCATGGTAGTGACAACCGCTATATAAATGTCCTTGTGGAAGAAATCTCCACGGGTATGGTTCATTGTTGGGTTGTCAGATCTCCCTAGCAGCTCTTGAAGATTAAGTTCTCGGACTGTGTCAAAACCCTGGTGCGCCGGGATTGGAGTTCACCCCTTTGAATCATAAAAGTTGCAGAGTCAAACCATTACTAAAAACCCTAGAGAGGCCAATTTTTCATTCTCAGGTATATGTGTGTTATTGCAAAACTTTTCAAAACATACACAATTAGTACTCTCAGGGATTAGCACAATTTGGTCACTTGATTATTCATGCGCAAGGTTGCTTTTGCCCTTATTCATTGTTTTCAGACATGCTTGGAATCACTTGCTTGCTGTTCTGCGTGCTTATTTATCTACTTGACTATTAAAAATGATCAAATCTGGTATAACCTTCAAAATTTGGACAGTACAATTTGCAAACAATCCATTCACCATATTCCTTCATGTATTCCTTCATTCAAGATTCCTCCATCCTCTCACCACCCTTCAAGGTATGTGTTGACGTTGATCTTGCCTTCCTTTCCACCTACCCTTTTACAATCCTTCCATGCATTATTCTTCTACCTTCTATCATTTTTCCTCATTTGCCTATTCCTCCTATCTTCCAACCTCACTCGCTTTACATAAAACCCTATCCTCCATTTTTCTCTTCCATGTTCCTTTCCCTATCAGCATCTTTGAGCACATCATTTTGAATCCTTGGCATATCATGGTTTATCCTTTCAAGGAGCATTATCTAAAAAGCTTGCCTTCTTCCAAAAAAATAAGAAATGAAAAATAAAAAAATATTGAAAATGTGCTTTGGTGAAAACCTGAAAACCGGCACCTTGGTAGCAAAAGTAAAGAGAAATAAATTCATCCTATGGTGAAAACCACTTCCTTGTGGCACCTTGGATAAGTACCATGATGAAAACCTGGCAATCAGGCATCATGTGTAGTTCTTCTACATATTTCATCCATTCCATCTTCTCTCTTTGATCTTGACAATGTTGATCTATACACGAATATTTGGCTATTTTGTGAGCTATCTTATGATGATCTTGCTTTCATTCCTTCCATGTTTATCCTTCATATCCATCTTCCTCCATTCATTTTCACCTATCGCTATCCTTTTCCCCTTTGGTCTTGATCTAATAAAAAAAGAAAGAAAGAGTAAAACACAGTGCTATGAAGCCTCTTGACATGTCTACTCCTTTGGATTGCATCCTTTCCTGCTCTTCCATTATGATTTTGTGCTTATCCTATGCTAGCTTTTCATTGCTTGTCCAAATGTGCTTTACATGACAATTTTTCCCTAGCTTGGGTATTCTTGAGGAGTTTCCCCTTGAGGATTTCTTCCCTTCATTCTCCTTCATTCTCTTATCTTCCATCTCTTCCACCAGCTTGCTAATCCCTCTTGTTCTCCACCTTGCTAGACATTGGGACTGCATGATATGATCTTGCTTGGGAGTTTGCAAATGGAAAAAGATGCTATCAAGTATACCAAGTATCAGAACAATTACCAGAACAAGTATCACAACCAGTATCAAAACAAGTATCAGAATCAGTATCAGAATCAATATTAGAACCAGTATCAGAATAATTATCCAAATCAGTATCAGAACCAATATCAGAACAATTATCAGAATTAGTATCAGAATCAGTATCAAAACTAGTATCAGAACTAGTATCAGAACAAGTATCAGAATGGGCCTACAGGACTAGTATCAGAACGCCTACAGGGGCTACACCTTTCGCTTTAGTTTATGGGTTTGAAGCAGTACTGCCTATTGAGGTTGAAATCCCATCACTCCGAATCAGAATGCATGGACTTGTCCCCGACGATGACTACAGAGTGTCTAGGTTACAAGAACTTGAATTACTAGATGAGCGTAGGCAAGCAGCGTATGATCATCTCAGAGTGTATCAGAAAAGAATGTCTAGAGGCCACAACAAGAAAGTCAGACATAGAGAATTTCAGGTTGGTGATCTAGTGTTGAGAGAAAATCCTAAAAATTAATCCCATCGCGAACTCAAGGGGAAGTTCGAACCCAACTGGCTGGGTCCCTTTGTAATCACTGCTACTTTTAGCTCTGGTGCCTATCAACTCTCAACGACTGAAGGAGAACAGCTCCGAGAACCAATCAACGTTCTCCATCTGAAGAAATTCTATGCCTAAGGCATTCAGTACTTGGTAAATGTCCTGAAAAAAATCTTAAAAATCAGAAAAAGTCCTGAAAAAATGAACATCTTGGTGAAAACCTAGCAATAGGCACCTTGATGATTCACAAAAAAAATCAAAAAATATCAAAAGTACAAAAAAAATTGAAAAAATGAAAAATACAAAAAAATGAAAAAAAAAAAAAAATGAAAAAAAAAGTGCCTTGGTGAAAACCTGGAAACAGGCACCTCGGTAGCAAAAATAGAATCTCTACCAAGATGGTGAAAACTTGGCAAACAGGCACCACTTGTTCCAAAATGCTCCATCTATCAGCACAATCTTGGTCTTTCCCAGCTTTCAGTCTTGCTTTAGTTTGTACATATCTCCCGGTTTGTTCCTGCATTTCCAGTTTTCAATAAGTCAGCCTGTACACCAACCAGCTCAAGCGTTTGCATCCTATTAATGTTCACACTTGGGGGCAATCAATGTCATATCCTATGGTCCTCCATGTATCTTAGACGTGTCATATCTAGCCAGAGTCCTTTGAATCGTCAAGTTGAGTCAGTCAGTCAGTCTCGTCTCCAGAAAAGATTTTGCATCAACAACAATCAAACATCAAAACTCAACTGAAAACAATTTGTGCTTTTCATGCTTTTATCTCCTTGTATGCTTTCTGATTCGCATTGAGATTTTTGCATATTGTGTCCCTTCGAGCTCTTCGATGATGTCTTTTATAGGATTTAGAGAGTGATGACTGGGGGCATAATCTTTTCTTTGTCTTCTGCTTGTATGTGAAAATCTAACAGCTTTGGAAATTTTGGATTGAAATGGTGTCCGACTGTAAGAGCCTCTATCTCGAATTGGATGGCCATGCGTACCTCGACCATTGATACCCAAAAAAATTCAAGGAAGTTTGATCTAACTATTGTCTTTTTGAGTAAGTTCTTTCTCCTACCGTGGAACGCAATCTTGCCTAAGGATGTGAACGATAAAGGGTCACTATGGGTAATTCACATTGGATTTAGAATGATCTCTTGACTGTTTGATGTGTTTGCAATGCAAGGCGTATTCAGGTCATCACAACGTTTATGTTTTGATCGTTGTACAAATTGCTATATCAAAATGGACATGATATTCAGGTCATCCTGGCATTTGTGCCTTGATGCTTATATTTAATCCAACATTTTGAAAATAAAGTCAATATTCATATATCCATGGTTGTTGTCCAGTGGGTGTTGTATTGATTCTTGCGCATACAAATCGATATTCATATGTCTATGGTTTCATGGCTAGTGGGCATTGTATTGATTTATCCGGTTACCTAAAAGTTCAATGATGATAACAAATCGGCACATGATCAGTGACTAGGTCCTAGGTCTTAGGTTGCATTTCATTTTGCATGTCTCATTGCATTTTGCATGTTTACATGATCTCACAATGATTAAACGAACTTCAATGCTTAAATAATTTTTCAAATCGCATCTTCAAGTCTAACAAGAGCTGAATCTCACACGAAGGTTCCTCCAATGAAATAGCAAGTAGAATCCTTTTTCGGGATCAAAATTCAAATCTGAGATCATTCATATTATTAACTACTTGCATATTCGACCTTCAATCATCACAGAAATCTAGTATTCAACTTAACTAATTATCTTACATCAAACTATCAAAATTTCAACTTGGTCAACCATGGTCAACTCATGGTCAAACCTAGTCAAATTCAGTCTCCAAGACCTCCAAACGATGCAGAATGCGTTCTCAGATGTATATAACCACTTTTCCAATCAATTCACATGCTTCTAAACTCTCAACGTTGACTTTTCTTGTCAGATTTTAATTTTAATCCCGAAGGGGGCATGGTATTGCATATCATTCAAAGTCTGTAATCAAATTTGAAATCATATCTTTATGGAAATCATATCTTTCATCAGTGATCAAGACAACAATCACGTCTAGTCGCTGATTCATCAAAAGACCTCATCGCTCGGGGCAAATCTATCATCACTTGGGGCATATCAGATTCATCGATCCATATCAATCTGGTATTCTCTTAATCTTGTAATCTGTATCAGTTTTTGCAACCATCAGATCATAGTGTTATTTCCTTGGTTCTTCGACAACTGAAGGGTTTGGATGTGATACTTGCTAGTTCTGCTAAGACAATCGAGTCTAGAACGGGTCACTCACTTCTTATCAATCCTAAGGTTCAGAATCAGGCATTTTGACACTTTTTCGCAATCATAGGTTCATTTGCTGCTACAGTGAACATTATCTTTGGTCATTCAAGACCTATTATCTCCATATCAATTCAATATCAATCAACTCCTATCTCAATATCTTTCAATCGGTTTCTATCTTGAGATCGGTTTATCTTTTGAATCAGTTTCATATCTCTATCAAACACAGACTATCTTTGAACCACTGCGCTTCGCACAGTAATTCAAAGAGGGGCAAAATGTAATACCCCAAAAATGGGCTATAAGTTCATTAACCTCCTACATCGACAAATTCGAACGAAATCGACATCAAAGTCCTAATCTAAGGCACATCTAAACATCATCGAATCATAATTGATTATCTTAAATTTTGCATCGGGGAATATTCCTAGTAATATTCCTAATTATCTTAATTATCTTTAATTTTATAATTATTTGGCAATAAATCACATTTATCCTAAAATTTGATTAATTGAATATTTTCATATTTAATTAATTAGATTTAATATTTGCCACTTAATTGTGTAATTAAATTTAATTATATCTATTATTAATTGTATTATTTAGTTTTGACAATAAATCTAATATCATATGAATAATTGATTAAATTCTTATTTAATTAATTAAAGCAAGTTGTCATTATTTAATAATATAGTTTTTAATAAAATTTTGATTAAATAATTGATTAACCCATAAATCAATTGTTTTATTTTTAAAAGCAGTTAAGTTGGAAATAAATCACTTTATTATTAAATTAATTCATAAATAAAACATGCACAATCATAAAAGCAAACAACTATCAATTATCAATTAATGCTAAACTCTATTTTGAGTTAAAACTTAGCTTTTGCATGTTTTTGTGAGTTAATTATCTTTTATTTAAAAATAACTCAAAAATCAAGTTGAGTTATTTGAGTGATTTATGGCTTTTTCTCATGCACCTCCAAAGCCTTGGATTTCTATAAAAACAAGGCTCAGCTCTTCACAAATCATCTCATATTTTGCACAATCACGCTGGAGAATTGGAATTGAAGAATCAAAGCTCTTGTGAATCGACATCTTTGTGAGATCAATCTTATTTTTGCATTCATATTACATATCATTGTTAGATTCATAGCATATCAATTTTCAATAGCATTCATAGCATATCAATTTCATTTAGCATAGATTTCATATCAGTTTTTACAATTATTATTGCATAGAAAAATCCAAAAAATAGCTTAATTGCATTTATTCCATATCCATCTTTTGCATTCAAATCCTTCATTTAGGTGTCGTCTAGGTCACTGATCTTGATTACAATCTGAGAACATTAATCTCGCACCTATTAGAAGGCAGTAAATCGCTTGGTTAGATAGCTTTCAATTTTGCATGATTTTGATTATAGCTAACCTCTAATGTTTTACTGAGTGTTGTGTCTACAGATCAGGTATAATTTTCACACACACACTATCAAGAAATCAAATAATCAATCATAGTCATCAATTTAAATATACCTATCAGACCTACCAATCCTAACTCTAAGCATTGAGGAAGGATGATCCTAGTTTTATGTCTCTAAGCATTTGAGCATAAAATGAATGGACGTTTAGATCCATGACCTATCATTCGTGATGAAGATTGATTAACCTTATTCTTCGATATTATAGTTACCTATGTCCTAATTCATTGTTGAAATCAAACAAAGGGAATACCCTAACTGCACATTCGATTGAATTCATTGACGTGATCGATATCAATCTAGTTGACGCAATCGAGCAATCAGACGTCCTAGAAAAGTCTCAAATAAACAAGAAATTTTCTACTTACACGACTTTTCTTTCTAGCATCATTTCTTTTACCAGAGGTGACATTTCTTTATTCATACGCATGATTTTATTCATCCGCGTGACTTAATTTCACGGAGGCAGTATTCGATTTTCCGCAGGCGACATTTTATTATCACGCGATACACAATTAAAAGGATTAAAACCCTAAGCGATATTAAATTATCCTTAGGCGATAAAAGATTTTCTAAATGCGTGAGAAAACCTAAGGGAGGCGACATCAAATTTATCAAAGGCGACATTTTAAATTTTCAAGCGACATTAAATAGCACGGAGGCGACATTTCTTTTCACAAATGCAGAATTAAAATTTTTAAAAGCATTAAATGAGGTCATAAATGCAACTTTAAAAACATGAGGAAAATTTGAATGACATACCGGAGGACCATCGGTCGCTCTCCGACTGAACCGGTGCGCTCTCTCAAACTGATGCTCGCGATGTGGGACCACCATCATCTCAAAAAGGCTAAAATCAGAGCTCAAATCTCAAGAAGGAACGGTGCAAATGAATAGTCAAATGAGGGGTTTTACCCTATTTAAGGTGAAATTGGTCCTCATAAACACTTAAAAATGCACTTTGGACCTATTATAGGACATTTTCATTAATCGGGGCATGAATCAAACTTGATTGTTTCTTTTAAACTGTATTAGAAATCAAAACATATTCTAACTACTCAAAATCTTTTCAAATCAAGGAATCAATATGTTTTATTTATGAGGGGGCATCAGAGTATCAAATGGGCATCACATCAAAAAAAGTTATCAGTATCATATCATATCATATCAGTATCATATCATATCATATCAGTATCAGTATCATATCATTATCATATCAGGAGGCAAATCAATTGCATATCGGTTTCATATCAAATCTGTCATCATATCAAACATATCAACATATCAGCAATCAATCAACCCAGGACCTTTATCAATCAACCCAGGACCTTTATCAATTAACCCAGGACCTTTATCAATGAACCCAGGACCTATCATCAAATCAGATCAGTATCATATCAGAGGCATCAAAATCATATCAGCACCATCATCAGAGGCACATCATCGTCATCAGGAAGTACATCAATCAGAACGATCAGAGGCGTATTAGAACCAAGACCTGAATCAGATCATCATACTAAGGGAATCTTTGAATCAGTGTTCTTTGCACATCGACTCAAAGAGGGGCATTTGTAGACATGGAAAATTGGCAAAGGCTTAAATCAATCAAAAGGTGCAATCAAGTCATCAAAATAGCATGAAAATTTGATAAATGGAACAAAGGCAATTCAAATCAAAGAAAAATTCAATTAAATGATTAAATGATTAAATAAAGCTTGAAAAGGGGAAAAACACTAAGAAATTGATTAAATTCAATTAATGACATAGTTGTTGAAATGAAAAATCAAAATGAACATCTTACCCTTCATGGCTAAATTTAATTACTTTAATTAATTAATAAATATGAAATTCCCTCAACAAAGGAAAAAAGGAGACAAAATGGACACAAATCACTCACTTTTGTTGAAATGGTCCAGCCTTTTGAAACCATTTAAATGTTTGTCCCCCAATTTAGGGACAAAGCAAAGCCAATTGACCTTAGCCAAGCATAACCATGGTTATCTCACTCTACCCCCCTACCCTTGGGAAAATCTTATAAATAGAAGGTATTTTGAGGCATTATTCATCCACTCCATATCTTTGAATTGCAGAAAAGCTCTTGCAATTTGCATCCACACCACTCACTTAGCATTTTCATTGATATTTAGCTTAAATTGTTGATCATTTTAGAGATTTTCTTATCAAATAGAGCTAGAATTTGATAATTAGATCTAGTTTGCATATCATTCTTAGTTCAATTCTCATAATTAGAGTGTCACTAGTGAGGATTTGCAGCTGAGAGCCTCACTTACTACTTCAATTTAGAGAACCATGAGATATTGATAGATTAATTATGCATTTGTTAGATTATTTTGCTCCAATTCTTGTTGTTCTTAGTTAATCTTGTAATTTCATGAAGGTGTAAATCACTCACACACACATATCTTCTATGATTATTAAGACATTTCATCAACCTTTCGACACAACTAAATTTGTAGAAGACACTCTTGGAAATCTTTACTTGATAGGTGGTTATGTCACCTCTCTTGCATCAACCCACTCAGGTCATCAAGAAACTCCTCATCGATCAATCCCTAGTAGTTCTCTCAACAAAACTATGTGTCAAGGAGAACGCACAAGCCAAGGGTCCCAAGGACATCAATCCCAACATGGTGCAGATCAAGAACCTACACCTTCTAAAATTGCTCGATATTAAAATGATGATGACTTCAAGAAAATGATGAGGCATTTCTTGAAAGAAGACAAAGAAACATACTTCCTAGAGTTGGCTCATCAAGGGGCTAAACTTCCTCCCAAATTTAATGTTGAAGACATCATTATGCATGAGGAAGAAACTCCAATCACTGCTATGATGAAACATATGCATGCCATGCTAGTCAAACTCAAAAAACTCAAAAAAGAAAAGGAACCTAAGGAGTTCTCCATGGAGGCTCTATGCCCTTTTCCATTTGATAAAGACTTGTACATGCCACCATTCCCTAAAATAGTGGAGATGACTAAATATGACAAATATGATGGAAACTCTGATCCTCAAGACCAAGTCAAAGAATTTTGTACTCAATCTATGGAGTTCATGCATGAACCAACCTACCTAATGCATCTTTTCCCTTGATCTCTGGGAGGGTTAGCTATTCATTGGTTCTCAAAAATGCCTCCAACCATCAAAAATTTTGAGGAGTTAATCAAAATATTCTATCAACAATATTCCTACAACATCCAAAATCCAGTCACCATGATCGACATTTTCAATCTAAAGTAAAACTCAGGAGAACCATTCCTGACTTTTCTCAAAAGATGGAGGAAGAAATTTTCTCTATATGCTAGACTCATTCCAAAAATTGAGAATCTAGAAATTTTCATCAACAATCTTGTTCTAGAAATCAACTACCATTTGCAAATCAAAAATCATACATCCTTTGTGTTACCTTCATTTTTCTTAGCTCCCAGTTTTAGACTTGGTCAGTAGAAGTCTTTAAGTCGAAGTTGAACTTGAACTTTGTTAAGTTGGTTAAAGTTCAAGTTCAACCCATTACCACTTCTGAGTCTTATAATGCCCATGCTTGTCTATCCCTCAAAAGGTCTGTCAGTCTCAAAGATTAACCTGAACTTGAACCTAGTCCCGAACCTTAAATTAGTTCAAGTTCAAGTTTACATTTGTAATATGATAGCATACACATCGAGAATTCGACAGGATTGTCTTATTTTCCAAAAAGAAGGTTTCTATTTTGTAGTGCTTCAAGTATTTATTAATTTATGGAAATTTTCATACATAGATTGTCTCATTCAACTAGATGGCTCATGCATGTGAAAATTGGAAATGACAGTTGATGGCATGACGTAGAGGGAGTCATTAATATACAGATATGGTGATCAGGGATTTTCCTTAGGAATTGAGATATTCATGCTAAAATAGCTGGTGGATTAATTAAGAGTGGTTGGACATGTCAAATCAATCATTCTTCCATTAAAACATTTATTATAGAGATGCTTTGAAGATTTATTAAGGATCCTACAAGTCATTTGTGAATAAATGAAGAATGATTAAGGATTTTTTTTGTTAGTTATTTTATCTGGAGAAGGAGAAGGAGCAACAAAATTGGTGGTGAGAAATTTATAGAAAGCTGGTGTGCAGGGCATCGGTGAGTTATCTTTCCCCTTTGGATTTTTTAGTTTTCAAAGGCTCTTTTTGTGTTGTAAGTCTTTTCTCTTCACATTGGAAAGATGTTATTGTTCCATCCAAAACTTCTGAAAGAGGAGAGTAGAACCCACCTGTTAGTTTCTCTTCTAGACATAGGGGATACTTTCTTGTTGAATGTAAACCTAGGGGAGCTTTGTGATAAAGTCCAAAATTATTTTGAGGGTTCTTTTTCTAGGAAGTTAGTAGGAAGTGGACTTTTAGAAGTTGTTGCATTTCCTCCAGCTTTGATTTACCCTAAACTAGTGTTGGAGTGTCCTAACAAGTATGACGCTAAGAATAGATGCATTAAGGATGCGTTTAGAGAAATCTTGGTCAAAATTAGTCGAGAGACATTAATGGCGGCCCTACGAATTCTAGATAAGGAACCATATGAACCATTCACTTATGTAGAAGAAGATCATGTGTATGAGGAAGATAAGAAAAAATACAAATCCTCCATAGCCCAGGTATGGCTTGCAAAACTAGAGAAAGGAGGATCTAGGTTTCCAAAGCCTCTGACAATTGATCACCTTCATAAGGACATAGCCGATATTGTACTTCTTCTAAATAGGGTGAAAGGGAATCCCCATGCATTTAATTGGGAAAACTGGATGTACTGTTTCATCCAAAAGATTATAGAAGGAGATAAGTTTATTGATTGGGTTGACCTAATAACAGAAAAGCTCCATAGAGAACTCTTAAATGTGACTAATTTGAGTACATTTTATATGTCTTCCTACCTTGTTTATGTCTTAGAATGTTGTTGAGCTTGGGAAAGATTACCTCATGAATTATGGACAAGTGATATGAGGATATATGATCACTTCACATGCTTACAGAAGGAGAAGTTCTCCAGCGTGTTCAAAATAGTAAATGACAAATTTTTAGGAAAGTTAGTTTTTGATTTGCAAGGGAAAGAAAATTGTAGGCTTTTTGAGGAAGCTAAGCAAGTGATTAATGTTTATGGCTATCATTTTATATAGTTTCCAAGATTTACTTATCTTAGG
This sequence comes from Chamaecyparis obtusa, assembly GCA_027943335.1. NCBI lineage: Eukaryota > Viridiplantae > Streptophyta > Pinopsida > Cupressales > Cupressaceae > Chamaecyparis > Chamaecyparis obtusa. The sequence goes on from BSBK01004466.1 coordinate 395,073, forward strand.
GTTGTAGTGTTTGATGAGGAACCCCTACGGCTCCCTCGATTTTGTTTAGACGATGTAGTCTTAATGGAGCTATGCACGCAGCTCATTCTGGTTGAACAAAAGGTTGGGACCCCAAAGAAGTCTTCAAGTGTTCTTTTCCCTATTGAATTAGGGTACTATAGGTGCAAAAGCTTCCAAGATGCTATGGCTATAAAAGAAGAGTTGGATGCCTTCTATTTATAGACTTATACTCCCAGGATCAATTTTTACTATAGAGGCTTTGCAAGAACAAATCTCAATGTCCCAAAGACATTCATGTGCATCCCTGAGTTAGAGGATTTTTGGGCCGACTGTTCTGATGAATTGGAGGTAAGGAAAAGACTGTGGTCCCGGTTAACTTTGAAACAAATCAGCACCTTCAAGCTAGATATGGATACAGATGAGGTAGGGGAAGACAATGAGATTAATGTTGTAAACTCTCAATACTCAGAGAAGGTAGAGGCCCTCCCTATTCTTGAGTTAAATTAGATGGAGTCGGAAGAAGATGATTTTCATACAAGAATGAAAAGGGTGATTGAAGGAACAAAAGCATGGTTGTTGAAGAAAAGAGTTTATGTTTCTCCTTTGTAGTCAACCAAGAAATAAGTAAAAACCAAAAAGAGGAGTTCAATGAAGATAACTTCTATTTTAACTAACTTAAGTGTTGATCAATCTTGTGCAGGAAAAGCTAAACCTGAACTTGAACCGATTTCTTCACAAGTTCAAGTTCAACACCAAGATGAACCTAAAGTCCGAGTGACCAGATCAAGTCTAAGGGTAAAAGAAAGGGCTCAGAGGTAGAAAGCTACTCTCAGTGTTGTCATGGATTTAGACTCATCAGACCCTAATCCAAAGGTAGTTTTAGTTGAAGACCAGAGGGTACCTGAGATGGTAGATAATCAACAAATGCATGAGGAAACAAAGAATACTCCAAAAGACTCGTTAGCTCTTTTGAGTAACTATGATAGTCAAAAGAAATCCTCTGCTACCCCACCATGGTTGGAGACCCCAGTAGAAAAGAAAATAAATGTGGTTCCTTTATCAGTACCCATTGATGATGTAGTAAGCAGATATTTGGGAAAATCTTCTAAGGTTAAGAAAATAAAGATGGAATCCAAAATTGGTTTTGATAAAAGCAGTGGTCACTGGATGGCAGAGATTGCAAATCCTAAAGAGGACAAAGCTAAGGGAGAGGCTTCAGTCCAAGATTTTCAAATATCCAAACTAGGTTTAGGGAGAGACACAAGAGCCACTGATATGAGATTTTTCAAGGTATCAAATAATAAAATTGCCAGCAGAGTCTAGAAAGATTCCAAGGACAAATAGGAAATGAAGGAGGCTATGAAGAGTATGGCCCAATATATCAATGCCATCCAACATCCTGAACCCTTTCCTCTGAGTGAAATGCCAGCCTCCATTGATATGAAATCCCCTGATAATCAACAGTTTCTTGACCAAGTTCAAACAAGCAGGGCGGTGAGCAAAGCATTTGATGATTGGGTAGAGCATGTAAAAATAGAGGTTGTCAAGAAGCTAAATCATCTAGATCAAACCCACAATGAAGGAGATCACCTAGTAAAGAAAGTAGAAGCCAACATTGAAGAACGGGAGCTAGATAAGACTACCTAGAACAAAGAGCTCCATTGGATTGAAGAAGTTGAAGAGTACAGTTTGTAGAAGTTCCTCATGGAGAGGTCAGTACCAGGACTGGATGTAAAAGTTCTTTATGTTATAAAGGAATGTATGGACTGGAGAAATGAAGCTATGGCCATGGGAATTTTTGAGGTAAAGGATCTCATGAAGGGGCTAAGAATGATTAAAGAAATCATCTCTAATGATATAAAATGGATTGATGAGTGGTGCCATGAAGCTCAAGAGGAATCAGATAAACCAATTGAATAGGTAATCAAGGATGTAAATACCTGGTTTGATGAGCTCAAAAGGATGAAGGAACCTATACATGAGCATTTCACAAAGGTTGCACAGATGGAATCAATGATGATCCTTTAGCAAAATCATTTGGTTATGCACAAAGAAAAGATAGTTGAGATCAAAAGGGAGAAAGAAGTATGGAAACAGAGGATTGATTTTTTTGGTTTGACACACCAACTGGTAATATCCACTTTTGAAGATTGGAAGGTAGCATGACTTGCAACAACCTCAACTCCTTAACCATCTAGAACACTTGGCAACTTTTTCAAGGCATTTTTGCTCCTAGTCCTATTTTTTTTGCTTAATTCTTAGGATAGTTATTGGATCTAGAAATATTTACTTTCAAGAAAGACAATTTTACCAAGTTAGTTGTTGAAGCCTTGCATGGCTATTTATTGAAAAAAATTTAACTGCTTAAGGGTTCACCTCTCTGAGTTTGAGAGAAACTATTTTCTAAGAACTTAACTTCAAGTTTTTTAAAGACTGATATTACAGAATATATGAAATATCCTATGGTGTTGTGTATATGTTTAAGCTTTTAAAATGATAAATACTACTATTTATCTTATGTGATTTATTTTCTTATAGAGATAAGTTGTGTTGAATAAAGCTTAACTATGATATAGATGGATTCTATGCTTAGAAGTGACAGAGAGAATTTTTATTGAAGTTTAGATTCAAGAAATTCAAAGTTTGAGATTGGAATAGAAGTAGATATTTTTCTCTAAAATCTTCACATTATTTTCATGTTGATGGACTGAATGTTTTCCTTAAGTGTTTTCTGGTGAAAAGCACACATGATGTTACTTTTCTATGTTCAATAAGATCATATTGAAAATCTTTCTAGAAGGTAGCTGCACCTTGTAATTTGTAGAGAGTTTTCTTTTAGCAACTCATTTGTTAGTGTTAAGATTTTTCTCTTCTTTTCATTCTTTAAAGGAGTTTGAGATTAATTTAGAGAAAAGGGAAAAACTGTATGGTAATAGTTTTTGGTGACTCTATTGGGGAGAGTCTAAGAATAGACCAGGATTAGTATTTTTTCATTCAATGATCAACTAGGGTGTTTCCCACTGAAGTTATCCCTGGTCAACAAGAACTTCCTCTAGTTTTGCAACCAGGCCTTGATTTTTTTGATACTCAAGAGGACATAATTGCTGACCTTAATGCAACAGCTTGGAAATTGAGAATGAACAATCAACAATACCATCAAGTAAGGTTATTCCTTGAGGAAGAGGAAGAAATTGGAGTGGCTCAGAGGCTTTCCTTTAGCCCAAGAGGCTATTGTAGTTGACAGAGTAGTTCAAAGGCCCTGAGAGTAATTGGTTCTTTTATTTGTTTTAGTTCAACTCAATAAGTTGGCTGATAAGTGATTTACAAGGGGAGATAGAGCAAAAGGTCTTGTAGATTCTAATTTTGAAGATCTAGTGAAGCTTGATTTTAAACCCCAGACTCCTAGGCAAAGACATTATAAGACCACTAGTAGACCTTCTACTCCCACCTAGTCTCCTCCTCTAACCACTTTTAGTTCCTTGGTCTCACCAAGAACCGTAACTCCCACTTTTGTAAATTTACAGCCCTTGAATTTTATCTTACCTTCCATGGCATAGAATCAACCTTGGGGTGTGGTTGTAGGACCTTTAAGCTTAGGGGAAAATCTGGGAAACTTACCTAAAGGTCATGACATCCTACCCAGATTTAGTGGTGATGGAAAGAAAACCCCTTAGGATCATTTGAATTCTTTTAACATAGCATGTAGAGTTTTAGCAATGGGCACTCCAGATGTGGCTGTCAGGATTTTTGTCTTGACCTTAACTGAGGCTGCAACCAAGTGGTTTCACAGTCTACCACATGCCTTTATTACTGACTGGGATTCTATGAAAATAGCATTTGAGACTAGGTTTAAATCAGATGATGATGCAAATACACTTTTGATTCACTTAAGTCAAATGAAGAAGGAGATTCAAGTACCTATGAGGGAGTTTGTGGCAAGATTCAATAAGGGAATTCAAGTGATTCTAGTTGCAAGTAGACCAAATGATGAAAATTAGAAAGATTTTTTCTTAAATGCTATGCCTCCTGATGTTGCATTTCCTTTAAAAAGAGCTAGGCCAGCCACCTTAGCAGCTACTCAGACTCTTGCCATTGAACTAGAGGATGATCTCATAACAAGTGGAAAATGGAGAAAAGATGTTCAAGCATCCAACTCTCAACCTTCTACCTCCTCATCATCAAACCCTATGATTCAAAGATTGATGAATTTCTTGATAACCATCAAGTGACAATTGCCTAAAACTACCAGTCCCTATCAAGATATTCCATGTAAATATCCAATTCAAGGATCCTCAAACCTAGGAAAACAATTCAATTTTCCTCCTGCTCAATAGAGACTAAAGATTGAACCTCCACTGAATAAAAGCAACATGTGTGTTTTCCATCTTACTGATGAGCATGAGGGAGTTTCATGCCCTGAAAACATAAGATATGCACAACTTGAAGCTGAGAAGGAAGCAACAAAAAATGTGACTATTGAAGACATATCCTCTAAGGTGCCTGGCAACTTTGGAAACTTTTACCTTGAATATGAATCAAACTCTGAAAAGGGTGGAGACATATTGGTAACTTTATAGGATACCTCTTGCTCAGTTTTGACAAGAAACCAATGTGGAGGAAAAGTGACTAATTGGGCAAATGCAGCAACTAAAGGTATTGAAGGGCAAGATAGTAATCATCCAAAGATCCTAAAAGAAAGCAGTCTAGAGGAACAAGTCATGAAAAGGTCTGAATCTAATTCCCCTTTTAGTATAGTTGATTTTTGTAAAACTTTAAAAGTGCAAATTTCTACTGTAAAAGATCTAAAAATGAATCCTCGGGAGTTAGATAAATTGGTTAGTTACGTCAAAGGTTCTCTTGCTGAACCTAGGGCTCAACAGACAAATAATGCTTGTTTTAAAGGATAGTCTATAAAGAAGGAAGAGACAATTGAGAAAAATCCTGTTGAGAAGCCCATTCCTACTATTCCTTTTGGCTTGAAACCTAAACCTTTTTATGTGTCCCTATTCATTCATGGCTTCAAATTAAACAACTGTATCATTGATTTAGGGGCATTGGATAATATTATGCCTTCATCTGTGGCCAAAGCATTGGATCTCCCTATGATTGATACCTTTGGATGCTACTATTCTATGGATTCCAAACAAGTCCTGCTCCTAGGTCAAATCAAAGATGCCCATGTTGCTTTGGAAACTTTCCTAGATAAGAGATTGAAATTAACCATCCTAGTAGCAGATATTCTGGCTAGCTATGGTATGCTTCTTAGCAGAACCTCTTGTAGGGATCTAGGTGGTGAAATAAAATTGGATTGGTTTCAGGCCATAGTCCCTATAGGAAATAAGAAAGTTACTCTTCTTCCAGAACCCAAATCCAAATACATGGTTTTTCCCTCAAAAGACCCTAAATCATAGATCTTGTATCAAGAATCCAAAATTTCTAATTATGTTATCTTATCGGAGGTTAATGTCCCAAATCTAGTGGTCACAGATGAAGAAGTTCCTTGGACTCTTGAATTTGATGGCAGTTACTCTTCTACAAGCTCGGGGGCTAGAGTATGTTAGAAAGTAAAGTCCACCAAGATAACTAAGAGGGGGGGGGGGTGAATTAGTTATCAGATAATTATAACTTTTATCTTCTTCAAAAACATTAAACCATATAAGTAATATAATTACCAACCATAGAAAGATAGTCATACACAATAACACAATGACACAAGATATGTTGACTAGGGAACCTCTTGATCAAAGAGGAAACCCCGGTGGGAATAACGCCCACAAAAGATGCTCTAATATGAATTTTCCTTGTGAAAGGATGGACTCTGTTAGGAGTCTTATGAAATACATTAAGTACATATGAATCCCTATTAGGAGATTTTGAATCCCTGTTAAAAGATTCTAACCCTGTTAAGAGTTATGGAAAATAGAAGGACCCATTGCCCAAACAACTTCAGGGTAAGATCACTGAACACACTGTCCAAATAATCTTTGCATTGCTCAATAGAATAATATGTTACCTCTTCTCTAACTATGCCAAACCATAATCACTGTTACATCAGATCTCAATTTTAGATTTCTCTACTTCGCATGTCTTCCTTCACAAACTCGCTTAAATACTTAGCTCTTTTCTTCACTTCATGCATATAGCATTACACACAACTGCTACTTCCATGTCACATCTACACACTACAATAAGGAAATACATTCCTTCCTCCATACCACACTCAAATAATTACAAATGAGTTGGCATACAATTACAAAATAAAAGTTTCCACATGCTACACCAAAATTACACAAAACTGTCAACTTCCCAATACAATAAATCTTCACTCATGCGACCTCAAAGTCTACACTATCATCCATGTCACTATAAATGTTTCTTCAACTTCCCTTTAACTTTGCAAAAATATATTCCATCTTGATTAGGAGATATCATCCGATTTCCACAAATTGCTACTCAAGAACACTGCCTGAATACTGCTTCCACCAAAATGATCATAACTTCCATGAATAAATGAATTACTATCTATGCTCTTAACCATAGACATATAACATATCAAAGAGTATATCCTCAACATCACATAGCTCCAACTACAATAACCCACATGCGCTAATCCAAACTCTATTTGCTTCTCTACAAGTCTTTGGTAAATCACTGTGTTGACATCAATGACAATCATAGTCATGAATGCAACAAAAACTACTACAAAATGGCTGCCAAACATTTAGCATTCATTCCTAAAAAATCTCCCCCATTGGCATTGATGGGAACATAGATGAAAAACATCCAATGTTCCAAAAATCTATTACTGCAACACTGCTTCTTCAAATCTTGTTCATCAATCAAATCTTGCTTTGTTATCCTATTAAGTTCTCTCCAATAGATGTTCTATATTGTTTTTGATGTATACTTCTCCTCCATTGGCATCAATGACAAAAATTTCATCACTGTGTCAACAACAACTCAATGTCAAAAGCCACTTTTCAAAAAATACATTTACTAGAGTCCTCATGACTCAGCTCAGATACACATACTCCCCCATAGAGGAAGTACCAACATCCAATCTACAAGAAAGATAAGGCTCATATACCACTAGATGGATGCAACCAACTACATCACTTTTCAAAAGTAGGCTGGGGCATAGCCCCAAACATACCTCTTAGATACTCAAATGTATCCTTGGGCAAAGGCTTTGTGAATATATTTTCTATCTACTCCTTTGTACTTATGTACTCAAGTTTTACTTCTTTCTTAGCAAATTTCTCTCTTACAACATGATACTTAATCTCTAAATGCTTTGTCTTAGAATGTAATATAGGATTATTAGACATACTAATTATACTGGTGTTGTCACAATGTATGACAGGTTCAAAATTTTTTATTCCAATATCCTTCAACATTTTCTTCATCCAAATTATCTGGTTACAATTGTTTGCTACTGCTACATATTCTACTTCTATTGTGCTTTGTGAGATATAATTTTGCTTCTTGCTTAGCCAAGAAACTAATCTTCCTCCAAGGAAAAATGCCCCATCACTGGTGCTTTTATTATCATCAACACTGCCTCCCCAATCAACATCTGTATATACACATAGGGTAAAATCATTAGGTTTTTCATACCATAGTCCATAATCCATTGTGCCTCTTAAATATCTCATTATCCTCTTTATTTTTGCATAATGTGATTCTCTAGTTTTAGCTTGAAATATTGCTACAATTCCAAGTGAATGTGATATATCAGGTCTTCTATGAGTCAAATACTACAATCCTCCAATTATAGATCTGTATTTCTTCTATTCTACTACAGGAGTCTCATCTGTGCTAGATAGCTTATGTCTAGTCACCATGGGTGTTCCAACTGGTTTACAATTCTCCATTCCAAATCTTTTCAACAAGTCATTCAAGTACTTTGTCTGACTTACAAAGATACCATCATTGTTTTGTGTTATATGTAATTCCAAAAAGTATTTCATCTCACTAATCATACTCATTTCAAATTCAGACTTGATTTCATCCGCAAATTTGTCACTAGCTTCATCTTCTCCTCCAAAGATAATGTCATCAACAAAAATAACTATAACTAACAAACCATTTTAAATTTCTTTTGTGTACAGATTGCTATCAGTTGTTCCTTTTGTAAATCCCAATTTTAACAAATACTTATCCAGTCTTGCATACCAAGTTCTAGGTGCTTGTTTAAGTCCATATAAAGCTTTCTTTAATTTACATACCATGTCTCCTTCTTGAGTTAAGGGAAAACCTTCAAGCTTCTCAATGTAGACTTCTTCCAATTCTCCATTCAGAAATGCTAACTTCACATCCATCTGATATATTTTGAATTTCTTGTAAGCTGCATAAGCCAAAAACATTCTTACTGCATAAATTCTTGCAATAGGTGCAAAGGTTTCTTCATAGTCGATTCCTTCTTGTTGTGAGTAACCCTTACATACCAATTTTGCTTTGTATCTTACTACTTCTCCTTGTTCATTCATCTTGTTTCTGAATACCCATTTAGTTCCAATAACATTCTTGTCTTTAGGTCTAGGGACCAATTCCCATGTCTTGTTCTTTTCAATCTGATCTAGTTCTTCTTTCATAGCATTAGTCCAACTTTCATCTTCACAAGCTTCATTAGTAGTCTTAGGTTTAATTTGAGAAATCAAACATAACTATTCTTGTGCCTTATTTTGAGTTAGAACTCCTCTTTTGATGCTCCCAATAATTTGTCCAATAGGATGATTTCTTAACAAACTCTTGCTAGGTGTCACTGTCTTAGATCTCTCTTCAAATTTAGGTTCTTCAATGACTTCATTGTGGCTTTCATTCAACAAATCACTATCAATTTCATAAAATAATTCAGTATATCTAGTGTTAGGTTTAGGATGAGCTTCTTCAAATGATTCATAATCAAGCATTCTTTCCTGAATTTTGAATTTTTCATCAACATTAACATTTGCGCTTTCAACAATAGTCTTAGTTCTTTTATTGAAACATCTATAAGCTTTTCTTTTCAAAGAATATCTAAGAAATATACCTTCATCACTTCTAGGATCAAACTTTCCAATATCATCATCTCTCTTTATATGACATTTTATTCCAAAAATTCTAAAATACTTAACTGAGGGTGCATGTCCAAACCATGATTCATAAGGTGTCTAGTTTATGTCTTCTCTGATTTGTACTCTGTTCATTGTATATACTGTTGTGTTCACTGCTTCTCTCCAAAATATCTTTGCCAAATCAATTTCAAACAACATAGCTCTTGCCACTTCAGTCACTGATCTATTCCTTCTTTCTGTAATGCCATTTTGTTTAGGTGTTCTAGGGGCTAAATACTGTCAATTAATGCCATTTTCTTCACAAAAGGTGTTAAACTCTCTAGAAGTAAATTCTCCACCTCTATCAGATCTCAAACATTTAATCTTCATTCTAGACTCATTCTCAACTTTATTCTTAACAATCTTAAACTTATCAAATGATTTAGATTTTTCTTTAAGAAATGCAATCCACATCATTCTTGTAAAATCATCAACAAGAATCATAAAATACCTTTCCCCATAGAATCCTATAGTCATGGTAGGACCGCTCAAATCTATATGAACTATTGGTTCTCAAAAATGCTGATCATTTTGAGGCCAACTAACAGGCACAATAAATGCCTCTGCAATTCTGGTTCGATTGCACCAAGGCTGGTACGCGTAAATTGAATATACTGTCTAATTGCACAAGCTACGTGCGTAAACAACAAAAATCCTTCCAAAGGGGTTACCAATCCTTGGAAGATAAAGTAACCTAATATCCTAATATTCAGATAGCTAGATATTTAGACTAATGTTGTGAATTAATGCTAAACCTAATTTAATGTTTTGTAAATAATATAGTAGATTAGGAATGTACTTTACAGAAAAAAAAAAAATGACAAATTTGAATGAATGAACAAACTAGTGCTTTATACCAAATGGGAATAGAGTCACATAATTCAATATAGTATATAATTGGAGATGGTGTTAAGACAACTCATTTTTGAAAAATGAAACCATCAACCTACAAGATTCTATTTGAACCAAAATTTATAACAATTAATACAACATGTCCTATGGTTTTTAACTCAACTAAAGAGCCCGAAAGGAAACATTAACAGGTTCTCAGACCTTGCTATCATCATTCAAATTGCACATATTAATTATAAATAAATGCTCGAAATGGAAAACCAGTAGGATACCTTGACTAGAGAGTAATCCGAGAAACCAATTGAACATACAAACTATATTAACAGTAAGGTACCAAAACTTATCTGATACTCGCACATAGAAATTTTGCCATTAGTTTCCAGTCTGTGAGAGGTAGCTTTTTTTCATGATTCATTATGTTCTTGTTTATAGTATGAACTATTATAAATATATTTTCCAATGGTTCCCTGTGAAAGGACATGTCCTTTCACAAGCCCTAATCAAATCAACTACCCCCAAAATATACAAAACAAACCATAACAATGGTTGTTAGGGAAATACTTCCCACACATTTAACTTGATTACTTGTACTTTAGGTATCCCATGCATAATAATCCAATTTTTAAGCTCCTGCACAAAACACCTTAACATTAGATAGTATTGAAGAAAAAATTATTACATTCGTACTATATAAGCATGATCTTTAAAAATATTTAATTATTAATTTATGACATAACAAATAAACATTAATAAAATCATAACATAATTCACACAAATGTTTTTTGATAAATAAAAATAATGCCAATAAAGTCAAATAAATAAATAAATATTCAATCATAGATTTTTACCTCATTTAATCAACACATATGAAAATGTATTTATTTCAAACACAGTGTAATGTAAATTATAATATGGAAATATTTCAAAAGAAACAGTAGGATAAAAAATTTATATTCCACCCTAACGAGGAGAGGAAAATGATCACCCTAATAATCAAATCATTTAACTTAGGGTTAATATATTGATTCTCACAAAAAAACCATTTTAATGCTTATAAGTATTTCTAATACAAAATAATATTATAACCATAAAAATACATATAGTTTTGAGAATCTAAAAATCTCACTTTCTAGAAGAAACTCTAAAATATACATACTAATAAATCAACTAATTCATAAAAGCTAAAATCAAATTAGAGTAGGGTAAAATTATTAATAGCCACTTTACCCTAAAATCAAAATAAAAGGAAAAGGTGAAAAAGTTACATTTAGGGATTTGAAACTAAAAAGTAAATATCAATTAATCACTATTCAAACCCTCAATATATATGAAAAATCAACTTACATTATACACAACTAAAATTCAATAATAATGCAATAACACTAAAATCTTTTCACCTTAAAAAATATTAATGTTAAAAATATAACCAAGATGAAAATATCAAACTACATGTAGGGATATGAAAATTAGAAAGTGATATGAAATGACTTCAAAACCCTAAACAAATTAATATCTATCAAATAATACATTTACTTCATCATATATTTTTAACTTTTAGGGTAAAACACAAATTAGGAATAAAAATAAATATTAGTGATTACAACATACAAAAATTCTCTCTAATAAACAATATTTATTTTAAGAATTTATTTTAAAGGAAATAGGATTATCTTAAATTTATACATTTATTTACATATACACTCTCAAAGAATAATATAGAGCAATTGGTAGGGTAGGGTTAGGTAGTTAGGGAGGAAAAGGAATGGGTCGAGAGGTCGAGTGTTCAACTCCCTCTCCCCATTCTTTTTCCTAAAATTAGAAAAATAGATAAGTACATAAATAAAGTAATAATCACAATTTTTAATTTAAAAAGATAATTAGGGAAGAGATAACTCCCTATGTAAGAGGTTGTCTTTATTTCTCACCTGCACATAAAAACAAAAATAAATAAATATTTTATCCTAACCTTCTCAAAGAAAACAAGTAGACTAACTAGTTAGGGGGTAGGAGGGTAGATAGGTAGGAAAAAGGTCGGCTTGAGAGGTTGAGTGTTCAACTCCCTCTCCCCGCCTTTTGTTCAACCTATTTTATTTTTATTTTTGGAATTATTATTATCTACAACAAATGTGCATAAAATAAAGCAATTTACAACCTAAAAATAAAAAACACACATGCCTTTTATCTATTTTAATTTTTTATCAAAGGAAATCTGTAAAATATGACAATTATGCATTATACTTCCCTGACCTCCTGCTCCTTGAGGAGGTTGAAATTTTTAGTGTCAACAGTGGCTCTTATTGGGGACATGCATTCACACTTGGATGTAGCGAGATCCAAGTTATCTCTGGAGAAAGCAGACCATAGTGAGAAAAGAAACATGATGCTTAAATGAAATAAAGACAGTAACACACAAGTTAAAGAATACTTCCTGTTTTAAGAGAAAAATGGCTTCAAATATTGACCATGAGTAGGAAATTCCTGAATGAATTCATCAGTATCCTATAGATAATATGAATTCTCACTTGCTTTTGAGACTACCATGTAAGGTCCCAGCCATAATGCCTCAAACTTACCATGTTTTCCTTTGTCTTGGTCTTTTGGATTACATTTCAATACCCAATCACCTTCTCTAAAAGGTCTATCTAATGCTCTTTTATCATGCAGGGTCTTAATCTGTCTTTGTTGATGAAGATTCCTTTCTTGTGCCATTCTTCTTATTTCATCTAACTCTGATAACGGGCTCAACCGGTCTTCCATAAAGTTTACATCCTCAAGCTCTTCATCCTGAATGAAATTGTAAACTGGCAGGAGATTATTCAATGGTAACCTTTCTTGTTTCCCATAAACCAAATCATAAGGAGAAAAACCGGTCGATCTTTTCACTATTACTCTGTCTGCCCATAAAGCTAGATTTAGCTTTGAGTCCTAGGCTTTTTTATTATTACTCAACATTCTTCTGATAATCTTCAATATGTTCTTATTGCTTGATTCTACCTAAGCATTCCCTTGAGGATGATATGGAGATGAGCATGATAAGTTGATGCCATATTTTTCACAAAATTCTAAAAATTCCTTAGATCTAAAGCACATGCCATTGTCACAAAGAATCTTATAAGGCACTCCAAATCTGGTAAGTATATTGTCGATCAAAATCTTGATGACCACCTTGCTTGTAGCCTGCCTTGTGGGTATAGCTTCAACCCACTTTGTGAAGTAGTATGTTGCAACCAATATCCATTTATGTCCTCCACTCAAAGCATCTACAATTTCCCTAATAAAGTCTATTCCCCACATTTTGAAAGGTTCCTCAATCTGTAATGGAATAAGGGGTAAAGCACCATTGAACTTCAGTTTCTCGAAGAACTTTTGATAGGACTCACACTTTCTAACATAATCATAACAATCCTTTAAAACATGAGGCCAATAATACCCAGCTTTCAATATCTTGAGCTGTTGTCTTAGCCAAAAAATGACTGCCGCATACCCCATCATGTAAATCTATAATAACTGACTTGGCCTGATAGGTGTCTAGACAAAATAAGAGGATACCATCATTATTTTTCCAATATAGGTCTCCTTGAATTAGCACATAACTAGATGCTTGTAACCTTATAGTTCTATTCTAATTATCATTTAGACCTTCTTGACACTTCATATGCTTTAAGAAGTATACTATGTCTATGTTCATTTCCTAAATTTATCTTTTCCACTACCTCTATATTAGTATTTTCCATTTTAACCTTATTACTAAAATCTTTACTATCAAACATTTTTTCTAGTGTAACAAGCCCCTTAGGAATTTTATTAGTTTTAAGCTGAATTACATCTTTTCCAAATAAAGTATCATTTTCATCTATTGTTTCAACATAATCATTCAAATCAATGAGTTGATCCTCGTACCTTTCCTCACATGCAAGAAACTTTATGATGTCTGTATCACTATCAAAGACTTGCCAATTATGAATGTTATCAGGTATTGATGGCCATGGTTTGATCTGTATATGTGAAATATCTTCACATGAGATATAATTATGCTTAACTGCTAGGTTAGCCATGAAATCAGCAAGAATATTCTCAGATCTATCTATCCATGTTATTGAAAAAGAATCAAAAACTTCTATGGAATCTCACACTTCATTCTTGTAATTTTTTAGGGTATGATTCTTAGTAATAAACTTATCCCCAATCTGAGATACAATTAATTTAGAATCACCATAAATAGAAATAATTTTGATACCATGCTTACCTGATATTTTGAGACCTATTAGGAGTGCTTCGTATTCTGTAGTGTTGTTAGTACATTCAAATGCTAACAAAAAGGAATATTTAAAAGATTTCCCACTTGGGGATATAAACACTACACCTACTCCATTACCATTTTTACTACATGATCCATCAAAAAACATTTTCCAAATAAGATCATTATTTTCCTTAGCACATAGTTCAATAGGACTAGTATTTTCAATGAGATTTTTATGAATTCTTACCTGGAAATTCTCCATGTCGGTGTGGAAAAAGTGTGTAACCTAGCTTGGATCAACATCTTCAATGATGTAAGTAGATCTTGGTTCTCTATCGATCCTCACAACCCTGTCATTTACTGGGATAGAAGCATAAGATAGATCTAATTGAATATTTCCACCTATTAAATTAGACCACTGTCTAGATAATAACATTCCATAACTAGGTGGTACTTCAACAACAATAATATCTATTTTATAACATTTTTCAGGACACGAAGGGAACTTAAACTCAACATTTTTCATTATTCCAATAACTGGAACTGACCTATTGTCCATAGCATAACACTTTCCATAAGTAGTATCCACATTCATTCCTAACTCTTTCATTACCCCATGAGGCATAATATTAACCGCTGCCCCAGAGTCTAACATACAATTTTTAACCAATTTATTGTTTATCAATAAAGTTAGAAAGAAAGGATCTACTTTAATAGCATCTTCATTAACAGAAGTTCCTAGGTAAATAACTGGTAATTCTTCATTATCTTTTTGTTCCTTTGCATCTTTTTTAACAGCATTTATTAACTTGATCGTTTCATTCCTGCAATCAGTTAATTTAACTATTTCCATTAGAGGGATAGAAAGTTTCACCTAAGATAATGCTTGAGACATAAATGAAGTACAGTTTGAAATTTCCTTACCATTGCTCTACTTGTATTATCAACTGGAGGATTAAAAATTTGTGCCCCACCATGACTCTGTGCACTGTTTCCTGGATATGCATATTTTCCAGTATTTTGGCCATGATTATATTCATTTTCATTTTCAATATATTGACTATGCACTTCATTTCTTTCGGCATTAATATTTCCAAAATAATTACTTCGTTGTGGACAAACATCTTCATTCACATTTCCAAAATTATCATGAATATTATTATCACCAAAATCATTTTTACTATGCCCAAACTTGTAAATATTACCTAGCATATGTTTATCTCCAGTCCCTCTATGTCCACCATACTAGATATTGTGAACCCCCATGTGCTATGTTTGACATTCATGACGTATATTCGGTGGATCATGATTATAACTATTTTCCAATGTATTATGCTGCTGCTACTCACATATGCTCTAATATCGATTATTACACATCTCGCCACCTTTGTTATGCACACTAAAACTTTTATTGTTTTGAGAGTAAATATTTTTATTAGGTTGTTGTTGTATATGGTTTTCAAACTACCAGGCTTGGTTATAATAATTATTATTATCAATGCCAATTTTTAATCTAGCATACTCACCTTCTCCATAATCTCCTCTATTTTTAACATATGGCACATTGTTCAAATTTATTTCAAAATCCTCTTTCTTATTTAGCTGTTCACGTGAGTCCCCTATATGCTGGTGTTGTGTATTATCAGCATGAAGATCATCCTTTTGTGCAAAGAAATGAATCCCTTCTGGCTGCTCACGCAAGTACTCAAAATGCTTATTTTTACCATTTTGTAAATTATTACACTGGTGATTACTTTGCTGCATGAATTTACCTTGGTGTATTTTATTTTGGTTATAATTAATGTCATGCACATCATATTGCTGATTATCGCTATTTCCCAGCATATTTGTCTGGCGATTATTAGCATAGTTCTCACGTACATCATCGCTTTGCTGTTTGTAAATACATTCATCATTATGTTGTTTATTTTTTATTAGGTAATGTTGCTGGAAATTTCATTCTCCATAATCCAAATGCTGCTGCTGATAACAATTTGTCTAATTCTGAGTATGTTCTCCTTCTTGCGCAAGTTCAAGCTTGTGTGGCTTCTCGTGTGGGCCTTTGTTGCGCTGAACCTGCATTAAGTACATGAGTTGTTCAATAATTTGATTCTACGCAGTTTTAGTTGTATACTCACGTGGGTACTTGTAATGGTGAGTTCTTCCTTAACAATAGATATTACTTATTGGATGTTCCTTCTCTCACTACACATTATTGTGCATTTTATGCATATTAAATTGCCGGTATTTAGATTCAACATTTATCTTTTCATATTTATCCCTATGCTGCACATTATTGTTACTCACTTGTTGCTGCATTTTATTCATTGAGTCCCCATGCTGCTCATTACTTTGTCCATGTGTAGGCATGCAAGGATATTCACACGAGTCTAGATATGTATTATCAATTTGGTATCTATCTTTTTCCAACTTCTGAGTGATTACATAATTGCTATTTGGGTCCTCACGTAGATTTTTATGGTGGTGCTGCAAATCATTAACACAAGGATGCTCATAGTACCCGATATTTTTTTGCGCACATGGGTAAGTATTACTTACCTGCCATGGTGTTTGGTTTTGCTCATATATGTTATCATTATCTTTACAATAATACTCCTTTTGTGTAGGTCTACGACTACTGTTGCATTGTCTATAGAAGCTACTATCAAACTTCTCATCATCCTTCCCCTGCGCAAGCATATAATACTTCGTATTATCATTTTTTTCTTGAGTGTTTTTATTGTAATGTTTTTATTGTATTGTTCATTTTGTATTTCCTCTTCTGCATACATATTAGGGTATTATGTGTCCATTCTTTGCTGTTCATGTCTATGCTTGGACTAGTTATTGTATGTTCTGTTATATGCCTCAACACCTTCCACTTCTTCCTGTGCATATTTGTAACCACAAGTTTGCTCATGTGGATAATATACTTCATTAAGCTGAGCATGGACTCTAGACTACATTGCATCCTTTTGCATAAGTTGGTACACATTCTGGTGCAATACTCCAGACCGTTGTTTGAAGTAATGTTTCTGATTTTTAATATTACTATATTTCTCATGTTCCTGATTTTGCGCAAACTAAGAATCGTATGCTCTCCCATGTAGGTATTGATTTTGATAATGTAAATTATCATTTTGTTTCTTATTTTGATATGTATGCATTTTAGGATAATATTTATCCTGTACTTGATGATGATTGATATTTCCATCAGTCTAATAATTGTTAATATGCTAGTTGTGTGTAGAATAAAAAACTTCACTATCACTTGTATGGACTTTATTCTCATCATGCTTGCTCTTATTTTGCATAGGTAAATGCATATTGTTCTGTCGGTAGTCATCTAGTTGCATATGGTTTTGAAAAGCCTATTCTTCATGATCACCTTGCACATTGTCATAATGCTTTTCATAAAAACTTTTAAAAATATTATCGAAATAGTCATTGTTTTCCTTTTGATATTGTGAACTCTCCCCACACTATGGGTGATCAACATTATCAAATAAACTGTATGTTTTTCTATTATGCATAGGCTGTCTCAAATTATGTTCATCATCTTGGTCACTTTTCTAATCACTTTTACTATTCTAATAAATTTCAACCTACTGAGTAGACTGTGCATGTTGGTCATATCCCTGAAGATCAATTTGATTGTTTTGATCAGGGTGTTCACTATCACTACCTCTTCTCCAATGACTTTCACCTCTCTGATCATTTCCATTCTTTCTTCCCCCACTACTCTGATTATCATGGGAACCATCATTACTTCCCTTCTTATTACTCAGATTGCACATTGGATTAGAAAAAAATTTAAACCATTCACTGTCGTCTCCTGTGGTTCCCCCTTCTTTGTCTGTAGGGTTAGTGGCATTGTCCTGAATAGTGTGACCACTATTCTTTCTGTGAGGAGGAGTGTAGACCAGCACCTAAATGCTTCTATTTGCAACTTCATTGTTATTTATTTTTCCATTTTCTCCATCACTTCCATCAGGCAAAATAAGGTTCCCCCTTTCTATTCCTATTCTCCTAAGAGCTTTGTTTGGCTATCTTCTGAGGGCTCTGAGCATCTCCTTATCTTGATGCTCCAATCTAATCATCCCCTCAACTATATCATCCATCCGCCTCTCCCTCTACTCCTTCTCAAACATGACCTCTTTGTTGTTATTTCTTGGGTTACAGTGATCTGAAGTTGGGAACTGCTCACAAGCAAATTCCTGACCTTTATCTTTGTCAGGTTGCTTTTCAGGAGATACGTACAACATCTTCTTCTTCAATTTATTATTCATCCTATTTAGCTTCAATTCAACAAATGAATTATTCTTTAGGGACCTTCTCCCTAACATAAGCTTCACTTGATACTGTATTCTAGAGTCACCACCTCACTTCCTATGAGGAATTAATAACTATTCTGAATCTTTCTTCCTAGTAGAGTCTTTACAACACTAACTAGAGATTCTGAAATTGACTTTCACTGATAGGTGCTCCCCAATAGAGTCATCAATTTGTTGGTGCTCAAAAACACTGATCATTTTGAGGTCAACTAACAGGCACAATAAATGCCTCTATAATTCTGGCTCGATTGGACCAATGCTGGTAGGCCTATATTGAATATACTATCTAACTGCACAAGCTACGTGCGTAAACAACAAAAATCCTTCCAAAGGGATTACGAATCCTTCGAAGATAAAGTAACCTAATATCCTAATATTCAGATAGCTAGATATTTAGACTAATGTTGTGAATTAATGCTAAACCTAATTTAATGTTTTGTAAATAAGATAGTAGATTAGGAATGTACTTCACAGAAAGAAATAAATGACAAATTCAAATGAATGAATAGACTAGTGCTTTATACCAAATGGGAATAGAGTCAGATAATTGAATATAGTATATAATCAGAGATGGCATTAAGACAACTCATTTTTGAAAAATGAGACCATCAACCTACAAGTTTCTATTTGAACCAAAATTTATAACAATTAATACAACAGGTCCTATGAGTTTTAACTCAACTAAAGAGCCCAAAATGAAATAATAACAGGTTCTTAGACCTTGCTATCATCATTAAAATTGTACATATTAATTATAAATAAATACTCGAAATGGAAAACCAGTAGGATACCCTGACTAGAGAGTAATCCAAGAAACCAATTGAATATACAAACTATATTAATAGTAAGGTACCGAAACTTATCTGATACTCGCACATAGAAATTTTGCCACTAGTTTCTAGTCTGTGAGAGGTAGCTTTTTTTCGTGATTCATTGTGTTCTTGTTTACAGTATGAACTATTGTAAATATATTTTCCAATGGTTCCTTGTGAAAGGACATGCCCTTTCATAGGACCTAATCAAATCAACTACCCCTAAAATATACAAAACAAACCATAAAAATGGTTGTTAGGGAAATATTTCCCATACATTTAACTTGATTACTTGTACTTTAGGTATCCCATGCATAATAATCCAATTTTTAAGCTCCTGCACAAAACACCTTAACATTAGATAGTATTGAAGAAAAAATTCTTACATTCATACTATATAAACATGATCTTTAAAAATATTTAATTATTAATTTATGACATAACAAATAAACATTAATAAAATCATAACATAATTCACACAAATGTTTTTTGATAAATAAAAATAATGCCAATAAAGTTAAATAAATAAATAAATATTCAATCATAGATATTTACCTCATTTAATCAACACATATGAAAATGTATTCATTTCAAAGAGAGTGTAATATAAATTATAATATGGAAATATTTCAAAAGAAACAATAGGGGAAAAAATTTATGTTCCACCCTAATGAGGAGAGGAAAATGATCACTCTAATAATCAAATCATTTCGCTTAGGGTTAATATATTGATTCTCACAAAATAACCATTTTAATGCTTATAAGTATTTCTAATACAAAATAATATTAGAACCATAAAAATACATATAGTTTTGAGAATCTAAAAATCTCACTTTCTAAAAGAAACTCTAAAATATACATACTAATAAATCAACTAATTCATAAAAGCTAAAATCAAATTAAAGTAGGGTAAAATTATTAATAGCCATTTTACCCTAAAATCAAAATAAAAGGAAAAGGTGAAAAAGTTACATTTAGGGATTTGAAACTAAAAAGTAAATATCAATTAATC
Source organism: Chamaecyparis obtusa (assembly GCA_027943335.1). Lineage (NCBI taxonomy): Eukaryota > Viridiplantae > Streptophyta > Pinopsida > Cupressales > Cupressaceae > Chamaecyparis > Chamaecyparis obtusa. Next base: position 415,418 of record BSBK01004466.1, read on the forward strand.
ACTATTCAAACCCTAAATATATATGAAAAATCAACTTACATTATACACAACTAAAATTCAATAATAATGCAATAACACTAAAATCTTTTCATCTTAAAAAATATTGATGTTAAAAATATAACCAAGGTGAAAATATCAAACTACATGTAGGGATATGAAAATTAGAAAGTGATATGAAATTACATCAAAACCCTAAACAAATTAATATCTATCAAATAATACATTTACTTCATCATATATTTTTAACTTTTAGGGTAAAACACAAATTAGGAATAAAAATAAATATTAGTGATTACAACATACAAAAATTCTCTCTAATAAACAATATTTATTTTAAGAATTTATTTTAAAGGAAATAGGATTATCTTAAATTTATACATTTATTTACATACACACTCTCGAAGAATAATATAGAGCAATTGGTAGGGGTAGGGTCGAGGGAAGAAATAACTCTCTGTGTAAGAGGTTGTCTTTATTTCTCACCTGCACATAAAAATGAAAATAAATAAATATTTTATCCTAACCCTCTCGAAGAAAACAAGTAGACTAACTGGTTAGGGGGTAGGAGGGTAGATAGGTAGGAAAAAGGTCACCTTGAGAGGTTGAGTGTTCAACTCCCTCTCGCCACCTTTTGTTCAACCTATTTTATTTTTATTTTTGGAATTATTATTATCTAAAACAAATGTGCATAAAATAAAGCAATTTACAACCTAAAAATAAAAAACACACATGCCTTTTATCCATTTTAATTTTTTATCAAAGGAAATCTGTAAAATATGACAATTATGTATTATACTTCCCTGACGTCCTGCTCCTTGAGGAGCTTGAAATTTTTGGTGTCAACATGAACAATCTCCAACTTCTCTATAGATGTAAACTTCTTACTCGAAAAAGAACTTCTCTTCTGTTTAGCCATTACACATTCTTTGCAAATGATGTTACTAGGCTTCATAATTTTAGGCAAATCTCTTACTGCAAGTGTAGTACTTGCTTTTACAATGTTATGAAAGTTTATATGACAAAACCCTCTATGCCACAACCAACTGTCATTAATCTTAGTAATCAAATATGTCATCTTAGTAGGATTAAACTAAAATACATTACCTCTGGTTCTAGATCCAGTTTCAATCAGATTTCCATCTTTATCCTTTATCACACAAGTTTTCTTAGTAAACCAAACTTGATATCCCTTATCAAATAATTATCCAACACTCAAAAGATTATGTTTCAATCCATCCACAAAAATAAAAATCATCAATATTAGTCTCTCCATCAAGAGTAATAGATTCTATACCTTTAATCAAACAAGGTGCATTGTTTCCAACTCTAACAACTCCTCCATCATATTCATTCAAGTTTATGAACTTTTTCATGTCTCCAGTCATATGATGTGAGCAACCACTATCTATAATCCAATCAGCTTTCTTTTCAACTTGAGAAACTAAGGCTTTTTATTCCTTAACATCAGTTTCAGGATTCTCTTCTTTAATTACTGCAAATCCTATGTCATCATTATTCTCAGTATCACTTTCATTTAAAGTTCTTTCTATACTAGCTTCAAGATCTTCATCATTAGCATAATAACATTCCTTGGATCTTCTAGGTTTGAAATTGTTCTGTATTTTTTAACTCTCTTAGGACATTTAGATGCAAAATGACCATATTCTTGACAAGTCCAACATTTAAATATTTTCTTACCGTCTGGTTCTCTTTTCACAAGCAAGGAAATACCTTCTTCAATCTTCTTGTCTTGTTCATTTCTAGATCTATTGCTACCAGCATAATCTCTTCTCACACTGATGCTTCTTGAAAAAGTAGGGTGAACACTAAGAGCACTGAATGCTATCTCCATTCTAGGTAAGTCTCCTGATAATCTTAGGTTCATTTCTGCTGCTTCCAATCTTCCAAGAAGAGTCTCTCTTGTAAATTTTGTTGTACAAGGTATGACTTGTTCAATCATCTGTGTTGTCTGGTTAAATACAAGAGTCAATGACCTTAGAATTTTCTATACCACTTCATTCTTTGACTGTGTTCCTCTACAAGATTTTATACCTATAATAATTTCTGACATTCTACCAATATAACTTCTAATAGATTCATCTTCCAACATTCTTATATCTTCGAATGCACATATCCAATTATGCAATCTAACTCTTTTTGGATGTTCATCACCTTCAAAAGTAGAGTGTAAAGCATTCCAAATTTCATGATATTTTTTCAAATATTTTACTTGACTATACTCATTCTCTGGAAGGGCTGTCAAAAGTGCTTCTCTTGCAAGTATGTTACACATGAATAGATCTCTCTCATTAGCAGTACATTTTTCAAGATTGTCCTCTTTGATGATAGCCTTATCATTCTTTGTAATCAACCAATAACCTGGTCCTAAACATAGTAGATGTTTCTTCATCTTTTCTTTCCAACTGCCAAAATTTACGCCATCAAACTTAGGGCTTTCTTTCCTAAAATTCGCCATGGATCTCCTTAAGTTGTTAAACTTCATTTTCAAGGACCTGCCACTCTGATACCAATTGTTAGAAAGTAAAGTCCACCAAGATAACTAAGAGGGGGGTGTGAATAAGTTATCAGATAATTATAATTTTTATCATCTTCAATAACATTAAACCATATAAGCAATATAATTACCAACCATAGAAAGATATTCATACACAATAACACAATGACACAAGATATGTTGACTAGGGAACCTCTTGATCAAAGAATAAACCCTAGTGGGAATGATGCCCACAAATGATGCACTAATATGAATATTCCTTGTGAAAGGATGGATTCTATTAGGAGTCTTATGAAATACATTCAATACATATGAATCCTTGTTAGGAGATTTTGAATCCCTGTTAAAAGATTCTAACCCTATTAAGAGTTATGGAAGACAGAAGGACCCACTGCCCAAATAGCTTCAGGGTAAGATCACTGAACACATTGTCCAAATAATATTTTCTTTACTCAATAGAATAATATGTTACCTCTTCTCTAAGTCTACCAAACCGCACTCACTATTACATCATATCTCAATTTTAGATTTTTGTACTTCACATGTCTTCACAAATTCGCTTTCATACTTAGCTCTTTTCTTCACTTCATGCATACAACATTACACACAACCACTACTTCCATATCAAAACTACACACTACAACAAGTAAATACATTCCTTCCTTTATAACACACTCAAATAATTACAAATGAGTTGGTATACAATTACAAAATAAAATTTTTCACACGCTACACCAAAATTACACAAAACTGTCGGCTTCCAAATACAATAAATCTTCATTGATACAACCTCAAAGTCTACATTTTCATCCACATCACTATCAATGTGTCTTCAACTTCCCTTTAACTATGCAAAACTAGATTCCATCCCGATTAGGAGATATCATCCAATTTCCACAAACTGCTACTCAGGAACACTACCTGAATAATGCTACCACCAAAATGATCATAACTTCCATGAATAAATGAATTACTGTTTGCACTCTTAACATAGACATATAACATATCAAAGAGTATATCCTCAACATCACATAGCTCCAACTATAATAACCCATGTTCGTTAATCCAAACTTTGTCTTCTTCTCTGCAAGTCTTCGGTAAATCACTATGTTGACATCAATGACAATCATAGTCATGAATGCAACAACAACTGCTACAGAATGGATGCCAAACATTTAGCATTCATTCCTAACAGAGTAGTCCTCATTTCCCCTATTGGACTCAAATTTCCTTTTTCATTCAAACTTGAGTTCAAGAACACTAACAATACGGCAGAGCATGAAGCTCTACTATTAGGTTTAGAAGAAGCAAAGAAGAAGGGGATTAAAATTTTAAAGGCACATGGTGATGTAGAACTTATTGTCAAATAGGTCAAGAACATGTTTTTGGTGAAGAATGAGAGACTAAAGCACTACAAAAGTAGGGTGTGGGATGAACTCAAGTGGTTTAAAGCCTTTTCAATTGAAGCAATTCCTAGGGAATATAACTCAAGAGTTGATGCTCTTGCTCGGTCAGCATCCTTGCTCATACCACACCCAGACTTTACAGAAGATCATTACACCATTGAAGTCATTCATAGGCCTAGTGTTCCTAATAATTCCTATTCTTGGAAAGTGTTCAGAGATGATGCTCAAATAAATGAATTTCTATAGGGTTTGGATAAGTTTTCAACCAATTATTATGAAGGGGCGGAGTCCGAGTGCCATGAATTCTGTCCAGGGAAGGAATCCAGTGCTTCAAAGGAAGTGATTCAACTTAAAGGAAACTCCATACCCAAAGGGTTGGTGGAGTTAGAGAGGCTATTTGATAGTAGAGATTTTTATTTAGATTCACCCAACATACCAGACACCACTCCTTCAGGTGAATATGAAAAAATTAATATTGGCGATGAGTTCAATCCCAAGATGGTTAATTTAGGGGTGTGTTGTCATGAAGATGAAAGAGGTTGTTTCACTAAGTTGTTAAAAAAATATGGTGACATATTTTCTTGGACCTATGATGATTTAAAGAAATTTAGGTAGGGACAATTTACACACTGTATTCCCTTGAAGCCCATTATGTCACTATTCCATAAAAAATTGAGAACATACAATCCGAAGGTGTCGGATGCCATTTTTAAAGAGATTGAAAAAATGCTTCAAGCAAGAATTATCTTTCCAGTACATCATTTCACATCAATGGCCAACATTGTTCCTATGTAGAAATGGAATGGAGAACTTATAATATGCGTGGATTTTAGGAACCTCAATCAGTCAAGCCTTAAAGATAATTTCACCTTACCTATGATGGACCAGATTCTTCAAACAGTAGCTGGCTTAGAAATGTTGTCATTGCTTGATGGTTTTTTGGGCTATAACCAAATCAGTGTTGCAGAGGAAGACCAGTACAAAACAACCTTTACCACATCTTGGGGCACATTCACCTATAGGAGAATTCCTTTTGTCTTAATTAATGCTGGAGCCACATTTCAGAGGGCCATGAATTCCACTTTCAGCCATTTGCTAAACAAGACCATCACTATTTACTTGGATGACATGATAGTTTTCTCTAGGAGGCGTAAGAAGCATCTAAAGGACTTAAAAGAAGTTTTGCAAAGGTGTAGGGATCGTGGTGTTTCCTTGAATCTGAAGAAGTCAATCTTCTGTGTGATAGAGGGTAAGTTGCTGGGTCATTTAGTTTCAAAGGAGGGCATTAAAATCGATACAGAAAGAGTGAAAGCTATCCAACAGCTATGTCTACCTATTAATCAGAAAGGGATTAAATCTTTTTTTGGTCAAGTTAACTTCTTAAGGAAGTTTGTACTTGATTTCCCTGAGACATCAAAACTGATGGTAGGCCTATTAAGTGAGAAGTAGAATTTCAAGTGGGATGAACCAGTTGTCAAATCATTTGGTAAGATTAAGGAAGCCATAGCCAATGCTCCAACATTGATACACCTAGATTTAAAAATTTTTTTTATCATCTACTGCTATGCATTGGAACACACAATGTCTGGGGTCCTGTTACTAAAAAATGACAATGGTGAAGAAGTTCCTATCTCCTTCATGAGTGTATCACTCAAGAAACATGAGTTACGCTATTCATAGATACAAAAATAGGCATTCGCAGTAGTGAAGGAAGTTAAACAATTCTGATCCTACATACTATTCACATTCTATGGCCTTTGTTTCAAATTCTATTGTTAAGACCATCCTTACTCAGTAGGAAGTTGCAATTTATAATAGGGCTAGCTGGGTTGCAAAGGTGTATGAGTTTGATTTGGGAATCAAGCCTACAAAGCTGGTGAGAGGACAGGGCCTGTGTAAACTGATGGCTGAGAATCATGAAGAACAAAGTTTACCCAATTGCCTGTTCGTAGGAACAAATGACTCATGGTTTTCAGATGCAGCTTTCTTTCTGACCTACGAAGAGCCTCTAGAACACTTTTCAGCTAAAGAGAGAAGAAATCTAAGGTTGAAGGTAGAAAAGTATGTCATAGTAGATAATATTCTGTATAAAAGGGGATTAGATGGGATGTTTTTGTGATGTGTTGACAAGGAACAATAGCATAAGTTATTGTAATCATTTCACAATGAAGCATGCGGGGGGCACTATTCTTCCTTTGTGACAACCTTTAAGATCCTGAGAAACTGCTACTATTGGCCCGGAATGTTTAAAGATGCATACAGGTGTGTGGCAAATTGTGAGAAGTATAAACTTTTCTCAGGAAAACCTCACTTGGTTGCTTTACCGCTAAGACCTGTGATTATCGAAGAGCCCTTCCAGCAGTGGGGGTTATATTTTATTGGTCCAATCAACCCAACTTCTAGTGGTGGACACACACATATCTTGACAATGACTGATTACTTTACCAAGTGGGTGGAGGTGATACCACTCAAAGTAACCACTTTTGAGATAGTTTGTAGATTCTTAAAAGAAAACATTATCACTAGATTTGGAGTTCCCCTGAAGATAGTGGCTGATAATGCTCAGAATTTCTCCTCTCAAGATATTCAAATCTTCTTCTATGATCATGGTATAAATTTATCTCACTCTTTAGATTATTTTCCGTAGGGAAATGGCCCAGCAGAATCTACAAACAAGAACCTGATTAACATCATGAAGAAACTCATAGATGAGAAGGGAAAAGACTAGCACAAGAAGTTATATGAGGCATTGTGGGTGGATAGAACCTCTCCAAAGAGGGCTATTGATATGACACCATTTGAATTAGTTTTTAGAGTTGAAGCATAGCTGTCAATTCCATTAGAACTGGCCCCTACAAATTACAAAGCTGCATTGAGAATGAAGTTTTTCAAAATTCATTGGAGAAAAGGATTTTGTATCTGTCAAAAATAGAAGAAGAGAGGGCAAAGTTAGTTGATCACATCACTAGCCATCAGCTTAAGGTAAAGGAGATTTTTTATTATCATGCTAGGACAAGAAAATTTATGGTGGGTGATAAGATCCTTCTCTGGGATAAGTGCAGAGAGCCAAGAGGAGCACATGGCAAGTTTGAGTCTCTTTGGAAGGGACCATTTGAGATCTCTCAAGCTCTAGGTCTGAATGCATTCAAGCTAAAATATATTGATGGAGATGAACTACCCCTATCCTATAATGGGTAGGATCTCAAGCTTTACCAGTTGTAAGTCTCTTCTTTTCCTTGCTTGTATATAAAGTTTTGGCTTGTGTCTATAGGATTAGAAGCTTTTGTTGTGATAAGTTAGCCTAGTCTAATAAAGTTTAAATTGTCTTGTCAAATGAGCTTCTAGATTTGTTGGTGTAATAAAATTTAACTAATTACACTTTACTTAAGTTTACTTAGGATAATGCATTTGCATATTAGTTTTCTTTGAGACACCTAGGAGTTTGCATTTCTTTTTAGCACATGGTTAGGAGAATCTCAACTTTAGGTGTGATAGTTGTCATCACATACCTCTTTGTGTGTGAGATCCACCTTTAGTGCTCTTATCACATTATCATCCTCTCATTGTTGCACATACTTTCATGTACAATGGAGGATGATCCACCTTTGGTGGACATGCGATTCCACCTTGTGTGGGTGATATGTTATCATCTCCTTATCATGTAGTCTTATTGCATTGCCTATATATTTAGGCACTCCTGCTTTGTAATCAATTCAATTGGCTATAATCAATTATTTGATCATTTTGCCTATCTCTCTTGTGCTATCTCTTGAGCTTCTAGATCTTGGTTTCTACTCTTTTCCTTAGGAAAATTCTTACATGGTATTAGAGTGGTATCAAAATTCTTACATGGTATCAGAGCCATAGGAGTTTCATTGTATAGCCTATTTTGAGAGAATTTTATTGCAAGTCAAAATTGGAGCTTGTTGGTGCAAATCAAAGGTTGGCATCACATTGAGGAGGTCCAAAAACCCCTAAATTAAGTTTTGTTTGATCCAAATTGGATATCTAAAGCAAAATCTAGAGCCATTTGAATTTTCAAATTTCGGCAACGATGATTCAGAAAAAATAATTTCAGAGATGATTTTTAAACAGCGATATCTCAGTCATCCAGACTCCTTTTTCAGAGCAATTTTTTTTGTTTTGGGGTAGAATTTCATGATCTACACAATGGTATAGGTTATTTCTAATCTCTATTTCTAATATTTTCTAAAAATCGCAAATTCTAATTTTTACAACTTTAGAGGCTTCGTTCGGGCTCATATGGACACATTTTCAAGTGCTATTTTTTTTTTAAGTTCATGATTTTTTTGTCTACTTTCTAGATCTGGTATCAGTTTGGAAAAATTCTAAGTAGACATAGTACTTTCAGAATTTGGTCTATTTTGGCCTATTTTTGGCACTTGTAGTTAATTAGATCTTTGAGGGATCTTGTGTCTTATCTTTTTGAGTCTACTATAGCTTCATATTTTCTGTTGTAATCATCAAAATTAGAAGTCCACTTTGATTCATTTTGGCAAGTGAAAATTTTACATGCACTATATATAAAGTGCCAAAATCATCTATTTTGGGGGGGTTCTTTGGCTCATTGCATTTTGGGGGGTGCATTGATTTTTTGGTCTCATTGTTTCATGTGAGAAGTACATCATGGATGGTTTCATTAAGTTAACAAGATGGAACTATAAGAAATGGAGTGAATTGGTTCTTGCTCATTTTAGTGAGCATAACCTATTGCCCTATTTGTATGAGTATAGATCTAAAAATCCTTCTTTCAATTGTGACTCTTACTCAGAAGTTGCTAAGGTTATCTATTTGAATATGGATATGGATGTTATAGATTCCCTTGATGACTATGATGATGAGACAGAAAATATTCCTGGTCTTTGGACTATTCTTTGGGAATTGTATGGAGATCCACATATTCCTCCACTTCCAAAATGTTTAGAACCTCCAGTTGCAGCTCCTTCTCCTCCTTCTAAGATCACATCTCTTGATGATGCATGTCTTCCTATAGCCATTGACTCTTGTGATTCAGTGCAGCAAGATATTCCTTGTCTTCTAGACTTAGTTCTATGGGATGACTACTTGACAGACATTGCAGGTTTGTTTATGGAGTCCTATACTTCAGATTTGGGAGACTTTATTGATGACATTCATCTTCTCTTTGGTGAAGATGATCCTTCTTTAGTTGTTGTGAGGGAACATGTTGACCCTCATATTCATTCTCTACTTGATCATTCTTTCGAGGGTGACATGATTGTGGATACTTTGATATAACAACTGGAGGAGGTCACTTTCTCTTTAGAGGAGATACTTGGGTCTTTGGTTCATGTTCTACATTCATCCTCAGTTGATCTTGATTTGTCCTTTTCAGCAGAGTGGCTTAGTACACATGATTTGGAGGAGGCACCTTTCAGCTTTGACATGGGGACACTTGAGCAGGTTTCAGAGACTCCATCTTTTTTGAGGTTTCTTCCTAAAGATTGGGGAGGAGGCTTCATATATACACTTTTGGTCTTGTTTCTTCCTAAGGGGAGGAATGTTGTTCTACACTCATGGAGCAGTTTCTACAACGAGCATGGAGTATCTACCATTGGTGTTCATTCTACATTGAGGGGGGGCTACTTGGTCTCTCTTCCACTACTTCTATCTTATGGGGGGGATATTTTCCTCACATGAGGTCTTCTCTCTCATATTCTATTATTTTATTTATCTCTCTTTTTGGGGAAGGGTTTTTCCCATGAGTTTTTCCCTCTTTCTCCACTTTATGAGAGATTGCATTGTTCTTGCATATTGTACATGGGTACCTAACATGGCCTAGTAGCGAGGACCCATCTTGCATTGTGATCTTAAGTGCATTCCCCTAAGTTACACTTAAGGGGGGGTGTTGGTGTAATTAAGTATTTACTAATTACACTTTACTTAAGTTTACTTAGGATAATGCATTTGCATATTAGTTGTCTTTGAGACACCTAGGAGTTTACATTTCTTTTTAGCACATGGTTAGGAGAATCTCAACTTTAGGTGTGATAGTTTTCATCACATACCTCTTTGTGTGTGAGATCCACCTTTAGTGCTCTTATCACATTATCATCCTCTCATTGTTGCACATACTTTCATGTACAATGGAGGATGATCCACCTTTGGTGGACATGTGATTCCACCTTGTGTGGGTGATATCTTATCATCTCCTTAGCATGTAGTCTTATTGCATTGCCTATATATTTAGGCACTCCTCCTTTGTAATCAATTCAATTGGCTATAATCAATTATTTGATCATTTTGCCTATCTCTCTTGTGCTATCTCTTGAGCTTCTAGATCTTGGTTTCTACTCTTTGCCTTAGGCAAATTCTTACTAGATTCATTCCTCAGTCCTGAGCAGTCTTGTCCCCAGTCAGAGCTAGTTGTTCCCTTCATTTTTCTCAGCTCCCAGTTTTAGTCTTAGTCAGTAGAAGTCTTTAAGTCAAAGTTGAACTTGAACTTTGTTAAGTTGGTTCAAGTTCAAGTTCAACTCATTACCACTTCTGAGTCTTATAATGCCCATGCTTGTTTATCCCTCAAAAGGTTTGTTGGTCTCAAAGATGAACCTAAACTTGAACCTATTCTCAAACCTTAAGTTAGTTCAAGTTCAAGTTCATGTTTGTAATATGATAGCTTACACACAAAGAATTCAGTGGGATTGTCTTCTTTTCCAAAAAGAAGGTTTTTGTTTTGTAGCACTTCGAGTATTTACTAAGTTTTGGAAACTACCATACATAGATTATCTCATTCAACTAGATGGCTCATGCATGTGAAAATTGGAAATGATAGTTGATGGTGTGACGTAAAGGGAGTCATTAATATACAAATATGGTGATCAGGGATTTTCCTCAGGAATTGAGATATTCATGCCGAAATAGCTAGTGGATTAATTAAGAGTGGCTAGACATGTCAAATAAATCATTCTTCCATTAAAACATTTATTATAGACATGCTTTGAAGATTTATTAAGGATCCTAAAAGGCATTTGTGAATAAATGAAGAATGATTAAGGCTTTTTTTTGTTAGTTGTTTTATCTAGAGAAGGAGGAGTGACAGAATTGGTGGTGAGAAATTTATAGAAAGTTGGTGCCCAGGACATCGGTGAGTTATCTTTTCCCTTTGTAGTTTTCAATTTTCAGAGGCTCTTTCTGTGTTGTAAGTTATTTATCTTCATATTGGTAAGATGTCATTGTTCTATCCAAAACTTCCGAAAGAGGAGAGTAGAACCCACCTGTTAGTTTCTCTTCCAGACATAGGGGATACTTTCTTGTTGAATGTAAACCTAGGGGAGCTTTGTGATAGAGTCTAAAATGCTTCTGAGGGTTCTTTTTCTAGGAAGTTAGCAGGAAGTGGACTTTTAGAAGCTGCTACATTTCCTCTGACTCTAATTTTCCCTGAATAGGTGTTGGAGTGTGCTAACAAGTATGATGCTAAGAATAGATGCATTAAGGATGCGTCGGGAGAAATCTTGGTCAAAATCAGTCGAGAGACATTAATGGCGGCCCTACAAATTCTAGATAAGGAACCGTATGAACCATGGACTTATGCGGAAGTAGATCATGTGTATGAGGTAGATAAGAAAAAATAAAGCTCCTCGATAGCCTAGGTGTGGCTTGTGAAACTAGAGAAAGGAGGATCTAGGTTGCCAAAGCCTCTGACAATTGAGCACCTCCGTAAGGACATAGCTAATATGGTACTTCTTCTAAATAGGGTGAAAGGGAATCCCCATGCATTTCATTGGGAAAACTGGATTTACTATTTCATCCAGAAGATTATAGAAGGAGATAAGTTTATTGACTGGGCTAACCTAATAGCAAAAAAGCTCCACAAAGAACTCTTAAACATGACTAATTTGACTACATTTTGTATGTCTTCCTACCTTGTTTATGTCTTATCTTGTTGCCAAGATTGGGAAGGATTAACTCATGAATTATGGATAAGTGATATGAGAATATATGATTACTTCACATGATTACAGAAGGAGAAGTTCTCTAGCATGTTCAAAATAGTAAATGACAAATTTTTAGGAAAGTTAGTTTTTGAGTTGCAAGGGAAAGAAAATTGCAGGCTTTCTGAGGAAGCTAAGAAAGTGATCAATTTTTATGGCTATCATTTTATAGAGTTTCCAAGATTTACTTATCTTAGGGTCAGAGCGTTTGATGAGGAACCCCTACGGCTCCCTAGATTTTGTTTAGACAATGTAGTCTTAATGGAGCTATGCAGGCAGCTCGTTCTGGTTGAACAAAAGGCTGGGGCCCCTAAGAAGTCTTTAGGTGTTCTTTTCCCCATTGAATTAGGGTACTATAGGTGAAAAAGCTTCCAAGATGCTATGGCTATAAAAGAAGAGTTGGATGCCTTATGTTTACAAACTTATACTCCCAGGGCTAATTTTGACTATAGAGGCTTTGCAGGAGCAAATCTCAATGTCCTAGAGACATTCATGCACATCCTTGAGTTAAAGAATTTTTGGGCTGATTGTTCTGATGAATTGGAGGTAAGGAAAAGACTGTGGTCCTAGCTAACTTTGAAACAAATCATCACCTTCAAGCTGGATATGGATATAGATGGGGTAGGGGGAGATAGTGAGATTGATGTTGTAGACTCTCAATACTTGGAGAAGGTCAAGGCCCTCCCTATTCCTAAGTTAAATTAGATGGAGCCAGAAGAAGATGATTTTCATAAAAGAATGAAAAGGGTGATTGAAATAACAAAAGCATGGTTGTTGAAGAAAAGAGTTTATGTTGCTCCTTTGTAGTCAGCCATGAAACAAGTAAAAACCAAAAAGATGATTTCAATGAAGAGAACTTCTATTTTAACTAACTTAAGTGTTGATCAACCTTGTACAAGAAAAGCTAAACCTAAAGTTGAACTTGAACTTGAACCAATTTCTTCACAAGTTCAAGTTCAACAGCAAGCTAAACCCGAAGTCTGAGTGACCAGATCAAGTCTAAGGGTAAAAAAAAGGGCTCAGAGGTAGAAAGCTACTCCTAGTGTCCTCATGGATTTAGACTCATCAAACCCTAATCCAAAGGCAGTTTTAGTTGAAGACCAAAGGGTACCTGAGATGGTAGATGATCAATAGATGTAGGAGGAAATAGAGAGTACTCTGAAAGACTCACTAGCTCTTTTGAGTAACTATGATACTCAAAAGAAATCCTATGCTACCCCACCATGGTTGGAGACCCCGGTAGCCAAGAAAAGAAATGTGGTTCCTTTATCAGTACCCATTAATGATGTAGTAAGCAAATATTTGGGAAAATATTCTAAGGTTAAGAAAATAAAGATGGAATCCATAATCGATTTTGATGAAAGCAGTGGTCACTGGATGGTAGAGATTGTAAAGCCTAAAGAGGATAAAGCTGAGGGAGAGGCTTCAGTCCAAGATTTTAAAATATTCAAAGTGGATTTAGGGAGAGACACCAGAGTTGTCGATATGAAATTTTTCAAGGTATCAAATAATAAAATTGCTAGTAGAGTCTAGAAGGATGCCAAGGACAAACAAGAAATGAAGGAGGCTATAAAGAGTATGGACCAATATATCAATGCCATCCAACATCTTGAACCCTTTCCTCTAAGAAAAATGCTAGCCTTCATTGATATGAAATCCCCTGATAATCAATGGTTTCTTGACCAAGTTCAAAGAAGCAAGGCATTGAGAAAAGCATTTGATGATTGGGTAGAGCATGTAAAAACAAAGGTTGTCAAGTAGCTAAGTCATCTAGATCAAATCCATAATGAAGGAGATCACCTGGTAAAGAAATTAGAAGCCAACATTGAAGAATGGGAGCTAGATAAGACTACCTGGACCAAAGAGCTCAATTGGATTGAAGAAGTTGAAGAGTATGGTTTGCAAAATTTCCTCATGGAGAGGTCAGTACCAGGACTGGATGACAAAGTTCTTTATGTTATAAACGAATGTATAGACTGGAGAAATGAAGTTGTGGCCATGGGAATTTTTGAGGTAAAGGATCTCATGGAGGGGTTAAGAATGATTAAAGAAATCATCTCCAATGATATAAAATGGATTGATGAGCGGTGCCAAGAAGCTCAAGAGGAGTCAGATAAACTAATTGAATAGGTAATCAAGGATGTAAATACCTGGTTCGATGAGCTCAAAAGGATGAAGGAACCTACAAATGACCATTTCACAAAGGTTGCACAGATGGAATCAATGATGATCCCTCAACAAAATCATTTGGTTATGCACAAAGAAAAGATAGTTGAGATCAAAAGGGATAAAGAAGTTTGGAAATAGAGGATTGATTTTATTGGTTTTCTACACCAACCGGTAATATGCACATTTATAGCTGCATTTGAAGATTGGAAGGTAGCATGACTTGCATCAACCTCAACTCCTTAACCGTTTGGAACACTTGGAAACTTTTTGAAGGAGTTTTTGCTCCCAGTCCAATTTTTTTGTTTAATGCTTAGGATAGTTAATGGATCTAGAAATATTTACTTTCAAGAAAGACAATTTTACAAAGTTATTTGTTGAATCCCTATGTGGCTATTTATTGAAAAACTTTTAATTGCTTAAGGGTTCAGCTCTTTGAGTTTGAGAGAAACTATTTTCTAAGAACTTAACTTCAAGTTTTTTGAAAACTGATATTACAGAATATATGAAATATCCTATGGTGTTGTGTATATGTTTAAGCTTTTAAAATGATAAATACTACTATTTATCTTATGTGATTTATTTTCTTATGGAGATAAGTTGTGTTGAATAAAGCTTAACTATGATATAGATGGATTCTATGCTTAGAAGTGATAGAGAGAATTGTTATTGAAGTTTAGATTCAAGAAATTCAAAGTTTGAGATTGGGATAGAAGTAGATATTTTTCTCTAAAATCTGCACATTCTTTTCATGTTGATGGACTGAATGTTTTCCTTAAGTGTTTTTTGGTAAAAAGCACACATGATGTTACTTTTCTATGTTCAATAAGATCATATTGAAAATCTTTCTAGAAGGTAGCCGCACCTTGTAATTTGTAGAGAGTTTTCTTTTAGCAACTCATTTGTTAGTGTTAAGATGTTTCTCTTCTTTTCATTCTTTAAAGGAGTTTGAGATCAATTTAGAGAAAAGGGGAAAACTATATGCTAACACTTTGATAAAATGGTAGAAAATGCATTCAAAATTGAGAAAGTACTTGTACAAAAAGGAGACATATCACTTCAAAAGGACAAGTACGAATCTAGATCTAGTTCTAAAGACTAGAACAAGAATAAAGGCATCATCATAGATGCCATTGTTGATACTATTTGTGCCCCTTCTAAGGCACCTACTTTCAATCTCACTATTGGTACCCAAGCTGTCAAAGCCTCAGAGGAAAAATCAACAGAATCAAACAAGAAGTCATCTAACTATAAACCTTGGGCTACAAATCCTAAATGCAAGTTTACTCCTCTTGGAGAGTCCTTGGAATCTACCATGAAAATTATGTTGGCCAACAACATCATCACCTTGCCTGAGATAAAATTATTTGATCCTGGACCTAAACTGAAATGGTGGAGAGAGAATGATTTTTGTGACTTCCATCACAATAAGTGTCATAAAACTAATAACTGCATCTACTTAAAACACATCATACAAGACAAAATTGATAATGGAGAAATCATAATTGACAATCATAAAAGCAATAATAATCATACAACATGCAGGGAGCCATTTATGAAACATGGTCAAGGAGATTCATCTTCTCAGCCTAATGTGGGTGCTAAAGTCAATTATACTTACTCTGGAAACAATGTTGTCATAAATATGGTTGAACCGTGTGTATCTGAGTGATGCAATGTAATCATAATTATAAGAAAAGATAGAGATAATCAATTAGCAAATGCAGTTACTCGATCACAAGCTCAGGTGCATCTGCAAGGACAAATCTTAGATTCATCAAATGTCCCTAAGATGCCTTCCAATCTCTTGTTTACTTCTAAATAGAAGGCTTCCTCTAAATAATCAAATCCTAAAGACATGAGGCCAACATCATATAGTATTGTCCAACAAATCCAGCATACCAATTCAAAAATCTCCAAGTTTGAGTTGCTTCAGATATCTCCAACTCATAGAGCCATTCTAGACAAAGCTCTTCTCGTATCCAATGTTCCTGATAACCTTGATTTAGACAAATTTTAGACTATGGTTGGTCATCTGACGTCCTCATAGTATATCTCCTTTTCAGAGGAAGATGATAACTCCTTGAGTCATTCGCATAACCAGCCTTTGCACATTGAAGTCTTGATCCAAAATCATCATGTCAAACATGTGTTGATAGATGGAGGTGCTAGTCTCAAGATTTGTTCTAATAGCTTGATCACACAATTGGGATTATCTAAAGCTACCATTGACCCTAAGAAAAAGATAACTATCAAGGAATATGATGAACAAGAAAGGTCTTCCAAAGGAACAATTATCTTGCCTATCATAATAGGTCTAGTTATTAGAGACATCACATGTCAAGTTCTTGATTTACCTTTTGCTTACAACATCCTTCTAGGGATACCCTGGATACATGAAATGAGAGATATTCCTTCCACATACCATCAATGTGTGAAATTTCCTGATGAAGGAGTAGAGGTGATGATTTTGGTTGATCAATCTACCACTTGCAATGCATTGAAAGAAAGTTCTGATAAACTTGTTCCTAATAACAAAGAATCTTCCACTAAGAAAATAGACATTTCTTCAACATCCAAGATAGAATAACTTTCTAAAGAAGTCAAAATTAAAGACAATGGTATCGGAGAATACACAATGGAACCAATTTTATCCCTCACATCTCTCCTGTTGTCCCCACAATATTATGGACAACCTTCTGACAAAGTGAAACCTACAGCTAAAGAATCCCAGGTCATATTCAATGGAAGCTTTGCCATAGAGAAAATATCTAAAGAGTTTGAGGAAGATGAAGCCATGCTTTCATGGTTATACAAGGATAAGTCTCAATTCCAATCAGTCCAAAAATGTGACTCCACTTCAAGCAGAATTCCTCACAAGTCATATGGACTAGGGTATAAATTGATCACAAAAATGGGATATACTAGAAACGGACCTCTAGGACTACAAGGAAAAGGTTTTCTATCACCTCTTGACCATCATGTCTGAACAAACAAGAATACAACAGGTCTAGGATATCAGAAGAAGCCTTTATATCTTAGCAAAAAATCTCCACATGTCTTAGAACAAATTGAATGGTCAGCAGCAATTCAACCAAAGGAAGAAACACCGCAATTTGATAGTGATGATTTAGACACTACTAATGAGCTCATTCCTTATGAGAATTTTCCCAAAGAAATACTAGACCTCCTTAAAGATGAAGAGAAACCTAAAGGGAATATCAATGTAGTAGAAACACAAGAACCTACTATGGAACAAAAGATAGTCGCACCACAAGAACCAGCTGATCTTGTGGAAAATCAAATAGACAAGGAGGAAGGTGGTAGCTATTTTGAGATAGATTCTCATGAGTATTAATTCAAGTTAGAATATGAGGGTAACCCTTCTTGGGGTATCCATCCTGACTTTACACATGTTCTTAGATTTCCTAGAGGCATAGATGAGGAATCAAATGACTATGAATGGGGAGCCATTCCAAAGGAAGATGAGCTTATCACAGAAAAACATGTTGATTCTATTCACCAATATGCACCTAAAACCAATGTAAGTCTAAAGAGAAATGACAAACTTAACAAGTCTGATCCACCTATGGCTGAATTGGACTCCCACAATGACATTGAGCCTATTCAAGAATTGAACATTTTGAGTTGTAATATCACCTTTGAACTCAAGAGTTAGGTTAGGCCCAATGATGATAGATCCATATCCATAAAAACTATTTCCCAATCTTTCCCCACTTTGAATATCAAACATCCTGAACTCCTTGACCAAAACTCCACAAATCTGAGCCAAGGTATCTATACCTTTCCAAATGACTATGCCCTTGCTTGCCACCTCAATTTAGTTAAAGCTATGATGATTTCCATTAGTGAACCAAGTGTTAGCATGATGGAGTCGAACATCAAGTATCTTAGTCAAAAGAATAAGAAAAAAAATAAAAAATAAAAGGAGTTTTGAGGGTGAAAACCACTTTGTGGCAGTCTCAGAACATACAAAAGTGAAAATAAAAGATGTATCCGAAGGTGAAAACCTCTCTAAGGTGCCTAAGGATGAGATATTTGATGTCCTTCTAAGTCATTTACAAGACAGATCTCTAGTATTGATTGACATCACTCAATCCATCAACTTGGGAACAACAGAACAACCATACTTGATCCATGTAGCACAATCCTTATCAGAAGAGGAAAAGCAAAAATTTACCACATTCCTAACAGAAAAGAAGATCAAATTTTCATGGAAATATTTAGATATGCTAGGGTTGGATCCTGATCTTATAATGCACCATTTATCTACAGCTCTAGGGGTCAAGCCTATAAAGAAAAAATTGAGAAAGATGCATCCACATGTTGCACTCTTGATCAAAGATGAATTAGAGAAACTACTAAAAGCTGGATTCATCTGTGTTATTGATTATGTTGAATGGATCTCAAATATTGTACCTCTATCAAAACTAGACAAGTCTATAAGAGTATGCATAGATTTTAGAGATGTAAACAAAGCATGCCCTAAGGATGATTTTCTACTACCTAACATTGATATGATAGTGGACATGACTGCGGGATTTGAGATGTATTCTTTAATGGATGGATTTTCTATATATAATCAAATAAAAATTGCTCTAGAAGATGAAGAGAAAACTGCTTTCACATGTGTGTGGGGAACCTTCTATTGGAATGTCATGCCATTTGGTTTGAAGAAAATAGGTGCTGCATATCAGAGAGCTATGACGTCTATTTTTTATGATATGATGCATCAAACTATGGAGGATTATGTTGATGATACTTTAAAAAATCTATGATAAGATCTAAACATCTAAATGATTTGAGAAAAATACTAGATTGAATGGAGATGTTTAGTCTCAGACTGAACCCTAAGAAGTGTGCTTTTGGTGTCACTTATGGGAAGCTTTTAGGTTACATTGTTTCAAAGAAAGGAATTGAAGTAGATCCAAAAAAATTTAAAGCTATCATGGAGATGCAACCTCCCAAGAATATCAGTCAAATGAGAACCTTAAAAGGGAGACTACAATCTATTAGACACTTCATATCTTAGCTAGCAGACATATCACAACCTTTCACAAAAACATTACATAAAGGCATAACTTTTGTATGGAATGAGGAATGTGAAAAGAACTTTAATCATATCAAGAAATATCTATCAAATCCTCCTATTTTGATGCCTCCTATTCAAGGGAAGCCATTGATCTTATATGTCTCTACCACAGATAGATCATTGGGGGCATTACTAGCACAACATAATGAGAACAAGAAGGAAAGAGCTACATACTATATTAGTAGAACATTGGTAGCATATGAGAAAAACTATTCAATGATTGAGAAATCTTGTCTAGCTATGATCTTTGCATCATAGAAACTAAGACACTACATGTTAGCTCATACCACACATTTGGTAGCTAAGATTGATCCACTACAATACCTACTAAGCAAAGCTTCCCTCACAGGTAGATTAGCTAAATGGGTAATGCTATTAAGTGAATTTGACATTGAATATGCTAAACAAAAACCTATCAAGGGCCAAGTCATTGTTGATCAATTGGTTGATGCACCTTTGTTTGATGATACACCAATGCAAATGGAATTCCCAAATTCCTCTATCATGAATCTTTCTTCTAGAGCATGGAAGTTATTCTTTGATGGCTCCTATACATAGAATTGATCTAGAGTAGTCATATTGTTCATCACACCTCAAGGATACTCAATCCCTAAAGCATTCAGAATCAAGTTTCCTTGCACAAACAATATTGTTGAATATGAAGCCCTTCTTAATGGCATGAAGATAGCAATTGAATGGAGAGTAACATAACTATAGATTCATGGAGACTCACAACTTGTAATACACAAAGTCAATGATGTGTATCACATGAAAGATGGAAAGTTGATCCCATACAAGAGAATGGTAGATAATCTAAAGAAATATTTCATATCTATCACCTTTGAAAAAATTCCTAGAATAGAGAATAAAGATGTTGATACTATGGAAACTCTATCTACTTTATTACAACAGCCCGAACATGAGCTATGCTATGAGTTCCTAGTGGAAGCACTATCTTATCTTGCATATGATTCCCCTAAAAACTGCATGATCTGCACTATTGTTGGTCATGATTCATCCTGATACAAAAACCTTTTCTCCTATCTCCAAGACCAAATCATTCTCAATACCTTCAACTACCATGAGAAATGGTACCTTATCTGGAATGCATCTCGGTATGTCATCATTAGTAACAATATGTACAAATGAGGTCTAGATGGTACAGTCCTCAAATGTTTAGAATGAGAAGAGTCTGAACATGCATTAGAGGAAGTCCACAATGGTATTTGTGGATCAAATTCCAATGGTTTAACACTAGCTTGAAAACTTATTAGGGTTGGGTACTATTGGCCTGAAATGGAAAAAGAGACTATCAACTTTTCCAAAACTGTCAAAAGTGTCAAGTACATGGTAACTTAAATCATAAACTAGGGAGAGATCTAATTCCCTTTACTACATAATGGCCTTTTCACCAATGGTCATTTGATCTTATAGGAGTCATACATCCTCATTCTTCTAATGGGCATACCCATATCATTATAGTTACAAACTATTTCACAAAATGGGTAGAAGTACTCCATTTGACTCAAGCAACCGGTAAACAAATATCAATGTTCATCTTGAACTACATCATATGTTGGTATGGTATTCCACATTCTATAGTCATAGATAATGGTGGAAAATTCAAGAATAGAGACTTAGATTATCTATGTGCCAAATTCAAGAGTACACAACATTGGTCATCAATCTACTATCCTCGAGGGAATGGATAAGAAAAGGCTTCAAACAAGAATCTATTGAAAATATTGCATCATACAGTTAATAAAATAGGAAGAGACTGGAATCTCATGATCAATCCAGCCCTCTGGGCCTATAGAACAAGTATCAGAACACCCATAGGAGCTACACCATTCACTTTAGTTTATGGGTCTAAAGCGATACTGCCTATTGAGGTTGAAATCCCATCACTAAGAATCAGAATGCATGGTCTAGTAATTGATGATGACTACAGAGTGTCTAGGTTGCAAGAACTTGAATTACTAGATGAGCACAAAAAAGTAGTGTATGATCATCTCAGAGTATATCAAAAGAGAATGTCTAGAGGTTACAATAAGAAAGTCAGACACTGAGAATTTTAGGTTGGCGATTTAGTCTTGAGAGAGAATCCTAAAAATCAATCACATAGAGAACAGAAGGGGAAGTTTGAACCCAATTGGTTGGGTCCCTTGGTTATCACTGCTACTTTTGGCTCTGGTGCCTATCAAATCTCAAAAACTTAAGGAGAACAGCTCCAAGAACCAATCAACATTCTCCATCTGAAGAAATTTCTATGCCTAAGGCATTTAGTATTAAAAAATGTCCTGAAATTTTTTAAAAAAAATAAAAATAAAAAATTTAAAAAAATTTAAAAATACAAAAATACAAAAAAATGAGAAAAAGAAAAAGTGCCTTGGTGAAAACCTAGAAATAGGCACCTTGGTAGCAAAAATAGAATCTCTTCCAAGATGGTGAAAACCTGGCAAACGGGTGCCACTTGTTTCAAAATGCTCCATCTATCAGCGCAATATTGGTCTCTCCCAGCTTTCAGTCTTGCTTTAGTTTGTACATATCTCTTGGTTTGTTTCCGCATTCTTGTTTTCAATAAAGTCAGTCTGTACACCAATCAAATCAAGCATCTGTATCCTATCAATATTTCAAACTTGGGGGAAATCAAAGTCATATCCTATAGTCCTCAATATCTCAAACTTGTCATATCTAGTCAGGGTCCTTTGAAGCTACATCCGAGTCAGTCAGCCAGTTTCCTCTCCAGAAAGGATTTTTTTTCTACAACAATGCAATCAAACATCAACAACAAATTGAAAACAATATTTTCTTTATTGCTTTTATCTCCTTGTATGCTTACTGATTCGCATTGAGATTTTTGCATATTGTGTCCTTTCGAGCTCTTTGATGACATCTTTTATAGGATTTAGAGGGTGATGACTAATGGCATAATATTTTCTTTATTTTCTACTTATATGTGAAAATCTAATAACTTTGGAAATTCTATATTGAAATGGTGTCTGTTTGTAAGAGCCTTCATCTCATATTGGATGGCCATGAGTACCTCAACCATTGATACCTAGAAAATTCAAGGAAGTTTGATCTAGCTTACATCTTTTTGAATTATTTCTCAATCCTACTATGAATGACTATTATCCAAGGATGTGAATGATAAAGGGTCACTGTGGGTAATTCATATTGGAGACAAGAATGAATTATGCATACTCTTTGGCATGTTTGTACCGCAAGGTGTATTCAGGTCATCATGACATCTATGTTTTGATGCTTATAAAAATTTCTATATCAAAATGGACATGATATTCAGGTCATCCTAGCATTTGTGCCTTGGTTCTTATATCTAATCTGACATTCCAAAAAAATAATCAATATTCATATGTCCATGGCTGCCTAACCAGTGGGCATTGTATTGATTCTTTCATATACAAATAAATATTCTTATGTCTATAGTTTCCTAACTAGTGGGCATTGTATTAATTTATCCGGTTACCTATTAAAAGTTCAATGATGAAAACAAATCAACACATGATCAATGACTAGGTCCTAGGTCTTAGGTTTGCATTTCATTATGCATGTCATTTTGCACTCTTCATGATTGCATGATCTCCCAAATTTTTGAATACACTTAAAATGCTTAAATGATTCTTCAAAACTAAACGTAAACTTGACATGAAGAGTTGAATCTCACATGAAGGTTTCCTCATGGAACTCTAAGTAGTCACCATGGTGTAGGGGCACCTAGAGCAGATAAGGAGTTCAATAAACCTTTGGAGATCAAAAAGGCATCAGTGAACATTAAGACATCCAATGACATCAATTGGAGTATTTTGGAATAAATTTGCAATAAGTCCTAAAATGCTTAATAAGTCTTAGGACCAAAATTTAGGAGTCTAGGATGAGATTTTGAGTTGCAAGATTATAATAGTTTAGATTTGGTTTTAATAATGTTTAATGAGTTTATTTAGATCATATCCCAAGGTCTTAGGATTCAAAAGTCTTAAAAATGCTTAATTTGTAATGTTGTTAATTCAAATTTTGGAATAACAACAGTTACTTGTAAAAGGAGGGAAAAGGGATTTTCATGATTATTTAGTCTTAATCTAATTTTAAAAAAACCAAAGTTGGTTGAAAAGACTTAGAGGAAGTTATAAATTAGAGGATCAAGTCATTGTACGGTGGATTGGGGAGAGAGACTCTATTGTACGGACTGTACTCAAGTTTGGTGAATAAAAACTTCTTTCAAATGCTATTTCTTGATTTCTTGAAGTTTTCTTGAATATATTTGGAAGTATTTTTGTACTAAGATGCATTGGAGAAATTAGAGATTGATCACATATTTGATCTATGCATTTGTGAGGTCTGCATTTGTATTTTTATTCAAATAATTCTGACTGGCAGGGTAGTTTTAGCAATTACATTAATAGTTTTGTTAATTTCTAATTGAATATGGTCATTCCATGACCCTTGGGCACTGTAATCCATGGAATGACATTGTAATAACATTTATTTCAATCCACTAACATGATTTGATGTAGTAAACTACTAATTTCTTGGTGATCACCAAATTTTGTGAAGGGAAACTAGTGAAAGTTGCTTGGTATGCTACAACAGTAGCAAATGTACCTTAATGAGAAGGCATTTTTATGATTTATTGTGTGTGGGAAGGTTGATGAAAAGGAGATTCATCCATTATTTTTTATTGGAAGCCTTGGGAAACGTGACATTGGAGAAACCCTCAAATCAATGGTTTAAGAGGGCTAATTTGGGGTTTTTGATGTTCCCTAGGTTCTGGGATAAATTCCTTTTGGATTTAGAGGTTTGGTAACATATTAGAACACTTATGTAAGTTTGGAGTCTTGGGGATACAAATAACTAGGTGTTGCTTTGTTAAATCACCCATTTTTGAAGCATTTTATGGTCACATAGTGAGGACAGTCATACTCGGTCCAAAAAAACCTACCCTATCCTTTTGGTATGTTGTCAAAATCATTAAAGGGTACTAAAATATATAATTTATTTTATTAGTGTTTTGGAAAAAGTTGGAGATAAGGTCTTGTGAAGGCTGCTGTAGGGCTACAAGACAGGCTATTAGGCCTAACTTGGTGAATTTTGAAGATTTGGTGTTTGAACATTTGGAGAAAGTTTGAAACCTATTTAATTACCTTGAATTTCATAAAGTAAAGTTATTGGATCATACTTTAAGGCTTGTTGGACTATAATTTACCATTTGACCTATTGAAGCCATCTTGGGTCACTAGTTGGATTGTTACATTTGGTTAGTTTTATGTACTTAGACCTTGGATCCACCACACTCCATTGACACCTCTACATCATGTTGGTGTCCAAAAATGCTTACGCCACTTAGGGCTACCAATATGCCTTGAGACTAATGTTAGGAGTGGTTAATTCCAAGTATGAGAGCTCTGTAAGACAACTGGACCAACTATAGGGTCTTAATATGCCCTCTTCTGCTTTTGGCTCTACAAAACCAAGGTGGGTACACCTAATCTATATAAGACTCAGCTCACTACAAACCTTATATTTCTGGATTCATATAGCAGATTATAGTAAAGGATTACTAAATACTAACCAAGTATTCATTGAATCAACTCTACTATGCAGGATAAAATGGCCTTGTGAAGGGTATTACTGGTGATTGATATTCAAAGATGTAGGAAATAGACAAAGACCATCAAGCATTGGACTCAACTAAATGTACTAGTCCTTGATCAATGCCATTATCCATTGGGTAGCACTCAAAAAACAAATATAGAACATGAACCAACTACTGTCAAAGACTCAAAGCCATAAATACAACTATTCCAACCCATCCACTACTTATAAGATCCTTCTGTAGATGAATCTAATGAATCTATGCCCTATCCAAAGTATTTTTCACTTGATCCTAGATCAAGAACTAAAGACTAGAACATATATAGAGGCAACCCAATGTGATGGACCAGAAAATCCAAAACTCATAAGACTGACACCAAGGAGAGACTTGAAAGCATGAGAATAGTTATATTAAGTATGATGAGGCATGTACATGTTTATACCAGAAATGAGACTATCACTTCAATAACCTATAAAAGATGCAAAGAAGTTCTATTCAGCTTCCTACAATGCGACAGAGTTTTCTATTTCCCTGGAACTGACAAAATTCAGAACGCTTGTTCTATCAAAAACTTGCAATATATACCATCAGTCATCTTGGAAACCCAAAATAGGTTGCAACAAGCTACAGATGACTGGGGTTAGGGTTACAACAGCTAAACCACAACAAAATTCCAAAAAACATGCTGGAGGGAAAACTAGCACCAATCTATCAGAAATAAGGCATGATCCTCACGGTAAGAAAATCTTCAAATTTGTACCCAGGATCACAAATTCATCATGAAAATCAGTTTGACTAGATAATCAAAACATCTCGAGCCAAAAAATTGTCCTCCCCACATGGAAAAACATCCCTGCAAACACTCATGGCACCTTGGACCACACTGCAATAGCAAGTACCACCAAACCAATCAAATCTAGCCATGAAAGCATTGAATTCTGGTACCTCTTGTCACTAGAAAACCCATTGCAAATTTGAAATTGAAATCCAATGGTCATTCCCAAAAGTTTAAAACATAGCCGTAGATCTCATCCTTTTTCAAGCACATCAAGTGGCCTATGTTTAAGTTCACAACAATCACGGGCCCCTCAAAAAGTCAACAACCAATCAAAAACTAGCACGTCAGCAACACAGGCACCGTGGACCTACCTAACTCCGCAACCGCAATGCCAGCAGTGGTCACATGATCGCATAGCCAAAAACTGCGCTATGTGAACATGTGACAAGCCTCCATGTCAATGCCACCTTGTCACCCACCAGCCAATCGGGAATGCCCATGTCACCGAAAACACCAGCCCCACTGACAAAATTTGGATCACCACCTCGCAGCCACTAGAACCCTGCCACCTCAGTATCCAGAGGATGCCACTTCACCACCCACCATCGGGACCATAGCACATGTGTCAACCGGTCACATGATTGTATGTTAAAAAACTCTTACACCCGATCATGTGACAGCCAACCATAGGCCGCCACATAACCACCAGCGGGACCATCGCCAAAGAGGCCTTACCTTTAAAAACATGAAGACCTGGGCCCACCATTACATGATTGTGCAACTAAGGCAAAGTAAACTACTAGCTAGGTCACCAAATGTTAAGGGCTTAACCGCTAAGAATCAGTGACCAAGAGATAACCATGTGTCACCAGATCACAGAAAGAAAAACTTAACCGCTAGGTAGCTAAACATCACTAAGAACTGGGACCCACATGGACAGGTGGCAAGCGATCACATTATCACATGTCAAAAAAGTTTGACATGCGGCCATGTGACAACCAATCAGGAAGAGCCTGCAGACCTGGACCCACTGACACATCTGAAAACTAGGTCCCATTGACAACAAGCCACTGTGCAAATACATGGATGAATAAAATAGCGCCAACTATGCATACGTGTCAATGGACCCACCTACCTCCCTTATGAGAATCAATGGCTATCGCTATACCATGATCTTAAAAATTGAGTAGCTTTCCCTAGCAGTATAATGACAACCACTAGATCTTACTAAAGTTTAACCCCTTGGGAAGGAAAAGGTCCCACCAACCGATCACACTTGCGCAGTTAAGACCGACGAACAAGGAATGCTGGCAAGAGGAAAGAAATGTGAGGTCAAAAACACATAGGGTTTTCGGTGAAAGATAAAAAACATAGGGTTTTCAGCAAAAGATCGAAAACATCCAGGGTTTTCAAAAACATTGTGGGTTTTCGACACTTAGGCAGATTTTGAAATTGTTTCCTACAGACCTTAAAACTTGAATATCTCCCTGGGTTTTGCAATTTAGCATGTGCAATTTGGACTAGAGCTTGGTGATATAATGAAGAACATAGGGCTAAGGGCACACACCATGAACCATTATGGATCTTCATCACACATTAAAATTATGATTGCAGGCAAGGCAAAACAACATTACTAAACTTGTAGGGAAAAGGCCATTTTCATAAGATTTTTGCATTGACAGGAAAATGGACTAACACATCACACCATCTTGGGTTAAACATCCTTTTTGACATAAGACTGAGTACTTGTCTTCATCAATCCCTACAAAACATATCATGTCTATCATTGCATTTACATTGCATTTCATGATCATTCAATCTATTGCATTACATACATGTGCATTTAACATTGCATAGCATAATCAAAATCATACATTATCATACATTTTCCATAATCAATTAAATTTGCATAAATCCATACATTTGAAAGAAATCATTGCATTGCATAAATCCATAAATACATTCTACACTACTCCTAGCATTTACATCACATGATATCATCATAAATCAAAACATGACAAGTAAAAATGAAGTCATAACCAAAATCTTGATCTCATATATATCATATAACTCGAACTAGTGAAGGGTGCACTACTGGCACAAGATACAAAAGAATAAGCTCATATGAGCTATCATAAGTCAGATCAGTGTATCTGAACAAAATGTCAAAAATGGAATATCAAGACAGATCAACTGTTAGCCTGATACTCTACATCTGGTGGAGGTGGTGGTGGTGCATCTGACGCTACCTTAGCTCATGGTGCCTTGGATCCCTCTAAAGATATCATATACTGTGAATATGTGGGAACCCTCTGAGCCACTGGAATAATAGAATAATATGTTAAGACATAATATGAGGCATGAGCTATCTGGTGTGTAACCTTTGCCTATAATCTCTTGACACCTACCTCCATCAACAAAAGTTGCCTCTCTAGCTCCTTCCATTGTATATCATGGGTAGCACTCTAAAACTTCAAGTCCCTGACCTGTAGCCTAAGCCATCTAATGATCTCTTAGGGATTCAATGCCTATCTTAGACTGACATCTATAGTGGGCATCTCTATATCCTCAACTGGCTGATCGGCAACCTCTACTCTCTATGCCTTACGATGTCTCACCTCAGCACCTAGATCAAAATCAGTATCACCCTGTGTAGGATCATGACTATCACCTACATCCTGTTGTGCACCTAGTAACTCATCTGCACGATCAATACTACCCAAAGTGCTGCTCTCTCCTCTAGTGGATCTCTGCTATAAAACTGTAGGCCTGCCTACTACAGAACTAGTAGGACAAGGTGGTTTCATGTGACCAGATGGTCTCTGTGGTGTAGCCACTGCTCTTGACCTCAGAGGTGTAGGCTAGGGCATAGGAATCTTCACATCACGTCGACTCTAGCCTTGAACCATTAGTGCACCTATCACATCCATAGCCTCCTCCATACTAGGGATCAGCTTAGTAGGATCTAAAAATATGTATATGGGATGCTCTGCGAGCCAAGCAATGTATCCATCTATAACTCCAACATTTTCCACATCTGGATGGTAGTCCCAGTCTCTGCCAACATATCCATTGTACTCCAATGTACTCAAAGCATAAGACAACCGTGCTTTCTATCCTAAGCCAATCTCTCAGACTATCTGTGCATATGAGGCATAGTCCTATGGGGCATGCCAAATGATACCATACTATCACCACACTCTAGTAATAATGAATCTCTCAATCACTGTGGTAGATCACCCAATCAACACTCGGCTCTGAAAGAAATAACTAAACTTCTCTTGAGTAGTAGGCCACACCTCTATCTAGAAGTAAGAGCACCAGACAATGTAAGTCATATCATCAAGGACTCAACTCTAGTAATTAGTGATGCCCATGTGCACCTGTGTAACATATCCTAAATATATATAGATCACTGGCCCCTGTGGCTGGCACTGACTCTGACATATGGGTCTACATACTGGGATGTGCTCCCATGCCCAAATCTGAAGTACTAAAGCACCTGATGCAAATGACTTTCTCTCCTAATACATGATCTTGAGCATCTCAGTGAACATATGGGCCAATATACACTATCCCCAACCCAACTTAGAAGGAGTGGCCATCAAACGAGAATCCATGGGGCCCATCCCATCAAGAGATTGTTCTACTGATGGTCGGACATAATGATACCTCCTATCATACCATCTAGTATGCACTCTAACCTATGGGTCTATCCATATCACTGGACTAAGGACTCCCATGATATGGACTGAGTCAGCTGGGTATCATCTCCAAAGAGTCTCTTGAAAGCAAGTAAACCTAAGTTCCCCAAACTCACATAGTCAGGACAAGGACTATAAAATGGAATGCGGATATTCGATAGACATCCTCTGGTGTAACTATTAGCTCTCCAGTAGGTAGGTGGAAAGTCTGAGTCTCAAAATGGAAGTGCTCAATCAATGCAGTCAATAGCCCATGGTTTACCCGAATCTCAGGTAAACGGATCAAGTACTTGAAACCACAGGAAGCCAAATGTACTCTCATAGGGTCTGGTAGTGACACACAAAGTCTCTAAGTGGTCAGATGTGAAATACAAACATGTATGTCAGGATAGATGACCTACACAACACAAAAATAGTGAATCCTATCAGTCACTTGGTTGAAAAATAGGCTAAAAGTACAGAAATGCGAAAGTTGAACATTTTAGAAGGTACATTAAATGCTATGGAATTGGCCTATAAAATTAGAAAATTTAAAAATTTGACCTGAAAGGGTGATTTTAGCTCACTATTTTCCATATGACAATACAGTCTCATATCAAAACTCGTACGAGTTTTAGCAAGGTCCCATATGACAAACCATGGTTATATGACAATGTATATGTTCCCATATGACAACTGAGGGATCTAATGAAATGTCATACAACTCTTGGGTCCCTCTCATATGAGTTTACAAGGGTTTTGAGATGACACTCTACATAAAATTCAAAAGTCATACAAGTCCAAGGGGACTGTTGTATGAGTTTCTATGTTAACGAAATTCAAAAATTCCTAATGTACAAAAAATTATCTAAAAAGCTTGAAATATGCAAAATTTTGAATTTACAAAGAGGCACACAGGCCCACTTACCGGATGTCCGTATTGCGGAGGTCACTGATGTCTTTGGTTGTTCTCAAAATGATGTGAGGATATAGGAACCTTCATCTTGTCCATTTTTTGCTCAGAGTTCTCTATGGAAATTTCTAAAGTCAAAAGTGAATAATGAAATGAAAATGACCCTTTTGGCCCTTATATAGGTTTTGACCTTATTTTTCAAAGTGCTCTGTTTTCGACAAAAATTGCACCCCTGGCTAATTTTGATGTTCTGAACCCATTTTCATGATCAAAATTGAAATATGAGATCGTTTACCTTGTCAAAAACATGATTTAAAATTTTCGGACCTAGGATGGCCGACTGCTTGCATAATCAACCTTCAATCATCACAGAAATCTAGAATTCAACTTAACTGATTATCTAACATCAAACTATCAAAATTTCAACTTGGTTAACCATGGTCAACTTGTGGTCAAACCTAGTCAAACTTGGTCTCCAAGACCTCCAAACAATGTAGAACACATTCTTGGATGTGTATAACCACTTCTCAAATCAATTAACATGCTTCTAAACCACTTAATGTTGACTTTGCTTGTCAGATTTCAATTTTCATCCTGAAGGGGGCATGGTATTGCACATCAATCAATATGTAAATCAATTATCTTCTCTCAATAATCAAGACAACAACCACGTCTAGTTGTTGATTCATCAAAAGAGCTCATTGCTAGGGGCATATTGCTTGGGGCATATCAGATTCATTGAGATCCATATCAATCCGGTATCCTAATAAATCTTGTAAACTGTATCAGCTTTTCATAACCATCAGTTCATTAGTGTTATTTCCTTGGTTCTCATAACTAAAGGGTTTAGATGTGATACCATTTCGATTCCTTTGGACAATCAGGTCTGGAATTAGGTCACTCACTTCTTCATAATCATAAGGTTCAGAATCAAGCATTTTGATATTTTTTCATAATCATTGGTTCATTATTTCTATGGTTGACATGATGACAATTATTGGTTAACCAGGACCTGAATCAACATTTCCAATCTTTCAACGGTTTCTATCTCGGAATTGGTTCATCTCTCAAATTAGTTTCAACATAAAAAATTGACTAATTTTTGAGCCATTGAGCTCCGCATAGTAATTCAAAGAGGTGCAAAATGTAATACCCCAAAAATGGGCTATAGGTTAATTAACCTCTTACATCAAAAAATCAAATGAAATCAACATCAAAGTCCTAAGCTAAGGTGCATCTGCACATCAAATCATTGAAACCTAATTGATTATCCTAGTTCTGCATCGGGGAATATTCCTTGAATATTCCTATCTTATCCTAATTATCTTGAATTTGATAATTATTTGGTGATAAATCATATTTATCTTAAAGTTTGATTAATTGAATATTCTGAATATTTAATTAATCAGATTTAATTCTGCCACCTAATTATTTAAATATATTTATTCCTAAATTATAATATTTAATTTTGACAATAATTCAAAATCTGATGACTAATTGATTAAATTCTTATTTAATTAATTAATGTCAGTTGTCAATATTTAATAATATAGTTTTGAATAAAAGTTTGATTTAATAATTGATTAACCCATAAATTAATTATTTAAAAAATTAGTTAAGTTGAAGATAAATAACTTTATTTATTTTATTAATTCATAATTATTATGCACATTCAAAGAGCAGTTAAACTTCAAATCAGAAAATCAATTCCAGTTGTTATCTTTTGGGAAACTCAACATCTATTTTGAGTTGAAAGTTGATCTAAACTTCTGATTTGAGTTAAAATCTATTCTTGCATGATTTTGCATGATTTTGTGAGTTGATCTATTTCTAATTTCTTGTTAACTCAAAAATCAACCTGAGTTTATCAAGAGTGATTTATGGCTTTTCTCAATGCATCGTCAAGCCCTAGATTTCTATAAAATCAAGGCTCAATTCTTCACAATTTACCACTCTCAAATTTGCACAATTACTCTGGTGAATTTGCATATGAAGGATCGAGCACTTGCGACAAGCCATTTGTGAGATTTTTCATTGTTGGTCATAAGCATTCATAGTTTTTCATAGCATATCATAACATTCATATCATTCTTAGTTTAAATCTACATATCATTTCAATTTCATCTAGATTAGTTTCATAGATATTTTTCATTCAAATTGCATTCAAAATCCAAAAAAATAGATTAATCTACATTCATACAATTTTTCATTCTTTTGTATGCAAATCCTTCATTTAGGTGTTGCATTGTCACTGATCTTGATTTCAATCTGAGAACATCATACTCACACCTACTAGAAGGTAGTAAATCACCTAGTTAGCTTAGTTTCATTTATCTATAGATTTTGATTTTGCTAACCTCTAATGTTTTACTAAAGTGTTGTGTCCACAACTAGGTACAATTTTCACACACACAATATGTAGATTAAAGAAGGCCCTTTATGGACTTAAGAAAGCCCTTAGAGAATGGTATGAGAGACTGGATGGATATTTAACAAAGATTGGATTCAAGAAAGGAGCAACAGATTGTAATCTATTCATAAGAGAGACATCTGAAGGTTTACTACTTGTAGCTATATTTGTTGATGACATTATCTTTGGAAGTAATGAAAAACTTAGTGCTGAATTTTCTAAGGAGATGCAGAGTGAATTTGAGATGAGCATGATTGGACCTATCAAATACTTTTTGGGATTGAATGTGCAGTGAAAGAGAAAGGTATTTTCATTAATCAGTCTAAGTATGTGAAAGAGATATTAAAGAAATTCAAGATGGATGATTGCAAGCTAGTAGGAACACCTATGATAACTGGATGCAAGCTTACAAAAGAAGATGACTCACCAGCAATAGATATAACATTGTACAAATCTATGATTGGCAAACTCATTTATCTTACTCAAACTAGACTTGATATTTCCAATGCAGTTGGCATAGTTGGAAGATTTGCAGTAGAGCCTAAACAAAGTCATCTCATGGCAATAAAAAGAATATTTAGATATTTGTAAGGCACTATAGATTATGGTCTATGGTATCCAAATTTAGAAAATGTTAACCTTCATGTCTATACTGATGCAAATTGGGTAGGATGCGTTGATGATAGAAAGAGTACATCAAGAGCTGCAGTGTTTCTTGGTGACAAACTTGTCACTTGGACAAGCAAGAAACAAAATTGTATCTCTCAGTCAACAAAAAAAGTAGAGTATGTTGCAGCAGCCCTAAATTGTTCTACAATTGTTTGGATCAAGCAAATGATAAAAGATTTTGGAATTCAGATTGACTATCCTATTGTTATACATTGTGATAACACTAGCACTATCAATATGTCAAAGAACCCTATGATGCATGTAAAGACAAAACACATTGAGATTATGTTTCACTTCTTAAGAGAGAAAGTATCATAGAAAGAAGTTAAGTTGGAATATGTGAGTACTAAAGATCAGCTAGTAGACATATTCACAAAGCCCTTGCCAAAGGATACTTTTGAGTATCTCAGTGAGAAGCTGGGAGTAATTCCCTTCCTTGATTCTACTTAGAAGGAAGAAGAAAGAGCATCAATCCTCAGGGACTGATGTATGGTTGAATACTCTACCTCTAGATTAGTACCAATTCTTAAACTATTTGGTGCCCTTTTCCATTGATGTCAAAGGGGGAGTAATACATAGTCATGAAAAATAGAAGTAAGAGAAGGAGTAATATACTGAGGGGAAGTAGTATTCAGTTATGGAAGCATTTTAGTTGAGGAAATGGAGAATGTTGAAGAATATTGCAGGAGATGGAGGATTCATACTTGGGGGAGTTTTGAAGAGGAAATGGAGAATGTTATAAAAGAAATGTTCATTTGGTTTGGTGGCATTTTTCATTCCATATGTTGCCATCAATGCCAAAGGGGGAGATTATTGGAGATTTGCCAGCAAGCCAATGTTGACTGTATGTTTTTCATTGATGACAACATATGGTAAGTAGCATGTGTGGAAGACTTATGCCGTAAGCTTCTAGTATATATAGCAGCTTGTGTCAGCAGTGTTCCTAACATAGTTACAGGTAGTGTTCAGTGAATGATTGTCCATATAGTTATCATGGAACCTTGCACATTTGGATATTTTATGGAGACATGTTAGTGATGTTACATTCATGGATGTAGAGTTTGATGATTAGTAGAAGTGAATTTATGCGGTCGCTATTCAGCAATAGCAGTTTCCTATGTTTAGTTAGAAGAGACGACAGAGATTATATTGGTTCAAGATTTGTGCCTATCATTTTGGTATGCACCCTTGGTTTAGTACTTGGAGAATAGTAAGTAATTTTTGGTTAAGAGTGCATGATGTAATTCATCTTGAGAAGAAAGTTTTAGTTACTTGGGTAAAGTCGACAGTGTGTAGCATGCGTCTACATTTGTTAATATTGGACAGGTCCCAAATTGTGTTGCGTGCTTAGTAGAGCTAACATAATTATTATTAGAGTATGTTATGGTTTCTCCAATATGATTTCAAGGTGGTTCTAATAGGCCAACTTGATTATATCATTTGGAGGAAAGATATTTATAGGTAGTCATTTATGATTGCTAAGTATGGTTCAGAGTTGATTGTGAAGAGAAGAGCAGAGGGTGTGAAGTTTTGAGCCATCAATAGAAGGTCTATGTGACCAAGTAAAGTATTTGTGCTATACATTGGAATTGATCTGGATAGCAGGTCAAAGAGTAGTTCACTAAGATCTAGATATAGTGTGTATCTATTATTCAGAAGGTTGTAGCCTTCACCCCTTTGAGCAGTGTGCTCTCAGACAGTGCATCCTCACCCCTAATAGGGTTAATTGTAAATACTCCTAATGGGGTCCCACCCTTGACCAAGTCACTATACTAAATATATTTTAAAGCAACTCTTATTAGGATTAATGATCTTCTAACAAGGATCATAATACACTAGTGTTGATTATTAGTGGGTGTCAATTCCCACCGGGGTTTTTATCTATTTGGGTTTCCCCCAAACCAAAATATTGGTGTTGTGTTCAAGTGTTCTTTCATTTTTTTTATGCTTTATGATTAAGTATACTTAATTGGATAAAGAATTGAAAATTTTAGATAAATGATTCACCCCCCGCTCTCAATTATCTCTTGGGACTATTCCTAACAAATAACATTCTTTTTCTTTTGAATACTTAGGTTTTTAAAACTTAGATTTATTCTTAGGAACTCTTGTAGGACATCTAGATGCAAAGTGACCTATCTTATTGCATGAAAAATATTTCAAAGGTAACTTTCCTTTAAACTTATCCTTACCTCTCTTTTCTCTTCTAGCAATTAGGGAAACAATTTCATCTAGCTTTCCTTCTTCTTCCTATATTTGTTCTCATTCATCAACATACTCACCAAGCTCTTCTTTCATATTACCACTTTTGGTGCTCGCAATTCCAAATAATGTCTTTTTTTGTGTAGATACCATAAATGTTGTTTCAACTCTAGGTAAAGAATCTCTCATCTCTGCAGCCTCAAAGGTAGTTAGCTTTGAAATCAACATCTCTCTGCTAAATTTTTTAGTCAAAGGTATAATCTATTCTATAGCCTAAATTTTGGTCTTGTAAATAGGTGTCAACAATCTAAGAATATTTGCAAAAACTTCTTCCTCTTCATAAGTACCTCCAGAATTTATGATTCCAATCACAATGTCAATAACTCTCTGTACATAAGCCCTAATATTTTCATCATCTTTCATTTTCAAATTCTCCATCCTTGTTTTCTATTTCTGTAATTTTCTTTCTTCGTAAACTTGTCTCCTTCATATAATATTTCTAATCTTCCCAAAATTTTGTGTGTTGAATCCATATATTTCACCTCAGTAAATTCTCCTTCAGAGAGTACACTGATGAGTGTTTCCCTTGTGACCATGTTATATTAAAATGTCTTATTTTATTCTTCAATAGCTTTATCTAATTCATCCTCATCCTTCATGGTTACCTCATTCTTCATGATCATCCATTAGTCGATACCAAAACATAGAAAATGTGTTCGCATCTTGTTTTTCTAACTGTCATTTTTTTTAGGATCAAATTTTGGACCATCCTTCCTATAGAATGCCATCTCCAAGATCACCTCAAGATATTAATATTTCTCTCTAAGGACTAGTAGCTCTGATACCAATTGTTAGGAATGATAGTCTACCAACACAACTAAGAGGGGGGGTGAATCAGTTGTGAGATATATTATTAAAATTTAAAATTTAAAATTTAAAGAGAAGCTACACCAAATCAAATGATAACACAATAAATTTCAACATAATAACACAATATTTTGTTGTCGAGGAAACCCTCTCAAAGGTAAAACCCTAGTGGGAATTAGCACCCACAAATGATGTACTCAGAGTATATTATCCATGTTAAAAGATCTAGCCCTATTAGGAGCTTATTAAAACATTATAATACATAGTCCAAGTTAAAGAAAATACCCTGTTAGGAGTCAAAGAAATGCAGGCTCGCTGTCTAGGCTCACTGCCCAAAGAAGGTTATATCCACCTTGAAAAATCACTATTCACAACACAAGTGTATGTAAAGGAAATACAAAATCCTTGTGAGTTGTATAATAGAAACTATCTTTTCTTGATCAGTTCCAATGAAGTATAAACTATCCTCTGCTCTACATCTAATGGATACAATCTTGCGGCTTCTACAATCCTCTTGTACATTTCTTACACACTACCTATCTTTTCAAAAAAAAAAATCTTACATATATATCCTATTACAATAAATGATTAGGTTGGCCAATTAGGATTTTCCAATATAAATATAATCACATAACCCCTTGCTAAGATACACGTGGTATCTATATCAAGTATACAACAATTACACTTCAACAATTAAGGTCCAACATCCATAATCCATGCTCGCTATCCATAACACATGCTACAACTCTGAAGTCAACCCAAAATAAGTCTCCTCTAGAACACATGCCACAACTAATGTCATCATTCTTACCATGAATTTCTAAGATCAAAGAACATTCCTCAATATGTTATCTAATATCTCTTAAGCTCGTATAAACTAAATCCACCTCACTTGTAAGATACACTCAAAACATAGACTAACTTTGTCAAATTCCACTATTATAGTCCAGAAACTGGTCTTCACCAAATCTTCTATTACACAACCAATATGAAATAATACTATTATACACTAAGTTTGCACCATTGGTTCAAGCTCTCTTGGTCTTGATAACCTAGTATAACTTTGGGATCATCTTTAGGTTGTGGGACCTTTGCTAACTAAGATGAAACCTCCAAGTTCTAGGCTGGTTCCTCTTGGATAATCACCTTAATTTTCTTCTTGATAGGAAAGTAAATTCTTGAGGGGAAAGGGATAGAAGGAATGCTAAAGGGAAATAACTGAAAGAAAAATAGCTACTAGGTGATACACTAAAAATACATGAACCTAATATATTGACCAAATTAGCATGACAGCTCTCAGATCTAATAGAACACAATCTTCCTAAATAGGCTTGCATAAATGTTTCATAGAGGGGTCTTAATAAAAGACTCAGACTATGACCTACAAGCAAATGTTCTCTTCAACAAAAAGGCACAGGAATGAGATAGAGTGACAGGGGGTTGATTTATACACACAAGATCATTCAAATCAAAT
Source organism: Chamaecyparis obtusa (assembly GCA_027943335.1). NCBI lineage: Eukaryota > Viridiplantae > Streptophyta > Pinopsida > Cupressales > Cupressaceae > Chamaecyparis > Chamaecyparis obtusa. Next base: position 453,198 of record BSBK01004466.1, read on the forward strand.
CATACACAATAGCACACAAATAAGGTGAAAGAAAGAGGGGCCCTGGAACTCCAAGATTTCTCTAACAAAGCTAGTATATTATACTCATCAAGAGAAATATAGACAAGGAAAAGAATTGAGGGCAGAGAAGATGCCTTAGAAAGCCTCTATTGAATCTGATAAATCAATGAAAGATTATAGACTGCAAAAGCCAGAGGACAAAACAAATGCCATAGATAGCTCCTAAGAAAGAAAAGTCTCTTTTTAACAACCATAAACTCTAAGCTCTAAGAGCTCTCAAAACTAATATATACATCTCCCTTGCACGCAAGAAAGAGTCAAAAATTTTATTAGGGTTACATAGATTTTTCATAGAATAATAAAAAACCCTAATTCTGTAATTTCTAATCATAAATGCATCATTAAAATATCTTGATCAATCAGATATCTATCCCTGCACATAATTCCATCACCATAACTTCCTTTGGAAGGTCGGCTGATCCATCTACTTCTCTACAAGTCAGGTTTGCCATAATTATTCAGATCAGATATTCACAGATATTTTGAATTTAAAAGTATAAATGGTCACAGGTGGTGCTAACCCTTTAATGCATCTTCGATGCAAAACCATTGACATGGTACCTTAGGAAACAAAAATCAACATGCGACGGCCACCTAAATCTTCTTCATCCTTTTTCTACCTGCAACCATTCTAAAAAACATCAACTCCGAGCTACCCACAACATCACATTCGACCAACAGCAACAAACTAGCAAGAAACCCTTGCAGAAATATATTTAAATTTGAAACAACCGCTAGTAGGTTTTAGTTTAAAACATGGCCATTGATATAATTATTTACCAGTAAATTAAACGGCCTAGATCATTTTCCACAATAGTTACAAGGCACTCTGAAAAGTCATTGGCCACATCATCAGTCAGAAACCAATGAAAAATGAACACCTCAGCATGACCGGTACCTCAGACCCATGACTATACTTAACTTTTCATCGGATGGTTGTCACAATCCTATGATGAATATGTCTCAAGTATTTTTCCTTGGCGGCAATACGACAATCATCGATCTTGATCAAATTTAAACTTGTCTGGATGATGAAAACCCTAGCCCCACTGACAACTTTCCACATCAAAATCCCATGACCAATCAGAAGTAGACACCTTGGCAATAATTGACAGTGAACCCATTGCATGATTGGCTTCCTTCATTTGGAAGATCGGATGATTGTCATAATGCTAAGAAGATTAACCCTTGAGCACCTTTTCCTTGCGGTATCATGACAATCATTGATCTCAACTAAACTTTAACCTATCGAGTGACCTAACTACCATAAGAAACATAGCCACTCATAGGATCACTGAAGGCTAAGGCATGAATCATTAGGGTTATGTGAACATGCGACTGAAGAAAACATTGGGTCACTGAATGAAAAGAACTTAACCACCAGAAACAAGAGACCTAGCGAAGACACAGTCACCCAATCACCGAATAAAAATTTAACCACTAGAAAAACTAGAGATCAAGCGACTGCATCCCTGAAGAACTAGGCCCACTCAGTTGCAGCAGTGCACATAAGAAATGCTGACATTAGAGATAAGCTGTGAAGACGCGAAGAATTAGAAAACCTCTTGGGTTTTATATTTAGACAATTTTTTGAAAACCTGCAACATAAAACAAGTTATTTCCTACAAATCTTAAAATAACCATAACTTCTTGGTGGTATCATTTCAGAACATGTGCCTTTAACCATTCCTTGAAAACTCAAAGAACTATCATATGCTAAGGGCGCAAGCCAAGAAACATAAAAAATTTAGCTCGTGGACCAAAACTATGTCACAACTAGGGTGGGGCATTTCATTTGTTTTTTCACATATCAGACCATGTGCTTTGGACTGAAGCATACTATCATGAAAAACCACCTGAGGCTAAGGGCGCAAGCCATGAAACATTGTGGATTTTGGGCACAAGCCAAAATAAGTTGTAGTAGGGCAGGACAAACTCACATAATCACTACAGGGAAATAGGCCTTTTCATATGATTTTGCTATGATAGAAAATGGCCTAACAAGTTGAGCTCAACCCTTGTGGGAGCCTCATTTCACTCCACCTGTGGCTGAAAAAAATTGTATGATAGGAAATTTTTTGGGTAACATTTTTGCGATTTTTTTTGGATGTCAGTCTACTAGACATTGTAAACTAGTGGCCTTGACACAATCCATTGGGCATAGGAGTCATCTTATGAACACAAAAAATTCTTGACAGAGAGAAAGACTCAAAATGAGGAGGGACAAAAGTGTGCATGAGAACTTCTTGAAAAATAGGAAAAACTAGCCTAGAAAGTAGGGACAGAAAAATAGGGAAACATAATTACATAGATTTACAAGGAAGGACTAACTTCAAAACAAGGCTTCAAGTGGAATCCATTAACTAATATAGACAAGGCATCTCCTTCAAGAGTTGACAATCAAAATGCATTATGCTCCTTGCACTCAGTGATGATGAACGGACCTCCTCAAAAGGAATCAAACTTTGTATGTCTGCTAGGTTTTGATTTGAATTCATCCCATTTGAGAACGACATCTCCAATTTTGAAGCTTTTTGCCCTAGCTCTTTTATCAAAACTCTTCTTTGTTTGTACCTAATGGAACTTGATATCCTTCATGGATTTATCTCTGAGTTCTTCTAACTCCATCAGCTAAGCATATCTGATTTGTAAGGGATCTCCTTCTTCAAATAGGACATATTGAGTGGCTAGGTCCAAAGCTAGCAATTCAATTGAAATGGATAGCTTAGCCTCTCTTCCATACACTAACATGTAAGGAGAATTCCCAATAATCTTCTTTGGGGTTATCCTATCTAACCATAAGGCATATTTCAATTTAGTATGTCAATCCCTTTGGTTGTCTTGTAGGGTCTTCTTGATTATCCTAATCAAGTTCTTGTTAGTTGATTGTGCCAAACCATTGCCCTGAGGGTAGTAATTTGAACTTGTATTAAGATAAATGCCATTCCTAATTACCCATTCTGAGATTTTAAGGCCTGTGAATGCCAATGCATTATCTAATATTATGGAGTTTGGAGTACCAAATCTGTGAACTATATCATCATAAAAACCTAAGTCTGCATTCTCATTTACTTCCTTTAAGACAACTACCTCTATCCATCTAGTGAAATAATCTATTGTAGTGATTATCCACTTGTGGCATGTGCTAGATGGAGTATTAATCATGCCAATGAAATCTATGCCCCATTTCATGAAAGGTTACTCTGTCCTAATTGGCTGAAGGGGTAGAGCTGCAAGCCTTTCTTTTCCTACAAACATGGCACATTTGATGCATTTTCTCACATAATTATGACTATCCTTGAAAATAGATGGCCAATAGTATCTGACCCTCATGATTTTAAAAGCAGTAGTCCTAGGAGAAAAGTGACCTCCAGAAGGTCCATCATGAAATTCAAATAGGGTATTATCTACCTTTTTGAACCAATGCATCTTAAGAGAACACCATTGTGATCATTTTTGAAAACAACTTCATCTATCAACACAAAGGGAACATATTGTAATATATAATATCTTCTTTTTACTGAATCTAGGTGTGTAGGACATTATCCTATCTTCAAAAAATGTATCATGTTAGGCAACCAACCTACTGCCTTGGCATGTTCTTCTATAGAATGCATAGCTAGAGATGCATCTATTTGCTCTGATTTCTTAGAACTTTCATCCTCTATTAGCTTCTCACAAAGACCTCTTCCTTGAACTAGTTTAGTGGTTTGAATATCAATGTCATACTCCATCACTTTGGTAACCCAACCAGCCCTTTTTTCATTTAGTTCCTTGGATAGAAAAAACTCTTTGACACTTGGATGAGTAACTTTCAATTGTACTTTTCTATGGGTCAATAGAAATCTGAACTTTTTAAGACTTCACAATAGCAAGCACATGTTTTTCCACAAAAGAGTATCTCTGTTCATACTCTTCTAAACTTTTGCTAAAGAAAGTAATAGGTTGCTCCGACCCTTCTGAATTTTCTTGGGTCAACATTGTAGACATAGAATCTAAACCCCCATAAGTGTAAAGGATAAAATCCTTACTAAAATTTGGGTTTAATAGAGGAGCTTCTGTCAAGGCCTCTTTGATAGCTTGGAAGTTGGCCTTTCTGATGCAAAGTAGCAAGTGGAAGCCTTCAAATAGTGAACAATTGGTGAGTTTCAAGGTCTCAACTACCCAAATAGGGATCCAAGTGCCCAATACTTATCACAAGTATGGTAATGACTAGGGGAAATGGTTATCACAACCCAAACACCCAAGGCAACCTAATCACTAGGCTATGCCAAGTCCCAAACACCAACAATTGAGAAGTTACTAAGAGGTCTCCTTAACTAAATAGACAACCAAACCCCATGAAATGACTTATAAGACCAGGGGTGGCCTATAATCACTGATCTAGCCTATTTAGGTCCTATTCCTTTAGTTCAAATGGTTATTTCACTTAGAAGCCACCCATAACACTAGGTTGCTTCATTTACCAAGGATTTGGCTTGTGGCCCTACCTAGAAGGAAATTTGAACATAAGTCAAAATGCTTCCAAATGAGATATTGAATTGGTTAGGGATTCTGATACCCTTTTGGGTTTTATAAAACATATCCAAGCACCAAGGAGTGGAGACAAGTAGAAGTCACTGATGTTACAATGTTAGACCAGGCTAATAGGCCTAATTAGGTCTCCAAATGCACTACAAGTGCTCTTTCTCCTAAGACAATGCACAAAATAAGTGTGGAGGCATGTGTGGATATACAAAAGACCTTAGAATCCAAGTTTTGGAGTCTTGATGAATCCCCAACCAAAGTCTACAGTGACTGTCCTAAGTCACAAACTGGTGCAGACATATAGATGTACACCTAGGGCTTTGTGGCAAAACCAACTCCCTGCAAAAATCTACTTCTAACCTGCATATTTTGAAAGTGCATAAACAAAGGTCAAATTCCACCAAGGGGCATCAGATTCCCATGGTGGAATTGGGTCAAAGGATCAAACCCTATTGGAAATCCTGCTGGAGACCTTCAATCCAGGCAAGCACACATGAAACCCTGATATCTCTTAAACTAGAATGAATTAGAATATGAATCCAATTGAAAATGAAAGTACATTGGATGAAAAAGCTTTTGGTCTCAATGATTCATGCACACTAGCCTGTACTTGTCTATACTAGGGCACTATTCCCAAAAATTACAAAGAAATGGTTTGTTTTTTTATTGATTCAAATGCCAAGTTACACATCTTACCTTCCACCCACCTAAAAGGTCTTATTGAAGGCTTCCCCCATTAGTTACAACTGAAATTTAAACCATCTGACCATTGGGGGCATGATTAAAACTTTTGGCAAGAAGTTGTTAAAGTTGCTAAGCAACTTTTACAACATTTTTGCAACTTTTGCTTGAACTAGGAGACCAAACTTGGTCTATGCCTAATCTAGTGATCCAACATGGATCTAAAACATTAAAAGCATGAAAATGAGTATGATTTTAGGCCCATTGACCACTTTTGACCATAATTAGCCAGGGGCTTATAGTTGTGCCAATCTTGGAACTAGGCCTTACAACTTGGTCTAGGTGCTTGACTAATATAACTAAACTAAACTAGATATGCTTAGGACTCTTAAGGTCATTGTTTGTTGAGTCTAGAGTAGGTGCTCCTGCACCATACTCCCCTTGAGTTTTAAAACTCCAATCCCTAGTTGAGGATAACTACTCCACCAAAGTCCCATGTTGTTTGATTTGATCTTTGGTTAGCCATGTAGCATCTATGTTGGGGAGTCCCTTCCATTTGCCTAAGTACTGCATGTACTTCTTACTTCTAGTCTGCCTTAATAACTTTGTGTCCAAAATTTGTTCTAACTCCACTAGTTTGCTTTGGGGAAGATTTGAGACATACTCTTCATCTTTGATGTTTGTGTCATCACCTTGCTCATTCATTGAACCTACTGTAGCTCTGTATGATGTGAGGTCTACCACATTGAATATTGGAGAGATTTGCAAGGTTGGAGGAAGAGAGATTTCATAGGCATTCTCATCTATTTTATTAAGTATGTTGCATGGACCTACTTTCTTCATTTTTAGTTTGGAGTATCTACCCTTAGGTAGTCTCTCTTTCCTTAGGAATGCCCAAACCTTGTCTCCCACTTTGAAGTGGACCTTTCTTCTTCTTTTATCAACACTTTCCTTATACTTCAAACTTGACCTTTGTAATGCTTCTTTTACCTCTTGCAGTACCTTTGTGATGAGCTCTACTAGTTCTTGTCCTTGAGCACTAATTTTGAAGTTAGATGGAAGTTCAATTAGGTCTAATGGTCCTTTGGGATGAAGGCCATATACTGCTCAGAATGGGGTCTTATCGATTGACCTATTTATAGAGTCATTGAATGAAAACTCTGCTTGGGGTAGGAGTGTATCCCAACTTTGAGAATATTGCTTGGTTAGGAATCTTGTGAGATTGCCTAGGGACCTATTTACTACCTCAATCTACCCATCTATTTTTGGGTGATAGGTAGAGTTATAGGTGAGGTTTGTTCCCAACTTCTTGAAGAGTGTCCTCCAAAAATGTCCTTGGAAGTTTACATCCCTATTAGGTACAATTGTCTGAGGTAAGCCATGAATTCTGACCAGTTCTTTGAAGAAGAGATTGGCTATGTGAGATGCATCATTTGTTCTTTTTCATGGTACAAAATGAACCATTTTGCTGAAGCTATCCAGTATGACAAAAACTATCAAATCCTTGCTTGGTCTTAGGCAGTCCCATTACAAAATCCATTGAGATGGACTCCGAAGGTCTTGAAGGGATTGGTAAGGGTTGGTAGAGCCCTTGATTTTTTGTCATTCCTTTAGCTTGCTGGTAGATTGTGCAAGTCTCTATAAACTTCTTGACATCATTGTTCAACTTAGGCCAAAAATAGCTCCTCTTCACCATGTCTGTTGTCTTATCAATGCAAAATTGACCTCCTAGGCCACCACAATGCTTCTATCTTATTATGTTTGTACTAATTGAGTACTTTGGTATACATAGTTGGGCTCCTTTGAATAGAAGTCCATTCCAAATTAGATATTCAAAAAATTCAATGTGGTATCTGCCAACCATCTTTGTGCAAATCTGATATATCTCTACAAAGTTAGGGTCATCTGGGTACAAGTGTTTGAGGGACTCAATTCCCATAGTTTGTAATTGAACTTCTTCAATCAGACCAATTCTCCTACTAAGGGCATCAACAACCTTGTTTACTACACCCTTTTTATGCTTGATGTTGAATGTATAGGCTTGCAACTGCTCTACCCATTTTAGATGTCTGACAGAGAGTTTCTCTTGAGAATTTAAGAAACTTAATGCTTGGTTGTCAGTGTATACTACAAACTCTTTTGGTATCAAATAGTGCCTCCATTTCTTGAGGTCTTGGACCATGTCATAGAGCTCTAGGTCATATGTAGAGTACTTTCTTTTAGCCTCATTTAATGTCTCTAAGAAGAAAGAAACTACCTTGCCTTCTTGGCTTAGGACTACACCTATAGCCAAATTGCTTGCATCTATCTCCATAGTGAAGACTTTTTTAAAATTAGGGAGGACCAAGATAGGGTATTGGGAGACTCTATTCTTCAAGTATTGGAATGCATGATTGGCTTCCTTTTTCCACAAAAATTTAGTTGTCTTTCCACCTTTAATAGTTTCAAGCATTGGTGCACTCACATGACTAAAATTTTTGATAAACTTCCTATAGAAAGTTGCAAGTCCATGGAAGCTTCTTACATCACCTTGGTTCTTTGGTGGAGGCCAATTAATGATTGCTTCTACCTTCTTAGGATCCATCTTGAGGGTACCTTGTGAGATCACAAATCCTAGGAACATAAGTTCCTTCCTCATAAACATGCACTTTTCCAAGTTGATTACCAACTTGTGTTGATGGAGTCTTCTTAGTACCTATTCCACATGATCAAGATGGTCTTCCTTGCTATGACTGAATATTAGTATGTCATCAAGGTAAACAAAAACAAATTTGCTAATAAAATCAATGAATATCTCATTGATAAGCCTCATAAAAGTGCTAGGGGCATTGCTTAAGCCAAAGGGAATTACTAACCATTCAAACAAACCTTTAGTCTTCTTGAATGTTGTTTTCCATTCATCTCCTAGTTTGATTTTGATTTGATGGTATCCAAGCTTTAAGTCTATCTTGGTGGAGTAGCAAGCACCTCCTAGTTGATCCAATAGGTCCTCAATCCTTGGCATGGGGAATCTATACCTTATGGTGATTTTTTTTAGGGCCCTGTTGTCAGTGCATAACCTTTATTTTCCATCCTTTTTAGGGGCCAAGATTGACAATACCACACATGGACTGAGACTCTTTTGAATGAGCCCTCTTTCCAACAATTTAGTGACCTGTTTTGCAATCTCTGCATGCTGTAGGGGTGTCATTTTGCATGGTTCCTTATTAGGTAGGGATGAGCCTGGTATGAGGTCAATTTGGTGATTAATATCCCTAATGGGAGGGAGGCTAGTGGGCAGCTCACTAGCAGTGACATCTTTATACTTTTGCAGTAGTTCCATGTCTTCCTTTGGTATAGTCTCTTTTTTTTCAGACTTGGTGTTATCCTTCGGCTTTGAGATTAGGACAAACGCTTCAATATCAAGTTCCTTCAAGGTTTTCAATATCTCTTTTTCTCCCATGATAATCATAGTGGGTTCTTTTTTAGATTTGTTATCCGGCAGGGTCTTCATAGTAAAGGTCTTCCCATCTTTAGTGATGGAGTAGGTGTTCTTCCTACAATGGTGTATGGCATCTACATCAAATTGCAAGGGCCTATCTAGAAGGATGTGTGAGGCATCCATCTTAACCACATCACAAAGAACTTTGTCCCTAAAATTTGTAATTGAGAACTCTATCCATGCTTGTTTTTTTACTAGAGTTTGTTGGCCTTTTGTTAACCATGAAACATGATAGGGGCAAGGGTGTGGCTTCTTAGGGAGTTTTAACTTCTGAACCATTTCACAAGATACAAGATTTTCAATTGAGCTGGAATCTATTAGTAGATTGCATACATTTCCATGACATTTGATCTTTGTCCTAAAGAGATTCTTCTTTTGTGGAGGTTCTTGGGTTTGTGGCACTTGAAGAAAGACTTGCCTCATCATCAAACATACTCCTTTCTCTGGTTCCAAGTCTCTAGCATCAACATTGTCTTCTTGTTTATCTTCTTGGACAAGTTGTGCTCTCCTCTCACCTTGGTTATTGATGTTCCTCTTCTTAGGGAATCTTCCTACATGATGTCCCATTTGATTGCAATAGAAACACTTCAATGGTCCATTACCTCTTCCTAAGTTTTTCCTTCCCCTATTGAAGGGTCTCCTTCCTCTATAGTTTCCTCTTAAATTAGAGTCACTATTTTCTTTGTCTCCTTGGTCAGGGGTCCTACTGCTGCTGCCACTATTTTGTCCCTTGTTCCAAGAGTTTCCTTTGCCTCTAAAGTTCTTCCCATTATCATTACTCTTCCCTTTTCCAAATTCCTATTTTCTTTTCCATTTTTCCTCTACCTTGAGTGCCATTTGATAGCACCTATTGACTGTGGTAGGGCAGTGTAGGCTTATCTCCTCTTGAATGGATACCTTCAAGCCATTCATGTATCTTGCCAGTTTTTCTTCCTCATCTTCTACCATATTGGTCTTCATACATAATTTTAGAAACTCCTCAATGTATGAGCCTACATCCATGTCTTTTTGTTTCAAACTTTGCTTCCTCCTATGGAGTTGTACCCCATAGTCCTCAGGCACATATGTCTCCCTAATCAATGCTATCATTTTGTTCCATGAATTGATTATGCTCTTTCCATTCTAAACCCTCTCTATTTGGATGAAGTTCCACCAAGTTAGGGCTTCTCCCTTTATCTTGGATCTTGCCACCTTTACCCTCTACTTTTCAGGGATGTCCTCACATTCAAAGAATGTTGTCAAAGCCTCTATCCAATCCAAGGCTAAATCTGCATTCATCTTGCCATTGAACACTGAAAAATCTACCTTCTCCTCCATGGTTCTCATTCCCATGGATTTCAAGGCATCTATGAAAGGCCTTTGGTCTATAGGGATGTGTTGGTTAGGATCATCCTTCTCTTCACTCCCCTCTTCATTTTCAGACCCACCTTTGTTCTTGTCAAGCTTCTTCTCAAGTACTTCAAGCCTCTTAGTTAAGGCTATGTTTGTAGCCCTTTTCACTCTCACCATCTTTTCTAACTCACTATTTGTGACCCTTGTATGGATCTCTTCATCCTCAAGAGAAGACATGGCTCTAATAGCACTTGATGCAAAGTGGCAAGCGAAATCCTTCAAACAGTGAACAATTGGTGAGTTTCAAGGTCTCAACTACCCAAATAGGGATCCAAGTGCCCAATAATTATCACAAGTATGGCAATGACTAGGGGAAATGGTTATCACAACCCAAACACCCAAGCAAACCTAATCACTAGGCTATGCCAAGTCCCAAACAACAATAATTGAGAAGTTACTAAGAGGTCTCCTTAACTCAATAGACAACCAAACCCCATGAAATGACTTATAAGACCAGGGGTGGCCTATAATCATTTATCTAGCCCATTTAGGTCCTATTCCTATAGTTCCAATTATTCTTTCACTTACAATCCACCCATAACACTAGGTTGCTTCATTAACCAAGGATTTGGCTTGTAGCCCTTCCTAGAAGGAAATTTGAACATAAGTCAAAATACTTCCAAATGAGATATTGAATTGCTTAGGGATTTTGATACCATTTTTGGGTTTATAAAACATATCCAAGCACCAAGGAGTGGAGACAAGCTGAAGTCGCTGATGTTACAATGTTAGACTAGGCTAATAGGTCTAATTAGGTCTCCAAATGCACTACAAGTGCTCTTTTTCCTAAGCCAATGCACAAAATAAGTATGGAGGAATGTGTGGATATATAAAAGACCTTAGAATCCAAGTTTTGGAGTCTTGATGAATCCCCAACCAAAGTCTATGGTGACTATCCTAAGTCACAAACTAGTGCACACATAGACATGTACACCTAGGGCTTTGTGGCAAAACCAACTCCCTGCAAAAATCCACCTCTAACCTACATATTTTGAAAGTGCATAAAAAAAGGTCAAATTCCACCAAGGGGCATCATATTCCTGTGGTGGAATTGGGTCAAAGGATCAAACCCTATTAGAAATCCTATTGGAGACCTTCAATCCAAGCAAGCACACAAGAAACCCTGATATCTCTTAAACTAGAATGAATTAGAACATGAATCCAATTGAAAAAGAAATTAAATTGGATGAAAAAGCTTTTGGTCTCAATGATTCATGCACACTAGCCTATACCCATCCAATAATAGGGCACTGTTCCCAAGAATTGTAGAGAAATGGTTTGTTTTTTTATTGATTCAAATGCCAAGTTACACATCTTACCTTCCACCCACCTGAAAGGGCTTATTTAAGGCTTCCCCCATCAATTAAAACTGAAATTTCAACCATCTAACCATTGGGGGCATGATTACAACTTTTGGCAAGAAGTTGTTAAAGTTGCTAAGCAACTTTTACAACATTTTTGCAACTTTTGCTTTCTAGGAGACCAAACTTGGTCTATGCCCAATCTAGTGATCCAAAATGGATCTAAAACATTAAAAGCATGAAAATGAGTAAAATCCTATGATTTTAGGCCCATTGATGACTTTTGACTATAGTTAGCCAGGGGCTTATATTTGTGCCAATCCTGGAACTAGGCCTTACAACTTGGTCTAGGTGCCTGACTAATAGAACTAAACTAAAATAGATATGCTTAGGAATCTTAAGGTCATTGTTTGTTGAGTCTAGAGTAGGTGCTCCTACACCACTTTCCTTGTTTAGTCCAGTTGAAGATTGAACTCTTCTTTAACATGGCTATCAAAGGCTTTAGTAATTCTGCAATATTAGGCAAGAAATGCCTAACAATGTTAATCCTTCCTATAAAGGATTGAAGGATTTTCTTGTAATGTGGAAAGGGTAGTTCTAGGATGGCTGAAATCCTTTTAGGGTCTACTATGATTCCTTTCTTGGATACTATATATCCTAACAATTTCCCCTCATGAACTACAAACACACATTTCTTGGCATTAAGAGATATCCCAAACTCACTACACCTTTCAAATATTTTCCTCAGATGTTTGATATGATCTACTACATGTTTGGAATAGATAGTTATGTCATCTAAGTAAACTAGTACAAACTTCTTCATGAGGATTTTAAAGGCCATATCCATTCCCTTTTGAAAAGTAGCACCTGCATTTTACAAACCAAAGGGCATCTTTTGATAAGCCATGGTTCCCCACTTGGTTGTGAATGCAGTCTTGTATTGGTCCTTTTCATTAACTAGGATCTAATTATATCTTGAATAGCCATCCAATAATGAAAATCTCTCAGACCCAGAGACACATTGCAGGATTTTTTCCATAGAGGGTAATGGATGACAATCTTTTAGAGAAGCTTTGTTAAGGTCCTTGAAGTCAACACATAACCTCAACTCCCCATTCTTCTTCCTCATAGGAAAAATATTGGAAACCCAACTAGCATGCTTGATGGGGTAGATGATACCACTTTCTATTAATTTGAATACTTCTTTATGCATAAGTGGCTCAAGCTTGGGATTAATAGGCCTTCATTTTTACCTTACTAGCTTGGCATTAGGCTCTAGTTCAATGGTGTAATGAGCAAGGGCTAGATTAAAACCTTTAAGGTATTCATATTTCCATGAAAATACATCACTGAATTCCTTAAATAATTGGGTGTAAGCCTTCTTTTCTAAATCAGTATTTACTTTTCCAAATTGTAAGCTTTTACCTGGTTCCAACTCCAATTCAACACAATGTTCTTGTTGAACTACTAGGCTAGCTTTGTTCTTCTTAACTTGATCATCCTTGTTGAAGATAGCTTCTAAGGTGACAAGACCCATAGGCATCTTATCAGATCTAAGTTGTATCACTTGATCACCATAGCTCTACAATAATCTATCTTGGTTATGCTCTAAGAAGACATCTTCTTCAAACAAGAACTGGAGAATTTGCTCATCATTGTGAAACACTTGCCAATTGACATTGATATTAGGAATAGAGGGTCTGAAAATCACTTTAATATGTTTCTAGTCCCTTTCTTTTGAAAAATTGTTAGGAATGTCATACTAAGATCCAACAGCAGCTAGTCTATCTGCATTTTGATTTAGCTTCCTAGGGATGGAAACAATATTGAAAGCACAAAAGTCTTCAATTGTATCCCAAACTCTATGTTTGTATGCTTTCATGGTGTCATTTTTTGTTGCACATACCTCTCACTTAGCTGACTACTAACTCACTATCACCATAAACTTTTAGGGCTTTGAGGCCTCTCTACCTAGCCCACTCCAGTCCATTCACTAAACTTTCATACTCTGCAGTGTTGCTAGTGTAGGAGAAACTAAATCTAAAAATTGTATAGTATCTTTCTCCTTTTGGGGACATTAGAATAACACCACCACCAAAGCCATGTCTACTTCTAGCTCTGTCAAAATACAATTCCCAAACCTGGTTGCTCTAATCCTCTGAATCAGTGTCCTTTTTGAGAAGGTTTGGCTCTAGGGCACCACTTTCTTGTATCAAATAGCTTCCCAAACCAGCATCCCAAATAACATTTTTTTGGGCCTCTAAAGCCTTTTCTAATTCTAGTCCATCTTGTAAAATATCAGGGATATTTTCTATCTTAGTGTTTGCTTCTCTGATAATTGGGAAGTCATTGCTATCAAGTGCAAGGTAGTTTGTATTAATCACATTGGACACATATGGATCTATATGGTGAGTTGCCAATGATTCAAATTTAATGGTGACCTTGGTACCATATCTTGTGTGGAAGAGCATGTGAGACCAATCACAAGAAGGGTAAACTCTCTTGACAGACATATGGCAAATAAAGCATGGAGATCTATGATATATATATCAAGTAGGATGGAGAAATTAAGACTTGCATGGAGGATTAGTCTAGTATCCTTGGCTACACCTGTTGTATTGACTGAGGATCCATCAAGTTGTGTAACCCTTTTTTGGAAGGGTTTATATTTAAGTCCTAATTGGTCAACCACCTTTTTGGGCATTACAATACTAGTAGCTCCACTATCTACCATACAGTTATGTACTAAGGATTTTCCAATAATTAAAGATACATAAAAGGGAAGTGGTTTTAAGTTCCTACCTTGAATGTGTTAGAATAACAGAGAGGGGGGTGAATCAGTTATCCAGTGTCCCAAATCAAAATGTATAATTCAAAACAATTTTTGCTCATCAGTAAGAAATAATAACTCTCACTGTCAGTGCTTTTATCGATTACCAATCTAATACTTATAATTGTTTACCGATCAAATCTAACATGTAACATGTAAAGTATGATAACAAAAAAATATCACAATCAACACATAACATAAGAGATTTAATGTGGAAACTCTGTAAAGGGAAAAACCACCTGGGACCGGTAACCCAAAATTGTTCACTCTTCTGAAGTGAAGGTCGATTAAGATCCAACCCTGTTAAAGGTTACAAACACACTGTCAGGTGTGACCTTGTTAGAGGATTTTAGACTAGAAGTTATTTTTCAAACAGCATTCACTATGGGGTTGACAGGATAAAAATGTTCATTCTATGAATGATACATCATAAGACTTTCAGAGTCCACTCGGTTAAGATATTTAAACTGTATACAATGGTTAAATATGTAATAGTAAAATGACCTGCCTTAATACAACTTCATTTGTAGATTACAGATCAATATTTAGTCCATACAAATCCTTCTGATCAATATTTCACTTTAGATTCAATACTATATCAACTTACTATCCATCGGTAATAGCTCTTTGTAGCTTGGTAACTGTTCTGCAGCTCGGTTCTCACTAACCAGTATGATCAGAATGCATGAAAGCTTGTTCATGCAAAATTACTATAGCTTCTTCTTCTTCCCCGGCTTCTTACTAAAGAAATTATGTTCTCTTATATAGACAAGTAAATCATTTTCTTCTCCACCATCAGATTTTTCCGCTTAATCACATTCATAGATTTTTTCGCTTAAAACTTTCTTGGTACTTGTGTCAATAACACATTTCAATTTGCTTTGTTAGATCTTCCTTGAATTTTTTCAGTCGTTGATCTTTGTAACAAACTTTATCTGTTACCTCAATGTTATACTCTTGCTAGATCATCAATCTTATTAGCTACACTAATCATTTAATTCATTCTATTTTGCTCGATTATCAAAGAATGTGTTAGGAACATTGCTCAGTTAATATTGTGGTTGGTATACACTACACTCTGTCAGTGTATACTAAAAATGCTTTATTTACAGACAACACTGCTTTGTGTCTTTCAGCTCTATACTTCATTATAGATGAATGTAGCATAATAAAGTCAATATCATCAAGTCATAGACTCATCAAAAAGTTACTCAATGTGTTCTTTATCCTTATCTATCATATACATCTTTCCTCATGTAGATTTCTCTATTCTTCATCTCTTTTCCGCTTTTCTTTAGATGTCTTGGTGTAGTAACTTACAAGATAAGTGTTGTCAAACTAGTTGACATCAATGACAACATAATACTAATTTAATCATGTTACATATCTAATCAGAAACTTCTTAGTGATCTTGTAATCACAGATCCTTCAATCAGATTCCAAATCAGTTGTAGTCCAACAATCTCTCCCTTTGGCATTGATGGCAACTTAAGTAATATGAAATGTACCATACACATACCAAACATACATTCTACAACTTTGTGAACAAATGCTATAAGTCCAATAGACTTAAAATGTTTAATCACTACATTATTGAACCAACATTAAATAGTAAAGCTTTACCATTCTGTAGTTGTAATCTTTTTAGTTCTCTTGTTCCTACTTCTGTTCTTTGTAACTGATCTTCAATACTCTGTCTCATTCAGATTTTCTCTCCCTTAGATAATTCGCATCGGTGCTTGTTCCTTTTTCATATTGTTTATCTCTTTTTTTTCATTTTATCTCTCCCTTTCATATTCTTTTCATTTCATATTGTTTATCTCTCCCTTTGACAGCAATGCCAAAGAAACAAACAAACAAACAATCAGCTCTGTAGTAGCCAAGTGACTCTCTGTGTTGTCTAGTACTTCCTCTGTATCTTTGTATACTGATATCTCATTGATTCAAGTTCTCAAATTTAATCAAAACCTTGAACATGATTCAAAGTGTGAACTATGTTGCATCAACATGAATGATCTTTTGATAAAAGTAGGCTGATGCAACATCCAGATCACCTTAGTGACCGATAGACAGGGGTTAGACCCCAAGTCTAGTCCTAAAGTATTCAAATGTGTCCTTCGGTAGGGGCTTTGTAAAAATATCTACAAGTTGTTCTTTGGATGTAACAAATTCTAACTTAACTTGCTTCACTTGCACTTTTTCTTTCAAGTAATGATACTTGATAGATATATGCTTTGTCTTAGAGTGCATCACAGGATTCTTTAAAATATTACTTGCACTAGTGTTGTCACAGTATATAATCACTGGGTCAGTGATTACCTCATTCATTCCTTCCAACACTTATTTGATATATGCAATGTTTGAACAATTAGTAGTAGCAGAAACATACTCTGCTTCAGCTATAGACTAAGAAATACAAGCCTTCTTTTTACTTGTCCAAGTTACAAGTCTTTCACCAAAGAAAAATGCTCCTCTGGTGGTGCTTTTTCTATCATCCACATTTCTAGCCCAATCAGCATTGGTGTAAACTTTCAGTTCAAACTTCCCTTCCTTAGGATACCAAAGTCCATAATTCTCCATTTTATTTAGGTATCTTAAGATTATTTTTGTAGCTATCATGTGTGATTCTCTAGGATTAGCAAAAAATCTTGCAACTATTCCTATAGCATGTGCTATATCTGGCCTACTGTGAACTACGTACATTAACTTACTGATCATGGATCAATAAAGTGTCTAGTTTACCTCAGTAGTTTCATCCTCCTTTGTTAATTTGCATCCAATAGCCATCGATGTTCCCATAGGTTTAGCATCTTCCATGAAAAATGTCTTCAGTACTTCCTTTATGTATTTATATTATGTGATGAAGATTCCATCACTCTGTTGAATCACTTGTAGTCCAAAAAAGAACTTAATCTCTCTGAACATAAACATTTCAAATTCCTTTTGCATTTCATTAGCAAATGCCTTGCAGACAAGATTTGAGCCTCCAAAGATAATATCATCAACAAATATTTTAGCAATGATAATAGTATCATCAGTATCACCTTTCACATACAAATTGTTGTTTTCACTTGTTCTAACAAATCTAATTCTTAACAAATAAGTATGTAGTCTTTCATACCATGCTCTTGGTGCTTCCTTTAGTCCATATAAAGCTTTATGTAGTCTACATACCATGTCTTTATTGTCGAGATCAAAAAATCCTTCAAGTTGTTCAATGTAGACCTCTTCTTCAAGTATACCATTCAAAAATGTTGACTTCACATCCATTTGATAGACTTTGAACTTCTTATGTGTAGCATATGCAAGTAGCATTCTAAATCCTTCTAATCTAGCAATAGGTGAAAATGTTTCACCATAATCAATACCTTCTTCCTATGCATATCCCTTGGATACTAATCTAGCTTTATTTCTTATGACTTCACCATTTTCATTTAGTTTATTCCTGTATATCCACTTAGTACCGATAACATTCTTATCTTTTGGTCGAGGTACTAAGGACTAGGTTTTGTTCTTTTCAATTTTTTCTATTTCCTCCTTCATTGCATTAAACCATTCTTCATTCTCTAATGCAAATTTCATAGTTTTAGGTTCAAATTCACAAAGTAAACATGTACCTTATCTTATTTTGCTTTTGGTTTTCATTCCAGCATGTTTGTCTCCAATAGTTTGTGTTTCAGGATGATGTCTCCTGAGAAAACTAGCTAAGACTCAATTTCTCCTTTCTTGTTCATCCTTCTTAGGGTCATTTACTTTCTCAACAGCTTCTTCATGTTCATCAGTTTGTGGTTCCTATTGTACTGCATTGTTTCCCCACTAACCGGTTGTCACTATCTGTGGTGTCAGTAGCTACTCTAGATATTCAATGTAAGTGAATCTACCATAGTCTTCTAGTTCCTTTGTACTTTCCTTAGTGTACTTATCATCAAATTCATCAATACAAACATTGGTACTTTCAATAATCTTATTTGTAGCCTTATTCAAACATTTGTATGCTTTACTTGTAGTGGAATATCCCAAAAATATCCCTTCATATCCTTTAGAATCAAATTTTCCATTTCTTTCATCTTTCAAGATAAAGCATTTACTTCCAAAAATTCTAAAATAACTTACAGTAGGTTTGTGTCCAAACCATAGTTCATAAGGTGTTCAGTTTGAGTCCTTATTCAGTTGTAATCGGTTAAGAACATATATAGTTGTGCTGACAGCTTCCCTCCAATATGTCTGAGCAACATTCTTCTGTATCATCAATGTTCTAGCATAGTCAATTATAGGCCTATTCCTTCTTTCAGCAATGTCATTTTGTTGAGGTGTCCTTGGTGCAGATACCTATCTTTTGATTCCATGCTCATTGCAAAAGTTAGTAAATTCATCAGAGATAAATTCACCTCCTCTATCAGACCTTAAACATTTTATTTCTTTTCTAGCTTCTTTCTCTACCTTAGCTTTATACCACTGAAACATTTTGAAAGCTTCAAATTTCTCTTTCAAGAACATAAAAGTCATCAGTCTAGTGTAATCATCAACAAAAAGAATAAAATATCTATGACCATAATAACTCTGAGTTCTCATAGGACCACATAGATCAGTATGAACCAACTCAAGTATCTTCTTTGTTGAGTAGTCTTTGCTTTTAAAACTAGACTTAGTCATCTTACCTCTTTGACATTCATGGCACATAGCATGATCAGGTTTTTTCAAGTTAGGCAATCCTCTAACTCTTTTCTTTCTACTAATCTTGATCATGTTGTCAAAGTTCACATGGCATAACCTTCGGTGCCACAACCAAGCATCTTCATCCTTAATTAATAAACAAGAAGACTCATCCATATCAAGATAGAATAGATTACCTCTAGATTGTGTACCAGTTCTGACAAGTCTTCCTCCATCATTATAGATCTTCACCTTTTTGCTCTCAAAAGCTAGTCGGTGGCCTGAGTTGTTTAGTTGAGCCACACTTATCAGATTATAGTTTAGTCCATCTACCTAGTATGAATTTTCACATTGTAATCTATCATTAATCATCAGTGAGCCTTTACCTCTTACCATACAAGGTGCATCATTTCCCATTCTCATGGATCCTCCATTATATTAAACATGATGATCAAACTTCTCTACATCACTGGTCATATGATGTGTGCAGCCACTATCTATGATCCATGTATCATTTATGCTTACTTTAGAGATCAGGGTTGTCTCTTCATGTTTCTCTTCCTCTTCTGAGTCATCTTTCATAGCAACAAATACAACTTCTATATCATCATCAGAATCAGATTTAGTTTCAATATCTTTGGCTATGTAACATACCTTTTTTCCTTTTTCATCTTGGTTGTCTCTATTATTGTGTCGGTAACCTCTATTGATGCTTCTCCCATAGCTTCCATCAAATCGGTATTTGGATCTATAATCATCTTTCTTTAGAGGACATCTAGCAGCAATGTGACTGACTTCTTTACAATTAAAGCATGCTAAAGGTAGCTTCCCTCCATACCTTCCTTTTCCTTTGGGAAATCTTCTGGCCATAAGTGCTTCAAGCTCTTCAAGTTCATCATCGGTATTGTCATCACTATCACAATTCTTACTATTCTTGCTAGACTTTCAAATCTTTAGAGAAGACATGAAAGTAGATTCAACAAAAGGAACAACACTATTGTCAAAGTTGTTTAATTCAAAGGTTGTAAGTTTACCAATCAGAGTGTCAAGAGTAAGGTTGGATGTAGCTCTTGTTTCATGAATTGTAGATATCCTAATTGTATAAACTGGTAGCAAAGTTCTTAGAATCTTTCTTATCACTATTTCATCATCAATCACTCCATTAGAAGCTCTAATAGCATGTACTACTTCTTTTAGTCTATTTGAATATTAGATGATGTTCTCACCTTCTTTCATTCTCATATCATCAAATCTGCCTCTCAGACTCTCAGGTCGAGCTCTTTTGACATTCAGATCTCCACTATAGATTTGTGCTAATTTATCCCACATTCCTTTGGTAGTTGTGCATGTCTTGATATCTTCAAATTTAGCATCGGTACAGGCAGCAACAAGTTCCATAATAGTAACATTGTGTTCATGCTTATCCTTTAGTTGATCAATAGTTAGGGGACCAGTGGGCGGTTGCATGTAGCCATTCTCCATCAATTCTAGTGTTGATTTCCCAATTCTAGAAATGTGCAGCTTCATTCTACTTTTCCATACTGTGAAGTTCTCTTTATTCAATTTTGGTACTTCCCTCTTATACATCTTGAGACCTTTATGCTTAAGTCCTTAAAACTCTGTTCCAAGAAACTAGAGCTTTGATACTAATTGTTAGAATAACTAAGAGGGGGGTGAATCAGTTATCCAATGTCCCAAATCAAAATGTATAATTCAAAACAATTTCTACTTGTCGGTAAGCAATAATAACTCTCACTGTCAGTGCTTTTACCGATTACCAGTCTAATACTTATAACTTTTTACTGATCAAATCTAACATGTAAAATGTAAAGTATGATAATAAACAAATATCACTATCAACACATAACACAAGATATTTAACATGGAAACCCTGTAAAGGGAAAAACCACTTGGGACAGGCAACCCAAAATTGTTCACTCTTCTGAAGTGAGGTCAGTTAAGACCCAACCCTGTTAAAGGTTACAAACACACTGTCAGGTGTTACCTTGTTAGAGGATTTTAGACTAGAAGTTATCATCCAACTAGCATTCACTATGGGGTTGACAAGATAACAATGTTCATTCTATGAATGATACATCATAAGACTTTCAGATTCCACTCAGTTAAGAGATTTACACTATATACAATGGTTAAATATGTAACATAAAATGACCTGCCTTAATACAACTTCATTTGCAGATTATAGATCAATATTTAGTCCATACAAATCCTTCTAATCAATATTTCACTTCAGATTCAATATTGTATCAACTTACTCTCTGCCATTAATAGCTCTTTGTAGCTCGGTAACTATTTTGTAGCTTGGTTCTCACTAACCAGTATGATCAGAATGCATGAAAGCTTGTTCACGAAAAATTCCTACAACTTCTTCTTCTTCCCTGACTTCTTACTAAAGAAATTATGTTCTCCTATATAGATGAGTAAATCATTTTCTTCTCCACCATCAGATTTTGCCACTTAATCACATTCATAGATTTTTCCACTTAAAAATTTCTTGGTACTTGTGTCAATAACATGTTTCAATTTGCTCCATTAGATCTTCCTTTAATTTTGTCAGCCATCAATCTTTGTAAAAAACTTTATCTGTTACCTCGATGTTATACTCTTACCAAATCATCAATCTTATCAGCTAAACTAATCATTTAATTCATTCTATTCTACCCGGTTATCAAAGAATGCATCAGTGAACACTGCTTGGTTAATACTACAGTTAGTATACACTACACTCTGTCGGTGTATACTAAAAATGCTTCATTTATGAACACTGCTTTGTGTCTTTCAGCTCTATACTTCATTATAGATGAATGTAGCATAATAAAGTCAATATCATCAAGTCATAGACTCATCAACAAGTTAATCAATGTGTTCCTTATCCTCATCTGTCATATACATGTTTCTTCATGTAGATTTCTCTATTCTTCATCTCTTTTCCACTTTTCTTCAGATGTCTCGGTGTAGTAACTTACAAGATAAGTTATGTCAAACTAGTTGAAATTAATGACAATATAATACTAATTTAGTCATGTTACATATCTAATTAGAAACTTCTCAGTGATCTTGTAATCATAGATCCTTCAATCAGATTCCAAATCAGTTGTAGTCCAACAGAATGGTATTTGCTTTGGGGCTGCTATTTGGAGCCTCCTTTTCTTGATCAATGTTGACCAACACTAGCTTTGTTGCATCATTTGTAGGCTGAGGAATTGTAACTTCACCCTTGGCCTTCTTCAAAATCTCAAGTTTCCCTGGAATAGCCAAAGAGTCCCACATAGACATAGTAACATTCACCTTCTTCATGTTGTGTACAATGTTGAAAGGTGTCATAGTGTGTACCCTTTGTTGTGCTTTTACTATGACAGGCTCCACTTCTTTGAGAGGTTGGCCCTCTTTTCTTTTAATGATAGAAGCCTTCTTCAATATCTTAGGAGCAGATGGATGTAGTGATTCTACAGATGTAATAGCTTTAATCCCAGAATTTGCTTGCTCCATGTCTTGGGCTCTTCTCTTTGACCTTGTATTGGCAGCAATGGGAGATTCACCACTGACTCCATTGAAGTCTTGTTGCTCCCAATTGAAAAGAGTAGTCTCATTACTATGTGCTTCTTGATAAGGAATTGATCCACTAGAAGAGGCCTCTAATTGGGCATGTGAGGCATTCTGAACCATTAGGGCTTGGTTCATCCATCCATTTGAACATGTAGCCTAATTATGAGGCTAATTACAAGGAAAGCACCATTCATTGTCCAAAGCTAGATTGTTTTGGCTAGGGACCATATCTCTGATTGGATTTGCAGAATTAAGAGGTACAGGGTTATATGGTTGGAATGGTCTTTGATTAAAATTTTGCTTTTGGTAAGCTCCTTGATAACCTGCTTAGTATGGTGGCCTATTTTGCTGATAAGGTTGTCCTTGATTATGATATTTTTTATTAGGACCTTGGCCTTGAGGCCAAAAGGGTGGTCGGATTCCTTGCCCTTGCTTCTTTAGGTTTGTCACCTCTTTAGTTAAAGTCTGTAGCAGATTTGTCATTTTTGTTGACTATTTTGCTGATTATTTTTTATTTCTTGCAGTCCCTGAGAGAAACTTGCCTTTAACTCCTCACCACTAGTATTACCACGAGGTGCTAATATGGTAGGAATAGGGGTAAAAGTAGGTACTTGTAGAGGTGTAATGGGCTAAAGGTTGGGAAAGATGGGCATGGGTGGCCTTCTTGCTATCATGCCTGCCTGGATTAAACAATTTTTAGTCCTGATAGCTATGTCAAAAGCTTGGGTTAAAGAGGTACCCCCCATAGATTGGATCATGATAGAGATCTAATTATTCAAGCTTTGTAAGAAGTATAAGAAAGCATGATCAGTTGATGGTGTTACTAAGACTGGAATTCTATTCCATGTTTTGAGAAATCTATTATTATAGTTGATCATTTTCTCTTGAGGGTCTCTCTTCATGGTTGTCAACTGCTTTGTAAGGGATTTCTCTTGTAGGATCAAATTGACTTTGAATTTAGGCTTCTTGAGGCTGATTAAAACAAGAGAAAGACCTAATTAATGAGGATTGGATAAGATCCTCCTTCATTTTTGAGCTCCACGTACTCAGGCAGGTATTACCTTTTAATGATAACTGATTACACAATATTTATATGAGTGGACACTGATCTGCTTTTAGTTCTTCTTAGTGCATTAATCTATAGAATGCTCTGCATATGACCATGATCAATTTGATGTAGAGTTTAACCAGGTAAAATATGATTGTAAATAAAGCAAGGATTAGTGATTTAAGGATTCTCATCCTTCTTCCTTTTAAGGAGGGGAAACCTACATGATTCTCTCTTCAAGGAATTAAGAAATATAGACAGTGTGCCTTTAGGGATAGTCCTATCTATTTTGTGCAATCAACATGAAATGAAAGATGAACTGGTAAATGATGTGAAAGTTTCAATTTCTTCTCTGAAGATCTATGAAAGATAAAACCATGAGGAACAAACACCAAACCAGTGCATTATCCAATGGACAAAAGAAAACTAAATGCAAATCAACAAAATAATTATAAAACAAATACAACAATATGCCTTTCATACCAGCCAAAAATCCAAATAGATTGCCTTATAAACTATTCTGTTAACCAAATATTGTTATTATCAGAATCCATATAGATATATCTACTCTTCAAGATGAACTATGAGAACCTTTAATTCTTTCCTTGAAAGAAACTCATAAATCAATCAAGCAAGTTGCTTTACAACTGGTATATTTTAAATACCTAACATATAGAACATACAAGAGTGCAATATAAAGGTAGAGAGACAAGACCAGTATATGGAAAAAGTTGCAGTGTATTTGTATTAAAACCAACTTTCCAATTACATTCACAATTTTGTTACTTAGAAGATCAGACACAAAGCATGGAAATCTACTTCAAAGCAATTATGTTCAAATTTTTCTATATCTTTTTGATAGAACCCCCTAAAAAATCAGGATGCAACAAGCTATGGATGACTAGGGCAAGGGTTAGGGTTTTCACCCACCAAACCAACTAAATTCAATCAAAAATTTATAGATTGGAGGAAAACCAAGCAATCCAGAGAAAACAGATCCAAGAATGATCTTCATTTATGATAATTCCTCTGACTTGTGTACCAAAGATCATGAATTCACCCTGTTTATCAATCTAATCACTCACCTGCAACATGCCTCGAGCAACTGGTTACCCAATTTTTCACTGTACAAACCCTCTATAGTCAATCATCACACTCTCTGGACTACTCTGCAGCACTTGACAAAATCAAAACTACTAGATCCAACCATCCAAGCATTCAATTCTATTCCTTAGTCACTGAGAAACCCTTTAAATATTTAAATCTAGAAGAAACGGCTATATTAATGTGTGAAACAATAAATCAACGACCATCATTCAAATCTGGGCTCACTTTATATCATGACCATTAGATCCTCACATTTCTAGGGTTTCATTTTTTCTTTATTCATGAGATTGCGTAGACATCTCACTCAACCTTATTTATACTTAGCATTTTGGCAACTGAAGTCTCATGATCACACAATTATCTCTTTAACTGCTACATTTTTTTGAGATCATGCAACTGAAGAAAAACTAACTTCTCGCCAGGTCATGAGAAAAAAACACTAACTACATTCTGATCTAGAGATTATGCAACTGAAGAAAAGATAACTATCATGAATCCCTTTGACCTTCTATTTGGTGATCTGGTGATAGAGGACCCACCCATCAATCTCTTAAATTAGATGGTGGTCGCATGATCGCATGGCCTGGAAAGATTCCATGCAATCAAGTGACAACTGTAGGTCTTCTTTTTTCCTCTTGAAAGATTCAGGCCCATTGACACATCCTCATCATTATCCATATTAGCCAATCAAAATACAACAAATCTGCAACACCTGGCAACACAGTCCCACCGCCATCCCTTATAGTTTGATACCGAATCAATGGCTATCACATGATCTCATGGCTTGGAAAGATTCCATGTAATCATACACCAGCCATAAATCTTCTTTCAACTGAGTGTAGGGACCTGCTAACAAATTCCAACTCACCAGTTAGCTTGAGCAATGAAAAGCCACCACTTGTACATACCTGGTAGTGGACCCACAGAGGAACATAATATTACCTAGAAGATCGAATGACGGTCTTATGAGCGCATAGCCTAGAAAGATTCTATGCGAGCATAAGATAGCCATTGATCTTGAATCTATTGCTGATGCCATTAAAACTTGGCCCCACTTTCTTTATAAGCCACTCTGTCAAATCAGATATTTCCACATTGAAATACATGTTAGTGATCCCACTTACAATCTATCTGAACACCTAGAAGATCAGACGGCTGGCGCATGATCTTAAAAGCTTGAAAAATTCCATATGCTCATGTGCCCGCCATAGGATCAAAATGGAACTAAGATGCCAAGCCCACCATCATGTGATTTAGTGACTAAAGAAGAGATACAATCTGCTAGCAGGATCACTGAATGTTTCAGGTTTAACCGCTAGGAACAAGAGATCTATGCGACCAAAGCAAAATCCAAGTCATCGAAAAGAATTACTAACCACCTGGAAACTCAGAGAACTGGTGACTAACCAGGAGGGAAAACTGCACATGTGCTTATAATCATTTAAGTGGCCTAAAAAAGGTAATGGAGAAAAAGAAGGTTGAAAGGTAAACTAGGGTTTTTTTGTTTTTAGGATACTTAGACCTAGAAAACCCTAAAGACTACAACATTTTAATAGACATCCTATCTTTTGAGGCAAAAAAAAGAAAAAGATTTTTAACCAACAGTGGCTCTATCTAAGGATGTTGAAATGTAATTTTAAACAAGAACAATAGATCTCTGGGACGCAGACCAAAAATCACACTAACCTAAAACAGGAACAGAAACACACAACTTGAAAGGAAACAAACCTATACAAAATTTACAAGAGATTTACATATGCATGAGAATCAAAAACTTAATTAAAGAAGGGTTTCAAGAATTTCCCATGCACTAGCAACTCAAAAATTTCATCATCCATATTCTTCAACAAGTAGGAGTCCTTTCCAAAACTCTCATGAATCACAAAGGGACCAAGCCATAATGATTCAAACTTTTTATGTTTCCCTTTATCTTCTGCTCTCACATTCCATTGAAGCACTAAGCCATTTGGTTTGAATTTTTTGGTAGTTTGTCTTTTGTCAAATAGGTATTTCATCTTCTTTTGCAACTTGATATTGCTCTTTTGACTCTCCCTTCTCAGTTCATCTAATTTAGTCAATTGCATGATTCTGTCTTGCATTGGCTCTGAGACATCCAATTCCTCATCTTGTATAAACTTGTAAATTGGAATTAGATTGTTTATGGGTAACCTTGACTACAAACCATATACTAGTTCAAAAGGAGACTTCCCAATGGCTTTCCTCACTATGATCCTATCTGCCCATAAGGCTAACCTCAATTTGGAATGCTAAGCTCTCTTATTTTTCTCAAGTGTTTTCTTCAAGATTATCAGAATGCTTTTGTTACTAGACTCAACCTGTCCATTTTCTTGAGGATGATAGGGAGATGAATAAGATGTTATGATTCCATTATTTATACAAAACTCCTTGAACTCATCTGATCTGAAATACATTGCATTATCTGTGATCAATTTCATCAAAACACCAAATCTAGTCAAAATGTTATCTAATAAGAAATCAATCACAACTTTACTTGTTGCCTTCTTTGTGCGAATGGCCTCTATCCATTTTGTGAAATAGTCGGTAGCAAAAAGTAGCCAACTATGTCCTCCACTAGATTTCTCCGCAAACTCACCTATAAAATCCATTCCCCACATGGAAAATGGTGCCTCAACAGCTATTGGGTTTAACAATAGTGCTCCTGAGTATTTTAATTTAGAAGCAAATTTTTTATAGGCTTCACATTTCTTAACAAATTGGAAAGAGTCCTTAAACAATGCAGGCAAAAAATAGCCAGCCCCCAAAATTTTCTGGGTAGTAGTGCTTGCCGAATAATGCCCTCAACAAACACCAGCATGCATTTCACTCAAAACCTTTTCTGCTTGACACTTATCAAGGCAAAACAACATGATCCCATCTCTATTTTTCCAATACAAGTCCCCTTGTATCAATGTATACTTTTGAGCTTGTAATTTTAGGGATCTCCTTTGATTATCTATCATATATTCTAGGCATTTGGCATTCTTAATGAAATATACAATATCAACATAGTATGGTTGCAACTTAATACTTGTAATTGTCATATCTGGAATTCTTTCATTGTTAACCTGGACTAAATCCATATTCTCTTCAGTCATCAATTTTGCCAGGCCTTGTCCTCTTACAAGCTTAGTGATATGGATTTCTAAATTGAATTCTTAAATCTTGGTAATCCACTTGCATCTCTTACTAGTAACTTCAAACCGAATAAGGACATCTTTTACTACTATATGTGGGACATATGCCACTACCTTAGCACAAACCAGATAAGGTCTGAAAGATTTTACTCCTTTTACTAATGCATATGCCTTCTTTTCCATCATCTCATAATTTAACTTAGCAGCTTGTAAAGATTTACTAAAAAATGCAATTGGATGCTCAAAACCTTCTTGATCCTTTTGTAATAATACAATAGCAATGGTGTGAAATGATGCAAAAGAGAAAAGTGAAAAA
The DNA here is from genome assembly GCA_027943335.1 of Chamaecyparis obtusa. NCBI lineage: Eukaryota > Viridiplantae > Streptophyta > Pinopsida > Cupressales > Cupressaceae > Chamaecyparis > Chamaecyparis obtusa. The sequence goes on from BSBK01004466.1 coordinate 481,316, forward strand.
GGCTTGGTATAATCAGGAGACCTTAGCACAAGTTCTTGTTGAACTACATCTTTAATTTTATCAAATGCACCCTGAGCTTCTGTAGTCCATTGAAACTTGACATCCTTCTTTAGCAATTTTACTATGGGTTTGACAATTTCAAAAAAAATTGCAATGAATCTCCTAACAAAATTGATTTTCCCTAAAGAGGATTGCACCCCTTTAATATTTTTGGGTACTGTAACCCTTTTGATAGCTTCAACCCTCTCTGGATCAATTCTTATTCCTTCTTTTGATACAATGTGTCCTAGCAACTTTCCTTCTTTAACTGCAAAGTTACACTTCTTTGGATTCAAAGACACACCATATTCTAGAGCTTTGACAAAAATCATTTCCAGATGTGAGAAATGATCAACAGCCCATTTAGAATAATAAGTTAGGTTATCCTGGTACACCACCATAAACAAGTCTATATATTCTTTGAAAGAAACATCCATGGCCCTTTGAAAAGTTGCTCCAGCATTTCTAAGGCCAAATGGCATTTTGACATATACATAGGTTCCCTAAGGTGTTGTGAATGTTGTTTTGAATTGTTTAGATTCTTTCACCAACACTTGGTTATATCCAGAGAAACCATCCATCATAGACAATAACTCACATCCAGTGACTTTATGCAACATTGCCTCCATGTTGGGTAGTGAATAATTGTCTTTCAATGATGCAAGATTCAGATTCCTAAAGTCCACACACAATCTAATATCACCATTTTTCTTTCTAACTAGGACTAAATTAGATACCCAAGTTGAATGCCTTATAGGTTGGATTATTCCTACATCACTCAACTTGGTCAGCTCTTGTTGCATTTTAGGAGCCAAAATTGGGTTAATGGGTCTTTGCTTCTATCTAAATGGTTTAACATCTTGCTTTAATGGGATCTCATGTTGGAACAGGTCCTCTCTATAAGCTTTTAGGTCATCATAGGACCATGCAAACACATGCTTGTGCTTTCTCAAAAATTTTATCAGGTTATATCTTAGCTGAGGGGCTAATCCCTTCCCAATATAAACCATTTGAGGTTCATTATGTGATCCCAAATTTACTTCCTCCAAATATTCAACCTTAGCACTACTTGTTTTTGACATATAATCATTTTGGCTACTATATAATGATTTTAATTCAGTTGAACCCTTAGGAATATGATTTGAACTCAATTGGATTACCTCATTTCCCATGACCATGTCCTTACCTTCAATTTCCTCAACCAATGTGTTGCAGTCTATAAGTTGACCCTCATATATGTCAAGGCATTGCATAAATTTCAAAATGTCATGATCATCCTCAAAGACTTGCCAATTGTAAATGTTGTCTGCAACAACTGGTCTACTTTTTATTTCAACTATTGACACTCCAAACAAAGTTGAATAATCCATTTTCAAAGCAACATTGGCCAAAAAATCAGCCATAATGTTCTTGGATCTTTCTACCCAACATATATTGAAAGCATCAAACATTTCAATCTGATCCCATATTACATGTTTATACAGTTTCAACTTATCATTCTTAACAACATACTTAGATCGCACTTGTGCCACCACAAGCTCAGAATCACCAAAAACCTTTAAACATTTTATCCCATGTTTGATAGCAATATTCAATCCCAATGACAATGCTTCATATTCAGCAGTATTATTTGTGCATTGAAAAGTCAATGAGAATGAATATTTAAAAGTGGTACCTGATGGAGATATGAATAGAACTCTAGCTCCTAAGCCTTCTTTTGAGAAAGCTCCATCAAAATACATCTACCATAGTCTAGTTTACTGTTCTTTCAGTTCCAGAGCTAGTGGATCTAAATCTTCCTTTTGTGAAATGACCTTTTCCACTCTAAAATTTTCCATATCAACATCCACACAACAATTCAACTCATCCATATTATTTAGCTCTATCATGTGTGGGATTCTACTTTCTTTGGATACTCTCACATTGTCACCATCAATATTGAATGTTGCAAAGGATAAATCACACTAAATACTACCTCCCATTGAAACACTCCATTTCCTTGATAGAAACATTCCATAATGAGGTGGGATATCAACCACCAGAACACTCTGTAGACACCGAAAAATCTTTCAGAAAATAAATTATTTTTGTTTTCTGAAAATCTTTGATGACATCATCATTTATTAATTAATTATTTATTTAATTAATTAATTTTTATGGCATTAAATCCCTCTCTCTTAATTAAAAATCTTTAATTAAGGAATCTAGCCTAAAAATGTCATTTGGACATTATCCCTAATTTATTAATTATTTTAATTAATAAATTGCCCAAAAAACCTCAAAAATAAATTAATTTATTTTTAATTTATTTTTTATCCCAAACTTGGCCAATTTTCTTAAGACCACTAACCTCTTCCAAAATCTTCTAATCCCTTCTTAATTTCGATTAAAAGGCTAATCCCATCTTTTCTAACCCTAATCCCAAGGTTAAATATTTAATTAAGGTTAAATATTTAATTTCCATATTTATTGAAAATACTTTAATAAATATTCCTAAGACTTAAGCTTTTGGAATGAATAACCTTTTATTCCAAGGAGAAATCTAGACTCTTCTAGAATCTTCTCAAATCCACCCTCTTCACCCATCCTAATCCTTTTCTTTGTCCTAATCTAATCCTAATCCTACCCTTAAACCTTTGTGCAATCCTAACCAAGCTTAAGACTTTCCTAAACCAAATCAAAGTCTTTCCCTCCAAATATCTCAACCACAAAGCATTTATTGCTTCCCCAAAGTCTTCAAAGCCTCTTAAAACCCATTCATTGCTCTTACAAGCATTTATTTGGAGAGTTATGAGCTTGGAGCCCCCTTTGTTGACTCCTTTTTGCCCTTCCTTTCATCCACTCACCTTGTGACATGTGTCACCTCCTGATTGGCTGAGAACTAGCACAATCCATGTGCTTCCCTTTGAGTGAATCTTGGCCTCTCTTAAGGATTTCAATCCTGGCCATTCATTCCTCCTACCCCAAGCCTTAGAAATCCTATAAATACCCTCACTTCCTAAGGCAAATCATCCTTCAACTCTCAAACTCAATAGCAAAGTTATAATGCCATTTTCATTCTAGCATAAGCATAAGTTCATCTTTTTAGATCATTTTCAAGCTTAAATCACATCTAAATTAGCTTAAATGGATTAACATAGATTCATTTCTTGTTTCAATCTTAGTTCAATCATCTAGCTTTGCATATTTGTGTGTTCTTGAGGCCTTTGAGGCAAAATAGGTTCCTCATACCTATTTTGTGTCATTTTGGGTCTTCTTGATCCTCAAATCATCCTACTTTGCATGCTCCAAGTGCTTGAGTTTGCACACCCACATCCCTCTATATCTAAGCATATCAAACGGTGCATGGGCGCATCCGTTTTAAGCTTAAACTGAGGTGGCTTTGATTTTAGTTTTCTTGCCTTTAAATTTGATTTGATAATATGCTATGACGTTTGTTTGTCTTTGGCCTTCAAAACAGGTTTAGGTGCACTCACAAATCCTAGTCTACATTCTGGCACGCCCGGTGGGACACAAACCACAATCATTTTGATGAAATTACACTTTATATGCTTTTTTTTTGCAGGAAATAAAGAAATGTCGCCTTCATGAAAAGAAATGACGCCTACAGCAATTAAATGTCTCCTTCAAACAAAGAAATGTCACCTTCAACAAAAGAAATGTCGCCTACAAACAATTCAGTCACGCCTTCATCAAATGAAATCACGCCTTTGAGGAAAGAAATGACGCCTATGAACTTTGTTTTCACGCCTGCATAACTGAGATTTTCCTGTTGTCGGCAATTTCTGTTACGTCCCAGAATTCTTCTTCTGTCACCTTCTTTTAATTAAATCACGCCTGTAACTAAAGAAATCACGCCTGTGGTTTCTTATCTGTCGCCTTTTAAGGTACAGAATGTCGCCTGTAGGAATTAAATGTCGCCTCTGCACTTTCCAGCGTCGCCTATAAGCTGGACAGTGTCGCCTTTTGTCTTTTGCTTGGGACTGGTTTTTTCATTTCTTTTACAGCAAAGGTCAAACTCAATCTTGAATGAAACTTAAGGAAATGAACTTAGGTCCTAGAGTGTCATTGTCAATTTGAAAAGCAAACCAAATCTCGAATGCACTAAAGGAATAAACAACTCTATTCCCTATCTCATTTCAAATTCCAAAGCAAGCAAACAAATTCAATCTTGAGTGATCTAAGGGACAAAACAAAGCTTTTTCAAAGTTCTTAAAACAACTCGCTAATCAAATCTTGAATGCACAAAAGGAAAGAACTTGCAAACGTTCAATTCATTTACATTTTGAGGAAAGGAACAAATCAAAAGCTAATCACGAGTGTCTTCATTTTCAAAGTTCAAACATCACTTAATCAAAATTGGGAAAATGAACAAAATCTGCTTGATGTGCATGTAGGAGTTTTTCAAATTCTTGCATAATCCTTGTTAGAGTAAGCAACGTGGAACATTTGAACTTGGACAAGTTCACTTGTTCTACTTTTAGCGAGGCCTGTCCAAGGAGAAGCGCTTCCTCCTCGGAGAACGACCTCAAACCGGTATCCCCCCCGGCCGGTATACAAATAAGTGAATACCAAAAGAATCACTTACATCTCCTAATCGCCGGGCGTTCGTGCCAAACACGTGACTAGGGATGGTAAACATTCCTCTCCCCCAGCATAATTGGCAAGGCTCTTAAGTGAGTCATGGATGATCAGCATAACCGGGTATGGAGACACCACGGAATCATTAGCAACCTGATAAACTAGAGGCTACCCTATCTACATCCGAAAGTATCAAAATCCTTGTGCAAGGACCGATTCCAAGGGGTTTACCGGGTCGCCTCAAGATTACTCACCATTTGTATTCCCTTCTGGGGGATACCAAGCTGTGGGCAAGCGATTTTGATACTCACCTTCCTTAGGTAGATCTGTTTGAAGTGCTTGATAGTCAAAGACTCCGTGAAAACACTTGTTGAAACATTCACTTTCAAAGCTTTGTCAGAGTCAGTTGCCTTTGTTTGTATCCCGCAAGGTTGCTTTGTCCCTTGCGGAGATTGCTTTGACTTTAACTTTTGCCATTGGAAACCTTTGCCTCAAAATCAGAAGCCTCTTTTTCAAGTGATGCCCAGCAAGAACAAATATCCTAAAGCAAAGTTGCCCAAATCCCAAGCCTATCAAGAGCAAAAACTTATCAAGAAGAACACCAAAAGCTATCAAGCCATTATCCAAGCAAACCAAGCAGAAGAGAAGTCCCAAACCAGACTTGAGAACATTTCCCATAACGCCCGCATCAAACAGTTTGCCTTCCGTTTCCAAGTTAACCATCACTTTGTCAACCTTGAGCCAGAAGATTAGCCAATCCTTGTTCATGTCTTGTTCCATCTTCAGATCCTGAAATCTTGTCTCAAACAGCCTTGCATCTTAGTTTCATTCTAGCTTTCATCCTTTGCATCAACATCAAAACCTTAGTTGCATTTCAAAACATCATAAAGTTGCATTTGCATTCATCTTCCTACCAGCATTCTAGAATCAATCCTTGTCATCCACATTGTCCCTTTAAATAGAGCATTGTCCCTTCACCCTTCAAAACCTTTTCCACCAGCATCCCCCCATCAGCTTTCCATATCTTTCCAGCAGATCCACCATCCTTTGTTCCAAATCCAGAGATCCACCAACACTTAGTGTTCTACCTTTTGAGTTGTTCCTATCCTATATCCAAGATCAGAGACCATCATCCTCTTTTTTGGCACAACGTGTTGTCATAAAGAAATCAAACCTTGTCCTTGCATAGCCATCATCTCGAGCAAGAGATTGGAGTGTATTGATAAGAAACTTGTTGACCAAAGATCATCAGTCTATCTTAGGTTGACCCCATCATATCTCTGATCCTCCATTTGGGAAAAATAGCAGCTCATTTGTTGACCACTCAGTAATCTTTCACCAACTTTCCACCAGCAACCTATCTTTCCTCCACCATCTTGATCCATATCAGTTCCATCCAGCTTCCATCATCGCCATCTTGATCCATCTTTGCATTTGCGTCTTAGAAGTCATCATCTTTAAAAGTTCATCAACTTTGCATCCATCAACATCTTTTAGCTAAACATCTTGCATCCATTTAGCACTTGCATCTCCATGCCTGTTGAGACCAGATCTCGGAAAAGAAGAAGCATGAATCCTTATCCACCAACAACCTCATCCGATCCCAACCTTTTCACCAATGCCATGATGACCTACAATTCCCAGATCCAAGCCAGTAACCTATGTGAAGATCCAAACATCCCTTCATCCCCATTGGCAAACTAAGCATTTGCAAATCCTCCAGAAAGCCCACTAGCAACCAATGCCCTTGTACCACAACATCAGCAAAGCACGTTTGTTCACTACCTGCCAGAAAGTACCTCCATCCCACCATCTCTCTATCCACGCATCCCCATCAAAACTATCCAAGTTCCAGCCCAAGCGTATTCTCCGTTTGTCCAATCATTCCCCGATCCTATCATGCAAACACCCCAAGAGCTTTCCACCATTCCCCTTTTCTTGCAAGGAAGCCTCACCAGTCCTACAACACAAGCTGCAGCACCATCCACTCCATCTCATACCCCTTTTGCTTCATCATCTGCTATGGCTGCCCAAGCCCAAAACCAACACTTAACCCAAAGTCAGCTTCCACCTCTCACACAAGCTTTTACACCACCGCCATCCGCAAGTCAAGCAACACCTTTCACCATCAAAGGAGCACCGTCACCTTTCACCTCCCAAGCACCCGTACCTTCTTCTTTGGGGTTAGCACAATCGCTCCCCATTCCAACCTCATCTTTCTCTTGGGTGTTTCCTTCATTTTCCTCCTCACAAGCATCCGTTCAACCACAACCTCAACAAGCTCCTTTCTCTCAAACATCATTCATGTCCCAAGCTCCCGTTGCTCCTACCATTCCATCATCCACTGCAGTCCACCCTAACACAAGCTCTCAATGGGGCCTTACGCAAGAAGAAATGAAGGCATGGGGGATCCCATCTCAATCCCCTACATCTATGGTTGCAAGTCAACAAACCACCTTCGCCCAAGCAGCACAGCAGCAACTACCCCAAACAGCGCCGGCTTCAGGCTATTCATCCCAAATCCCAAATACCTTCCAGCAAGTTCCACCACCTCAACAGCCAACTTTCCCCAGCTATCTTACCCCATCACCCTTTGCTTCTAGCTTTCCCACATCTGTTCCACCTTTAAGTAACGCAGGCATGCACCCAGCTTATATCGGTCAAACCCAAAGCCAACCTCAGCAACTACCACCATCATACCCGCAAGCAGCATCATTCCAACAGCCTCCCCCACAGCAGCCACATGTCCCCTTTCAGCAAACACCCATCATTCCTCAACAACAGCAAGTCCCTTGCTATCAGCCCCAGCAACAAATCCCTATCATCCCCCAGCAACAACAAGTTCCCACCCATCAGTTACAACAGCAAGTCCCAAATGTCCAATATCAGCAAGCAGTCCCACAACAACCATCAGTTCAACAACAGCAAGCAGCCCAACAACATCAAGCAATTCCATATCATTTACCACAATATCCCCCTATGCCACACCAGCAATATCCCCAGCAACCATTGCCCCAAAATCAGTTCCAAACCATTTATCCACAGCAAGCGCCATATCCAATTCCATAGCTTCCATCACAAGCAGAAATCCCAGTTCCCTCGCCACTCAATGCTGAGTGGGAAGCAATGAAAAATGCTCTAAAGGAGCTACAAAGTGGAACAGAGAACAAAACATATAAGTTCGAAGAGGTGTGTTCATATCCCTTCGATCGATCCATAGCAACTATCCCTTTCCCCAAGCATTTTGAGATGCCCAAGTTTGACAAGTATCGGGGGAAAGGAGATCCAGTAAACCATATCAAGGAGTTCTACATGGCATGCCAAGAAGTGGCTTACAGTGATAATTATCTCCTGCGCCTGTTTCCCAAAAGCTTGGGAGGAACTGCTGTTGAGTGGTTTTACAAAATACCACATGGGACAATAAACACCTTTGCTGAACTCTCTGAGAAGTTCATCACACACTATGCCCATAATGTGAAGAATGAGTTGTCCTTGCTAGACCTATGCAACTCAAAGAAAAAAGATGGAGAAAGCCTTGCAGAATACTTGCAAAGATGGTAGAATCTTACAACCAGGTTATCATATCAGCCGCCAGAGAAGCATCCAACAAAGATCTTCATTGATAACCTACATCCAAAGCTATCCCATCACATGCGAATGAACTGTCTCCAGACATACCAAGACATCAAGAGCAAAGGCATAGGCATTGAGAAAGCTCTCCTAGACGAAGGCACTATTCGTCACTTCAAGGATGATTCCAAAAATAAACCCAACAATGATAAATCCCGTTACTGGAATCGTAACAAGAATGTTGTTACAGATGGAGCCACTGACACTAAAAATGTACAATTCATTGTGGCTAGTCCTACACCAGCTCAAACATACCAACCGCCACAAGCGCCCATCTATCAGTAACCACCAGCTCCTGCATATCAAGCACCTATTTATCAGCAGCCTCCTCAAGCTCATCAACCACCTGTGCAACAGTATCAGCAGCAATACCAACAGCAACAGCCAGCACGTCAAGGCAATCCTGTTAACACAGTTAACGTTGCCCCAAGGCAGAACAAGCCCAACAATCAGAACAATCCAAAGAGGACTTTCACACCTTTGGGTGAGCCTCTAGATCAGATCTTTTATCAGCTAGCCAAGGCAAATATGATCACATATCCGCCCATCCCACAGAAGGATGACAACGCACCAAAGTCTGATTGGTATAAAGAAAATGAATACTGTGATTACCATCGTGTGAAGGGGCACACAACATTGAAGTGCATGCGGCTTAAGCACTACATCTAGGATCTCATCGATCGCAAGGAAATCCAGGTCGATGCACCAACTCAAGCTTCACCCAAGGCCGGTTTGCAAATATATCAAAATGTGTTCCCTCAGCACGATACCGGGAAGAATCAAGCCAACGCCAATAAGCCCCAAAATCGTGGCAAAGGCAAGCAAGAAGATCACACAGCGGCCTACATCAACTATGACAAGTATGTCGGATGCATAACTCAAGTTGAGCCCATCCAAGATGAGCCCACCATCAATACCATCCACGTCAGAGGGTCGGATCGACAATGTGCTGCAACTACCCGCAGTGGTAGGATAACTGTTGCCGGTGCTCCTCCGAGGTCAGCTACTCCTCCAAGGCCAACATCTACTGCATCCACAGCACAGTCTAACACCAGGCCAGCATCAAATGCACGCACAACATAGCATAATGCACCAAGAGCACAATACAATATCATAGAGCATCTTGGGAACATGCCGGCCCAAATATCTATCTTGGATTTGCTCCGCACATCACCCATCCATCAGGAGATCCTGGACAAAGCTCTAAAAGAAGGCCATGTCCCCACGGACATTAACACAACTCAGTTTGAAACTCTTGTGGGACACCTATCTGCAGCATGTGCCTTATCCTTCAAAGAATCTGATATACCAGATGTCGCTCCTGACCATACTCTCCCTCTCCGCATTGCTGTCATGGTCAGAGATTTCGCCATCAAACGAGTTCTAGTGGATAATGGCTCAGCCCTCAACTTGTGCACATTAAAATTCATCAAGAAGATCGGGTTCACGGAGGCCAACATACAACATGAGCAAATCACTATCAAAGCATATGATAACTTGGAGCGTACCTCTGAAGGTACTATAACTTTGCCTATCTAGCTAGGCCCAGCAACGCAAGATACTCTCTGCCACGTTGTTGATCTTGACCTACCGTTCAATATCCTCCTTGGTCATCCATGGATCCATTCCATTAAGGCTGTACCATCTACTTACCATCAGTGCATCAAGTTTCCACATCAAGGCACTGAGGTTACCATCCACGCTGACCCTAACCCCTTCGCATACTGCCTTGCGATGGAAGCATCTTTCCTTCATTCTACTCATTGTCCTGGAACCGATATTGGTACTTCTATTGCTAGCTCATCCTGATCCCATCGCGATCCAGAGACCATCCTCTCTTCCACCTTATCATCCATCAAGATCAACAACCAGGGTTGTGGCGAATACAGCCTCAGTGATGCATTTGCTGTAGGGGCTCTTCCACGTGATCCACATACTCAAGGGCGCCCAAGTTGTCAAAACAAGCCTGTTGAGGAACATTATAAGCTCAAGCAGATAGGAAACATGACTTTTGAATCCCATGGCAACATCAACAGCAAAGAAATGGATCCAGATATTAACAAATGGTTATATAAAGATCCCCCATCACGTGACACCCAACTTCTTGAGTACTTCAAAGAGAAATACCCAATCCCCTACAAAAATGTCACAGAACACTATAACTATCAAGGTGGTGGTCTAGGACCACAAGAGGACGGAAATTTGTTTCCTATCATACCATCCCAGAATCCAGAACAGCAAGGACTTGGCTTTAATACCCCTCGCCTGCTTGAACAAGAGCCCAATACCACAAATGTGGACACTAACATGACCAACATGAACTTTTCGAATAGCCAGGATGACCTCGTGGAAATTGAAGACATCCCCGAAGAGAAAGACATCCGATCCTACGATGATATCTTTGCCGACGACACCCTCCTGGGGACTTCTGTCCTCCAACAACTATCCATCAACCTCATAGATCTTCCCCTCACAAACCCTGACCTCATAGATTGGGACCAACCAAGCATCGCACACATCGACGAGTTCCAAAGCGCACAAGAACTCCTAGAATTCATGGGGGCATCAGGTCCAGCAGTCAACCAGGATCCAACATCAACCTCTGTCTATCAGCTTCACCCAGAAGGATATTTTGGGGAAGAGGCAAGCTTTAGTCGCAAAAATAAAATAGCAAGAGAACATCATGAGTCTTTATGTGAAAACCCCCTTGGGGCACATTCTGATTCCAAAATAGTAAAAATAAAGGGCGTATCTTCTAGTGAAAACCTGGCAATTCAGGCGCTAGAAGATGAAGCCTTGCCTCTTCCCCCTATCCAAGATTATAGACCAGAGCAGTCGCCGATCATCATAGAGGAAACCAAGCCAATCAACCTGGGAACAGAAGAATGTCCAAAGATCACCTATATTGCAGTCAACCTAACAGAAGGAGAAGAAATCGCTCTCAGTGCCTTGCTCAAGGAATCAGTTATCAACTTTGCATGGTCATACGCCCACATGCCTGGGCTTGATCCTAATCTTGTCGTTCATCATCTAGCAGTGGATCCTAATATCAAGCCAGTGAAGCAAAAGCTAAGGAAAATGCATCCAAAGGTAGCATTGCTCGTTAAAGCAGAGCTTGAGAAGCTCCTCCAAGCTAAGATCATCAGAGCAATAGATTATTCAGAGTGGATCTCTAACATGGTGCCCGTCACAAAGCCTTCTGGCGACATCAGAATATGCACAGATTTCAGGGACTTAAACAAGGCATGTCCTAAAGATGACTTCCCATTGCCAAACATAGACATGCTTGTAGACCTCACAGCGGGTCACGAAATGCTATCACTCATGGATGGCTTTTCAGGCTACAATCAGATTCATATAGCAGAAGCAGATCAACATAAAATAGCATTCACAACCCCATGGGGTACCTTTTGCTACAACATGATGCCATTTGGGCTAAAGAATGCAGGAGCAACATATCAGCGAGCAATGACAGCGATCTTCCATGACATGATCCACAAGATCCTTGAAGACTATGTGGATGATATCCTTGCAAAATCCAAAACAAGGGATGAACACCTCAACATCCTAGAACGTGTGTTTGATCGTCTGAATCATTATGGCTTAAAGCTTAATCCTAAGAAATGTGTCTTTGGTGTTACATCTGGCAAGCTTCTAGGCTTCATCGTCTCTAGACGAGGCATAGAGATCGATCCTAAAAAGGTAAAAGCAATAACAGAGATGCCTCCACCAAGAAATCTCAAACAACTCAGAAGCCTACAGGGCAAGCTTCAATCAGTATGGCGGTTCATCTCGCAGCTAGCGGATAAGTGTCAACCATTCTCACATCTCTTATGCAAAGACACCAACTTCAAGTGGGATCCCATATGTCAAAGAAGCTTTGATAAGCTCAAGGAGTATCTAGCTAACGCTCCAATCCTAGTACCACCAGTTCCAGGATGCCCACTCATCCTTTACATCTCAACAACAACTACAGCACTAGGGGCACTCCTAGCACAGCATGATGATGAAAATAGAGAATGAGCTATCTACTACATCAGTCGCACTCTTGTGGGCTATGAGCTTAACTATTCACCCATGGAGAAAGCATGCCTAGTAGTGGTCTTTGCCACTCAAAAACTTAGACATTACATGCTTAGCCACACAATCAAGCTCATATCAAAGGTGGACCCTCTTAAGTATCTGTTATCAAGGACAACCCTCATAGGCCGTATGGCAAAATGGGTCATGTTACTCAGCAAATTTGACATTCAGTATGTAGATCGCAAAGCAATCAAAGGGCAAGTCATTGCTGATCAACTAGCAGAAGCACCATTGGTGGATGCCTATCCACTAATCATGGAATTCCCCGATGAACATCTGTGCATGATTGAAGAGTAGCCCATGTGGAAACTATACTTTGATGGTTCCAACACATCCCATAGCTCTGGAGCAGGAATCCTATTCGTCACACCTCAAGGTGACTATATTCCAAAATCATTCAAGTTGGGATTCCCCTGTACCAACAATATTGCAGAATATGAGGCACTCATCTTAGGTCTCAAAACAGCTATCCAATGGAACATCACAGAACTACAAGTCTTTGGAGATTCACAGCTCATTATCAAGCAAGTCCTTGATGAGTATCAGACAAAGGATGACAAATTGCTACCCTACAAGCAACTGGTGGATAAACTAAAAGAGCATTTCTTACATCTAAAATTCAATCAGATCCCAAGGCTTTAGAACAAAGCAGCAGATGCAATGGCAACCATCGGATCCTTATTGGAAATCCCACGTGACGCAACGCAGTATGAATTTCTAGTCGAGCAGCTACATTCACCAGCTTATGAGAACGCAGATGCAGACATGGTGTGTGTCTTGGTTGGTCCTCAATCCCCATGGTACCATGACATCCATGCATATCTAAAAAATGGTATCATATCTCCCCATCTCACCAATAACCAACGCCAAAACCTTATTCGCAGAGCCTCCCGCTACACTCTTGTAGCCAACACCCTATATCATCGTGGGTATCATAATGTCCTATCTAGATGTTTAGACTCAAACGAGGCCGTCCTGGCCTTACAAGAAGTTCACGCTGGAATTTGCGGTGCCCACACGAGTGGCATGGTTCTAGCGAAGCAGCTGCTTAGAGTTGGATATTATTGGCCAACAATGGAACATGATGCGTGTGAATTTGTCAAGAAATGTCTCCCATGTCAACAGCATGCCAATTTGATACATGCACCAGCACAGGATCTACAGCCTATTGCACCACCGTGGCCTTTTTCATGTTGGGGCCTCGACCTCGTTGGCCTGATCACCCCCCTCTCTTCGGATGGACACAAGTATATCATAACAGCCACTGAGTACTTTACCAAATGGGTTGAAGCGATTCCGCTCACCCTTACTACTGGCATCCAAATATCCAAGTTCATCCTCTACCATATCATTTGCCGCTTCGGCATACCATCTACCATTTTCACAGACCATGGCACACCTTTTGAAAACTAGCATGTGGATGATCTATGTGCCAGACTCCACATCCATCACCGTTTCTCCAGTCCATATTTCCCTCAAGGAAATGGCCAAGCTGAGGCAACCAACAAAACTATCTTGAAAATCCTCAAGAAGGTTGTCAATGATTCTGGTCGTGACTGGCACCTCCAAATCAATCCTGCCCTTTGGGCCTACCGCACTTCTTATCGCACTCCCACAGGCACCACCCCATACTCTCTTGTATATGGTGCTGAAGCCGTTCTACCGATCGAGGTTGAGCTCCCATCCTTGCGTGTCTCCATGAAGAACTATACAACTGATGAAGACTATCGTGTGGCCCGGCTCACACAGCTAGATCTGCTAGATGAAAAGAGACAGCAAGCTTACGATCACTTGGTTGCATACCAAAATCGACTCAAAAGGAGTTATAACAAAAAGGTCCATCCTAGACAATTCCAAGTCGGTGACATGGTCCTTAAAGAAAATCAGAAGGTCCTAGCAAATAGAGAAAAGAAAGGCAAGTTTGAGCCTACTTGGTTGGGCCCCTATGTTGTCACCGCATCCTTCGGCTCGGGAGCCTATCAGCTATCAACACCAGAAGGCGAGCCCTTGAATGATCCTATCAACATCATCCATCTGAAGAGGTTCTATGCCTGAACCTGATCCTGCATATATCAGAAAATCCAAAAACATTCAAAAAAGCAAAAAAAGTAAAAAAAGAAAAGAGAAAGAGAAAATAATCGTCCAACGGTGAAAATTTGGCAATTCAAGCGCCTTGGACAAGTATGTTGGTGAAAACCTGGCAAACAGGCGCCAACATAGTAAACTAAGCTATTTATCTATTCAGTTGTCCTTTCAGCTACCGTCCTCATCCTCCATTCCATAACAGATCTCCCAGTAGTTCCATCTCCCCTATCTTCCACGCATTCAGCTTCCATCTTCCTCCAACCCATCTGCAATCCATATCCTATTCCAAAGCTTTGTACCATATCTTGTACCATATCCTTATCCCTTGCCTGTACAGCGCATTCCTCCTTGTATTTATCCTTCTTGTCTCCGTCCTAGTGAGAGTCCCGCTGAGTGTGATCTTCCTATCCCCAATCCTGAGCTTCTGTACATATCCCTTGTGCATATCGTTCCTCCTTGTTGTACATAACCTTTGTCCGTCCTGCAGCAGCATTTGATCAAATATCTTGTCCCATCCCCAGCCTCAGAAAACTTTTAGCCCCACTCGGGCCTTGTGCTTCAGCAACATCAATTGTCGACTTATCCTTGCTCATCCTGATTATTCCTTGAACTTCATCTTTTGCCAGTGAACAACTACACTTATTCCCTCACCAACCCATGGGTCCTTAAGGATATATCATTCCTCCCGTCTGACCTAATCTTCCATCCTGGTCCTTGAGGATATATCGTTCCTCCTGTCCGACCAATCTTCCCACCGTCAATCAAATCAAATCTCTCTCCTTGGCAAAGGATGTCTTTTTGGAGTTATCATTTTGATCTTGGGTTTTTGTCCTTTGGGTCTTGTTAATCTTTTTGGCTTCTCATTATCCCACCAGGGTCACCATGATTCATTATATCACGGTGTGCTACGTGTGCGGATAATCTGGGGCAAGGTCTTTTGATCTTTCGCTTCTACCTGTGAGTCAGTTGTGTGTTTGTGGTTCCTTCAGCATCGATTTCGCCATGTCGCCTCTGTGCTTCATGTGTGATGTTGGGGCAACCCTGTGTGTTTGTTTAGCGTCAGTCCTCGTCAGTCCTCTGCAACACTGGTGACAAGGCCTCGTGATCCCAGTATCCTTGGCAGGTCTCTAGTATTGCTATATTAAATCTAGGTTGTGCACTCCCGTTTGCACTTGGAGCTATCTGGTCCCTTGCATTTATCATATAGCTGCATCTTGCATCTTGCATTTCCATCTCATCTTGCATATCATCCATATTTGTTCTTAGAAGTGAGGTTATTTATCTCCCCTTTCTTCCTAGGCCTTTCCTTCCTCGTCCCGTCGGGCACACTCTGTCCCAGGCCGTAATCCCTCTTTCTCCTTGTCCCACTGGGCACATCTTCCATGATTTTGTTCCACCGGGGCATGTTATCCTTTCTTCTAGTCCACCCGGGCGTCATACCCTCTTCTTCTGATTCTAGCCTCGGCATCTTGTTTTCTTGTCTTTGATGCCATGCCACTTGCGGCATCGCATCAAAGAGGGGCAAAATGTAGACACCGAAAAATCCTTCAGAAAATAAATTATTTTTGTTTTCTGAAAATCCTTGATGACATCATCATTTATTAATTAATTATTTATTTAATTAATTAATTTTTATGGCATTAAATCCCTCTCTCTTGATTAAAAATCTTTAATTAAGGAATCTAGCCTAAAAATGTCATTTGGACATTATCCCTAATTTATTAATTATTTTAATTAATAAATTGCCCAAAAAACCTCAAAAATAAATTAATTTATTTTTAATTTATTTTTTATCCCAAACTTGGCCAATTTTCTTAAGACCACTAACCTCTTCCAAAATCTTCTAATCCCTTCTTAATTTCGATTAAAAGGCTAATCCCATCTTTTCTAACCCTAATCCCAAGGTTAAATATTTAATTAAGGTTAAATATTTAATTTCCATATTTATTGAAAATACTTTAATAAATATTCCTAAGACTTAAGCTTTTGGAATGAATAACCTTTTATTCCAAGGAGAAATCTAGACTCTTCTAGAATCTTCTCAAATCCACCCTCTTCACCCATCCTAATCCTTTTCTTTGTCCTAATCTAATCCTAATCCTACCCTTAAACCTTTGTGCAATCCTAACCAAGCTTAAGACTTTCCTAAACCAAATCAAAGTCTTTCCCTCCAAATGTCTCAACCACAAAGCATTTATTGCTTCCCCAAAGTCTTCAAAGCCTCTTAAAGCCCATTCATTGCTCTTACAAGCATTTATTTGGAGAGTTATGAGCTTGGAGCCCCCTTTGTTGACTCCTTTTTGCCCTTCCCTTCATCCACTCACCTTGTGACATGTGTCACCTCCTGATTGGCTGAGAACTAGCACAATCCATGTGCTTCCCTTTGAGTGAATCTTGGCCTCTCTTAAGGATTTCAATCCTGGCCATTCATTCCTCCTACCCCAAGCCTTAGAAATCCTATAAATACCCTCACTTCCTAAGGCAAATCATCCTTCAACTCTCAAACTCAATAGAAAAGTTATAATGCCATTTTCATTCTAGCATAAGCATAAGTTCATCTTTTTAGATCATTTTCAAGCTTAAATCACATCTAAATTAGCTTAAATGGATTAACATAGATTCATTTCTTGTTTCAATCTTAGTTCAATCATCTAGCTTTGCATATTTGTGTGTTCTTGAGGCCTTTGAGGAAAAATAGGTTCCTCATACCTATTTTGTGTCATTTTGGGTCTTCTTGATCCTCAAATCATCCTACTTTGCATGCTCCAAGTGCTTGAGTTTGCACACCCACATCCCTCTATATCTAAGCATATCAAACGGTGCATGGGCGCATCCGTTTTAAGCTTAAACTGAGGTGGCTTTGATTTTAGTTTGCTTGCCTTTAAATTTGATTTGATAATATGCTATGACGTTTGTTTGTCTTTGGCCTTCAAAATAGGTTTAGGTGCACTCACAAATCCTAGTCTACACACTCATTATTAATAAATTTTTAGGGAAGGCTGCCAATTTGTAAGGAAAATATTTTATAGTACCAATAATAGGGACCTCTCTTGAATCCATAGCCTGACATCTTCCATGAGGTGTATCTACTTTTAGACCCAAAGATCTCATTATTTCTGCAAGCATAATAGTATTAGAGGCTCCTAAATCGATCATACAATTTCTTAACTTTCCATTTACTATTAAGGGAAGAAAGAAAGGACCAATAGTTCCTATCACAATATTTACAACATTAGTATCCAAATAAATCTAAGGGATCTCAGAGATAATCTCCCCACACTGGTTCTCAGTTGAATCACTTGCAGCAGTAGCCATTCCACTAGTCTTGGTGGAATTTTGGGCATCAGAAGGAAGAACTCCTTTCACCCAACTCAAAGCCTTATCTTTATGCTCTTCTATTCTCATCATTTATAATAAGGGGACTTTGATAGTAATTTGTGATAATAGTTTTCCCATGTCAACTAGAACATAGTAGGGGTCAACTACATCCTGCTTAATGATAGTAGCCTCCTTATTTTCTTCATGTTCCATAAAGCCATGTTGATCCTTGTTCAGGGTTTTGACCTCCTTTTGGGCAGCAACAATAGTCCCCTGGAGAGGTTTTTGCTTTACTATGTAAGTCACATTAGGGGGAGAAAATGTTACATTCTTCTTGATTTTAGTCCTGCTAATGATATCTGCAACCTTATTTTTGTCTTGAGTTTGTTTTACATCTTTGTCTGTCCTTTTGATGAATATACCAGATGATTTTTGACCTAAATCACCCACCACTCTATTTCTCAAATTTTAGTTACTCTTGGCTTGGGTGACCATGTCTACTATGATTTGTGCAATTTCTTCATCAAAAGGTCTTCTCAACACTACTGACTCATCACTTCTTAAAGTGTTGCACTGGACTACATGCAGGTGACTATCTTCTTCATCAGAAAACACTTGCTAATGATAAATCTCATTTATGACTTGTGAACAAAGAACATCTTGGCCTTCATCTTCTTTAGTGGAATCCATTTCATCATATATGTATGAAGAGGTCATACCACATACTTGATCATCATAAGACTCTTCATTGTTGTTGTTTTTCTCCTCATCTGCAGAAACACTTTGAGCAATTACATAGTAATAGGGGTCATGAGGTGATTGGAAAACAATGCACCAAGGAACATCATCATTCATATTTACTGTATTTTTATGCAATGGGTTTGAGGTCTTATCATTTGGTTTATCCTTTCTTTTAGGGAACACTGGCTTCCCATCTTTCCATTGAGTGTTGTAGGGATAGTTCTGCATTCTTGGTAACTTTTAAAGTTATTGAAGGATGGCCTATCATTTCCCTGCACTCTACTATTCCTTGCTTCATTAGGCTTTAAATATTTTATTGCTTTTAAAATTTTCTTCATACTATCATCATCTTTTGGTTTTGTGTTAGACTTCCCTGGTTCCTTTCTATTTGAGATTGAAGTTTTATAATCCTCTCTCCTTCCCAACTTCCCTAATATTCTTCTATTGCTTTCTATATTAATGGCCAACTTTTAAGCCTTTGCAAAATTTGAAGGATTCTTATCTCTCAAAAGATATCCCATTTTTGAATCAAAAGCATTCAGGTAAGTGACAAAACAAATCTTGTCATCTAGTTTGATAACTTGCAACAATTTATGCATTGCCTTCTGAAATTTGACATTGAACTCAACAACACCCTCATTTGGAATTTTCTTGATGTTGCTGAATTCATTAAGCATGAAACCTTCATTGGTTTTATCACCATATTATTCTTTGAAAAAATGTTTGAACTATTCCCATGAGCATATGCTAGCATGAGGCAAATTTCTAAACCAATCTCTAGCATCTTCTATTAGTGATTAAACAAAAAGCTTCATCATCACATCATTAGGCTCAATGTTGTAGTCATCTATTATATCAATGAAGCTTTTCAAATGTTCTTCACAAGTAACTGCATTGCTTCCAGTGAATTTTGGAAGCTTTTTCCTAATTTCATTAGGAATGGGATTTGGGTAACTAGTAACCCCAATTAAAACCAATTGCTTATGCCTCTCATGTATGGATCCTATTTGAGATGGGCCAGCACCTATGGATGTCTGAATATTTGAAATAGTAGAATTATCAGGCATACCTAGAGTTCTAGCAGTGTTCAACACATTCGCACCCTATGTTAGAGAAGTGGAAAGTGTGTTGGTGGGTCTAGAAGATTGCTTAAGGAAGTCAATCTTTCTTTTTATCTCAACTACAGTGGCTTCTAGCTCTTCCTTTTCTAACTCTTTGGCCAATAATTCTTGTTCCCTTTTGGCCTTTTCTAAATCAACATCTAATCTTGTTGCTTGATCTAGGGACTCCTTTGTAGGATTTGGTTCATTTATTGAAACCCCTACAACTTTTTCTTTACCTTTGTCCATAGGATTTCTTATGTCATAAATTTGTTGCACAATAGGTTGATCTTTTGCTTGTTCTATCATAGGAACTTGATTCAAGGCTTCAAAATTTAACAATTGCTTCTTCAATTGCTCTGCTCTGATCATAGCATGTCTAATCTTTTCCTCCTTTTCCTTTTCTCTTTTCTACCTTATTTGAATCTGCTCCTAGATCTTTCTTTCCAATTCAAACACTTCTTCAAAAATTTCTTTAGAATTAGGAAGGGCTATTTCAGACAAGGATTCTTGGGCAGGGATCTCCTCTTGGTGGTCATCAGGTATTTGGTGGCCTTGTAAGGGGGATCATGGGGAAAAGAAGGAACAAAGTCTTGCTTACTCCTAGTTTGGCTTCTAGATCTTCTGTTATTCCCAAGGATCCCTCTCCTATGAGGTTGATTTCTCCTTCCATCCTTTTCAGAAGGTGAGTAATAATCCTCATACTAATTTAATCCCAAATCAACTGCTTCCTCATATTCAGAAGTATTTCCTTCATGAATTATTTGAATTGGATCCTCTATCATTGTATTTCCTTTCTGCTTCCATGTAAAAGATTTGTCATTAGTATTTCTCTCCTTCCTCATATGAGTTTGTCTTGATGAAGCCGAGAGTTCTCCCTCTAGGTTTTCTTCTGGATGTTCCTTTATCCAAGATCTTGTGTTTCTATGAGTCATTATAAAATAGGGAAGTCTTTATTTGGAACATTGGTTCAGAGATTTTGTAAAGAGTCACCATCCAATTTCCTTTTGGGGTTTTGAGAAATTAGTTGAGTATATTTTTAGGAGAAACCAGATTCTTCTTTGTTATATTATCCCTAGTGGAGTCGCCAATTTGTTAGGGATTTTTCTTGTAGGATCAAACTGACTTTGAATATAGGCTTCTTAAGGCTGATTCAAATAAGAGAAAGACCTAATTACTGAGGATTGGATAAGATCCTCCATTTTTTAGCTCCACATACTTAGGCAGGTATTACCTTTTAATGATAACTGATTACATAGTATTTATATGAGTGGACACTTACCTGCTTTTAGTTCTTCTTAGTGCATTAATCTATAGAATGCTCTAGATATGACCATGATCAATTTGATGCAAAGTTTAACCTTGAAAAATATGATTGTAAATAAAGAAAGGATCAGTGATTTAAGGATTCTCATCCTTCTTCCTTTTAAGGAGGGGCAACCTAAATGATTCTCTCTTCAAGGAATCTAGAAATATAGACTGTGTACCTTTAGGGATAGTCCTGTCTATTTTGTGCAATAAGCATGAAATGAAAGATGAACTGGTAAATGATGTGAAAGTTTCAATTTCTTATTTGAAGATCTATGAAAGATAAAACCATGAGGAACAGATACCAAACCAGTGCCTTATCCAACGGGCAAAAGAAAAGTAAATGCAAATCAAACAGATAATTCTAAAATAAATACAACAGTATGCCTTGCATACCAGCCACAAATCCAAATAGATTGCCTTACAAAACTATTCTGTTAACCAAATAATGTTATTATCAGAATCCATAAAGATATATCTACTCTTCAAGATGAACTATGAGAACCTTTAATTCTTTCCTTGAAAGAAACTCATAAATCAATCAAGCAAGTTGCTTTACAACTGGTATATTTTAAATGCCTAACATATAGAACATACAAGAGTACAATATAAAGGTAGATAGACAACACCAATAGATGGAAAAAGTTGTAGCGTATTTGTATTAAAACCAACTTGCCAATTACATTCACAATTCTATTACTCAGAAGATCAGAGACAAAGCATGGAAATCTACTTCAAAGCAATTCTGTTCAAATTTTTCTACATCTTTCCGATAGAGCACCCCTAAAAGTAAAAATGGTTTCCATATATATCACTAGTCATCTTGGAATCCCCAAAAAATTAGGATGCAACAAGCTACGGATGACTAGGGCAAGGGTTAGGGTTTTCACCCACCAAACCAACTAAATTCAATCAAAAATTAATACATTGGAGGAAAACCAAGCAACCCGGAGAAAATAGATCCAAGAATGATCTTTATTTATGATAATTATTTTGACTTGTGTACCAAAGATCATGAATTCACCCTATTTATCAATCTGATCACTCACCTGGAACATGCCTCGAGCAACTGGTTACCCACTTTTTCACTGTACAAAACCTTTGCAGTCAATCATCACACTCTCTGGACCAGTCTACAGCACTTGAAAAAATCAAAACTACCAGATCCAACCACCCAAGCATTCAATTCTAGTCCTTAGTCACTGAGAAACCCTTTAAATATTTAAATTTAGAAGAAATGACTATATTAAGGTGCCAAATAACAAATCAACAACCAGCATTCAAATTTGGGCTAACTTTATATCACGACCATCAGATCCTCACATTTTCTGGGTTTCATTTTATCTTTAGTCATGAGATCACGTAGACATCTCACTCAACCTTATTTATACTTAGTGATTTGGTGACTGAAGTCTCATGATCACATAATTATCTCTTTAACTGCTACATTTTTATGAGATAATGCGACTGAAGAAAAACTAACTACCCACCAGGTCACGAGACAAAAACACTAACTACATTCTAATCTGAAGATTATGTGACTGAAGAAAAGTAACCATCATGAATCCCTTTGACCTTTTATTTAGTGATCTAATGATAAAGGACCCACCCAGTAATCTCTTAAATCAGATGGTGGTTGCATGATCGCATGGCCTGAAAAGATTCCATGTGATCAAGCGACAACCGTAGATCTTCTTTTTTCCTCTTGAAATATTTGGGCCCACTGACACATCCTCATCATTATCCACATTGACCAATCAAAATAAAACAAATCTACAACACCTGGAAACACAGTCCCACTACCATCCCTTATAGTCTGATACCGAATCAATGG
Source organism: Chamaecyparis obtusa (assembly GCA_027943335.1). NCBI lineage: Eukaryota > Viridiplantae > Streptophyta > Pinopsida > Cupressales > Cupressaceae > Chamaecyparis > Chamaecyparis obtusa. The sequence goes on from BSBK01004466.1 coordinate 504,035, forward strand.
GTGTCACATGATCTCATGGCTTGGAAAGATTCTATGTGATCATATGCCAGTTGTAGATATTCTTTCAACTAAATGTAGGCCCCCATTGACAAACTCCAAATCACCACTTAGCTTGACCAATGAAAAGCCACCACTTGTGCATACCTGGTAGTGGACCCACTGAGGAATGCCATATTACCTGGAAGATCAGATGATGGTCTTCTGAGCACATAGCCTAGAAAGATTCTATGTGAGCATAAGACAACTTTTGATCTTGAATCTATTGTCTATGCCATTAAAACTTGGCCCCACTTGCTTTATAAGGCACTCTGTCTAATCAGATACTACCACATTGAAATACTTGTTAGCGATCCCACTTACAGTCTATCTGAACACCTGGAAGATCAGATGGCTGGCACATGATCTTAAAATCTTGAAAGATTTTGTGCGCTCATGTGCCCACCATAGGATCAAAAGGGAACAAAGATGCAAGGCCCACCATCATGTGATTTAGCAACTAAAGAAGAGATACAAGCCGCTAGCAGGATCATGGAATGTTTTGGGTTTAACCACCAGGAACAAAAGATCAATGTGACCAAAGAAAAATCCAAGTTGCCGAAAAGAATTACTAACCACCTGGAAACTCAGAGAACTAGCAACTAACTAGGAGGGGAAATTGCACATGCACTTATAATCATTTAAGTGGCCTGAAAAAGGTAACGGAGAAAAAGAAGGCTGAAAGGTAAACTAGGGTTTTTTTATTTTCAGGATACTTAGATATAGAAAACCCTAAAGACTGCAAAATTTTAACAGGCATCCTGTATTTTGAGGCAAAAACAAAAATAGAGATTTTTAACCAACATTCTCAACCAAAGACAAGTTGTCTGATTTCTCTTCAAAGTATTTACTTAATGCATCCCCTAATCCATTCCATGAATTAATAGAACCAATAGCTAGAGTTCTAAACCACTCAAGAGCCTTACCTTTGAGAGAAGCTACCAACAACTTAGTGGCCACATCCTCCTAAATTATATTATGTATACTACAAATAGTAGTCACATCTCTTATGTGTTCAAAAGCTATTGTTTTTCCTTCACCTATGAAATCAGGTAAGCTCTTCAATTCCACTAGGGGAACCTCATGATGTTGAGTGAAGTTCAATGGACTTCCTTGGTTGAAAGGTGCAAAGGCAAACTACCTAGCCATTGCAGGAGTTGAAATTTGCTAAGTAGCAACTGAATCTAAATCCCTAGTTAGAGATTTTCCTCTTCTTCTAAGATGAAAGGACAAAGGTCTCCTCTCCAAAGTATCAGATGGTGTAGACTGTATTCTTCCTATAGGGGATTCTCTTTGAGACAACCTTCCTCTATATTTTCTCTTTGAGGGAAGCTCTGAGAATTTAGTGGGCTTTGAGCTCCTTGTCTCTATCTTTCTCATAAACTTTGAATAGGGCTCTTGAATCTTACACCGGTGGAGTCACTAGATATACTTGATAGGAAGAAACCTCTAAAAGGTCTATATTATGTAGTTAGTATATCAGAGATAGCATGATATTTTAATGATGAACCTCTTTCTATGTCCCACCAGGCATGCTAGAAATGTTATACACTAAGTTTGCACCCTTGGTTCAAGCTCTCTTGGTCTTGATAACCTAGTATAACTTTGGGATCATCTCCAGGTTGTGGGACCTTTGCTAACTAAGATTAAACCTCCAAATTCTAGGCTAGTTCCTCTTGGATAATCACCTTAATTTTCTTCTTGATAGGAAAGTAAATTCTTGAGGGGAAAGGGATAGAAGGAATGTTGAAGGGAAATAACTGAAAGAAAACTACCTACTAGGTGATACACCGAAAAGACATGAACATAATATATTGACCAAATTATCATGAAGGCTATTGGATCTAATAGAACACAATCTTCCTAAATAGGCTTGCATAAGTGTTTCACAGAGGGGTCTGAACAAAAGACTCATACTATGACCTGCAAGCAAATGTTCTCTTTAGCAAAAAGGCACATGAATGAGATATAGTGACAGGGGGTTGAGTTATACCCACAAGATCATTCAAATCAAATCATACACAATAGCACACAAATAAACTAAAAGAAAGAAGGGCCCTGGATTTCCAAGATTTCTCTAACAAAACCAATATATTATACTCATTAAGAGAAATGTAGACAAGGAAAAGACTTGAGGGTAGAGAAGATGCCTCAGAAAGCCTCTATTGAATCTGATAAATCAATGAAAGATTACAAACTACAAAAGAAAAAGGGAAGAACAAATTCCATGGACAGCTCCTAAGAAAGAAAACTCTCTTTTTTACAACTGCAAACTCTAAGCTCTAAGAGCTCTAAAAACTAATATATACATCTCCCTTGCACGTAGGCAAGAGTCAAATAATATATTTTTCATAGAATAATAGAAAACCCTAGTTCTATCATTTCTAATCATAAATGCATCATTAAATTATCTTGATTGATCAGATATCAATCCATGCACATAATTCCATCAACATATCTGCCTCTGGAAGGTCGACCTACTGATCTACTTCTCTACAAGTTGGGTTCACCATAACTCTTCAGATCAGATATTCACAAATATTTTGAATTTAAAAGTATAAATAGTCACAAGTGGCACTAACCCTTCAATGCTTCTTCAGCACAAAACCATCAACATGGTACCTTAGGAAACAAAAAATCAACACACGACAACCACCCATATCTTCTTCATCATTTTTCTACCTACAACTATTCTGAAAAACATCAACTCTGAGCTACTTGCAACATCACATTCAACCAATAGCAATAAGCCAACAAGAAACCCTTGCAGAAATATATTTAAATTCAAAACAATGGCTAGCAAGTTTCAGTTTAAAACATGGTTGTCGATATCATTCTTTACTGGCAAATCAAATGGCCTAGATCATTTTCCACAATAGTTACAAGGCCCTCTGAAAAGTCATTGGCCACATCATCAGTCAAAAACTAATGAAAAATGAACACGTTAGCATGAACGGCACCTCAGACCCATGGCTATACTAAAATTTTCATTGGACGGTTGTCACAATGCCATGATGAATATCTCTCAAGTATTTTTCCTTGGTGACAATATGACAATTGTCGATCTTGATCAAATTTTAACTTGTCTAGATGACGAAAACCCTAGCCCCACTGACAACTTTCCACATCACAAATCCATGACCAATCAAAAGCAGACACCTCAGTAATAACTGACAGTGGACCCACTGCACAATCGGCCAACCATCAAATTCTCATAAGAATTATAAATTCTTTGAAATTAAACCTAAGAATTACCCTCCCCTTGAAAGGAACTCCAGAATAAATTCACAATCTACTTTGTAAACCATATATTAAAATAATTTACAGAATTAACATATAAGAACTCAAGATCACAAAAAGAAGACATTCACAAATATGAGATGGGATTTCCACTATATTCTCATTAAAATTTTCTATATCAGTACATTAAAAATGATAAAATGCCAGAACAAAAACTCTAGATCCAAAATTCTCTCTATTCAAGTTGTAAAATTCACCATCCTTAAAACATTACTTAGCCCTACTATTTATAGTATTCACTAGCCATCTTGGAATCTTGGAAGAATCGGGATGGAAGAAGCTTCAGATGGATAGGAAATATAAAGACACTAGAAGACAAAATTTTTTTTACAATGATTACAAAAAGTGGAGAATAAACTGGAGAAGTATCTATGCAATCATTCCGAATCTTCAACATGTGGAACCTTTGTCTGCATGTGTTCAACGTAACTTATAAAAGTGATTATGTGGATAATGACCGCCAAGATGACTAACATATATTATCCTATTCATGATAGAAACCCTCCTTATGCTCAATGATCACATGCCAGATGTTGCTCAGTCCTCCTCAATAGCCTCCAAATTTGTAGTAGTTGGTTTTTTCTTCTTAGGCTTTGCATTTTTATCCCATGCTACCACCTCTTCCTATGCTGACCAAGTGAATCTATTCAGGCTCTATAGTTGCTTCATCTATCTCTCCCACCTAGAGTTAGTTATAGCCTTGGTATCAGCAATAAACATTGTATAGTCAGTTTCTACCTTGAAAATATCATCCAAGACATGATTAAACTTATCCATGTCCAAGGTACCATCTTTGTTCAAAAAGGACTCATGCCTTGTTAGCAAAGCATTTAGATCATTCTTCCACTCCTCAACACATTTTATTGCATTATCTTCCTTGTGAATTGGAGGCATATATTTGCTATAATCAGGACCAAATATATCCATTTTTTACTTTACTTGGTTTTCTTTTCCTTCAAATAATGATAGAGTTGCACCAATTAGCTCTATCATCTCACTCACTTGGCTAACTGACTCTGGAATATCTGGCCTATGAGGTTCCAACACCTCCAAATTTTCAAACAATAGGCCCATAGAAGACCAGATGCTAAATAACAGCTTTAAAATAGCCATTGGAGCCTTGACATCACTTATTTTCTGCAACACATTAAAAGAATCATGTACTGAATCTATTTTACCCTTTATTATTTCACACCTATGTTTCATAATACTAGCCAAAGCACCAAGTGAAACCTCATTATTTTCCTTGTCAAATTTCTCAGTTGAGACATCAAGATCCTCTATTAGTGGAGGTGCATGAGCTTCAATCTAAAGGCCTGGAGGGGGAGCAATCTTAGATGCTTCTTCTAATTTGACCTTGAGGCCCTCAATTTCTTCCTCCAAGATCTTGATCTTCATTAAACTCTTCTCCCTGTCCTTTGCTAATATAACTGTCTCATAAAATAACCTCCCATATATGTTGGATAGTTGAACATTTTTAGCCTCATTTAAATGGGAAAAGTGGGTAACAGCCTTGGAGAATTCAAGGTCTATTGTTTTCTGAACTATCCATATGATTTTGTCTCCATCTATTTTCTCAGCAACATTGACCAAGAAAGGTTTTTGTGTTCTTGGAGCAAGAGACCACATTGAAAGTGTTTGGGATCTTGGATTATATCCACATCCCCTGATCATTTCTCCAATTTGTGTCTCATAAGAAAAATGGTCCTTTGGATGCCTTCTGATATGATCTATGATAAAGGTTGAAGTCAGATCCCATTTTGGGACAATCAACATCCCACTTGATTTTACCAATTGCCTAGCTTCATCCACAATTATGCTCTCTAAGATGGGGTTATATGTGGCTAGGGCTTGTAGGGCCTCACCATTTCGATTAGTCCCATCTGTAACTTGGATTTGATTGCCTATCTCTTTTTCTTTCTCCATATGATGAAATTTTTGAATTCATCACTTTTGATGAACTTGTCATCATTTAGAAACTCTTCTTGATATAATTACCTCTCATCCCTGCACATTTGGAGAGGTATCTCCACTTCCTCTGGAGTCTCTTCTCTGATGTTCTTTCTCAATTGGTGATGGTAAGGCCTATCACCAAGAACCAGGGGTACAAATCTATCAACTTTCTTCTATGTACCCCTTGGCCTTGAGGACTCACCTACCTCTATCATTTGTCTTTTCATTAGAGGGTCACTTGTTGCCTTTGCTTCTGGGATACTTGGTCCTGGCTCAAAACCTAGTGGCTCATTCATTTGTGGAGGGCTATCTAGCTCATAGGGTCTCTCACTTGTCTCTTCATACTCAGAGGATGAGTACTCACTTTGGACCTCTAATTTTTCATCCAATTGAGCCTCCAGCTGTCTGTATAGAGTTTCATACATGCTGATCATTTAATTGATCCTAGAAATGTATCGGAGGTAAGGAAAGTAACCTCCAAAGGAAATCCCTGCCTTCTTTGTTTGTACTTCTAGGTTCAACAGGTCATAGAATTTTCTATGTCTTTTCTAAATTTCTTCTTCTTCTAACATGTTCTTGATGACATCTTCATTATCCTACCCCTCATTCTCATGGACAATATTGATACTAGGAATTAAAAACTTCCTTGAGTTATTTATAAATTCCTCAGGATCAACATACCTCTATTTTGTCATGCTCATCTTGAACTGACCTAACCACTTGCTGAGTTTAGGAAAATCCCTCTATCCAATTGTGAAGTTGGTCACTTTGAGCTATCTAGGGGTGAAAGTCCCCTTTCTATGTGGATCCAAGTGCTCCTTATCTATCCATATCAATTTCCATATGAACTCCATGAGGGCCACCCTAGGGGTTACAAATTTGGGGAGTACATGTGGGGGATGAGGCAATCCATACACCCTAATCATAATAAAATTTTTTCCTATGTATAAATCACCCCAATTATGGTTTAGGGGCCACTTATCTTCATAGTCACATGGCCTTAAAATCCTCATCACCTTAGTGGACAATATGACAATATTCACCCCTAGTAGAGATTGGGTGGACAATCTAGTTTTGAAACCCACATAGCTCATGTTCATTGGATGTGTAGTTCCAAACCCTCAACCATAATTGAATAGGGTTTGGTTGGCCATTTGTCATCATTCTTAGCCTCAAAATTTGCACATCAAAGTTGTGGACATTGTAAAATAATATCATATGCATTAAAAAAGAGTAATGCATGAAGTGGGGCTTTAGGTTCTCCTTAATGCTCAAAAGACCCTCATGCATCTGGTCTATTACATATTAAATGTAATCATAGTTAGTGTTAACATGGGAGTTTTGGATATCAAGAATGATCATCAACAACTCTACAGGAATCCTCTCTGCATCTCCATCCATCCCTAAAACTCTACATAACCCATATGCTAAATACTTCATGTAGAAGTGAAGTTCCTTGAATTACTAGGGTACATTAATTCAAGTGGGTAGAGGGGAAATGTATTTCCCTATCTTTGGCATGAAGTTTGGGATCAGGGTTTTAACCACATTGATTTTCTTCTTATACTTCTCCTTTTCCTTGCTAAAATAAATGTCTATGGAGGAAGAGGCATAAGCACCAAAGGATTTCATGAATGAACCCCGGTCAAGTGTTACTAAGGCAGAATGATCACCTTTTCTTATGGTATTGGACACAAGGTCATATTGCTTGGATAATTCAACTACAAAGTCTACATATAGGAACACATCTAGGACAATCAACTTACCCATGCCTAATTTCCAAGCGTTATAGAATAGGATCTTCTTGACTCGATTACTCTAAAAGTAATTAAAAATATGGTAACTAGTACAAGGAGTAATTGGTTCTCTACATGTAGACATGTAATCAAAAAATATTTTATCATTTACCTTTTTGTATTGTGTTGACCCTGGTAGAAAAGTGATGAACTACTCTAAGAATTTTTATTTTCCTTTTTGTTCTTCTCCTAAATCTTTAGCCCCTTCACTTGACCAAACTCTTCTCAACTCTGGCTAACTCATTCTAGAAGCATTGAATATCTCTTTTTCTCTAAAAATACATCGAAAAATCACTTCTTATTGTGAAATGCTCTATCTCTTAGCAAAGCTCTTCTCAATTGAAGCACTGAAAATTTTTCAAGTGTAAGAAAAGGTAATGCCTTGTTCTTATATCATTTTGCAATGAATGCAAAGAACTTATCGAGTTCACATAAAATCCTTAATCACTTCAGAATTCACTCTATATGTAACCAATTTCAAATTTTAGTTAGCCATGGTGTGTGAGGTTGACATGTTCATTTAATTCTTGGAAAATATGCAAAAAGGCCATCATTTTATTTTTGTCTTTAAAACTATCAAAAACTGCAAAAAACCCCAGTTGTATAGAGATTGGCCATTACTTTGTACTTTTTCCATCTTAGCAATGTACTTTTACATGTTAGGTCTATTGTAAAAATGGTCAGCACTCCTCTCAAGATTTGTGACATGGTTTAATAGCCTCCTATTAGGAATGGGAACACTAAGAGGGGGGGTGAATTAGTGTTCATTGTATTTTAACTTTTTAACTTTAATCTTTATGCTGAACATAAATGCTTAAGAACTAAATTAAACATTCACATAAACATCAAAGATGAAATCAACACATGACACCAATATGGTTATTGGGAAGCACAAATAGGTAAAACCCTGGTGGGACTTGATACCAACTAATAATCTACACTAGTGTTTTGTGATCCTTTTTAGAAGATCCTTTACCCTGTAAGGAGTAGATTTACAATGCTTTAAGTATAGTAGACCTTGTTAAGGGTCAGACCCTATTAGGAGTCTTTTACAATGATCCCTATTAGGGGAGTGGACTCACTATCCTAGAGCTCACTGCTCAAATGGTGAAGGCTACAACCTTCTGATTCAGATACACACTATATTTGTAGGTGAACTGTTCACTGTGACACTTCTTGTCAGATCAATTCCTTTGGTACGCTAATGCTTTGACCTCTAGAAAATCTCTAATACATCTTATGCTGACTTTGCACACCTCTACTCTACTTATCATAACTCTATTTCAACTTCCATACTGAATACAATGGGTGCACCTTATATTTATGCGCTCATACAAATTATACAATTAGGTCGACCCTATAACTAATTACAAACAACGCTTCCAAATGAATTGGCTTAAGCATGCTTACAATTATACATGTACATATGTCAGCAACTGAAATACAATGGGCACATATCATTTACAACATTAAATTATAATCACAAACCAAAAACCTAACTATCAGCTCCATGCTCAATTCGTTGCTGGCACACACTGGCTATGCAACTTCAACTGACTGTAACTTTCACATCATTGTATATCTACTTATGCGATCATAGACTAAGCATAAGTATACTCTAAAAACCTTAACTTCTAGGGTGCATACCATAATTCATTCATACACATGTGCGTTGATGCTCTGAGCTGCTGGAACTCTGTAGACTATCCAATCTTCAACACTAAACTAAATTATGATCTTTACACTAAGTGTGTTGACTCCAAACTACTATATGACTTTGTTTCCATAATGAAAACACTATATCTAGTCATATACTTTAGTACAAACAACTTTCCAACAATCTCCCCCTTTGTCATTGATGGAAACAAAGGAATATGGCCATGTTGTTAATTGTACCTATACAAAAACTTTTGTCTTCTATACATCTTCTATACATAACCTTATATCTCCTATACATATATATACTCCATATTCTATACACAACTCCACCTTTGACATTAATGAAAAAGGTGCATCAAAAAAAAATATGTACATTTATTCACTGAGGGAAAACATCTAGATATGTAATCTTGAGGTTTTGGATCTCCTTCTTCCAAAAGGTTATCAATGAATTGACTATCTGTAGATTGGAACATAGTGCATATTGAAGCTTCTCCATCTTCTCCAATTTTGTGCTTAGACCTTGATCGTAGGTTATCATGGTCACATCAATCTCCTTTATGTTCTAATTGAGAATTTCTAGTGAGGGTGCAAGAGCATTCCTCAATTGAGTCTTCCTATACCTTATCTTCTCCATTTCTTTCTTTGCCTTCTCAATTATGTCCAATTGGCCTTGATAGACATTGTTACACATGTTCACATTAGTGGATGTGTCTAGCATTGAATTCTTCACCTTCTCAATCATTGCCTCTACATCTTTGATCTTCTTAAGATGGGCATCAGTGAGCTTATCCCAATCCATGGATTCCACAATGACTTTCCTTCCTTGATCTGCAAATTCCTTCAAGGATGCCTGACCAAACTTAAGAGAATTCAAGTCTAGTGAAAAGTTTCTCATTAGTTCATTGAGTCTCTTCTTCAAGTATTTCTCTTCTACCACTATGGTCATAGATTCTTCTAAGCTAGAAACATTGCTCTTAAACTGTGAGAGAACTGTACTTACATCATCAACCAAATGTAAATTTTGCACTTTCTTATCTTTAGGCAAAAAATTGTTTAAAATATTCACTGATTCCACAAGGAGAGGATTTCTCATGACTTGCTTCTCATTTTCCTTCTCCATAGCCAAGACACTAAACTTAATCAGGTCTTCTTCTTTCCAGGAGTCCAAACTGCTTGTTTCAGGTGTCAAACTTGACAACAATGTTGAGGAGGGAGTGATGGGAGTGTTGTCCATCACCACTTCTTGTTTTACTGTGACCAGTTCAACAATAGTTTCATCTTTTCTTTCTTTTTCCTTTTCCCCTTCTTTCTTCTCTTCTTCTTTCTCATCAGAAACATCTTCTATGAGTACTTCTCGCTAAATGGGAGGTGTACTGCTGCATAAGATTTCAGCTTCCTTAGTGTTGACAAAGATCCTTATCAATAACCACCATGGCTATTTCCACATTATCTATGATAATAGTGTTGTCTTTGTGTCATTCTATCATGGGTGCAGACTTGTCTACTTCTATTTGAGTTTCTTCTAAGGGGACTAAGTCCTGAGGACCTATCATTGGTACATTAGTGGGCTCTACCACTTTATCTTCCTTATTGGGTGCATGAGAGATGGGCACAGTAGGTGGCTTTATCTGTTGTTCTAATAACACCTTCTCAAAAGCATTTTTTGTTTCCTTTGTAATTAGCTCATAGTATTTGTTCATGATGTGAAGATTACTCATCTTAGTCCTTAGATGTGGCTTCACCAAATTCAATATTAGTGCCACTTCTTCTTTAGAACATATAGGTAGAGTATCTTCTAATAATTTTTCTCTGATCCTTAGATCTTTTTCATTTGCTTGTCTCTTTAATTTTCTAGAATATCCCATACTTTATCTAGAATTTCTATTTTCAACTCAAGGATTGTCTTCTTGAACTTGATCATGTGTTTGACAATCATACTATGTATTTCTAATTTTTCAATCTCACTGTAACATTCACAGAACTTCCCTACTTGATCAATTATGCCCTCATCAACAATTCTAGCATTCAAAACTTTAAGACTAGGTCTAAATCCTTCCTTATGAGGTGCTTGAATTATTTTCTTTCTCCTTAGTGCTCGTGAGGATGGATGATTGGTGCTAGCTTCTTTCTTCCTCTTGAATATAGACTTATACCCTGGAGGAGTATATTTGGGCATGGAAGGAGTATTGTCTTCTTTACCCTTCTGACTGTCATCTGATTTAGTTTTTATCTTCTTCAGCATAGGATCTTCATGTTCTTCTTCTGCTGCTATGCCTTTCAATTTTAATGCAATATTTTCATCCCTTGCTTTATCAAGGTCTGCTTGAGACACACCATGTATTCTCAATATTTCAGATGTGACCTTTGCAACCTTTTTTTTTATTGCAGCACTATTTAGCTTAGCATCAACTTCTCTAGTCTTTTCTTCATAGGTTCCCCACCTAGGTTCATTATCATCTTTAGGGGCTGATAGCAATACCTATGGATAGGCTTCAAGAACTTGTTCCTCTACCTCATACCCAAGTGGATGAATCCACTTAGTTCTAGGCTCAATGGCTTCCATATATGTAGTGTCTGTCTGCACCATAAAGCATATTGTGTCTTTATACTTCTCCACAATATTCTTAGGAATATTTTACCTCATCTACATTCTTGCTCTAAAGGTCTTCAATTCCAAGGTTATATAGTCTCTTAAGGTGCTTTCAGTGCATGCCTTATTTGATATCTATGGCATGGTTGGAATGGATTTTTCTAGATACAAGTCTGACACTTTACCAACTATATGAAGGTATGTATAGATGATTAGGGACTCAAACTTGAATATCTTAGTTTTTTCATGTTTGATAGCTTTGATGTTATCTATCAACTATGTGCGGATGATCTCACACAAGTTGAACTCTCCATCTTCTTGCACAAGTTGGATGGTTGTTACAATAGTGCCTGCAGACACACTATTCACCCTACTGGTGTGATGAAACTTGTAACCCAGTATCATTGACATCAATTTGATGTCTACTTTCTCTATAGCCTCAATAGTCATGCTGTGCCTATCACTTCTAGATTTACATACTTGTTCAACCATCTTTCTGACATCCTTGCCCACTGGAAGGACAACGCCTATCCTAGAAAGGCATGTCATCTTATGAATTAGGTCATTTGTGATTCTAACTGGAACATCTCCAATCCAAAACAAATCATCATGGATTCTACTCAATAAGATCTTTATCCATTCTATCTCATAGAATTCATATGTCGTAGCATAATCAACAATAAGGTGATCAGTCCATTTGGTGTATTCATCCATGAATGTTTTTTCTAGTTTCAATATTGTGTCCATGTACGCCCTTAACCTATCTAGTCCAACAGGTTCCTTCTTACAATAGATGTAAGCCCTTATGTATTCTACATGCATGATGCCCATTGGTGTGCGGGATAATGCTCCCTCTAAATCATCTAGGGTTGATTTAAATGGGTGCCTCTTGAAAATGTATCTCTTCCTTTTAGAAACATCAAAAAATATGAGTGGCCATGACTTACTTGTTAATCACTTTCCAACTAAACTTAGAGATGATCTGATGGCTTCCAAATTGGTGCAACAAGCTAGGGTTACTGCAACTGATCAAATGCACTGATAACTGCAAAAAATCTCTGATAGATTCAATCTCCAAGACTTCACAACAACTTCCAAGGCTCCTTTTTCTCTCTATCACTCTGAATTTGAATGCAATGAGAAATCAAATGACTTTTGTGTAATTTAAAGTGAAAAATCCACTATTAATGCACGTCATGTAAACCAGCCTATCACTTCAAAATTTCAAACTTGATCTCTACTAACAATCAACATGTGCATTTTTTCATGAAGATTCCTATACACTCCAAAAGTTTAAGTCCAAAGGCGCATACTCTAAGGATGAGTATTCCAACCACGCAGGGGTCTAGAGTTAAATAGCTCCCCCTATGACCCTGAGGGCCATTCATGTAGATGTAGAGGTTGCATCCACTTGGGATGCATCCAATACATTTGCATTACCTTTTTCCTTCTTTTCTTCTAACCAAATCAAGCTAACATCCTCTAAGGCTTTCACAAACTTGACTTTTGCTTCAGGATCCAAAACTAGTTCTTCGGTCCTTTTAGGGCTTTCCCAACCTTGCATCCTTGATGTACAGAAGCTTGAGATATGTCTAGCCTTGTTACAAGAGTGACAAATGACTGGAGGTTTATTATTCCTCATTGCATTGACATGAGTCACCATTTTGCATGTTCTAGCTGAGTGACCATTATAGTTACATATCTGACATGTAACATTCTGAGAACTTCTAACATTTTTCTGATTCTAATTTCTTTGATCTTGCTAAGTCCTATTCTTCTTATTAGTCTTGCAATTCATATCTTTATGACCAAATCTATTGCATGATTAATAGTAGCCATTAAAAGGTCTTACCTCTGTATATTTTCTTGCAATGTGTCCATGCTTGTTACAAGAAAAAAAAGTGTGTTCTACTTGATTGCGCTCATTCTTAGGAGGACCACCATTGTCTTTGGTTTGATCTTTAGTCTTCTCACCATCAGTAGAGTTCTTTTGTGACTCCTTTCTTTCTTGCATATTGTCAATCTAATTTTGTGCTTCATTGTATCCAATGTAGCTAGTGTCTCCTTTGATTATTCTTGCATACAACTGAGATTCTACCAACTCAGCACTGGTGTGTAATTTGTCAATATGATTCTTTGAATTTTTCAATTCAGATTCTAAGCTCTCTTTGATATTATTTAGCTCCAAGATTTCTAAGTTAGCTTCCCTTAGTTCTTCATTGAGTTGAAGGTTCTCCTTGACTTGTTCATTAGTTTGTCATCAAATTCTTCAAGTTGGCTTAATAAGGATGCATTTTATTTAGTCAACTTCTTGACTTTTTCTTCAAGTTCACTATTAGAGTGTCCTTTCAAATCCTTTCTTAGTCTTTTGATAACTAAATGAGCATCACTGACTTTTTCTTTTAGTTCTTCAATTTCTCTTTCTGAATTGTTCAGGTCTTGAAGAGTGGCTTTAAGGTTTTTCTTTAGATGTTTCATATTTTCTTTCTCCATGATCTCCTCAAGTGGTTAAACTTCTTTGCTGAGGACCAGAGCTCTGATACCAATTGTAAAAAAAGGGAATACTGAGAGGGGGGGGGGTTGAATCAGTGTTCACTATATTTTAACTTTTTAACTTTAATCTTTATACTGAACATAAATGCTTAAGAACTAAATTAAACATTCACATAAACATGAAACATGAAATCAACACATGACACCAATATGGTTATGGGGAAACCCAAATAGGTAAAAACCCCGATGGGACTTGATACCCACTAATAATTTGCACTAGTGTTTTATCATCCTTGGTAGAAGATCCATTACCTTGTTAGGAGTAGCTTTACAGTGCTTTAAGTATAGTAGACCTTGTTAAGGGTCAGACCTTATTAGGAGTCTTTTAAAATGATCCCTGTTAGAGGAGTGGACTCACTATCCTAGAGCTCACTTCTCAAATGGTGAAGGCTACAATCTTTTGATTCAGATACACACTATATCTATAGGTGAACTGTTCATTGTGACACTGCTTGTTAGATCAGTTCCTTTGGTACACTATTGCTTTGACCTCTAGCAAAGCTCTAATAAATCTTATGCTGACTTCACATACCTCTTCTCTACTTATCACAACTCTATTTCAACTTCCATACCAAATACAATGGGCACACCTTATATTTATGTGCTCATATAAATTATACAATTAGGTCGGCCCTATAACTAATTACAAACAATGCTTCCAAATGAATTGGCTTAAGCATGCTTACAATTATACATGTACATATGTCAGAAACCTAAATACAATGGGTTCATATCCTTTACAACATTAAATTATAATCACAAACTGAAAAGCTAATTGTCAGCTCCATGCTCTATTCACTGCTGGCACACACTAGCTGTGCAACTTCAACTGACTGTAACTTTCACATCTTTTGATATCTACTTATTTGCTGATAGACTAAGAATAAGTATAGTCTAACAACCTTAACTTCTAGGGTGCATACCATAATTCATCTGTGCACACATGTGCTGATGCTCTGAGCTACTAGAACTATGTATACTGTCCAGTCTTCAACACTTAACTAAATTTTGAACTTTACACTAAGTGCGCTGACTCCAAACTACTATCTTTTGATATCTACTTATTTGCTGATAGACTAAGAATAAGTATAGTCTAACAACCTTAACTTCTAGGGTGCATACCATAATTCATCTGTGCACACATGTGCTGATGCTCTGAGCTGCTGGAACTATGTATACTGTCCAGTCTTCAACACTTAACTAAATTTTGAACTTTACACTAAGTGCGCTGACTCCAAAATACTATATGACTTTGTTGCCATAATGAAAACACTATATCTAGTCATATAATTTAGTATAGACAACTTTCCAACACCTCCTATGTCTTCTATAAGTCTAGTGGTTGTATCGAGCATTAACAAGTCAATATTTTGGTGCAACAACAACCACTACTTTTAACAAGTGGTATCAAAGCTTGGTCATAGGTTCGAATCCCCTTAGGTAATGCTGAGGGGGAGATTGTTGGAAAAATGGCTAGCGCTCCTCTCAAGATTCACAACATGGTTTAAAAACCTGTTGTGTCTTCTATAAGTCTAGTGGTTGTATCAGGCATTAACAAGTCAATCTTTTGGTGTAATGACAACCACTACTTGTAACAAGGTTCTTTCTAATTATTTATCACCATGAAAACTAATGATACTTTTTTCTGGAGCTTCAGTGAGCATAGCATCCTCATGAGCTTTGAATTATTAGCCTAACCTGAGTTTGATCACAAGATTTAGCAACCAAAGGATTCTCATAGTCTCTAAGAGTTTGGCTTAACTCATGTTTGATAATGAGACTTAGTGACTAAAGCAATCTCGTAATCTTAAGAAACTAGCTCTAACCCCATTTTTTTTATGAGATCTAGAGATAACACATATATCTTAATCACTAAATGCTTTACTTTACTCAAGCTTTGTTTAGAGATTCAATGATAGTCATTGATCTTGGTCTTCATCTACTGTCATCTCTTAATTGTTTAATATTTTATGTCTTGACCATGGCATTGCAAGACCTAGAGATAACCGTAACCTATTTTCCTTTCAACCCTTGTCACCGAATCTCAAAATGTTAAGCAACTAATCATCGACATTATGAGATTCAGAGATAACTACATCTTCCAAGTTGCTAAACATTTTGACTTAGCCTCCAACCATTTGGAGATCTGGAGATAACCTTCACTGTCAATTCCCTTAAACTTTTTTCCAGGTCACCAAATGTTAATAAACTTAACCATCAGATCCTGAGACTTGGAGAAAACCCTTTTTTCCAAGTCCTTGAATGTTAAGTAACTAACCATTAACATTGTGAGATCAAGAGATAATTGTCATTGTCAAGTCTCTTATCATTTTCGCTAGATCTTTGAATGCTTCATGACTTAACTATTTCCTTATGAGATCTGGAGATAACCATTGTGCCAAATTGTAAGACCAAAGGAACTAAATGCCATACATTTGGAGACTTGGAGAAAGTCTTGTCATTGGATCACTAAAAGTTAAGAGATCACCATCAAACATTGTGATACTTGGAGAAAGCACTGTCGCCAAGTCACCAGATGAAAATAACTAACTATTGGGCATCACGAGATTAGGAGAAAACCTCAAAGACATTACTTAGTTTCCTAATCTCTAGATCTTTTATACTTAACTTTAAACTTTACAAGAGTTGGAGAATAAAGAGAAATAGTAACCATGTGCTGAATAAAATACTTAAGTGACATGGAAAAGTAATGCACAATTATATCTTGGGTAGGGTTTTCGCATTTTAGATAAGGAAAATTTCACAAACCCTTTGAAAATTAAAGACCTAATTCATAAGCTAGGGCATTTTTTTTAAGGAAATCTCAAAGACAAGAAAATTTGACAAATAGTGGCTCTATCTAGGGATGATGGGTAACTTATGCCCATGCAAGAACTTAGAATTTACTAGAAGAGAAGACCATAAAATTGACAACTGGAGAGAACATAGGGAAAAACATATTTACAAAGGCAAGACCAGAAAGAAACAAAAACATCACACCTATACAAAATTTATCACATATACAGAACCTAACTACTACTCATGGAAAGAAAATACCTTCAACAGAAGTATTTCTTCAAGAATTGTCCATGAACAGGAAATTATTGAATATCACTGGTGAGTTCCTTGATAATGTATGAATCTGGTCCCTATTTCTCATGAATCAAATATGGCCCTAACTAGATTGGATCATATTTTCCATTTTTTCCTTTGTCTTCCAATGTGGAATTCTAGAGTAGTACCAAATCATTTAATTCAAACTTTCTTTCTACAACTTTCTTGTCATACAAGTTCTTGACTTCTAACTACATCTTAGAATTTTTTGAGGCCAATTCTCTCCTAGTTTCATCTAGTTTAATCAAATCTTCAATCCTCAACTACATTTCATCCTGTAAGTCTTCATCATACATTTGGAAAAACTTGTACATTTCTAACAAGTTATTTTGAGGCATCCTTGCATGTATCCGATATACAAAATCAAATGGTCCACATCAAGTTACCTTCTTAATAGTCACTCTATCATCCCATACAACCAATGGAAATTTTGAGTTCCATACTTTCTCATTCTTCTCAAGGATCCTCTTGAGAATATTTATCAGGATTTTATTTATTGATTATGCTTGTCCATTTCCTTGTGGATGATATGGGGATGAGTATGACATCTGAATTCCAAAACCTTCACAAAATTTTTTGTATTCATTTGATCTAAAACACATTGCATTATCGCATACAATCCTTTCAGGGAAACCAAACCTATTAACAATATAATTCATTAAGAAATCAGTGACCACCTTGTTAGTTGCATTCCTTGTGGGAATAGCCTCTACCCATTTTTAAAAGTAAGAAACTAAGATCCAAGAATGTCCTACACTTGACTTGTTTGGTATTTCTCCTATAAAATCAATTCCCCACTATTGGAAAGGAGCTTGTACTTCCACTAGCTTCAATGGTACATTTCCTAAAAAATTTAACTTGCCAGAAAATATTTGAGAAGCATCACAATTTCTTATCAACCTTTTTGCATCCTTAAATATTGTGGGCTACCAAAACCTTGCTCTCAAAACCTTTTGAGTAGTAGTTCTACCCATGTAGTGTCCACCATAGATCCCTTCATGATTTTCTCTTAGTAAGTTATCAACCTAATCTTCATCTACACACTTCAACAAAATGCAATCCAGATTTCTTCTCCATAATTTGGATATGATGATAATATATTTAATTTCTTGTAACTTTAGGGATCTTTTCTTGCTATCATCTAGTCCTAATGGAAACTTCATATTTCTTAAATAACAAATAATATCTTATTACAAGACACAATGATCCATATCACAAGTGTAATCATTTTCCATCTAATTGATCTAATTTGCATCAAGATTAGATGGAGCCATTAATTTTTCCAATCCTTGATCTCTAAACAGTTTGGTGATCTGAATATCAATGTTAAACTCTTGGATCCTATTTACTCATCTATATCTCCTCCCAAATACCTCTTGTTGTGAAAAGATTTCCTTTACTGCAATACTTGGTATAAATGCAATCATTATTTCTCCCATGAGATAGCATCTGAAAGCCTTCACAAACTTTACAAGTGCATAATATTTCTTTTCATTAATGTTATACTTTAATTGAGAAACTTGTAAGGACTTACTAAAGAATGCAATAGGTTGTTCAAAACCCTCACAATGTTTTTGTAATAGGACTGCAACAACAATGTGAAAAGAAGCAAAAGAGAAAATATATATTGGAATGTTATAATTTGGTGTCTTAAGTATAGGTGCATCTTTGATTTCTTATTTGATACTATTGAAAGCTTCATCAGGCTCACCATCCCACTTGATCTTAGATCCCTTCTTTAACATTTTTTATATAGGTCTACTAATCTTAGCAAAATTTGTAACAAATCTTCGTAAGAAGTTTACCTGGCCAAAGAAGGATTGGATTCCTTTCACATTTTTTAGTTTTTGAATCTTATCAATGGCCACTACCCTTTCTAGATCAATTCTTACTCCTTGTTTACCAACTAGATGGACCAGTGGCTTTTCCTCAATTACACCAAATGCACATTTCCTAGGGTTTAGAGAGATGCCATATTCCAAGGCTTTTAAAAATATCTTTTCCAAGTGTAAGAAATGATCTTCTTCCATTTTTTAATATGTAGTCAAGTCATCCTTATATACCACAAGAAAATCATTTATAAACTCAAATAATGAAATATCCATTTCTCTTTGAAAAGTAGTACCAACATTTGTTAAGCCAAATGGAATTCTCACATACACATATATTCCCCAAGGTATTGTAGAGGTTGTTTTGAATTATTCTGATTCCTTTACAATCACTTGATTATAACCAGAGAAACCATCCATCATGGACATCAGATCAAACCTAGTTACTCTTTGTAGCATTTCCTCTATATTAGGAAAGCAATAGCTATCTTTTAAAGAAGAGATGTTCAAATTTCTTAATTCTACACATAATCTGACATCTCCAATTTTCTTCCTAAAAGGGACTAAAATTTGAGACCGAGGAAGAATTTTTTATAGGCTCTATGATTCCAATATATCTTAGCTTCACTAGTTCTTCTTGCATTTTAGGTGCTAGTGTAGGATTGATTGGTCTCTATTTTTACCTAAAAGGTATAGCATATTTTTTCAAAGGAATGATATTCTGAAACAAATCCTCTCTATAAACCTTTAAATCATCATAGGACCATGCAAAAACATGTCTAAATTTTCTCAATAATTCAATCATGGCTTTTCTCACCTTTTTAGATATTTCTTTTCCAATGTATACCTTTTTAGGTGTTTCTTTTGTACCAAGATTAATTTCTTCTAAGTCCATCTGATCTCTCTTTTTGGTATCCATTTGGACTCTATCTTGACTATCAAAAACAATCTCTAAAACAACAAGTCCCTTAGGAACTTTATTAGTTTTAAGCTACAAAATTTCACTTCCAAGGACAATTTCTTTTCCTTTAGAAGTTCCTACTAAGGATGAACAATCCAATTCCTGACCATAATACATATCCTCAAAATTAATAAACCTTAAGATATCTTGGTCATCCTCAAAGACCTATTAGTTCTCAACATTTCCCAGTATGCTTGGTCTAGTCTTAATTTCAACTTTAGAGATTCTGTTAGAGTAGTCTTATGTTAGCTAATAATTAAATCATTTAATTATTAGTTTATCATACTCTAGGCTTAAGTTTCACTTAGGCGCTTTATAATTCTTTAGGGTTTTAGCCTTTAGGGTTTCGTGTTTCCTTTTATAAGGATTCACTTCTTTCATTTCAATAAGGAGATTGTATTATTTTTATCATTGTTAATAGAAGATTTTTTCTTGCAACATGGTTTTGCAGTCTCTGGCCTTTTGGCCGCCATAGCTTTCTGTCTTTTGGCTTCTTCTTTGTGACAGTCTTACATGCAGGTGTTCTTGGGATGATTTGCGTTTGTCAAATCTAACATGGTATCAGAGCTCTCCTGTTGTTCGCTGTTCGAATTTCGTTGAAGCGTGCCAGAAGCAGAAGGTTTTCAAGGGTTTCAGAAGTTTTTTTGTGGATCTAGGGGGGAGCCAAAATTTGGCTCACCTTGGGCAAAAACGGACACTACCATTGTGTCCGGAAGGCCCAAGAACCCCTAAATCCATATAAAACTTGTCCATTTTGGACACAGTGGCATCTGAGGCAAAAAATTTTTGCATACCAGGGCCGTACGGCCCTGGCACGCACTCCGAGGTGGGTACACGGCGATTTTTTTTTTAAAAAAAATATTTTTTGGGGGCGCCGCCCAGCGGCCACCCCCGCGCTGCCCAGCAGCAACCGCAGCCGCGGCCACCGCCCGAGCGGCCACCGCAGCCGCGGCCCCCGCCACTGCAGCAGCCTCGGCCCCGCCGCCCGCGCCCTCTGCTCCGCCGACCCTCCCACCGCCGGCACCAGCGCCGCCCTCGGCCCCACCGCCCGCGCCCTCTACTCCACCAGCCCGCCCACCGCCGGCACTAGCGCCGCCTCCCGGCCCCGCTCCGACCCGCCCAGCCGCCGCCCGGCCCGTTTCAGCCCCCGCGGGCTCCTATTCACAGCAGCGCGGTCATATGACTGACCAGGGGCTGCAGCCTAGCCCCTGGCGCGCGCCATGCGCCCGGGGGCTCATTTTTTTTAGCCCCTGGGGCTCTTATCTTGCCTTTTTGGGGGTACCTGGGCTTTTTTCGCTCTATAGGGAGCATACGGGGGCCTTTTTCTGACTTCCATATATCGTCGGAAAGCTCTTTCTGAGCACTTTTCGATGGTAGAGGTTAGGGTTTTTGGTTCCACCATTTCAATAACTTTTTTTGCTATTGAAGTCTGATGTCTTTTTTTTGCCTTCCGGGAGTCATATCTGGCTCATCCGGACTCCTTTTTCGGCAAACGAGATATCGTCGGAAAGCTGATTCTGTGTACTATTCAATGGCAGAGGTATTTCTTCTAGATTCTACTCTAGGTTTTCACTCCTCTAAGTTATGCAGTTTATGCCCTCTGGTGGTGTGCTTGGTTCTACAGGTCCGGGGATCTCTTCTTCTGGTTTCTTAGTGCACTCTTCTTTCTGACTTCTGAGCTTACATGCTCTTTCTGATGTATCTTTGTTCTGTAAACACACTGAGATAAAGTGCCCTCTTCTGCATTTCTGGGATTTTTTTCACCTGGTTCAGTTTTAGTATTCGCACTCAGTTATAAAGTGCCATGGGGGGATTCTGATGCATTTTCCACTATAGGCGCATCCACTCTTGTCAAGTGAGCGTACCTTCCATGACATTAGCCCATGTAGACTGTGTCTATGACACCGCCCTTTATCCTGTGTGTGTGCTTCTGTTGCACTGTTGGTGTTCCTGGTTCTTCTTCTGCAGCTGTTTCTGGTACTGCATTTCAGTGTTCCTGTCACCTCTCCCAGTTCAGCATTATGGGGGGGTTCACCTGTTGGTTCTATTGCTTCCTGGTTCGATTGATCAGCTCTTCAGACACTTGTCTTCTCTACCTGGTCATGCACTTCAGTGGGGGTTCCAGCAGTATCTTCTGACAGAGTTTTCAGACATGCTTCAGAGGAGTTTCTTGCTCTCTTCTTGTTCCTTTCTCTGGGACTTCTTTTGCTTTATGTTTGGGTACCTGATCAGGCCTAGTTGCCGGGACCCATCTTTCCTGCTTTCTGCAGTAGTTTAGCTTTTTTTGCTTCTCCCTAAGTTACACTTAAGGGGGGGTGTTAGAGTAGTCTTATGTTAGCTAATAATTAAATCATTTAATTATTAGTTTATCATACTCTAGGCTTAAGTTTCACTTAGGCGCTTTATAATTCTTTAGGGTTTTAGCCTTTAGGGTTTCGTGTTTCCTTTTATAAGGATTCACTTCTTTCATTTCATTAAGGAGATTGTATTATTTTTATCATTGTTAATAGAAGATTTTTTCTTGCAACATGGTTTTGCAGTCTCTGGCCTTTTGGCCGCCATAGCTTTCTGTCTTTTTGCTTCTTCTTTGTGACAGTCTTACATGCAGGTGTTCTTGGGATGATTTGCGTTTGTCAAATCTAACAGATTCTTGTAAAGGTTATATCACTAGGATTGATTACAATATTAGCTAACAATTCATCCATTTTTTTGTTACTTCTATCCTTCCATACAATATTGAATGCATCAAAACTTTCAATCATATCTCAGACAACATTCGTACATTGTTTCAATATTTTGTTTTTAGAAGCATAAATTGATCTTACTTGAGATACTACCAATTCAGAATCACCAACTACCTTTATACATTTGATTCCATGTTTGTATTCCAATCTTAATCCTATCAACAATACTTCATATTATTCTATGTTATTTGTGGAAATGAAACTTAATGTGAAAGAGAACTTATAAGTGTTTCCATCAAGGTAAATGAGTAAAATACTTGCTCCTGAACCATCCTTACAATTTTATCCATCAAAGTACATTACCCATGGCTCACCTTTCTTAGATTTGGCATTTGCTTCCTTAGTGATAAGAGGTAAGATAGGTTCTCTTTCAAGCACAGTGAATTCTGCCCTAAAAGAATTGATGTCAGTATCCACAAAACATGTAATCTCATTATCAATATTTTTCTCAATCATGTGGGTAACTCTTGGCTCCCTTTCAACCTTAACAAATTGATCATCAATTTTGAAAGTTGCATAAGACAAGTCACATTGCAAACTTCCACCCATAGGATCTCTCCATTTTCTTAATAATAGCATCCCATAATGAGGTGGAATGTCTACTACCAAGACACTCATAGTTAGTTCTTTGTCTAGATAGGCTACCAATTTATAAGGAAGTGCATTGATAGTTCCAGTAATTGGTACTTCTCTTTGATCCACTACACAACATCTACCCTAAACAATGTTAACCTTGAGACCCAACCTCTCCATGATTTTAAAAGGCATAACAGTGTTTGATGCTCCTAAATCAATCATGCAATTCCTTACTATCATTCCATTTATTATGATACTTAGGAAGAATGGATCTATGTTTTCAAGGAATGCATTGATAATTTTGTCCAAATACATAGGTGGTATTTGAGATACCACTCCCTGAACATTCATTTCTTTCTTGGCCTCAACTTGGGGCTCACTTGTGTTACAAGGAATATTATTATCATGAATATTATCAACCAATGTTAAATCTCTATCTTTATGCTCAGGGATTCTTAATAATTCTAATAAGGGAACCTTAATAGTAATTTGGGACAACATTGACAACATATCAATAGGGTTAGAAGAAGGAATTTCAATTTGTATACCTTTAGTATCCCTCTACTTTTTAGATGCATCAGTTGTTGTCATCACCTTTTGTTTTTCAGATTTGGCCATTCTATTATCTAGCTTCTCAACTTCCTTTTGATTGCCACTATTTTGAATAATAAACATCTTTACAACTCCAACCCCTTTTGGTTCCCATTTCTTGGCTTTTACATTTTTTACTTTCACTACATAGTCACCTTTTGGCTTATTTCCAATGGGTTCCTTGGAATTGGTATTCTTTATGAACATACCTACAACTTTTCCATTACTATCATTTGTTGTCATGCTTCTAGTTTGCACTTGTGTTACCATTTCTGTAGTGATTCTCAAAATTTATTCCTTTGAGGTTCTTCTTAAATTCACTTTCTCTAAGGAAGATTTCATGTTGCATGTCCTTTCATCAATGTTATTATCATCAGACAAGACTTCTTAATGGAATAATGCTCTATTATGTCTCTTCAGACAAACATTAGTTTCATCATCAATGTTTGAAGCATCTTCATGTCCCAAGTATGAATTAGTAAGATTACAACCAATATCATCATCTTTGTATGCAGCTATGGATTGTGCAACCCAACAATGTTCTACAAAATGAGGTGACTTGTAGGCCATACACCATGGTGTATCTTCTAAAACATTAGCAGAAGTCTTTTGTAATGGATCAAGAATGACCTTGTCACTATTTCCTTTTGTAGATGGAGTGATAGGTTTACCATCCTTCCATTGGGTATTATAAGGGAGATTTTGCAGTCTATTCTACCCATTGAAATTATTGTTGAAATGGGGCTTTTCTATAGCAAAAATCTTCTCATTTCTATTGCTTGGAATTTTCAAGTCTTTCAGTGCCTTCAACACTTTAAACAAATTGTCTTCTTCTTGCCTCTCTTTTCCAACATCCCTTTCATTATCCCTCTTATAGTTCTTGTTTCCAAACAACTTAGGGTCATCTCTTTTCCCACCCAATTTACTAGATATCTTCATATTGTTTTTAATGTTCACAAAAATCCTAAAGGAATCTCTAAGATTTCTTGGTTCTTTATCTCTTAGTAGGTATCCAACCTTACCATCAAAGGCATTGAAGTATGTTCTTAGACAAACATTGTCATCTAACCTAATAAATTGAAATAGTTTATGCATACCCTTTTGAAATATCATGTTAAACTCAACTACATACTCATTTTCATTTTTTCCTTATTTTGTTAAATTCATTTAACATGAAACTAGCATTAGTTCTATAACCATATTGTTCCTTGAAACATTTTTCAAATGCATCACACAAATCAATACAATGGCTAGTGAGTCTTTTAAACCAATCTCTAGAATCATCTACCAAACATTGAATAAATAACTTCATAACTACATCCTCATGTTGTATTTAATAGTCATTCAACATGTCAATAAACAACCAAAGGTGTTCTTAACAACTTATGGCATTATTACCAAAAAAATTAGTTACCTTATCTCTTATTTCAATTGGGATAGTATTAGGCTAACCCGATATCCCATCAAAACTAATGTTCCTATACCCTTCTAATTGCATAGGTCTTCTTTGAAAAATTAACCCGATGTTTCCACTAGGACCAACATTAATAGCTATACCCCCATTTACTTGTATAATTGACTATTGTTTAGGGTCAACATTTAACTTGGTAGATGAAGGAAAAATAAAATTATGAGCATCAATATTACCAAGTGGAGCATCATTAGTAGTTGTAGATCACATACCTATTTTAGTTGTAGATGGTCCAAGAGTGTTTGCAGATGATGACTTCAAGAGTTTGATCTTCCTTCTTGTTTCTACAAAAGATGCTTCAACCTCAGCCTTCTCTAATTCATTTGCTAGATCATCTCTTTCTTTCTTTCTCTTTTCCATCTCTATATCAAAACTTGAGATAGGTGGTGGGAGCTTTGGTCTAACCATAAGCTCACTTATTTTGATTACAACCATCTTTTTCTTACCCTTATTTTTATTAACAATAGAAGGCCTGGTAATTTTACTTACATTTTTCTCTTTGGGCTAAGATGTATAAATTTGTACTTGTTTAATCATAGGGTCCTCTTGTTCAAACTCATGGTCCTGCAACTTATGTTCTTTCTCATTTCTTAGGGCAGCAAGGTCACCAAAGAGATTAGGTTTCTAATACTTAGGAGAAGAAGAAAATATTTTGTTTCTCTCCTTTAATTCATTAATTTATTTGAGTAGAGACTCTCTTTCCATTACTGCATTTATAGTCTCAAACTCCCTTTCTTTTTGCAACCTCTTGTATATTGCATCTTTCTTTGCTAGTTGCAATCTCAATGCACCCAAATCAGTTGGGTCTATCATAACATCATCAAAGCTTGATGATACATCCATATCAATAATGTTTTTATATGGGAAATGGACCTATCTTGGTGACGCAGGGGTAGGGTAGATACAAACCGAATCAAGCAGAATTGAGTCCACTTGAATCCACAACAAGCCCTTGCTCAAAGTTACACAATGGAAGAAATATAAATATCACATGAACACAATGGAAAAACAATGTATATGAGACAATCAACTAGCAGCAACAACATAGAATTATATTATTTCTTTCAACATGCCCAACTGTGAGGCCTTCCGAGTTTTGGCCTTATACAATGAGAATTATGAATTCAAAATTACAGCTTGCATCCTATCTTTTTTTCAAATGATGTATCTTGATAATCCTTCCTATATCTCTCCCATTATTCTCTACTACATCAATCTAGACCCCTTATATAGCCAACTGAGCCATAGGTCAGCCAGTCAGGCA
This sequence comes from Chamaecyparis obtusa, assembly GCA_027943335.1. Lineage (NCBI taxonomy): Eukaryota > Viridiplantae > Streptophyta > Pinopsida > Cupressales > Cupressaceae > Chamaecyparis > Chamaecyparis obtusa. The sequence goes on from BSBK01004466.1 coordinate 530,475, forward strand.
TTTAATTACAATATAGGTCCAGTCTCAAGATTTAAACCAAAACGAATGCTAGAATGAATATAAATTGATGCACCTTTGGATTTATGTCCTAACTTGACCCAATAACATTCCTTTAAGTGCGCAAGGTCCCATATGAGCACACAAAACATTGCAAGAAGAAACACCACATGTTTCACCCAAAAACTGGCAGGAAATAGGTTCTAAGGAAAAATAGGCATAACTTTTTACTCATAATGAATTGGAGTTTTCACTCTTGGGAAATGATATTACTTTAGGTCCAATTTAGTTCCTTAATTTTTCAAAATAAAATTCCTTATAGATCAAGGTCGCTAACATGAACAATCAGCACCAAAACTGCAGTAACAGCTCAGACGTGAAAGCTGGCAGAAAATAGGTCATGTGCCGAAAAGGCCATAACTTTTGACTCATAATAAATTGGAAGATTCTCTCTTGGGGAATGATATTAATTTAGGTCCCCTTGAATCCATTAAGTTTGAAATATAATATTCCTTATGGATCAAGAGAACCAACATGAACAATCAGCACCAAAACTACAAGAAAACACTATTCCGACGGCAAGGAAAATAGCTGTAACTTTGAAATAGTCCATCCAAACTTGATGTGCTCATAGGAGAAGGTTCTCAAATAGGTCCCAAAAATTATTTAAGCTTCACACACCATGAAACTATCAAATATAAATATTATAAATAAAACTACAGCAAATAGGTACAAAAATCAGAAAATGTTTTTGGTTGATGCAAGATTGCCAAAGACCCAAGATGCTCCTGCATTAAACACCTAGGGTAAATAAAGAACTGATTTCCACATTAGGCACTACTCATACTCTGACCTAAATCATAAAGATCCAACTCAGCTTGTGTAATCCATGAACTATCCTCAACTGGCATGTCTTTCCACTGAACTAGATATTCCATGTAGTCTTTTCCTCTTGTACTCTTGCCAACTCTACTATTCAAGATCTTTTCAATGCTGTAGCTATTCTTCTTAGGATAGTCTAGATCATCTTTTATCTCATCATTTGATTCAAAGTACTCAAATATATTAGCAATGTTGAATATAGGTGATATATCCATGTCCTCTGGCAATTCTACTTCATAAGCATTTCCACTGTCAAACTTCTTCAGAATCTTACAAGGTCCAAACTTCTTCATTTTCAGCTTGTTGTAGGTACCAACTGTAAATCTATTCTTCTTCAAATGAATCATAACCTCATCTCCAACTTCAAAATATTTATGTCTCCTTCTCTTGTCTGCTCTTTGTTTATATTTCAGATTACTATCCTCTAAATTCTTTTTAACTTCATCATGTAAAGTTCTCATGTATTCTACAAAATGATCAGCTTCAGCACTTCTTCTGGTCTCAGTAGGTAAATCTCTCAGCTCTATGGTTCCCTTAGGATGAAATCCATTAACAATCTCAAATGGTGTCTTCTTAGTGCTTCTATTCACTAAATTATTATATGCAAACTCTTCTTGTGCCAAAATCAAATCCCAATTAGCAGGTTTCTCTCCAACTAAACATCTCGACAAGTTTCCCAAACTTCTATTCACAACTTCAATCTGTCCATATGTCTAAGGGTGAAATGTAGAACTAAACTTCAAATTAGTATTCATCTTCTTCCAAAGTGTCATCCAAAAATAACCAGTAAACTTAGTATCTCTATCTAAAACAATAGATTTAGGCAAACCATGCAATCTTACCACTTCCTTGAAGAATAATTCAGCTACATGAAATGCATCAGATGTCTTCTTACAAGGTATGAAATGAGCCATCTTAGAAAATCTATCAACCACTACCAAAATAGAATCATTACCTCTCAGAGTTCTAGGCAATCCAAGAACAAAGTCCATACTCACATCTTCCCAAGGTCTATCAGGTATAGGCAAAGGTGTATACAATCCCGAATTCTGACTAGTTCCTTTTGTTGTTTGGCAAATTTTGCAACCTCTAACCATTCTCTGTACATCTCTATAAATCTATGGCCAAAAGTATCTTTCTGAAATCAAATTCACTATCCTATCAATCCCAAAATGTCCAGCAAGTCTACCACTATGTTTCTCCTTCATTATGTTCTCTCTCATAGATCCTCTAGGTATGCACAACTGAACTCCTTTAAACAACATGTCTTCTTGAATGAAATAATCAAACCACTTATCACTCACTGTGTGTTCTTTACAAGCTTTCCAAGGCTCTAAAAAATCAATGTTAGCCTCATACAAATACTTCAAATCATCAAAATCAAGTACTTCAACTCTCATTTCTGTCAGCAAATTTCTTCTTCTGCTCAAGGCATCAGCAACCTTATTTGACTGTCCACTCTTATGCTTCAATAAAAAGGAAAAATTCTACAAGAACTCAACCCACTTCATATGTCTCTGATTTAACTTATTCTGACTTCCCAAATACTACAAAGCTTTCTGGTCAGTATACAACACAAAATCTTTAGGCATCAAATAATGTCTCCACTTCTTCAAAGCTTGAACAATAGCATAGAATTCCTAGTCATAAACTGAATATTTTCTCTTAGCATCATTCAACTTTTCACTAAAGAAAGCTATAGTTTTTCCTTCTTGACTCAAAATAGCTCCAATTGCACTACCACTAGCATCACATTCAACTTGAAAAACTTTATTAAAATTAGGCAAAGCAAGTGTAGGCAACTCTGCAATTCTTTGTTTCAATGTTTCAAAACTCCTTTGTGCTCCATGTGTCCATTTGAAATCCTTTTTATCTCCTCTCATAGTTTCAGTCATTGCATTACAAATAGAACTGAAATTTCTGATGAACTTCCTATACAAACTTACCAATCCATGAAATGATCTTACCTCTCCAACATTCTCTTGTGTAGGCCAATCAAGTATAGCTCTCACTTTCTTAGGATCCATCTTTAATCCATTAGCTGAAATTATGAAACCAAGGTACACAATATCTTCTTTCATAAATGAACATTTCTTCAAATTAATCAGCAACTTTTCTTCATTCAATCTGTGCAATACTTGTCTGATATGTTCAAGATGTTCCTCCTTACTCTTACTGAATATCAAAATGTCATCAAGATATACAATCACAAACTTACCCAAGAATCTTTTCAGAACTTTATTCATGAGCCTCATAAAAGTACTAGGTGCATTAGTCAAACCAAAAGGCATAACCAACCATTCATACAAACCTTCAATAGTCTTAAAAGTAGTTTTCCATTCATCCCCTTCTTTGATCCTTATCTGATGATATCCAATTTTCAAATCAATCTTTGTGAAATACTTTGCTCCACTTAAACTATCCATTATGTCATCCATCCTAGGCAAAGGAAATCTATACTTTACTGTTATCTTGTTTATAGCTCTAGAATCAGTGCACATTCTCCATTCTCCATTGTTTTTAGGTGCTAATACAAAAGGTACTACACAAGGACTCAGAATTTCCCTAATCAAACCTCTTTCAAGCAATTCTTGCACTTGTCTATTCAATTCAGTCTTTTCATTAGGTGTCAACCTATGTGGTGCTTTATTAGGCAAACTAGCTCCAGGTATCAAATCCATACAATGACTTATACTTCTCATAGGTGGTAAACCATCAAGTACATTATCAAAAATGATGTCATAAAATTCATTCATTAAAGGCTTAACTTCAGGTGCATGTTCTAACTCATCTTGTTTCTTAGTCTTTCTTGGAATAAAAGCAAAGCAAACATTTTGTTCTTTCATTTCTCTTGCAAACTTTTTACCATCAACCAAACATACTCTGACTGTGGTATAGTGACTTTCATCAAACTTCTCTATCAAAAGCAACAAAAATTGTTTCTTTCCATCCATCCAAATAGTATATTGATTCAATCTACCATCATGCAAAGCCTTCCTATCATACTGCCAAGGTCTACCCAAAAGAATATGACAACAATCCATAGGCATAATATCACACAAGACTTCATCATGATAATTCCCAATTTTGAATTTAACAAGGCATTGTTCACTTACAAGTAGTTTATGCTCCTTCTGGATCCAAGCAATATGGTAAGGCTTAGGATGTTTCAATCTTTGCAACTGCAATTTTCTAACTAGCTCTTCAGATGCCAAATTATCAGAACTTACACTATCAATGATTACCTTGCAACATTTATCAACAATCTTACATTTGGTTTTGAACAAACTTTTCCTCAAAATAGGATCCTCATCAACTTCTTCATTCCACAAGATCCTTCTTAGCATCAAGTTCTCACCATGTTCAAGTTCATTAGACATTTCTTCAACTTCTTCACAAGCCAAATTATTTCTACCATTACCTCCAGACTTCTTTCCAGAGTTAGTACATTCAAAATCTCTATGTCCTTCTTCACCACATTTGTAACAAGTACCTTTAAACCAAGATTTCTCTTCTCTTCTACCATTATTGTTATTCCTAGAGTAACCAGTATAGCTACCTCTAGAGTAATTACCTCTTTTAGTAGGCTCATCTTTCCATCCTTTATCTTGCACTAAATTTTCAAATCTACTACTTTCTCCATTAGATCTACCTCCACTTCTCTGAAATCTACCACCTCTTCCTCTTTGTCTTTGATCATGTCTTTTTGTCAATCTTTCTTCAGCCTTCAAAGCAAATTGGTATGCTTCTTCCACACTATCAATCTTCACATAACTAATCTCATCTTGAATAGATGTCCTTAGGCCATTCAGATATCTAGCCACCTTCTCAACTTCATCATCCACATGTCCAGATCTGATATCCAATTTGTAAAATTCCTCAGTATATTCTTTCACACTCATGTTCTTTTGTCTCATATTTTGCATCTTTCTCATCAGACTAACTTGGTAGTCAGCTGGAAGAAACTTCTTCTTCATCTTTCCAAGCATCTTCATCCATGTTTTGATCTTTTCTTTTCCTCTCTTCTATCTCTCAGTTTGCAAATGATCCCACTAAAGAGATGCATTCCCTTTCAACTTTGTGAGTACTATCTTAACCTTCTTATTATCAGGAGTACCTTCATACTCAAAGTATTTATCCATCTTAGAGATCCAATCCAAAAGTGTATCAGTCTCAAGTCTTCCATCATAGCAAGCAACTTCAACTACAGGTCTGGAGTTAGCGTTAGACAAAACTCTCAAAAGTCTTTCCTCATCTTGTTCAACTTCAAGTTTAGCATTAGGTGCTGCTTCTTCTTCTTCATCACTAACATCTTCAAGATGTGCTCCTCTTCTCTAGGCTATCTCTATAGCTTCAAGCCTAGTTGCAATTTGCCTCAACATATCAATGATAGCATTATCATTTCCTCTACTATGAACCATCTTGACAATCAGGTTCCAGCAAGATCGTAACCTTCTGCAAGTTATAGGTTAGATCTTAGATCTGCCACCCTACAACCAAATCTAATAAGGTTCTCCATGATCCAATCCACAAGAAAGAACTCACTTTGATACCACTTGACACAGGGGCAAGGTAGATACAAGCTGAATCAAACAGAATTGAGTCCACTTGAATCCACAACAAGCCCTTGTTGGAAATATTCAGGAATTAACCGAGTTACTGAGAGGGGAGGGGTGAATCAGTAACTCCAAATTTTCTTACAATTATAGATGTATTAACATATAGTTCACTTTTGTCTTATGCATATAGAAAGCATGAAACTTAAAAGCATTCACAATAATGACACATAGATTTGGTTACCCAGAAACCTTCCAAAAAGAAAGTAAAACTGGGGTGGGGATGAAACCCACAAAGCTTTAGTACTGCAGAATAAAGTTGGCTGGTTAAGGCTTACAATTTGATCACTTCTAATGAACTGCCCTGCTAGGAGCAATAAGGATTGCTAAATCCACCCTGTTAAAGGATTTACAAACATACAATGAAGTATGCACTCGGTAAAGAGATTTTACAAAAGACTATTAAGTCTACCTGGTTAAAGGATTTTAGTACTAATTCACCTGTTAGGATGAAAATAGTAGATCTCTTGCTTTGCAACTGGATTGCTGATTGAGATTCGTTGATGTACTGATCACCTTCTATGATGAATTTGTCTTTGATGTTCCCTATACTGCTGTAGCCCTTTGTAATTCTCTTATCTCTGCCTTTCTTTCCTTTTCACATTCATATTCATTTTCTTACATCTTGACATTTTTACAACATTGTTTATATACAAGTCTAAACAATTAATTACAAAGTCAGCTTGACAAATAAACATAAGTGCCACTAAGTCGGCCCAAGTATGGTTACACGGTTCCTGCAAACTAACTCGGTGACTTTCTGATACTCGGCGTCCACTGCATTACTTGGCATCATCATGCACTCGGTAGAAGTGAAGGCACAGTTCATACTAACCACTTGGTAGGTTTTGAACTCGATAAATACTGGTGACTCGGTAGACATAATGTTACTCAGTTTACACTGTCCTGCTCAGTTTGCACTGTCTTGTTCGGTTTGCACTGTCTTGCTCAGTTTGCACTGTCTTGCTTGGTTTGCACTATCTTGCTTGGTTTGCACTGTTCTACTCGGTTTGCACTATTCTACTCAGTTTGCACTGTTCTGCTCGGTTTGCACTGTTCTGCTTGGTTTGCACTATTCTGCTCAGTTTGCACTGTTCTGCTCAGTTTGCACTGTTCTGCTCAGTTTGCACTCAGAACGCAAATAAGTGTTGTCACTAGTGGCAATTCTGCTTAATGCCAACAATCTCCCCCTTTGGCATTAGTGACAAAAACACTTATTGCCCAAAACTTATATACATGAATCATGCTGAGATTTATTTTTTATTTTTGTTTTTTGTTTTTCAAAATTTGTCTTTGTCATAGGGCTTTATACATTATCTCCCCCTTTCAATGTGCTAACTTTTTCTTCTATACAAATCTTCTTCTATACATATCTCCTTCTATACATATCTCCCCCTTTTTGATGATAATGCCAAAGGTGTATATACAAGTGATTTATAAAGAGAATCCAAAATTTGATAGAAAATCATAATGTACCTTCATTATTAGTGTCAGGGTTCTGTCCCAATTTTCTTACAGAATCTTGCATATTTGGATTGCAATTTGGACTTCTACAAAGAGTTCAATCATGTGATCTGCTATAGAGAACTGATTGTCATGAATCAATGTATTGGAATGTTCAATGTGCTTATACATTGTATTCATGATGGGAAGGATCATGTTCTGGATGTCTAGCAGTGTGGATTGGATCCTTGTGTCTTCTTTCAGTAGATCTGACTGCATATTTCATAGGTATGAGATTTTCATATGATGAGCAGAGCTTGAACTTGGTTCAAGTTGTAGCTTCTGTATGCTAATCTTCATATCCTCATCCATTTTATTCATTTTATCCTTGACATCCTTTGTGAACTTGGCAATATTGCATAGTCTGGCCAAAAGAGAGGTGACATTCGAATAGGTAGATTCAATGTTTGACAAAACTGAAGACAATTCCACTTGATTAATAGCTATGTGCTGAGCAATGTGTTCAAGCACTTTATTTTTGAATCTCTTCTCGGCTCTTTCAACTAACTTTTCTATCCTAGATGAATCCTCATTGAATTTATTTACTGCTTCTGCTAATTGTAGCAAAACATGTTGAGAGGAGTCTACTTTAATACCTAATGCATCAGATAAAATGTCTTTAGCATCCTTAATGATTTTATATTCCTTGTCTCTATCCTCTTTAAGCTTCTTTTGCTTTTCTTTCCTTTGGAGGATTTCACCTATATTTTGCATTTGGTCCGCTGATAGATTTGCAAAATCTAATGTTGGAATCTCTATTTCTTCATCTAGGTCTATATCCTCTACTATATTCTTACCCAAAAATTTTATACTCGGTTGAGCCTTAGGCTTATCAGTACTTAATGCCTTAGTAGTAGTGACAATAGACATAGTAGGACTGCCTATAGAGACTGGCATACTGTCTACTAGAGAACTTAAAGTATTTATACTTGTAGAATCAAAAACTAGAATACTTACTGCTGGAAAACTTGATGAAGTGGGAGACTGCAACTCTGTAGAAGAAATGGTGGTTGCTTCTATTGTTGCTATAGGTGATTGGACAAAAGTTGAAGTTGTCACAACCATGCTTGAAGGTGTCTCCGGGCTAGATGTAGAAACTTTTACTGGAGAGGTAGGAAGTGATGTAATGACTTCTGCTGCTATCCTCATAGTATCATCTACCTCAGTGGCTTCTTCTTGTTCATCACTGTCATCTTCAATATCTTTTATTATTACTATTTCAATACTCAATTGGTGAAGATGGTATATGTTCTTCCATGTGGCATTTGCAGCCTTCACAACCGATTCAATATTGTTGATTAGAATCAAACAAGTATTGAACTTTAGTGTCATCTTATTTTCATTTTCCTTTACTGCCTTCTTTATTTCATCATTTTTCAAGATTGGCATTAACTGTCTCAGGGTTTGATCAAATATGTCTATTACAGTTTTCTTTGCATTGCTCCATCTCATTTTTATTGGATCTAATAAGACTGCTGGAACCTATGGGGCTAATTCATCAGGAGAGTATTTCCATTGTCCCATCTTTTCAATAACAACATCTTCTATTTCCTTCTGTTCTATTTCTGATCTAGTTTCATATTTAAAAGATTTTATGTTACTTACTCCAGATCCTGATCCATCTCTAAAAAGTTTGATCCTCTCTTGAAAGTTTAGAGGAGGCCTTTTGAATACTATATCTGTGTCTGCCTTGTCTACCTTGTCTGCCTTACCTCTTGCACTTCTCCTTGTAAATACAGCAGTGGGAGGCTTAGGTGCCTTAGTGATGAATACCTTTCCTTTCTTCTTTGCAGGTTCTGGTTCCTCTATTTTCTCATCCTTTTCCTCTTCTTCTTCATCATTTTCTCCTTTGTCTTTGGTTAGCATTTGCATTTTGGCTATCCTCTTCTTTCCTTTGTTTACCACCTGTGGAAACTTTATGCTTAATTCAATTCTCACCTTTGCTTCATCATATGTTCCAAAATATGGAGCTTTGGGATTAACAGGCTGATTAAGAAGGGCTTCAATGATATTCTTGGTTTCATCAATATTTACCTCATAAGGAAGAGGTTTTACATATACAATCCTTAGTTTAGCTGCTTGAATATATACATTATCACAGTCTACCATGAAACAAATGTCATCCTTATAATCTTCCACCAACTTCTATGGAATCTAGAATCTGTCATTCATTTTCTCTTTGAAACACTCAAAATAACTATCCATGACACTTTCAAAATTTTCACCCATTTCAGAGATGTATTCATTTATCTCATAAAGGACTAGCACATCTTTTCTGCATACAACTTTTCCTTTGGAAGGGAAGAATTTCTGAACATAGAAGAATAAACAGACCAGTAGAGATCCAAACTTACATGGATTGTTTTTGGAAGTTTGAATGCTTTCCATGTTCTTGTTAAACTGTTTTAACAATAAATCTGCAAGGTCAAATGATAAGTTATTCTTGACCACTTTGTATGCTAGGTCAATAGCTTCACAGGAGACACTATTCTGTCAGCTTGAACTATATATTTTATGGGCAATTATGTGTGTACCAAACTTCAGTTCAGCATCGGTAATGCTGCTAACTTTCATGCCTCTACTGTCCCACTCGGCTAGGGTTTTCTTCTCCAGTTCCGACCGACCTAGGGTTTTGGTAGTTTTTGCTTTGTTCAACATGGGAAGATCGGTGATTTGATGAATCATCTTCTTGGTGATCTCTATGGGTTGCTCAAGCCAAATCTTGCCATCATGTATACGGCTGAGAATGTATCTAACCCATTTCTCCCAAAAGTTTTGAGGTAAATGTGCAATGTGAACTAATCCCTTATCTTCCAGATGTTTGTGCTTGGGTTTTAGAATACAATCCACACACAGTTCCTCACACACAATATCTAGCTCTAGGTTTCCCATTTCTTGAATTGCATAGTTTGAAATGATTGCGAATATCGTTAATAAGTAGTACCTTAGGAGGAATCTGAGATTGAGCTCCATTCGGGTCTAGGGTTGTTGCAATTGTGGGCACGATCTTGAAATCTGGTGCTCTCCATTCCCCTTGGACTAACATTTCTAATCCTTTCTTCACTGAAGTGTTGGATGATGCCATGGTAGCTCACAGAAAATTCTTTTTGCAAAAAGTATTTGAATCACTAGATTGCTCTTGAAATTTTCTGCTCTCAAAGTGCTAAAGTTCGCGGTGAGGAATGAGTTCGATTTCTTGCCTTTTGTTTACAACTCTGTCATTAATGCTCAGTACAAATTAGGGTATAAATTTTGATAGACTGTCACCCACTAAGAATTAATTGCTTAGTAAAGACTTTGCAACTCGGTGAACTCAAGAATTCATATTGCTCTGATCTCGCTCGATAAAGAATGGTACCGACCTTGCTCGGTAAAGACTGATACTGACCTTCCTGTGATCTTACTGCATCTTGTATGCTGATTTAGATCTTTCTTTTAATTCAGTTCTGGAACTGCTTGAAGTTTGTCTATGAGAATACAGTTCCAGTGCTTTCTTGGAAATTTAGTTTGAATCAGTAGAGCCACCCATTCCATTACTTGGACTAGTTTGCTCGGTAGATTTAGGAATCCACTTTTGTCTCACCTGTTTCCTGACCTTAGTTGCTTCATTCTTTTTTTCATCTTCAACTTCACTAGCATTCATGCAGTTTCTGGCTATGTGACCGAGTTTAGTGCATTTGAAGCATCTTACGGTAGTATCTCTTTTCCTTAGATGATGTTTTATGCAGTTCATGCCAATGTGTCCATATTCTCCATGGTAATGACATCTACACCAGGTGTTGTAGTCCCATCCAAACATTGCTTTCATAATTTGTTTTGCTGGATTGAATGTTTTGGATCTGCACCCGGATGCTTTGTGACCTTGTTTGTTGCATTTGTGACAATTACCTCTGAATCTTGGTTTTTCCCTGCATTCATTTGCTTTGTGACCATGTTGATTGCAGTTGTAGCATTTTCCATTGAATTCTGCTTTTTCATTGCTCCAAAATTTATTTGAAGTATGTCCTATTTCACCACAATGATTACAAGTAGGTTTTTGATTTCTTTGAGTACCTTGCTTAGAAGATTCACCTTCTCCTTTGTATCCAAGTCCTGCTTTTCCTTTCTGCCTATGAAGATTTCGCTCATACAGCTGATTCAAGTCTTCTTGGATTTTCAGCATTCCTTCATTGATTTGTTTTTTGGTGTTTAGGTCATCCACCAATCTTAGATTGATTTCCTTTTTAGATCTTAGTTCTTCTCTTGTGCTTTCTATTTCTGATCTTAGATTCAGAATTTCCTCATTTGTATGGGAGATCTGATCAATTAGGTTTTCTACCTGAAGGGTTTTATTTTGGACTTCATTGTTCCTTCTATCTAATTCATCTTTCAACTTTTTTCTTTGTTCTAAGATCTCACAAAATCTTGTTGAGTGTAGCTCTTGTTCTCTTTTTAATTTTCTCACTTCTTCCTGCAGAGACCCATTCTTTTCTAGGAGTTCTTTGACAGCATTGTTTGCTTCATCTGAGCTATTTGAGGAAAAAAAATCTTCAATCTTTTCTTCAATGTAATTCTGATCATTCATCTGATTTGCAAGTTCCTTCCTTCTTCTTAGGGATTGGGAAAGATGTTCTTTTGCTTCTTTAAGTTTAGCTATGGCCATTTCTAGATCTAGCTTTTCATTTTCAATCACCTTGTTCAGTTTGAATACCTCCATTGTCCTGGATCTTTGCTCAAGCTAGTTAAGCTTTATCTTGAGAACCAACTCTGCTCTGATACCAATTGTTGGAAATATTCAGGAATTAACCGAGTTACTAAGAGGGGAGGGGTGAATCAGTAACTCCAAATTTTCTTACAATTACAGATGTATTAACATATAGTTCACTTTTGTCTTATGCAAATAGAAAGCATGAAACTTAAAAGCATTCACAACAATGACACATAGATTTGGTTACCCAGAAACCTTCCAAAAAGAAAGTAAAACTGGGGTGGGGATGAAACACACAAAGCTTTAGTACTGCAAAATAAAGTTGGCCAGTTAAGGCTTACAATTTGATCACTTCTGATGATCTACCTTGCTAGGAGCAATAAGGATTGCTAAATCCACCCTGTTAAAAGATTTACAAACATACAATGAAGTATGCACTCGGTAAAGAGATTTTACAAAAGACTGTTAAGTCTACCTGGTTAAAGGATTTTAGTACTGATTCACCTGTTAGGATGAAAACAGTAGATGTCTTGCTTTGCAACTGGATTGCTGATTGAGATTCGCTGATGTACTGATCACCTTCTATGATGAATTTGTCTTTGTTGTTCCCTATATTGTTGTAGCCCTTTGTAATTCGCTTATCTCTACCTTTCTTTCTTTTTCACATTCATATTCATTTTCTTACATCTTGACATTTTTACAACATTGTTTATATACAAGTCTAAACAATTAATTACAAAGTCGGCTTGACAAATAAACATAAGTGCCACTAAGTCGGCCCAAGTATGGTTACACGGTTCCTGCAAACTAACTCGGTGACTTTCTGATACTCGGCGTCCACTGCATTACTCGGCATCATCATGCACTCGGTAGAAGTGAAGGCACGATTCATACTAACCACTCGGTAGGTTTTGAACTCGGTAAATACTGGTGACTCGGTAGACATAATGTTACTCAGTTTACACTGTCCTGCTCGGTTTGCACTGTCTTGTTCGGTTTGCATTGTCTTGCTCGGTTTGCATTGTCTTGCTTGGTTTGCACTGTTCTACTCGGTTTGCACTGTTCTACTCGGTTTGCACTATTTTTCTTAGTTTGCACTGTTCTGCTTGGTTTTCACTATTCTACTCGGTTTGCACTATTCTGCTCCGTTTGCACTCAGAATGCAAATAAGTGTTGTCACTAGCGGCAATTCTGCTTAATGCCAACAGCCCTTGCTCAAAGTTACACAATGGAAGCAATATAAATATGACATGAACACAATGGAAACACAATGGATATGAGACAATCAACTAGTAGCAACAACAAAGAATTATATTATTTCTTTCAACATGCCCGGCTGTGAGGCCTTCCGGGTTTTGGCCTTATACAATGAGAATTATGAATTTAGAATTACAGCTTGCATCCTATCTTTTTCTCCAATGATGTATCTTAATAATCCTTCCTATATCTCACCCATGATGCTCTACTACATCAATCTAGACCCCTTATATAGCCAGCTAAGCCACAGGTCGGCCAGTCAGGCATTTAATTACAATATAGGTCCAGTCTCAAGATTTAAACCAAAACTAATGCTAGAATGAATATAAATTGATGCACCTTTGGATTTAGGTCCTAAATTTACCCAAGAACATGAATTTAAGTGTGCAAAGTCCCATATGAGCACATGGAACATCATAAGAAGAAACACCACATGTTTCACCCAAAAACTGGCAGGAAATAGGTCCTGAGGCAAAATAGGCATAACTTTTTACTCATAATGAATTGGAGTTTTAGCTCTTGGGAAATTATATTAATTTAGGTCAAATTTAATTCCTTAAGTTCAAAAAATAAAATTCCTTATAGATCAAGGTCACCAACATGAACAATCAGCACCAAAACTGTAGTAATAGCCTAGACGTGAAAGTTGGCAGAAAATAGGTCCTGTGCCAAAAATGCCATAACTTTTGACTCATAATGAATTGGAAGCTTATCTCTTGGTTTATGATAGAAATTTAGGTCCCCTTGAAGCCCTTAATTGAGAAAAATAATATTCCTTATGGATAAAGAGAACCAACATGAACAATCAGCACCAAAACTACAGGAAAACACTATTCCGATGGCAAGGAAAATAGTTGTAACTTTGAAATAGTCCATCCAAACTTGATGTGCTCATAGGAGAAGGTTCCCAAATAGGTCCCAAACATGATGTAAGCTTCACACACCATGAAACTATCAAATGCAAATATTATAAAGAAAACTACAGCAAACAAGTACAGAAATCAAAAAATGTTTTTGGTTGATGCAAGATTGCCAAAGACCCAAGATGCTCCTGCATCACTTGGCTCCACTTGTTTCCTTTTAGGAATGAATTCATCTTGTTTAAACTTGGAACATAACCCTTATTTCCTACCTTTACACTTTTATTTGTAGGTGGTGTGACCTTGTCTTGATATAATACTTCTAGGGCATCATAGAAATTATCTCCAGAAAGACCACTATCAGATTTAGAACTTTTATACAGTGATTCATTTGTTAGGAATAGTCCCGAGAGATAACTGAGAGTGGGGGGGGGTGAATTAGTTAGCTAAAATTTTCAATTCTTTATCCAATTAAGTATACTTAAACATTAAGTATAAACACAATGAAACAACACTTGAACACAACACCAATATTTTGGTTATAGGGAAACCCAAATAGGTAAAAACCCCAGTGGGAATTAACATCCACTAATAAATTGAACTATTGTATAATGATTCTTGTTAGAAGATCTTATAGCCCTATTATGAGTTGACCTTTACAATACAGTGAGTACATTGACCTGGTCAGAGGTCAGACCCTGTTAGGAGTCTTTTATGATTGACCTTGTTAGGGGTGAGGATGCACTATCTAAGAGCTCACTGCTTAAAGGGGGGAAGGTTGCAACCTTTTGAATAATAGATACACACTATATATGGATCTTGGTGAAATGTGAGGTAGACCTAATATCTTGGCCAGTTCCAATAAATAGCACATTCAATATTTTCTATCACATAGACCTCTTCTTGATGACACAATAGTTTTCAGTCTCTACTCTATTCTTTTCTTTTTATCTCTATGCCATACCTCTAGCGATCACAAATGACCAGCTATAAGTATCTTTCCTCTAAATGATATAATCAATTTAGATTGTTAGAACCACTTTGAAATCATATTAGAGAAACAATAACACTCTTTATTAACATCTCTATTGGCTCCACTAAGCATGCAACACAAACTAGGACCTATCCAAATCAATAAGTGTAGAGGCACGCTACACACTGTCAGCTCTACCAAATTTACTAATACTTTCTCCTCAAGTTGAATTACATCATGTGATCTTAACCAAACATTTTAAACTCTTCTCTAATCACTAATCCAAGCACACATACCAAAATTATAGGCACAACTCTTGTACCAATATAATCTCTTTCGGCTCTTCTGGATAAACACAAGAAACTACAACTGGTGAATAGCGACTGCATAACTTCACTTCTACATCACATCAGACTCTATGTCCATGAATGGAGAAAAACTAACATATATTCATCACATATCCAAAGGCACAAGGCTCCATGATAAATGTATGGACAATCACTCACAGAACACTACATGTAACTCTGTCAGAAACACTGTTGACACAAGCTACTACATAATTGTCTATACTAATAATTAACCTTTGCATCCATGATATCATGCTGATAACATATTTGTGCTACATATACTCAAAGCTTACTATATAATTCTTCCACACATTCTCCTTACTATATGTTTTCATCAATGTAAAACATATAGTCAGCACTGGCATGCTGGAAAATCTCCAACAATCTCCCCCTTTGGAATTGATGGAAATATATGGAATGAAAAACACCACCAATCCAAATGACCAATTCTTTTATAACATTCTCCATTTCCTCATAAAAACTCCCCCAAGGATGAATCCTCCATCTGCTGCAATATTCTTTAATATTCTCCATTTCGTCAACTAAACTGCTTCCATGACTGAATAATACTCCCCCTTGCTGCTATATATTATTCCTCCTTAATTCTATATGTACTCCCCTTTTAATGCTATTTTTCATGACTATATAATACTCCCCCTTTGACATCAATGGAAAAGGGCACCAAACATTTAAGCACCAATACTACTCCTGAAGTAGAGTAGTCAACCATCCATCAATCACTGAGGACTGATGCTCTTTCCTTTTTCTCTAAGTAAAATCAGGGAAGGGAATTACTCCCAACTCTCCCTGAGATACTCAAAGGTATCCTTTGGTAAAGGTTTTGTCAATATATCTACTAGTTGATCCTTTGTACTCACATAGTCCAATTTGACTTCTTTCTCTACCACTTTCTCTCTTAGGAAGTGATACTTAATCTCTATGTGCTTTTTCTTTGCATGCATCATAGAATTATTTGACATGTTGATAGTGCTAGTGTTATCACAATGAATAAAAATAGGATAATCAATCTGAATTCCAAAATCCTTTATCATCTATTTGATCCAAACAATTGTAGAACAATTCAAGGCTGCTGCAACATACTCTGCTTCTGTTGTTGACTGAGAAATACAATTCTACATCTTTCTTGTCCAAGTGACTAGTCTATTACCAAGAAATATTGCTCCTCCTAATATACTCTTTCTATCATCCATGCATCCTACCCAATCTATATCTGTATACACATGCAGCTCAACATTATCTAAATTAGGATACCATAGACCATAATCTATAGTGCCCTGTAGATATCTGAATATTCTCTTTACTACCATGAGGTGACTTTGTTTAGGCTCTGCCACATTTTTTCCAACTATGCCAACTACATTAGAAATATCAGGTCTAGTTTGAGTAAGATATATGAGTTTACCAATCATAGAATTGTACAATGTTGTATCTACTGCTAGAGAATCATCTTCTTTTGTAAGCTTTCATCCTTTTATCATAGGTGTACCCACTGGCTTGCAATCATCCATCTTGAACTTATTCAATATCTCTTTCACATATTTAGACTGAATAATGAAAATACCTTTCTCTATCTGTTGCACATTTAATCCCAAAAAGTATTTGATAGGTCCAATCATGCTCATCTCAAATTCACTCTGCATCTCCTTAGTAAATTATGCACTAAGTTTGTCATTACTACCAAAGATAATGTCATCAACAAATATACCTACAAGTAGTAAACCTTCAGATGTCTCTCTGATAAATAGATTACAATCTACTGCTCCTTTCTTGAATCCATTTTTTGTTAGATATCTATCAATTCTCTCACACCAAGGTCTAGGGGCTTGCTTAAGTCCATAGAGGGCTTCTTCAATCTGCATACCATATCAGGCTTGTTTGATAAGGTGAATCATTCTAGTTGCTCAATGTATACTTCTTCCTTTAACTCTCCATTCAAGAATGTTGACTTAACATCCATCTAGTAAACTTTGAAGTTTTTGAATGTTGCATAAGCTAGAAACAACTTAATAGTTTCTAATCTGCTCATAGGTGTAAATGTGTCTCAATAATCAATACCTTCTCTTTGTCCATATCCCTTACATACCAACCTTACTTTATTCCATACTACTGTACCATCTTCATTCATTTTGTTTCTGAATATCTACTTTGTTCCAATCACATTCTTATCACTGGGTCTTGGGACCAGTTCCCAAGTATCATTCTTAATAATCTGATCTAGTTCTTCTTTCATAGCATAATGCCAATCTAAATCATTACATGCATATTCAACACTTAAAGGTTCAATTTGAGATAGTAAACATACCACTTCATTGTCTTCTCAACTCTTTTCTTTTGATCTTGTTGTGACTTTGCCACTTTGATCACCAATGATGTCATCCTTAGAGTGATATCTAGTGATGAACTACAACTGATTTAGAACCTGAATGAAGAATCTATAATTCAAGATTATTGAGGAGTTGATGATTAGATATGCAAGATGATTAAATCAGTATAATGTTGTCATTGATGTCAACTAGCTTGGCAATACTTATCTTGTAAGTTACTATACTGACACATCTAAAGGAAGGTGAAAGAGATAAAGAACAAAAATATCTACATGAGGAAGATGTATATGATAAATGAGGATAAGAAATACATTGAGTAACTTGTTGATGAGTCTATGACTTGATGAAATTGACTTTACTATGTTGCATTCATCTATGATGAAGAATAGAGCTG
This sequence comes from Chamaecyparis obtusa, assembly GCA_027943335.1. NCBI lineage: Eukaryota > Viridiplantae > Streptophyta > Pinopsida > Cupressales > Cupressaceae > Chamaecyparis > Chamaecyparis obtusa. The sequence continues at coordinate 548,336 of BSBK01004466.1, forward strand.
AAAGACACAAAGCGGTGTTGTCGGTAAATAAAGCATTTTAGTATACACTGATGAAGTGTAGTGTATACCAAGTGTAGTATTAACTAAGCTTGAGTTCATCAACACATTTCTTTGTTAACCGAGCAAAATAGAAAAGAATTAAATGATAAATTTAGCTGATAAAGTGATGAGCTGTAAAATGTATGAAATTGAGGTAATAGATAAGGTTTGTTATGAAGATCGATGGCTAACATAAATCAAGAAGGATCTAATGGAGTAGATTGAAATGTGTTACTAACACATCAATTAAGGAAGCTTAAAGTGGAAAAATCTATGAATATGATTAAGCGACAAAATCTGATGGAAGAAAAGAAAATGATTTACTCATCTATATAAGAGACATTGATTTCATTATTGAAGAGAGCTGGAAGAAGAAGATAACTGCAAAATTATCACGTGGAGAAGTTTTCATGCATTCTTATAATATTTCTTAATGAGAACCGAGCTGCAGGACAATTAACAAGCTATAGAGAGTAATTACTAATGGATAGTAAGTTGATATAGTATTGAATCTAAAGTATTATATTGATCAGAAATATTTGACTGAGCTGAACATTGATCTGTAAATTGCAAACTAAATTTTTTTTAAGGTAGATCATCTACTATTACATATTTAACCATTGTACATAGTCAAATCTCTTAACCGAGTGGACTATGAAAGTCTTTTGACGTTTCATTCATAGAGTGAACATTGTTATCCTGTCAACCCTAGAGTGACTGCTAGTTGGACAATAACTTTTGGTCTAAAATACTCTAACAAGGTAACATGTAATACCTCTCCTACAGTGATAATATGATTTGATATTTTTTTATTATGATGGTTAGAACTATGCACTCATGTTTATGTTTTCATGGAGGATTATACATTCATCAGATGATATTTATATGCTCAGTTATAGTTACATTGATTATATGTTTATGAGATCCTAGAAGAATGTATTAGTTTTACATGTTTTATCTCATGAATGGTATACTAACCCTTATCTCAATTGGTTTATGGATACATATGTGTTTTTCATGACTCAGGATGAAGTTGTAGTTACTCACTCGGTGAGGTCCACATGATGTATCGAACCTAGTCATCTGCTTGCATATATCTGATGTGTATATCTATATGTATATGTATCTCTTCTTGGTGATGTAGGATTTGCAGGTACCGGGTATCGTCTCCACCTGGCTCCACAGGTCTGAGCGATCCCTTAAAAATCCTCAATCATTGTTGTTGTCATGGAGATATCACCAAGCTTCACAAAAGAAAACCTTTATTCTTGATCATTCACCTTAGGTGGGAAGCGTCGGGTCAGTTCCTGGTAGGGAGGTATTATGTGGTTTATCAGTTATTAGGGTTTGGATCTTGCTCTTGCGGTTAGGGTACACTCAACTTTGTTAGTAGGTTATCTATGTGAGTCCTTGTTGGTTGATTTCTATTTCAGTGACTTATCCCTGTTAGATTATCATGTTAGTAATTAGGGTCAAGCTGTTATTTGTACCTTGCATCTTCTGGATATATAGTTATAATGATAGTGATGCGAATAATAAGTTAATTGTACTATATGTGTCATAAACATATGGGTGCACACATATGCTTATGAACACATATACGTATATATACTTATAAGTATAAATAAATATATAATTTATATTAACAGGATTAACAAAATAGCACTAGCTTTATAATTGTTGATAAATATATATATATATATATATATATAAATTAAGAAATAAATAAAATAAAATAAAATAATAAAATTGCCTTTGGTAATAAAACTAGCTAGCTAGGAGGGAGTTGAACTCGAGACCTCCTAGTAGTTGGGCTAGTTTGTTACCAATTGTGCCATGTGAATTCCTTGTGAGGTAATTAATTAAATTTATTATTAAACCTTATTTTAGAGAATATTTTAATTTAAAATAAACAAAACTTTATTATGTTACAGGAAAGATTAGTTTCTCCTCCAACCAACTATGGAAGTTGGAGAAGTTTCTTCCCGTATAGAAACTTCTCCAACCAAATAGTTGGAGAGGAGATTATATTTATGATGATTGGTTCGGAAGAGGAGGTTGAAAAGAGGATTCTGGAAAAAGTACAGGATTGAAGGAGTGACTAGTCGGAGAAAAGGGCTGGAAATTATTTTGGGAACGGAGAAACTTTGGCTAATCAGGAGAAATTTGGGAGCGGAGGAACAAGGAGCAGCAGAAGAATTCTGCAGGAACGGGCTTCGTCAACCAGGGAACTATTTACCAGGTTGGAGCTTTTCCCTGATATTCCCTAGGATATGAAATAATTATTTTATTGTAATGTCTGTTTGTGCATTATCGATTATGTTATATCGGCAAACTCAATAGTTTTAATATCCTGGTTATATTAAGGTTTGCTGGAATAAAATGTAAATTCACAAAATATTAAACCATAGAAAATGTATAAGAAATTAGATAAACAAATAAAAATACACAACGTTGTATTTTATAATATTAATAGAGTTATATTTTTCTGTATATGTCTTTTGAAAAATAAAAATAAAAAAATATAAATATAAATAAATTTATTAACCTACTATTGTTTTGATATTCTAAAATATTCATTAAATAAGTATTTATTGTCTTAATAATATTATTATGTAATAGATAATATTAATTTTATTAAATATGTTTTAAAAATAAAAAAATAAAAAAAATGGGAGGCCGCTGCCACGGCGGGTCCCACGGTACCGGACGACAGCGTCCGCTGCCGGCGGCACCTTCGGGTGCCGTGCGGCAGCGACCGCTGTCGACGGTACCTGGGGGTACCGCGCGGGAGTGGGCCCCTTGTAAGTTTCAAAAAAAACAAATTTTTTCTATTATTATTTATTATTAGTTTCGGTATTATATATATATAATATATGTTTAATATATTATATATATAATATAATATGTGTTTATCAATAATTTGAGTTAGATATTATATTATATATATATAATATGGGTATTATTATATATATATAATATAATTTGAATTTTCATTAAAAATAAATTGGTATTATATTTTACATATAATATGATTTATAATTGGAACACATGTTTTTTTTTTCTTTGTTTATATATATATAATATGTATGATATTATATATATATATAATTATAATATATGGAGACATTCATTTAAGACTTCTTAGAGGCATATTAATTTAGGGAATAAAATTATATTAAAATTTAATGAGGGTTATATATATATAATATATTATATGTATATATATTATATATACAATATATTAGATATAATATAATCCATTACATGGGGAAAACGTAGGAACTAGAGGCATATTTATTCAATGTTTTAATTTTATAAATTTTATTTAAGTTGCAAATAAATAATGGATGTCTTGGTTTCATATCTGTATAGATGATAGGAGGGGACTAGAAAACTGAAAACAAAACCCTTTGCCTCCTAACTTGTCAGCAATCAAACCTGTCAAACTTTGTGATCTCCTAAGCATCCTAGGTAGGTCTGTTATAATGAAATGTTGAACATGTTAGTGGTTTGCTAGGAAAACCTAACGGGAATAGGTTAGGGTAGGAAACCTAGGAACCCCTAAGTGAGTGGCTCTCAGTGCGGGGCCGGGGCCCTAAAGTGGCTAGACTAGGATAACCGACTGATGAGTTAGTTAACCAAGTGATAACCTAATAAAATTTAAGGGATGGGTTCAAAACATTAAAAAGATTAAATTGTGCCTCGCCCATGCCATTAGCGCTAGGACAGGCTATGGATGAGAGTGGGAGAAGGTACCTATGTGTAGGTACAAATCGAATGGTGCTTGTCTGTACGAAAGACATTCAATTTCCGCATGTGCCTACTTGGGGGCCGGGGCCCAGTGTGGCTAGTACCAAGACAACCCAAGGGGTGAGGGCTATGTGATGACACTCACTTAGGTTGTTGCTTAGGATTTCCTACCCAAACCTTAGAATCCCTTGTGAAATGACTTTACTTGTGTGAAATGTTATCCAACCCTTTTGGTAAAACCTAGTAAGTTCCTTCTTTGTGAGCTTGGTGTTTATCTCCTAGCACGGGGGGTGAAACTTTACCAGTTTCACATGGTTGGGTGGAAAAATCTTTCTATCGAGGTATCTTGTGCAGATGTAAACAACTGAAGATTCATATTTGTCTGTGCACCTATTGAAGAATGAAGACTTGTACTTATTCATGTTGTTGTAAACTTATGTATTCTCCTATGAGGAGTTTAAATGTAATGTAATTTTCAAATGATGTAATAATGGGTAGACGTAGGAAAAGGGTTATTTGGGATGTTTATTTAGTGTATGTTGGAAAGATGTAAGCTTGTTATGTATCAAGTTATGTAAAATGTTGATGAATCATTTGTTGTACTATTGCAATATGATTGTTAGAGGAAATGGAATTATAGTAATTGATCTTTAAAAAGTTTTAGATGGAAATTAATTATGAATGTGTTTAAGTATTTTCCAATAAAGAACTTGAAATGGAATTTGTATGGTTAGTAAATGTTGTTAATAGTTTTTTTTAGTTTTTAATAATTTACACATTTACATTTAAGGGAACCTTGGAAAGAAGTTAGAATATGTTTTGTTTATTTGCAAACCTTAAAAGTTCAAAATTTTTCATAAAACTCTACTTAGATTTTCTTTTACAAAGTAAACCTTTGTGCATTTCCCTGGTTCCCTTGCGGGGCATGACATAACACCTAATAGTGTGTTTGTAACCTTTAATAGGGTTGGGTCTTCACCGACCTCACTTCAGAAGAGTGAACAATTTTGGGTTGCCGGTCCCAGGTGGTTTTTCCCTTCACAGCGTTACCATGTTAAATCTCTTGTGTTGTGTTGACTATGATATTTTTTTGTTATCATACTTTGCATATTACATGTTAGATCTAATCGGTAACTATCATAAAGTTTTAGACTGATAATCGGTAAAAACACAGACAGTGAAAGTATTATATGTTTACTGAGTAGCAAAAGTAGTAGAATTGTTTTGGATTATACATTTTGAATTGTGGGACACTGGATAATTGATTCAGCCCCCTCTCAATTATTCTAACAATCTAGATGTAAAATTTAGAACTTTAGGTGATACTGACTCATGTGTCTTCTGAGTTTCTTCTTCACTTGTTTCAGGGTCATTGAATAATACATCAATAATGTCAAACATTTCTTAAACAACTATCTCACTAGTGGAAGGACTGGGTTCTTCTTCAATCATAGGTGCATAATCATGATATCTTTATTGAATCATAAAATTCTCATCAATATTAACATGAGCACTTTCAATGATCTTCTTCAATCTCAAGTTAAAACATCTATAAGCTTTTGTTTTAGTAGAGTAACCAAGGAAAATACCTTCATTACTTCTTGCATCAAACTTTCCTATTGCTTCATCCATCTTTATGTAGCACTTGCTTCCAAAGATTTTGAAGTATTTCACTATGGGAATATTACCAAACCATATCTCATAAGGTGTCTTGTCTATGCCAGGCCTCAATTGTATTCTATTGGTGGTATAGACTACTGTATTGACTGCATCTCTCCAATAGATGTGTGCAACTTTTCCTTCAATCATGATGGTATGCATTGTATCAAGGATGATCCTATTCCTTCTCTCTGCAATCTCATTCTACTGAGGGGTTCTAGGTGCACTCAAGTATCTCTTTATTCCATGTTCTTTGCAGTATTAATAAAATCTATCAGAGGTGAATTCTCCTCCTCTATCTGATCTTAGACACTATCTTTAGTCCAAATTCATTCTCAACCTCAGCTTTGAATATTTTGAACTTCTCAAATGATTTTGACTTATCTTTCAAGAATGCAACCCACATCATTCTAGAATAATCATCAACAAACAAAATGAAATACCTTTCACCATAGTATGATCTTGTTTGAGTTGGTCCACATAGGTCTGTATGAAACAGATCCAACTTTTTCTCTATTGAATTATGCTTTCTTCTTAATTAATTCCTCACATGCTTTCCCATCACACATTCCCTTCAAATAGTATCAACTAGCTTTTCTATGCTAGGTAGATCTCTTACTTCCTTTACATTGCTTATCTTTACTATGTTATCAAAATTGATATGACATAGTCTTTTATGCCATAGCCAACTATCATCTACTTTAGCAACAAAACAACTTGCTTCTAAATTAAGCTAAAAAACATTACCTTTAGTCTTTGAACCTGATGCAATCATTACACACTCCTTGTTGTTAATGATGCAATTGTTGTATTTGAACTCCAATCTATAACCTTTTTCAAGAAATTTCCCAACACTAAGAAGGTTATGCTACAAACCATCTACATAAAGAACATCATCAATTTTATTCTTTCCATCCAATGTGATAGCTCATTTACCAATTATAGGTTTAGGAATCTTGTCTCCAAATCTAACCATGCCACCTTTGTATTTTTCTAGATGAACAAATATGTCTTTATCACCTGTCATGTGATGTGAACAACTACTATCTATAATCCAATCCATCCTTATGTATGCTTGTGAAATCAATGCTAGCTCTTGTTCCTTTTTCTCATCTTCACAATCCATATCATCATACATCTTCTCCATAATAGAAATGAATCCAATTTCATCTTCAACTAAATCATCATTAGAAACTCCATCACTATCATAGTAATATTCTTTTCTATACTTAGGCTTGTAGTTAGTACTGAATTTCTTAATTCTTTTAGGACACTTAGATGCAAAGTGACCAATATTATTACATGAGAAACATTTGAATGTTAACTGACCTTCATACTTTCCTTTTCCTTTTCTTTCCTTCTTATCAATCATAGAAATAATATCATGTATCTCTTTATCTTCATCTCCATCATCAAAATTACTAGAAGTGTTTAAAGATTTCTTACCATGGGCTGATGCTTTGAAGGTTGTCTCACTTTTAGGCTCTGTCTTCAATATTGAAATCTCAAAAGCTGAAATTTTGCTGATCAAGGTCTCTCTCTTGAAATTTTTTGTGAGCTCTATGGTCTCATCAAGGATGTTGATCTTGTTTTCATACTCTACTGTAAGAGTATTCATCAACTTATCCATAATGTCTTCCTCCAAGATCTCTCGAGCATTGTTCCTAATTCTAGCAACTACTTCATTGATCCTTTGGTTGTAAGCTCTGATGTCTTCTTCTGGTAGCATCTCTAATGCATTGTATCTTTTCTGATGCAGGAGCATCCTGGGTGTAAGAGCAATCTTGCATCACCCAAAAATATTTCTATTTTTTTTTATATTCAATAAGGGTTTTTTTTGTGCAGAGCTGCTATTTATGGAAAGTTACTATTTTTTTGGTAATTTTCGTATGTGCTCAGAATGATCTTATTTCTTTCTTGGAGGTTCATTTTGGTCATATAAGTCTGCCAGTAAAGTTTCATTGCCAGATCAAGTGTATATTGGAAGATATTGAAGATTTTCGGTATTGGCAGCAAGGTACAGAAACTTCGAACTCAGTTTTGAAAGCTTTAGAGGCCCCAGATGAGGTCAAATTTTGGGCTGAATGAAGCTTGCTTAATTGAGGTGTTGTAGAGCTCCTTGCGCCCTTTCCGAAATGGGGTTACAATAGTCAATCGGGTCAACTGGTGATGACTTATGGTCTTCGGAAGTTGGGTCACCTGAAATGGCGAAAAATGATTTTTCTTCAAAATTTCTGTTCGGGTTTCAAAATTTATTTTGAGCCAACTATGATGTAATGAAATGTAAAATAAAATAATTCTAAGTTTGGTCGGCCTTATTGGCTAAAATTCTGGAACCTTCCCAGGCGGTGGAAAATTGCCTACATAAGGAAGGCTGTATTATTGTCTTAGGCAGTTCAGAATAGTTCTGGGTAGTAGATCCGGGTATTGATTCGAGGCTTTGTCCTACAGAATATTGTAAGGGAATGCCCATGTGGCTTTTCATATTGTAATTCTGGAAGTTTGTAATTCCACATTTGTGGAGATAATAACAAGCCAATTTTTTGTTCTTGCATATTGTTGTTGTTTCTCTATTTCTGTTATGTGTTTGTGGTATTAAGGGGAGCACCCTTCATCATTTTCTTCCAAGTCTTTTTGTGTGCATTATTTGCTTGTGTATCTCCTTCAAACATGTCTTCTAGATGCTTCCATATCTTGTAAGCTATGTCTACTTTCTCTATCTTGGAAAACTCACTATCAGATAAGGTGCTCATGAGAGCTTCTTTGGATATTGCATTTTGATGGAACAAATCCTTTTTCTTGCTAGTAGCATCATCCTTTGCAAGATCTTCTAGAGAGGGGATCTTAACTTCTTTCATAGCCACTTCAAAAACTTTAAAAGAAATGCACTGCAAATGTGTCACCATTTTGTTCTTCCAATCAAGATAGTTCTCTCCATCAAACTTAGGACCATCTTTTATAAAGAACACCATCTGATCAACCTCAAGCTGTTAAAATTTTACTCTGAGGCACTTGGCTCTGATACCAATTGTTAGGAATAGTCCCAAGAGATAACTGAGAGTGGGGGTGGGGGTGAATTAATTATCTACAAGTTTCAATGCATTGTCCAATTAAGTATACTTAAACATTAAGCATAAACACAATGAAAGAAAATTTGAACACAACACCAATATTTTGGTTACGGGGAAACTCAAATAGGTAAAAACCTTAATGGGAATTGACACCCACTAATAAACTCAACTAGTGTATAATAATCCTTGTTAGAAGATCTTACAACCCTATTAGAAGTTGATATTTACAATATAATAAGTACAGTGACCTGGTCAAAGGTCAGACCTTGTTAGGAGTTTTTTATGATTGACCCTGTTAGGGGTGAGGACGCACTGTCTGAGAGCTCACTGCTCAAAGGGGTGAAGGTTGCAACATTTTGAATAACAAATACACACTATATCTAGATCTTGGTGAGCTATGAGGTAGACCTGTTGTCTTGGTCAATTCCAATGAATAGCACATTCAATATTTTTTATCACATAGTCCTCTTCTTGATGATACAACACTTCACACTCTCTGCTCTATTCTTTTCTTTTTATCTCTATGCCATGCCTCTAGCGATCACAAATGATCAGCTATAAGTATCTTTCCTCTAAATGATATAATCAAGTTAGATTGTTAGAACCACCTTGAAATCATATTAGAGAAACAATAACACTCTTCAATAACATCTCTGTTGGCTCTACTAAGCATGCAACACAAACTGGGACCTATCCAAATCAATAATTGTAGACACACGCTACACACTATCAGCTCTACCAAATTTACTAATACTTTCTCCTCAAGTTGAATTACATCATGTGCTCTTAACCAAACATTGTAAACTCTTCTCTAATAACTAATCTAAGCATGTGTTAGTACTTAAACCTGTAGATGATTAAAATATTTAGGAAATTCACTTAATACAAGACTCATGTAATCCCAATAGCTACATCCAGCACAATTCAAATGCTAAGGTATTAAGGCTTCAAGCCTTTTTCACTTCGAGTAACACTCAAGTAGGTTTACCTTTCAATAACTCACTATTTTTCAAGTAGACTTCAAATTGCAAATCAAATCCCTCACTGCTATACTATCTTCTTCTCAAAATTAACTTAATAAAACACCACTACTCCAAAGACAACCTAGATTATCCTAATACAGAGCACCATAATAAAAATCACAATTGAGATAGCATGGAATAGTGGTCTAAGGACATCCATCCTTCTTCTTTTTCTAAGTAAAACTCAAGGAAGGATAACCTCTATCAAGTGCTTCTTCAAAGCATTATAAAATTGATCTATGCATTTAACATAGCCAATGCAACTCATAAACTTATAAATAAAAGTAAACAAAGATAGTTTTTAATAAAATGATGGTGAACAGATGCAAATTGAACTAAACCAATGCCTTATTCATTGGGCTAGAGTTAAAATTTAAAATCTAAATAATCTTATTAACACAAAGATACTAAAATTCAAATAAATTGCCTAACAATTCACTCTCCCAATTCCCAACCCTACCATCAAATTCATTTATAGATATTCAAATCCCAAAGACCTCCCTAAAGGTTTACTCTCTCCTTGAGAGAAACTTGAGCTCAACCCCTATATTCACCTTGTGAATAACCCATTAAAGAGCCTTACTAATTAATGCATAAGAAACTCAAAGTATCCATACACAAAGAAAACTAGAGTAGCAACAAAATTCTAGTATATTTGTATTAATCTTCAACTGTATCCATTACAATTTTAACAAAAACTTCAAAGAAGTCAGATTTTGTGTTCAGTCTTTCTTTACAAAAACTTTCACCACCTTTACAAAAAGAGCAAAACTTTCTATATATACCTCTAGCCACCTTGTAATCCTCGAAAGGATGTAACAAGCTTTAGATGGCTAGGAAAATGACTTGCACTAAAGACAAAAAGTACAAACCAAAAGACAGTGATTACAACAACCGAAAGTAGTTCACAACTACTAGTATCTTCAAAGGTGGCACCTTTGTTTGGAGATATTTCAAAGCAGTTACTTTGATTTTTAGTATGAATGATGACCGCCAATATAGGCTAACTTACATCATCCTTTGTTTGAAACATGCTCTCCCTCAAATTCTGGATCAGGTGCCATGTGTACTTTATTATTCTTCCTCTGCCTCTAGCAACTGGATAGCTGGCTTCTTCTTTTTCTTTGTCATTTTGTCCCAAGTTGTCACATCATCATCAGATGGCCAATTGAAACTCTAAAACTCCTATAGTGATTTGATTTGTAGGTCCCACTTGGAATCAGTTATAGCCTCAACCTCTGCAACAAACTGTGTGCAATCACCTTCAACTTTGAACAAACTATCAATTATACCATTACATCCATCCAAGTCTAAAATATTATCACCTTTGAGAAAGGCCTCTTGTCTAATTACCAATTGATCCATCGATGACCTCCATTCATCAAAGTTTACCACACTTCCATCACTATTGAAAATAGAGGGAAAAAACTTACTGTAATCCTTGTCAAACATAGCCAACTTGGTTCTCACTTGATTTGACTTCCCTTTGAAAATTTTTGAAACAGCAACAACCAATCCAATCTTTTCATAAACTTTTGTTACCACCTCAAGGAAATCAGACCTATACTCCTACAACCCATTGATTTTTTCAAATAACAAACTCCTCCAAGACCAAATGTTGTGAAGTGGCTCCACAGTAGCCAGTGACTCATTTATTTTATCATTTGTCTTTTGTAACATGATGACAGACTGATGGATAGACTCCATCTTCTCTTTTATCTTGTCCTGTCTATGATGCACAATACCAGTTATAGTTTTTAGGGTTGCTTCTAACCTTATTTTCTCTAGATCTTCCAGTGGATGGTCAGGAACCTCTGCTTCAGGTTGAGAAGGGGCTTCAATTTGCAAAGGTGGGGGAGGCACTGCCTTAACTGCTTCTTCAAGCTTTTCTCTTAGTTCCTCCAATTCATCCTCCATTTTATTGATCATCATAAGTTTTAAATCCCTATCCTTTGCAACCCTCATTGAGTTCTCAAATAATTTGTCATACCTTTTTGACAATTGGATGGTTTTGGCTTCATTGAGGTGAGCCAAGTGTGTTACTACCTTAGACACCTCAAGATCGGTGGTGTTTTGGATAGTCTAGACAATCTTATTACCTTCCATTTTATCCTCAATGCTAACCAGAGATGGCTTCTGAGTTCTTGGGGCGAAAGACCAAAGTGCAAGGGTAAAAGCACAATCAAGTGTCACCTTTTAGGCTAACTTTTCATCACAATTGAATTTTACTATTTCTAACTAAAAATTAATTTTGGTCAAACATATGGTCTAGCTAGATTCATTCTAGCTAAGTTAGATAAGTTATTTAACTTTTCCAATTGGAAATATCTATTAAATGCATGTTTTATACCACTTTGGGTCCAATTACCATAAAAATAAAATTATTTCAGAAAAGTGGAATTTTAATAATTCGTAATCTTTTTAATGATATTTTTTTTAAAATAAAAAGATTACCCTTTTGTAGAGATCAGAGTCAAGAATATCCTCATATAGATTTTATACTATTTTAATTAGACATAGTTTATTGTAATTAAAAAATATTGCAAGTACGTATTTTAACAGTCAAGGAGATGTTGATTCAGAGAAAGAAAAAAATAGTAAATCATATTAAATAAATTTGGAAAATATATGGTGCACTAGAGGAGAGAGTCCTCTTCAAGAATATATATTTATTTTTTTGATTGGGATATATTTGTTATGAAAAATATGTTGCGAGATGAAAACTGTTGATTTCAGTGAGTTGGAATTTGAATTATTTACATATAATTTTTTGGTGGGAACAAGACCCCTAATTTTCAGCATTTCTCCGCAATCGAAAAATCATCTTTAAAAATTAAAAAAACATATCAATTCTTATTCAAAAAAATTATTAAAAATATTAATCATAAACTTCATCCATTTTATCACATTTAATTAGTTTACATCATCTTCAAATTCCAAACATAAATGTCATTTTTATACTATTGAAGTTGAACAACTTTGATTTTGTTAGCCTTTTTCCTTTGTAAAAGGGTGACAACTTATTGTGATTTTACCCGCAATAGCTTGTGACTTGGGGTCATAACCACTTCCTCTAATCATTTCATCAATATGCACCTCATATGACAAGCCTCCCTTAGGCTATTTTCTAATTTGGTCGATGATAAAGGAAGAAGTTAAATCCCATCTAGGAGTCAAAAGCATGCCTCTTGATTTAACCATTTCTCTTGCTTCCTCCATAGTGATCTTCTCAAGACTGGGATCATACGATGTCAGAGCTCTTAAATTATCTTCACTTGGTTCCATACCTTCAAGCAGGGACTTCTTCACCTCCTCTTGCTTCCTCAAAATGAGGAAATCCTTGAATTCCTTGCTATTGATGAATTGGTCATCACTGAGAAAATCTTCTTGGTACAGTTCTCTTTCATCTATTCCTAATATCAAGGGTAACTCCCCTTCTTCTTTTGACACAATTTTCTTTCCTTCTCTGATAGCCTTTCTTAATTGATGGTCATAGGCTCTTTTACCGGGCACAAGAACTGAAGCACTATCAACTACCTTCTTTTTCTTTCTCACCTTTGAAGGTTCACCAACTTCTAGCCTCTATTTCTTCAATGGTGGCTCTGAAGTAGCATCAACCTCTGTTGGATCTTGAGTTAAGTCAATGATTGGTGCTTCCCCTACTGGAGGTGGACTACTACCTTCTTGTGACTCATCAGTGAATTCTTCAGGTTCAGAGGTGGAATAATTTCTCGGTACCTCTAACTTCTCCTCAAGAAACCCCTCCAACTCATTAAATAGGGTGCCATGCATTTCTATCATTTTTTCCATTCTCTTCAAGTATGGGAGCTCAGGGAAATAACCATTAAAAGGAATTCTTCCCACCTTCAGCTTGGCCTCTGTGTCTAGCAGATCAAAGTATTTGGTCCATCTTCTCCCTGCTTCATCTAGGTCCATCATATTCCTTATCAGATCCTCCTCATCTAGGCCCTCATGCTCTTTGATAGTTCCAATGTTAGGAATCAAAGTCATCCTAGCTATTCTAATGAAACCCTCAGAGTCAACATACCGACAAGTACCTATAGTCATCTTGAACTAATTTAGCTAGCTACTGACTTGATCTAGTGCTCTTTTTCCAATCAAGAAGCTACCAAGTTTGAATTTCATTGGTGTGAAAGTACCCTTCCTATGAGGTCCTAGGTGCTCTTTTTCAGTCCACATTAATTACCAAATGAATTCCATCATTGCAACTCTAGGAGGTTCATGTTTTGGAAGCAAATGTGGAGGTTGGGGGAAACCATAATCCCTGATGACTATGAAGGTGCCCCTTAGGTAGAAATCTCCCCAATTGTGGTTCCCTGGCCATTTGTCTTCAAACTACATTGGTCTTAAAACCCTCAAGACCTTTGTTGATAATCTCACAACATTTGTTCCTAACATTTCAAGAATTGGGTGGACAAAATAGTTTTGAAAAATGGAGAAGTTACACTCATTGGATGTGATGTTCCAAACTCTCAACCAATATTGCACTGGGTTGGGAATGTCCTTAAAATGAGTCCTTATCATCAACATTCTTGCATCAAAATCATTAACATGATGGTATAGAATCAAATGCATAAGAAGGGAATAGTGCATGAATCTGATAGGTATTTTATTTTCCTAGATAGAGACAAACCCTTCATGCATCCTATCAATTACATACTGGATGTAATCATAATCAGTATTGGTGTGAGAATTATGAATGTCAAGGATTATCATTAAAAGCTAAGCAAGAAAATTCTCATCATCCTAATCAATCCCTAAAACCCTACGCAACCCATGACACAAGAATTTCATATAATGATGGAGGGATGAAAATAGATAAGGGGCATTCATACTTTTTGGGAGAGGGGCTATGTACTTATCTTCCTTGGGCATATGCTTGACTATTTGGCTCTTTACTGATCCTATGTTACTGGCATACTTGTCCCGTTCCTTTTTTAAATCAATTTTAGTGGAGGAGGAAGAATAGAAATTAAAAGCTTTCGTGAAGGACTCCCTATCCAAGGAAATAAACATAGACTAGTCTTCACACCTAATGCATCTAGAAATGGGATCATACAACCTAGTTAGCTGAATGATTAAATCTACATCTAAAAACACATCAAACACAATTAGCTTTGCCATTCCCAATGCCCAAGCATTAAAAATAGGTATATATTTACCCCTATTGTTATAAAAGTATGAGAATATGGTAAAACTTGAACCTGTAGAAGTGATAGGGTCCCTACATTTGTCCATGATATCTTCAAATTCTATGTCGATAGCCTTCTTGTTTTGATTCAAATCAGGAAGCAGCCTAATGAATTCATTTGAGTAATTCATCTTTCCTTTATCCTCTCCACTATGTTCTTTTGCAGTCGCACTGGATGATGCTACACTTGTCATTGGTCGACTCATCTTGATATAACAGGAACCTCTCAACTCTGCAACCTTCGCGCTACTCAATCTCTGCTATAGCACCAAAAATCTCAATTGTCTTTAGAATAACTTTGAGCATAGAAAGAAATGCAATCCTATCTATATACATCAAAAATTATGTGCCTATGATTGCCAAATCATAACAAATCTGGCCTAAGTCAATTTTGCATTCAATTTTGCATATTACCAACCTTCAAATCATAGCTAGCCATGGCGTAGATCCTGACAGGATGATTTAAAAAATCATAAACAAGGTGCGAGAGCAATAATCATGGCTTTTTGCATTAAAACCTTTAATTACTGATGTAAACCCTCTGTAGACACCTAAAAATCCTTTCGAAAATAGAGTATTTTTATTTTCTAAAAATTCCCTGATGACATCATCATTTGTTAATTAATTATTTATTTAATTTATTTATTTATTTTTAGGTCATTAAATCTCTTTACCTTAATTAAAAATATTTAATTAAGGAATCC
Source organism: Chamaecyparis obtusa (assembly GCA_027943335.1). NCBI lineage: Eukaryota > Viridiplantae > Streptophyta > Pinopsida > Cupressales > Cupressaceae > Chamaecyparis > Chamaecyparis obtusa. The sequence goes on from BSBK01004466.1 coordinate 563,796, forward strand.
CTCCCAAAAATGTTTAAATCTTATTTAAACATTATCTCCCTATTTATTAATTATTTAATTAATAAATTAACCAAAAATCCAAAAAATAAATTATTTATTTATTTTTTGCCCAAAACTTGGCCAATTTCCTTAAGACCACTAACCTCTTCCAGAATCTTCTAATCCTTCTTTAATTTTGATTAAAGGCTAATCCCTTCATTTCCTAACCCTAATCCCAACTCAAAATATTTAATTAAGATTAAATATTTAATCCTCATATTTGTTAAATTCATTTTAATAAATATTCTCAAAACCTAAACCATGGAAATAAATAAATTTTTATTTATTTCCTAAAATCCATGTTTATCCTAAGGAAATTCTAGACTCTTTGTAATACCCCTCTAACCCTAATATAAGTTTTGTGTTTTTGAAAGAATTAAGATCCTTGATGTTTTCTTACAGCTTAAGTTGTACATGATACTTGTTTGATCTATTGCTATAGTTTTTTATAATAATTTCATAAGCTAGTACTCAATGATTCTAATATCAGACATACTATCTAAAGGTATCATTTTTGTATGTATTTATCTCCATGTATGTATTGAGTACCTACAAGACTTTTATGAACATAGGATGTTATATGATATGTACTTGATAGATATATATAAGTGGTTATTTATATTTTCTTCTATTAAGGTTACCTTGGATGAATCTTGTATCTCACTTGATGATTTGATTATGTTAATTTATTATTAGTATTGATAAGAGACTAACACAATGCTTGAGATTCTAACCTTCATTATAATGATGCTACATACTTTGAGTGTATATATATACATGATGTGTTTTCATGATTCAGAACGAAGTCGTAGTTACTCACATAGCTGAGGTCCACACGATGTATCGATCCTGGTCATTTGTCTGCAATGTTTTCTTTTATATGTATATCGGTGCATATGTATTTCTTCTTTGTGATGCAGGCTTGCAGGTACCGGGCATCGACTTCACCTGGCTTCACAGGTCTGAGCATGCCCTCAAATCCTCGATGGTTGTTGTTATGGAGATAGTACTAAGGCCCCTACATGAGTCTTCCTTTGTCATTATTCCAATTTGGGAATATTAGGGTTCCTTCTTTGTCAGTCAACCTTTGGGTCAAAAACCCAGATCCAATGCACCCGGTTGGGCATGGTTGTAGTTAGTGCCTTGTGACCACTTGAATTCATTTGGTTGTATGATTTGTTTACTCATTTTATTTATTTCTCCTTCTTGGTATGATTCTTAGTTAATCTTTCTATGTTGTGTTTCAGGAGTTTGGCTTGACTTTCCTTGTTGACTTTGGTTGACCTTGTTTGATCTTATGGTTTTTTCGATATGTTTCATAGATGATTTGTATGGCCTCTTTGGATGATTAGATTTATTTTGAGGCATGTGATTTTATTCTACCTCAGAGTTATATCCTATAGCAATTATAAATAGGTAATAATATTGTGATCTATTACTTCATAATCTTATAGATTATAGTGTTTGGTATTTAGCATGTATCTATATATATATATATATATATATATATATATATATATATATATATATATATATATATGGAAATATATATATGGGTGCACACATATATGTATTTATATATATATAATTTATATGTGATTATATGTTAATTATTGTAGATATTGTTGATGGTGTATATTTTGGGATTAATGTAAAGTATAATATTATTAATAATTAAATATTAAATAATGTGAGGTATATTATTCTCAATTGTTAATTATTAATAATGAGGATAGGTTATATATATAGATATTGATGTAATTAATGATGACATATACATATATGTTAGGATAATATTACATATGTGTATGAATGAATACAAATAATCTTTTATTGTATATTTGAGTAATATAGTTGTATGATATTAAGTTATTTTATAATACCCTTTAGTTAAGAGTTAGTTGGGAGTTGGTTACTTTTCCTCTCAACCTTTGGAAATCTATTTATATGCACTACTTTCTCATTTGAAGAGGGGGGATTTTGGGGCTGAAGCATTGAGGAGAGGATGGCCTTAATTTTCATAGTGATTTTGGAGAGAAAACTTGGAGATGTGAAGGGAGATTTTGTAAGCATATGTCTTTAAGAATTTTTGGTTATCTTTGCTTTTGGGAGAGAGACATTTTTGTGAGAATTTCAATAGTTGAGAGAGGGATTCTTTTCTGTGGAATTATTTCTTTCTTTCATGGATATTTTTGAAAGTGGATAGGGTTTGAAGGATGCATCTCAAGTTTGGATTTGTCTTCTCTTTTGTTTCCTTCCTTCTTCGATTCAACCTTCGTAGGACATGAGGTATGGATTGAATATGTTAAGTTACTTTATGTCTCTGATAGATTATGGATCTATTTATATATTATAATTATTTATTATATCTGTACTTTTAATTTCTATGGTTATTTTAAAGTTTTGAATTTTTATTTGTAAGAATTGGCATGTGTTTTCCTAGGGTTTTTAGCAACCCATTTTTGGAGATCTATTATTATAATAATTTAAATTGCCTCTAAAGTTTTACTAAATTGATTTTCTAGAAGTAAAATTTATAGATCTCAAATGGGTATCTCTCTGATTTTATTTTTAGGGTCGAATTAATGCCTTATTTTTGACATTTTGGCAGACTATGCCTGTCCATTCTCGATTCTAAATTTTCTGTCAAATGTATTCGTATGCTACAGGCTGATATGATTATATTAAAGTATAAATTTGATATAAAAGATTCTCCTAAGTCTTATCTTTCATTTCCAATTGTTTTGGAGAATTTTTATTATATTTTGTGAAAATTACAACCGTTTTAGTGAAGGCAGGTCTGAACCCTAACCAGAATTTTCTGTTTTAAACCAGAAGTCATAACTTTCTTTCCCACCGTTGGATCTTCCTAAATATCAAATTGAGAGTCCATAATTATGTTATCTAAATCTCCACCGAAGAGATTTATTTTATTATTTATTTTGTGGAAGATATGGATGACTATTCTATGATGACTATTCTTTGCATTTAATTCTTGCTTGAAATAATTCAGTTTAAGAACATCATTAAGTTTTAAGGTTTCGTATGGTCACCAGAGGCTATTAGAATATTTTTTTGGTTAATTGGATCTATGTATACTCTGAATATGTTTATAATATCACTTGGATATTTTCTTATATGTTTGGAACATTTTGTATGTCATATTGGGTTTAGGGTTGTCAAGTGGACTAGGGACAACATATGTTTTCCTAAACTCAATCAAATGTTGTTATGGAATTGATATGAATTCTTGATGATGGATCTATTATGCTCTTATGATTTTTATATGTATGTTAGGGAACCTAAGTACACTAGGTGAGTGGCTCATAGTGAGGGGTCGGGGCCCTAAGTGGCTAGTACCAGGATAACCTACTATGAGTTATTTAATCAAGTGATAACCTAAATAAATGAATTGGGAATGGGAGATTATTGGAATGGGAAATTACACACTAATCAAGATTAATTGTGCCTCGCCCATGCCTTTAGTGCTAGTAAATACTAAGGATGGGAGTGAGAGAAGGTACCTATGCGTAGGTACGACTGGATGACCTTGTCTGTACGAGAGGCATTCGGTTCCGCATGTGCCTACTTGGGGGCCGGGGCCAAGAGTGGCTAGTACCAGGAAAACCCAAGGGGTGAGGGCTATGCGATGACACTCACCTAGATTGTAGCTTAGAGTCTCTACTAAATTTGATCATGCCTCTGGTAGTCCTTGTGGTCTTCTTGTCTTTTCTTTTGTGTTGTGACTTTGGAGAAATTTTATCACCACCTTAGGAATTTCCTAGTTGTTACCTCTTGTATGGGCCTTTGGTTCTATCTCCTAGCTCGGGGGAGTGGGCCTATTGGTTCCACATGGTTGGGTGGTTAATATTTATATCGAGGTATTGATCGTGATTCTTTGGATGATCCTAGCACATATTCCTTTCCAGATCTGCAGTTGAAGATTTCTTATTGGATATTTTAATATGTTGAGATGTACTTATGTATTTGTATTCATGTAATTTTTAATCTCCTAAAAGGAGTCTTGTAGTATTGATGCAATCTCAATTCAAAGCAATGCATAAGGGAATGGGTAGTTCTAGGTAAAAGAAAGGGAAAAGAATGTGGAATATTGGACATGTTACTAGCATTAAAAGAAAGTGTTTATATTATTTATCCTATCCTCTTATGTTGTCCATGTGTAAAGGAAATAATCTTAAATATAATTATATATAATGATGTATCACAAAAATAATGTATTCTCTCTTGATGAAAGAATTCAAAGAGATTATTGAGAAATGATAGATTAGTGATTAGAATTATTAACAATGAATGGTTATGAAACAATGCAATAGAATAGTAATTTGATTTTAATGTTAATACTTGGTTCATGTTAATGAAGTACCTAGGATGATGCCTACCTTAATGAATATTAATCTCTTACCTAAATTATTAGATAAAAGTGATACAAAGGATAGTAGATGTAGATGAAATCAATATGAATTTATGGAATGAGTTAATAAAAGGAATAATGATGTTGGATGATTAACCTATGTTTAATAAAAGAAATAAGTTAGGGACATTTAACTTGGTGCATTAAAATGAATGTAGATCTTTTAAGCTCATGATTCCATGAATATCTTATGAATGTAAATGGTTTATATGATGTTGCTTTAGTAGCGACGTTAGAGAACCCGAGAGGACTTAAGTTGTATAAATCTTACATTCAAGTAGTAGAAAATTATTTCTTCTTTTAGAAATATGAAGTGTAATGATGAATATTATTCTAGTTAAAATAAATAAATAAAATAAAATAAAAATTCACTACTTGCATTTTATAGAGGTTTTATGTCTTGTCCTCTTGGGTTGCCTGGCGGGGCGTTACATCTGGTATCAGAGCCCTAAGTTTCTACACTGGGAACTCTGGGACTCATAGCTCACCTATGCATAACCTTGAGTATCTTCACTTTGTCTCTTTTTGGATTATGTTGTTATGTTAAAACTTGAATCTTAGGAAACGAAGGCTACATTTCGTGTTCTCATGTTGTATTGTCTTACAAGGGCACACCTATTCCTCTATGATTGAGTTATATTCTAACAATTACTTATGTTTTTGCATAATGAAATCAATGATGTGTTAAGTGTATGTTTCCTATAATATTAATGGAATGGCGAAGAATTCTTGAGACTTGTGTTTGTTTTCTTAAAAGGTAATGGTATCCCTAGAAGGGTCAAAAGTTAAAGGATACTAAATATTTTGAATCTTAATTATGGTTGTAGATAATATTACCCCCTGATCCTACCTATAATATAATGTTGTGCACTCTATCTTCTTACAAATACCTAGTTGAATTTTATCCTACTCAAGGTATCTTAGAAATAGATTTTTTTTGGATCCTTAAAAGAAAGAAATGATTGTGGTAGTACTTGATAGGATTAAAAGGGAAATAATTAAATTACATGGCTAATAATAGGTACTTAGGAAAGAAGTGAAAAATAAAAAATAAATAAATAAGGAACAAATAATCTACTGTCATATGTATTTCTCTCTCTCTCTCTCTTTTCCCTCTTAAGAAATAAGTTTTGCATGACTAAAATTATTTAGACAAGGCAATAATATATTAGAAAAATTTGTAAATACTCAATTAGGAAACCCTTGGGTGAAGGACCTATGTCCCCAAGATTTTATCATAGGCTATAATTCACATTTTCATTTAGGAAGAGAAATTTTTATCCCTATCTTGGTAAGAAGTTATATCCTTTCTGCATATCTTATTAAATTGCACAAAAAGGATTTAAGATAATCAAGAAATTCTAGGGAAGAGTATGTGCGATGATGGATTATCTGTACTAATGATGGAAGTTGTTTTTATTAAATATATGTCTTGCAAAATGCCTAGTGAATAGTTAGGATCCTAGATGGGTATTTTGGAAACAAATTCATGTTTTGTATACATTGTGATCAACACCATAGTAGTAAAAAATTAACAACATTAAGTGATTGATCAACTATGAATAAGGAGTTGTTGTGGTAAATAAATGTTATAGAAATGTACCTTACTCAATTTTTATTTAGAACTGATGTTATCTCAAAATTTTAAAGTGTACGAGGGTAATGTTCCAAATAGGTAAATGGTAGAAATTAAAGTTATGTACAGTAGTTAATGTTATTAATTTAGATGTTGTGGTTATGAAGATAGTAGTAGGACTCATATACTTCTTTCTCTCTTAATGGATCTATGATCGTTATTTGAAATAACTCTTAAGAAAATGCCATATGGAAATTGCCTGACATGCAAATTAGGGAAAAGTGCATAGATAAATAGTAAGCTTTAAGAAGGGATCCCAACTTAATGAATAATAGTGCAATAAATTGTAAATTGTTTAGATCTCCTCTAGGGGGTGAATGTGTTTTTGGAAATCAAGCACTACAACTATTGTGAAAGATGACTTAGAATATGTACATTGTAAAATTTGTGTGTCCTATGTCATTGGAATTCTACTTAAAACTTTGATGGAAAGGAATATTTCTTATAAAACTATGTGTTAATGAAAATGGTAAGTTTCAAGTATCTAGATTATTTTATTTTCATGATTACAAAAGTAAATAAAAATTATTTGATGTATTCCCTTCATGATCATAACAAATATAAATGTTACATACCTCTCTACGTTTGGTATTCATAGCTTGTAAGGGACACAAATTTTGGACCCTATTTGTAATAAGGTCTCACAAGTTGTATTATGTAGGGTTAGATTATGTCTCAAAAGGGAAAATATATCATAAATTCTTTTTTTTTAATACTGGTTACCATAGATAGGAACTTTGATATTGTGAAAGGAAGTGATAATCTTAGTTGGTAAAACATGAAATTTCTTAATATATTGATATTAGTGAGTAAACATGAATACCTTAGAGTTTTGACTTGATAACAATAATTTTGATGCAATTTCAAGTATCTTGTTAACAAACTTACAGCATAAAGTGATAGACTCACATAGGTAATTCTTTTTGAAAGTCATTACTAATTGAATTGAGTTAATATACACTAAAGTTGTAATAAGATAGGATTTACCAAAACTCTTGATAGGAGAAGAATGTGTGCAGTCATTAAATTAGGATCTATAATAGTAATAATATAATTCTGTTAGATAATGTGTGATATATAGTTCACATTCCTGACTTCCAGGAGTAAGTCGAATCTTAGTGGGGGAGGATGTAATACCCCTCTAACCCTAATATAAATTTTGTGTTTTTGAAAGAATTAAGATCCTTGATGTTTTCTTACAGCTTAAGTTGTACATGATACTTGTTTGATCTATTGCTATAGTTGTTTATAATAATTTCATAAGCTAGTACTCAATGATTCTAATATCAGACATACTATCTAAAGGTATCATTTTTGTATGTATTTATCTCCATGTATGTATTGAGTACCTACACGACCTTTATGAACATAGGATGTTATATGATATGTACTTGATAGATATATATAAGTGGTTATTTATATTTTCTTCTATTAAGGTTACCTTGGATGAATCTTGTATCTCACTTGATGATTTGATTATGTTAATTTATTATTAGTATTGATAAGAGACTAACACAATGCTTGAGATTCTAACCTTCATTATAATGATGCTACATACTTTGAGTGTATATATATACATGATGTGTTTTCATGATTCAGAATGAAGTCGTAGTTACTCACATAGCTGAGGTCCACATGATGTATCGATCCTGGTCATTTGTCTGCAATGTTTTCTTTTATATGTATATCCGTGCATATGTATTTCTTCTTTGTGATGCAGGCTTGCAGGTACCGGGCATCGACTTCACCTGGCTTCACAGGTCTGAGCATGCCCTCAAATCCTCGATGGTTGTTGTTATGGAGATAGTACTAAGGCCCCTACATGAGTCTTCCTTTGTCATTATTCCAATTTGGGAATATTAGGGTTCCTTCTTTGTCAGTCAACCTTTGGGTCAAAAACCCAGATCCAATGCACCCGGTTGGGCATGGTTGTAGTTAGTGCCTTGTGACCACTTGAATTCATTTGGTTGTATGATTTGTTTACTCATTTTATTTATTTCTCCTTCTTGGTATGATTCTTAGTTAATCTTTCTATGTTGTGTTTCAGGAGTTTGGCTTGACTTTCTTTGTTGACTTTGGTTGACTTTGTTTGATCTTATGGTTTTCTCGATATGTTTCATAGATGATTTGTATGGCCTCTTTGGATGATTAGATTTATTTTGAGGCATGTGATTTTATTCTACCTCAGAGTTATATCCTATAGCAATTATAAATAGGTAATAATATTGTGATCTATTACTTCATAATCTTATAGATTATAGTGTTTGGTATTTGGCATGTATCTATATAAATATAAATATATATATATATATATATATATATATATATGGAAATATATATATGGGTGCACACATATATGTATTTATATATATATATAATTTATATGTGATTATATGTTAATTATTGTAGATATTGTTGATGGTGTATATTTTGGGATTAATGTAAAGTATAATATTATTAATAATTAAATATTAAATAATGTGAGGTATATTATTCTCAATTGTTAATTATTAATAGTGAGGATAGGTTATATATATAGATATTGATGTAATTAATGATGGCATATACATATATGTTAGGATAATATTACATATGTGTATGAATGAATACAAATAATCTTTTATTGTATATTTGAGTAATATAGTTGTATGATATTAAGTTATTTTATAATACCCTTTAGTTAAGAGTTAGTTGGGAGTTGGTTACTTTTCCTCTCAACCTTTGGAAATCTATTTATATGCACTACTTTCTCATTTGAAGAGGGGGGATTTTGGGGCTGAAGCATTGAGGAGAGGATGGCCTTAATTTTCATAGTGATTTTGGAGAGAAAACTTGGAGATGTGAAGGGAGATTTTGTAAGCATATGTCTTTAAGAATTTTTGGTTATCTTTGCTTTTGGGAGAGAGACATTTTTGTGAGAATTTCAATAGTTGAGAGAGGGATTCTTTGCTGTGGAATTATATCTTTCTTTCATGGAGATTTCTGAAAGTGGATAGGGTTTGAAGGATGCATCTCAAGTTTGGATTTGTCTTCTCTTTTGTTTCCTTCCTTCTTCGATTCAACCTTCGTAGGACATGAGGTATGGATTGAATATGTTAAGTTACTTTATGTCTCTGATAGATTATGGATCTATTTATATATTATAATTATTTATTATATCTTTACTTTTAATTTCTATGGTTATTTTAAAGTTTTGAGTTTTTATTTGTAAGAATTGGCATGTGTTTTCCTAGGGTTTTTAGCAACCTATTTTTGGAGATCTATTATTATAATAATTTAAATTGCCTCTAAGGTTTTACTAAATTGATTTTCTAGAAGTAAAATTCACAGATCTCAAATGGGTATCTCTCTGATTTTATTTTTAAGGTCTAATTAATGCCTTGTTTTTGATATTTTGGTAGACTATGCCTGTCCATTCTCGATTCTGAATTTTCTGTCAAATGTATTCGTATGCTACAGGCTGATATGATTATATTAAAGTCTAAATTTGATATAAAATATTCTCCTAAGTCTTATCTTTCATTTCCAATTGTTTTGGAGAATTTTTATTATATTTTGTGAAAATTACAACCGTTTTAGTGAAGGCAGGTCTGAACCCTAACCAGAATTTTCTGTTTTAAACCAGAAGTCATAACTTTCTTTCCCACCGTTGGATCTTCTTAAAAATCAAATTGAGAGTCTATAATTATGTTATATAAATCTCCACCGAAGAGATTTATTTTATTATTTGTTTTGTGGAAGATATGGATGACTGTTCTATGATGACTATTCTTTGCATTTAATCCTTGCTTGAAATAATTCAGTTTAAGAACATCATTAAGTTTTAAGGTTTCGTATGGTCACCAGAAGCTATTAGAATATTTTTTTGGTTAATTGGATCTATGTATACTCTGAATATGTTTATAATATCACTTGGATGTCTTCTTATATGTTTGGAACATTTTGTATGTCATATTGAGTTTAGGGTTGTCAAGTGGACTAGGGACAACATATGTTTTCCTAAACTCAATCAAATGTTGTTATGGAATTGATATGAATTCTTGATGATGGATCTATTATGCTCTTATGATTTTTATATGTATGTTAGGGAACCTAAGTACACTAGGTGAGTGGCTCATAGTGAGGGGCCGGGGCCCTAAGTGGCTAGTACCAAGATAACCTACTATGAGTTATTTAATCAAGTGATAACCTAAATAAATGAATTGGGAATGGGAGATTATTGGAATGGGAAATTACACACTAATCAAGATTAATTGTGCCTCACCCATGCCTTTAGTGCTAGTAAAGACTAAGGATGGGAGTGGGAGAAGGTACCTATGCGTAGGTACGACTGGATGACCTTGTCTGTACGAGAGGCATTCAGTTCCGCATGTGCCTACTTGGGGGCCGGGGCCAAGAGTGGCTAGTACCAGGACAACCCAAGGGGTGAGGGCTATGCGATGACACTCACCTAGATTGTAGCTTAGAGTCTCTACTAAATTTGATCATGCCTCTGGTAGTCCTTGTGGTCTTCTTGTCTTTTCTTTTGTGTTGTGACTTTGGAGAAATTTTATCACCACCTTAGGAATTTCCTAGTTGTTACCTCTTGTATGGGCCTTTGGTTCTATCTCCTAGCTCGGGGGAGTGGGCCTATTGGTTCCACGTGGTTGGGTGGTTAATATTTATATCGAGGTATTGATCGTGATTCTTTGGATGATCCTAGCACATATTCCTTTCCAGATCTGCAGTTGAAGATTTCTTATTGGATATTTTAATATGTTGAGATGTACTTATGTATTTGTATTCATGTAATTTTTAATCTCCTAAAAGGAGTCTTGTAGTATTGATGCAATCTCAATTCAAAGCAATGCATAAGGGAATGGGTAGTTCTAGGTAAAAGAAAGGGAAAAAAATGTGGAATATTGGACATGTTACTAGCATTAAAAGAAAGTGTTTATATTATTTATCCTATCCTCTTATGTTGTCCATGTGTAAAGGAAATAATCTTAAATATAATTATATATAATGATGTATCACAACAATAATGTATTCTCTCTTGATGAAAGAATTCAAAGAGATTATTGAGAAATGATAGATTAGTGATTAGAATTATTAACAATGAATGGTTATGAAACAATGCAATAGAATAGTAATTTGATTTTAATGTTAATACTTGGTTCATGTTAATGAAGTACCTAGGATGATGCCTACCTTAATGAATATTAATCTCTTACCTAAATTATTAGAGAAAAGTGATACAAAGGATAGTAGATGTAGATGAAATCAATATGAATTTATGGAATGAGTTGATAAAAGGAATAATGATGTTGGATGATTAACCTATGTTTAATAAAAGAAATAAGTTAGGGACATTTAACTTGGTGCATTAAAATGAATGTAGATCTTTTAAGCTCATGATTCCGTGAATATCTTATGAATGTAAATGGTTTATATGATGTTGCTTTAGTAGCGACGTTAGAGAACCCGGGAGGACTTAAGTTGTATAAATCTTACATTCAAGTAGTAGAAAATTATTTCTTCTTTTAGAAATATGAAGTGTAATGATGAATATTATTCTAGTTAAAATAAATAAATAAAATAAAATAAAAATTCACTACTTGCATTTTATAGAGGTTTTATGTCTTGTCCTCTTGGGTTGCCTAGCAGGGCGTTACACTCTTCTAGAAAGTCCTAACCCTAATCCTAATTCTAATCCCCCCCCCTAATCCTGTCACATTCCCTAACCAAGGTTAGCCAACTCCTAAGCTTAACCCAAAGTCAACAAACTTCTAGAGACTTCTCTTACATGCATTAAGTACATTTAAGGCCTCCTTATCCTTCTTACATGCATTTATCATGCATTTAAGAATCCCCTCACCCCTTTCTTACACCCTTTGACCTTAGACACATTTCCCAAATTGTACACATTCCTCCCATATTTCAACCTAATGCCCTTGTGACACTTGTCACAAGGAGGTGGCCGTGAACTAACACAATCCATGTGCTCCCCTTTGAATGAATCTTGGCCTCTCTTAAGGATTTTGATCTTGGCCATTCATTCCTCCTTCCCAAATCCTATAAATGCTCCTCCTTTCAAGAGAAAATTCATTAGCTTAGTCTTTCATCTTCATGCATTGTTATCATGCTCTTTTACTTCTAGCTCTAGCATAATCATTCCTAATTGTTAGATTTCTTTGTTTTCTTCAATCTTTCTAACACATCATAGCTTAGCAATAATGGATTAACTTAGTTTACTTCATTGTTTTGCATAGCATATCATCATCATCACATCTCTATTTGGTTTAAAATTAATCTTAGCATAAACATCATGTAGCTTAATCTTCATTTCAGCATCATTTGGATCCTTGAGGCCTTAGGGGAAAATCAAGTGTTCTATACCTATTTTGTGCCACTTATGGGGTTCTCATGAGTCTCAATCCTTCCAAATAAGCATTAGGAACATGCTCCAAGTGCTTAGAGAGCACATCCACATCCCTTAAGCAAGAGCAAATCAAATAGTGCTTGGGTGCACCTGTTTAAGCTCTATCTGAGGTGGCTTAGTTTAGAGTTTTCTTTATTTTGAATTGATTTCATGCTAGGTTAAGATCTAATGTTTGTTTGGCTTGAAGCTTTCAAAATAGGTATCCTCAAAATCCTAGTCTACATTCTGGCATGCCCGATGGGACCCACTTCACGGGTCTTTTGACAACATCTCATTCATTTTGGAGTTTTTGCTAAATTTTGAAGCTTGAAGGTGGAGGGAGCTTGTGGAAATATTCTTCCTCTTCTTAGTCTTATCATTCTTCCATTCTATCTACTCCTTCTACTTCTTAAGAGATTTTGGCATATTCTCCTATTTAAAATCCATAACGAGGCACTTCCACGAAAAACCTTGTAACTTTTGCATATGAACTCCATTTTTGGTGATTCAAAAAGAATTGGAAATTTGTTTCAGAGGTCTATAATAATATATAGGAAAGAAAGATCAGATCAAGGGTGACAACAAAATCATTTCAGTTTGGGGTAAAAATGAACAAAACAAAGTCATACACATCTTGTTTTAGTGCTTAAAATGAACCCCCAAATCATTCTTAAATGCATTAAAGACTAAAAATTTGCAAAAATCTTCTAACAAACAAAGGCAAAACTAATCAAATCAATTGTATCCTTGCAACATCAAGGTTTTAGATGCATTCATGCAAAGTTAGGAACACTTCATTTTTGGAAACTTAAAAAGAACTTCAAGTTTCCATTTCAAAAGGTTCAAAATCAACACTAAGTGCACAAAAAATTTTAAATCAAACTCAAAGCATTAATCAGGGATAAAATGAACTTCATTTGCAAATATTTTAAAGTTCTTTTAAAATCTCATGCAAACTAAGAGTCCTAAATGGTTGCCAAAACTGTCCTAAAAGCTTTGTTATTTGTTCCAAACAAATGTCTTGTTGCAAAATCTTGAATGTTTCCTAGGTTTTTCATGCATCAAAACAATCTAGGAATATCATTTTTGGGCTTAAAACATGCAAACTAGAACATAAAATCTTGAATGAAAACCAAAGTCCAAAGAGTCATTTTTACTTTGAGTCAAAAACAATCTTGAATGATCTAAATTGGAAAGAAAAACATCCCTATTCCTTCCTCTTTGAATTTCAGTTCAAACAAACTCAATCTTGAATGATCTAAGGTTAAAACAAAGCACATCTTCAAAGTTCTAAATCAACACGATAATTCAATCTTAAATGCCCAAATTCAAAGCAACTGCAAATGCTCAAAAATCTTTTGGAAAAAGAACAACTCAAAATCTAAACACTTGTGTCTTCAGTTATTCAAATTCAAACATCACTTAATCAATTTGGGAAAAAGAACAACTTGCTTGATGTGCATCTAGGAGCTTTCATTTTCGTGCAAAATCCTGTTAGATTAAGTGACATAAAACATTTGAACTCAAACAAGTTCACTTGTTTTACTTTTAGCGAGGCCTGTTTAGGGAGAAAAGTGCTTCCTCTCTAGAGAATGACCTCAAACCGGTATCCCCCCCAGCTGGTATATAAATAAAGTGAAGGCAAAAAGTACTCACTTATATCTCCTAATCCACGGGTGTTTTGTGCCAAAGGAAAATGTTTGGGGATGGTAAATATTCATCCCCCAGTGTTGTTGGCTAGGATCTTAAGTGAGTCACAGGTGGTCAGCATAACCAGGTATGGAGACTCCACGGAACTATTAAAAACTTGATAAAATAGAGGCTACCCTATCTACATCTAAAAGCATGAAAATCCTTGTGCAAGGACTGATTCCAAGGGGTTTACCAGGTCACCTCAAGATTACTCACCATTTGTATTCCCTTCTAGGGGGTACCAAGCTGTGGGCAAGCGATTTTGATACTCACCTTCCTTAGGTAGATCTGCTTGAAGTGCTTGACAGTTAAAAACTCTATGAAAACACTTGTTGGAACATACACTTTTCAAAACTTTTTTAGAATCGGAGTCAATTATCTTGTTTGTATCCCACAAGGTTGATTTGTCCCTTGTAGAGATTGCTTTTCCAAAAATCTTTGTTGAAATCTATCCTTTGCCATTGGAAAAACATCAAACTGATCTACAACTTGGTTCAAAGGTACTCAGAACAGCCATGTCAGTCCAAATCCTCCCAAAATCCAAAAAATGTCCAAAACTTTCAGAATCTCAAATCATGGTCTTCCAGTCATATTCAACCCAGTCTTGTCATCCTTTCCTCCTATCCTAGGTTAGCAAAGTCATCTTGGTCATCCCCCATCCCCTTGTCTATCTTCCTCTAAAGTTAGTTTTCTTCCAAAATTGAGTCAAATCCAATCCTAGTCTGATCCTATCAATCATTCCAATCTGAGTCTTAATCTTCCAATCCATCTTCATCCTTCATTCCTATCTGACTCATCCACAAGTCAACATGTCTCAAAACTATTATGATGAGTTTGGTTATTATGTCTCTCCCCTCAATCCATCCTAATCTGATGATGATGAAAGCCTTGTAGATCATGATGCATATTTTTAAAATCTTAGAAAGTTTGCTCCAAACATTCCCCAGCATCCAATCATTCCTCCAAAATATCCTATCATGTCTTCACACTTATCCACTAGCACTCCCTTTCATGTCCTTGGCAAGGATAATCCATTATCTTATCCATCCACAACTTATCCCTATCTTAAACCTACACATCCTCCATATGCATCCTTCATACCTCCATCTCCTGCTATGGTCATATCCCAATCACCATCATCCCCTCAAGCAAGTTTAAAATCTTCCACCCCACCTTCATTTGAGGACCATCCAAGCTCCCCATATTCTACACATTCTAATCCCTCACCTCCTCCAAACTGAAAGTCTCCAAGGAGTTTCACAAGGAAGCCAATAACAAATCCCACTCCTAAAGTTGAAGATCCAAGCCATCTCAAACCTTCATGTGAAGCCATCATTGATGAGGCCCATCCATCACTCCCATCTATCATCTATCTTCCATACATTGATCCTCTTCCATCTCCTAGCATCATTGAGTCCCTTCCATCTAAAGTCTCCATCCAATGCCTACCAACATCACCTCATCCTAGCATTATCCAAAGCACATCCAGTGAGCCCCATGAGTTCACCCTTCTTCCTACCATCACAGCTACAGAATCTCCCATCCTTCCATCCAACCCATTTGAAGAGTCCATCCATGCATCCCCCAACACTCGATCCACACAAATCCTATCATGTCAAGATCTTTCCCAAAAGCATGTTGAAATACTCACAGAAGAAAATCAAGATCCAATCCCTTCACTTCCCTCATCACATGTTCTATTACTTCCATCACCCCCAATCCAAAATCCTACAATCCCAATTCTTCCAATCCAAGATCCTACAGATCCTCCATCTCAAGATCTATTACTATCCCCCAATCCTAGTCAAAATCCCACCATCCTATCCTCTCCTCTTGAGGATCTTCCAATCCAAACTATCCCACAACCATCACTCTATCCTCTTGGATCACTTACATTTTTCAAAGGCAGTCCACTTGAAGCAGAAGAAATAAGTTTCATATCTTCCATCAGGGAACCAAAAACTGGATGTTTATCATATTCCCCAAGTCAGAAATATCCTTGTTTGGATAAAATGCTCAAGAAATGGAATTATCAAGGCAAAGGCCTAGGCATCCATGAACAAGGAAATCTGAAGCCTATCCAAGACAAGAAACATCCAAAGTTATGTGGAATTGGTCACACATCAGAAGAAGGCACTTCCTCCAAAAATGTTGGTACAACTAAAGCTAAATTCAAGTATCCTTCCAAACCCACCATCACATCTTCCAAAGCATATAATGCCATTCCTCCTCCTCCATCATTACAACCAAAGACAACCTATCACATTCCTCCTTCATCCTCCAAATCCATTTTGGGTCCCTATGTCCCGAAATCTTCCAGCATATATCCTCTACATACCCAATCCATTTTGGGACCCTACATCCCAAAATATCATCCCCCATCTTATCCTGCTCAATCTTTCATCCAAAATCCAAACATCCCTAGTCAGAATCAACAAAGGCACATGCCCACATATCCTATCTACCAATCTCCTTCCATCTCTCCATCCATATTTCCTCCATCCCGCACATCTCCTCATATTCACTCCAATGCTCCCCACAATTTGGATGCCATATCCAATATGAATAAAAGGAAATATCCACACAGATCTAAGGATTTTCATGTCTAGCCTAAATGACATGGTCAACCAAAGAAAAATCCAATCAAGCAATCCAAAGCATCCCAATGGCCGCAAAGGCCCAGCAAAGCAAAAGCAAAATCTGATGCACACCAAAGGCCACAAAGGCCCACCAAAGCTAAAGCAAAAATGATGTGGATCCCAAAGTAAAAAGATGTAATGCATCTAAAAGAAACATCCACAATGGCATCCAAAGTTGCTAATCCCCCAGCTACTTAGTCTTCTCCTCCATCTCCTAAATCTATTTTGGGTCCCAAAGATTTGAAATCTCCTAGCGTAAATCCTCCATCACATCCACCTCTATCTTCCACATCCTATCTGCTTCATCCACCTTCCTTGCAACATGTGCCAATGTTGGTCCTGACAGCATCTCCCTATCATGATCACTTTCCATCTTTCCATCCAAACAATTTCTACCACCATATCTCCCATCTACCCCATCTTATCCATGCCTTTGCATAATCCCTCCATCCCAATAAAGTTGTACCAACATCCTGAGAAATTGAAAAGGCAGCAAAAAGATTAGAAAATATCAGCAACAAATCAGAAGATCAGTGAAGAAAGATAGCAACACATCAGAATATCAGAAGGTCAGCATCAAAGTTAGCAAAAAATCAGAAAATTCATAAAAATTGGAAAAAATCAAGAGAAAAGTATCAAAAAAAGAAAAGAGAAAAACATTCATCCTATGGTGAAAACTTGGCAATTCAAGCACCTTGGACAAGTACCATGGTGGAAACCTGGCAAAAAGGCATCATGCGTAGGTCCCCCCAATTCCTTTCTATAGTTGGGGGCCATTCCCTTCTATCACCTCTTATCCAACATCTCCTCCATCCCATTTATCTCTCACCTCCTTCATCCCCCTTTGGATCTTGATGACAAAACAATGACTACCAGGTATACATGCTTTTGGGCACCTTCTTGGCATCCATCACACCTTTCAGCTACATATCCTCTATCCAATCCATTCATCCTAGCTTCCATCTACCTTCCTCATCCTCTTGTCAGCATATCTTCCATCCAAGCATGCCCCATGCCTCTGAAAATACATGAACTATCCTAAGCAGGGGGCATCTTATTCCTTGGTGACATATTCCTTGGAGACTATCTTTCATCCAAAATCTTCCATCTCCCAAATCCTTAAGAAAATCCACCATCCAATCTCCCCAAGCATTCCTCTTGCCAATCCTCAAGCATTCTTCCATCCAAATCCAAATCTTCCTCCATCCAAATCTCCTAGCAATTCCATCATCCTCATCCTAAGCATTTCCTCCATCTTTCCATCACCTAGTATCTTCCCTTGTCATTGGTATCTAGCTATAGGCTACCTTTCATGCAATCCAATGCCATCCAACCATATCCAACTATTGCTAGCAATCTTCCAACATCCTCCAATCCTCTCCACATCCTCTAGCTATCCAACATCCAAGATCAAGCCAATCCATCCAATCCAAATCCTTAGTCTTGTTCTTAGTTTTGTAGCAAGCCTTGATCACAATCCAATCATCATCATTGGGATATGTCCTTCCCAAATTCGTGTCATTTCAAGACACATCATCCATCACCAGTCCATCTTGGCCTTCCAGCCCAACTGGGGCATCGTCTTGCATATCTTTGGAGTTTTCAGCTTCATCCCCAAGTTCTTTGTACATCCTAATCCTCAGCTTCTATACATAGCCATTGTAAATATCCTCGTGTCTTGTTTTACATAGTCCTCGTCAGTCCTGCAGTAACATTTGATCAAAAATCTTGTCCTACCCAGCCTTGTACTTTAGCAATATCAATTGTCGACTATCCTTGATCATCGTGACTATCTTTGAACCACATCATTTTCCAGTCAGCAACACAACATTCTCCCCATCAGTATAGGGTCCACACAGATGTATGCTTCTATTTTGTCTGACCTAAGCCTAATCACAGGTCCCCTTAGTTGTATCCTTCATGTCTGACCTAATCTTCAACCTAGCACACCATGTCCGTGTCGATGTATTCTTCCACACGTTCAGACCAATCTTCCCATCATCAATCAAATCAAATCTCTCTCCTTGGCAAAGGTTGTCTTTTGGAGTTATCATTTTGACCTTGGATTTTGTCCTTTGGGTCTTGTTAATATTTTACAACTTCTCATTTTTCTCTACTCAAAGTCACCATGATCCTTTATATCATGGTGCGCTACACATGAGGATAATCTGGGGCAAGGTCTTTCGATCTTTTGCTTCTTCCTGTGAGTCAGTCATGTGTTTGTGGTTTCTTCAGCATCGTTTCCACCATGCCTCCTTTGGGTTTCATGTGTGATGCTGGGGAAACCCTACGTGTCTTTTTAGCATCAGTCCTCTATAATGCTGGTGACAAGGCCTCGTGATCCCAGTATCCTTGGCAGGTCTCTAGCATTTCTATATTAAACTAGGTTGTGCTCTCCACATTTGCACTTGGAGCTTCCCCAAATCCCCTGCATCTTGCATCATATAGATTAATCTTGCATCCTCATATAGCTGCATCCTACATTTTGCATTCCATCTCATCTTGCATTCACCCATCTTTGCTCGTGGAAGCTTGGTAATTTATCTCCCCTGCTTCCTCAGTCCTTCCTTCTCTGTTTCCTTTCGAGAAAATTCCACAACGTTTACTCCTTGCATTATTTTCTCGAGGGGGCACAACCCATCATTCCTCTAAATTCTAGCCTTGGGCATCTTATTTTCTTGTCTTTGACACCATGCCACTTGCGGCATCGCATCAAAGAGGGGAAAAATGTAGACACCTAAAAATCCTTTAGAAAATAAAGTATTTTTATTTTTTGAAAAATCTTTGATGACATCATCATTTGTTAATAGATTATTTATTTTATTTATTTATTTATTTTTATGTCATTAAATCCCTTTACCTTAATTAAAAATATTTAATTAAGGAATCCCTCCCAAAAATGTTTAAATCTTATTTAAACATTATCTCCCTATTTATTAATTATTTAATTAATAAATTAAACAAAAATCCAAAAAATAAATTATTTATTTATTTTTTGCCCAAAACTTGGCCAATTTCCTTAAGACCACTAACCTCTTCCAGAATCTTCTAATCCTTCTTTAACTTTGATTAAAGTCTAATCCCTTCATTTCCTAACCCTAATCCCAACTCAAAATATTTAATTAAGATTAAATATTTAATCCTCATATTTGTTAAATTCATTTTAATAAATATTCTCAAAACCTAAACCATGGAAATAAATAAATCTTTATTTATTTCCTCAAATCCATGTTTATCCTACAAAAATTCTAGACTCTTCTAGAAAGTCCTAACCCTAATCCTAATCCTAATCCCCCCCCCTAATCCTGTCACATTCCCTAACCAAGGTTAGCCAACTCCTAAGCTTAACCCAAAGTCAACAAACTTCTAGAGACTTCTCTTACATGCATTAAGTGCATTTAAGGCCTCCTTATCCCTCTTACATGCATTTATCATGCATTTAAGAATCCCCTCACCCCTTTCTTACACCCTTTGACCTTAGGCACATTTTCCAAATTGTGCACATTCCTCCCATCTTTCAACCCAATGCCCTTGTGACACTTGTCACAAGGAGGTGGCCTTGAACTAGCACAATCCATGTGCTCCCCTTTGAATGAATCTTGGCCTCTCTTAAGGATTTTGATCTTGGCCATTCATTCCTCCTTCCCAAATCCTATAAATGCTCCTCCTTTCAAGAGAAAATTCATTAGCTTAGTCTTTCATCTTCATGCATTGTTATCATGCTCTTTTACTTCTAGCTCTAGCATAATCATTCCTAATTTTTAAATTTTTTTGTTTTCTTCAATCTTTCTAACACATCATAGCTTAGCAATAATGGATTAACTTAGTTTACTTCATTGTTTTTCATAGCATATCATCATCATCACATCTCTATTTGGTTTAAAATCAATCTTAGCATAAACATCATGTAGCTTAATCTTCATTTCAGCATCATTTGGATCCTTGAGGCCTTAGGGGAAAATCAAGTGTTCTATACCTATTTTGTGCCACTTATGGGGTTCTCATGAGTCTCAATCCTTCCAAATAAGCATTAGGAACATGCTCCAAGTGCTTATAGAGCACACCCACATCCCTTAAGCAAGAGCAAATCAAATAGTGCTTGGGTGCACCTGTTTAAGCTCTATTTGAGGTGGCTTAGTTTAGAGTTTTCTTTGTTTTGAATTGATTTCATGCTAGGTTAAGATCTAATATTTGTTTGGCTTGAAGCTTTCAAAATAAGTATCCTCAAAAGCCTAGTCTACACCCTAGTTAAAACCTGATTGGATGACTTTCTACCTTTTCCAGCTTGGCAATGTACCCTCTTCCACATTGCAATGACTCATAACACTGATGGCACAAAAACTTAACCAAACATGGTTTGGAGATCCAACGATCAAAGGAAACTCATGATATCTAAAAGAAAGGCTAACCCAAGGTCAAGTTTGGAGATCTAGCATTCACCATTGATCCCAGCCATGATCGATGGTCCTTAGAGTACCTTTAAAAGCTTACCACAACCCCACCTCAATTAGAGATTCAGTGACCAAAGGCCATTTCACATTCTCAGAGTACTTGATTCAACCATGGTTAAACTCAGAGAATAAGCGACCAAAGACTTCACCAATTCTCGAAGTCTTTTCCTTAACTCATTCAAACACTTGGAGAATCAGCAAACAAAGGTTATTTTAAGCCATGAAACACAATGCCCTAACCACGATCACATCTAGAGAATCAATGAACAAGCTAAATCTCTTAATCTCAGAGCGGAATGCTTAACCATGGTCAGGGTTTGAGATTGAGTGAATAACCCAAATCTCAAATTTTTTGAATGCTTTTCATACCTTAGGTTATATCTCAAGATTAAGTGCTGACCATAGATCTTAGGAACAATCAAGAGCAGTCGCTGAGTTGTGAAATCCATTAAACCTTTTGTCTTTTCATTTCGAGAATACGCAACAAAGAAGTCATACCTCCATTTTACTTTGTTCACCAAGTCACCGAAAGATTTAGAACATCACCAACTAATTCTGAGATCCCACGAACACTTCATTCGCTCGGTCACCAAATAACTTAGAACATTGGTATTCCTTCTTGAGATTAAGTGACAAAGGAAACTATATCTTTTTCCAAATTTCTTTGTCAGAGCTGCCAACTTAGAGAATACAAGAACAAGACTTAGGCACTAGATCGCTGGACAATATTTTGTAGGACCCATATGTCAAGAGATTAAAACTTGACTATCGATTGCACAAAAAATCAATGGCATTTGCTGGATCGCTGAGAGATTTAGAACTTAGCCCCCTAATTAAGAGAATAGGAGATAACCGGCACACCAAGTCACTGAATGTTTCAAAGAAACTGCCAAGAATCAAGTGAATAGGAGACCACATAGTCGTTGAGTCACTGGATGTTAAAATTAATCATTACAAAGACTGAGAGATTCAATGACTAAAGGAGACTTAACAATAGATTCACTATGGTCGCCAATTCACTAAAAGACTTACAAATAGGGAAAAACATTGTGCAATTTAGTGAAGACTAGGAAAAATGACCACATGCAGAATTGGAAGGCTTAAGTGACCCAAAAAGTAATGAACAAATAGAATAAAGTAGGGCACACTCGCATTAACCAAAGAAATAACCATTTCTAAGCAAAATGTCTAAGGCAAGGGTTTTTATAACACAAGAATAACAAATTTTAAGGAATTCTAAACCCTAAACCAGACATTTTCAAAAGCTAGGACATTGAAACAAGACCAAAAGAAAAGACCTCAGAAAACCTAAAATATATGCAACAACACACATACTTAAATGATAGGCATAACTCCTGACCAATATAATCTTTGTCGACTCTTTTGGATAAACACAAGAAACTACAACTAGTGAATAGTGACTGCATAACTTCACTTCTACTACACATCAAACTCTGTGTCCATTAATGGAGCAACACTAACATGTCTTCATCACATATCCAAAGGTGCAAGGCTCCATGATAACTATACGGACAATCACTCACATAACACTGCATATAACTCTATCAGAAACACTATTGACACAAGCTACTACATATTTGTCTATACTAATAATTAACTTATGCATCCATGATATCATGTTGATAACATATCTATGCTACATATACTCAAATATTACTATATAAGTCTTCCACGCATGCTCCTTACCTTATGTTTTCATCAATGACAAACATATAGTCAGCATTGGTATGCTATAAAATCTCCAACATCATTTTCATTAGTAGATGTGTGCAATACCCCATCTTCTGTATTATTCTTTTGTCTTACAAGTGCACTGGTAGACTCTCCACCTTTTCTAAGTCAGTTTTCTTTGCTAACCTAGGTAACTCTTCTTGATTAACTTATGGGTGTCTCCTGATAAAATATCTTGTGGTTTTTGGTTTTATCCATGGTTTGTAACTTGTAAACACACTAGTTCTAACCCTTTGAGTTGCCACCCACGTTAATGGGAAATTTATAATAGAAAATCCTTGAGAATCTAAAGAAAAACTTCAAACAACATAGGAAAAACATGGGGGCCTAAAAAGAATGGAAAACACACTGCATTATCTTCTAATACAAAATAGCCAGAGATTTTTAAAATCTTTTAAGACTTTTGTATATTCATCTCCCCAATAGAGTCGCCATTTTTTTGGTTCCTCTTTCTTCTTTCATATTTCAACCCTTTGTGACAACTTAATGTCTTTGAATCTTTATACCCACTTCAAATCTGATAAGAAAAAGGACCAATTAAAAATGATCAAGTCCTTCTATGTAATGCCCCTCCAACCCTAACAAGTTCTGGGTATGCTCACTATAAATTAGGAAGGGCTATATGTGAGAATGATCCTTCTTGAGATGGTTGATTAAACCAAACCTCTTCGAACACACCATAACTTCATATTTTAATTCGGGAAATAATAGTATTTACATAAGTATGTTCCTTTATGTCTTCATGTGTGTCAGTGATAGTTTAGGACCTTATTACTAAAAGGATCACCTGATAGACTTATATGCTTATATGCAAGATGCTCATTATTAATGTTTAAAATTATCTTAGGTTAATTACTTATAATTACTTAAAGGGATTAGATGTGTTACTTAATCTAATGATGTGACTTGTTATACTCAAGATTAGACATGGTTTTTTGTATTAAGGATTGTATGATTTGTTTATCGTGATTTGATAATGAGACATTATGAGTTCATGCCTGATGGTTTAACTGGGTTGTGAAAGTCAATTGATGATTTACATTGACGTGATTATGTTATGATGCATTCTTGTTATACAATATGGAAAATAGATTATTTTGGTATTAACCACACTAATCCAATTATGCTTTGTTTATGTCACTATCTGATGTGAGTGTAGGATGAGGGGAGGTAGTTGTAGTTACTCCTCTAGGAGACCTCCACATGATGTCACACTCTCCCTCCTTGTTTTCCATTGTTTGTACATATATATATATATATATATATATATATATATATATATATATATATATATATATATATATATATATATATATATATATATATATATATATATATATATATATATATATATATATATATATATTGGTGTACTTGGTTGGTTTTTCAAGATGCATGTACCAGGCATCGACTCCACCTGGCTACATAGGTCTGAGTGTGCCTTAAAAATCCTTGAACTGTTGTTGCGTGGAGATATTACCAAGATTACTCTCAAGGTTACCCATGGACTTAGATTTATGTTTAGGAGGTTACCTTAGTTGGTGAATTTTAATGCAGTATGTGATGTGGTCTTGTGATTTATGATGTGAGTTAGATTTATCCTAGTTAGTATATACATATATATATTTATTTATTTTATATCTTTGTTATACCGATTGTATATTATATAGGTATGTGTATATGTGGGTGCACACGCATATACCCATGCTTATATAGATAATAATATTTGTATGTTTTTATTGATTGTTTTAATGGTATGTTATTTAAAGTGAATTCAATAAATGTATTAAATAAAAAATGAAAATAATATTAATAATAATAAGAAGAAGAAAAGGTCTTTGTAGTAAAACTAGCCATCTAGGAGGGAGTTGAACTCGAGACCTCCTAGAAGTTAGGCTAGTTGATCTCCATGTGTGCTATGTCTTTTTCTTGAAGGTTATTTGTTTTACTTTCTTGTTATGGATTCTTTTGAAGTTATTTTTAATTAAATTAATTAAAAACCTTATTATGTGTTACGGGAAGGTTTGTAATTAATCCTCAACCAACCATGGAAGTTGGAGAATTTTCTTCCCATAAAGAAACTCCTCCAACCATATATTTGGGGGATAAATTAATCCTGGAGAGGAGTTTGGAGGGGGATTAAAAAAACATTGGAAAATTTTGGGATTTTGGATCTAGAAATCAATTTGGGGCTGCTATCTCTGTGGAAGGAATTCTTAAACTTTATGTGAGGGAATTTTGGAGCTTGACTGTATGGATTTTTTTAAGATTGGTTGCCAAAGGAAGATATCCAAGAGGATATCTACTCAAGGCATGAAGATCTACAGAGAGACTCTAGTCAAGAAAAGAGAATTTCTCCGCAGGACCCCAAGTAGGGTCTATACTGGGATGAATTCTCTAATTCTCCTATGTGTGTGTTTATTTACATAAATAATATATTATTGGATTGATATGTGATATCTTATTGTGAATTAAAAATGAAAATGTGAATTTTTTATCATCTGTGTATTTCTATATATTTTTTGGGAAGTAGAATATGTATGTTTTTATGGTTTTTGGTTTTATGAAATCTTTCCTGGAAGTCTATGATTGATTAAATTATTATAACTTGATATATTTATCTATTTATATGTGTGTGTTCTTAAATATTTATATTTTTCATATGGTCTAAAAATTTTATTTTGTGGAATGATTTTTAATTAGGATGATAATGAAAAACGATATGTTGATTAGAAAGAGACAAAGTATTCTGGTTTATTTTCCTATACCTGTATTACATTGTGCATAACTTTTGAACATGAAATTATTATGAAAATCCCTCTAATTATAATGTGATAAATTAGGTTTTGTCCAACATAGGTGAAAATTAGGAAAATCCAACAGTTCAAAAAAAAGTTATGCTCATCGCACCGAGACTGTATTTTTTATGACAGTCATATATATGTTTCTAGAATTAGTCATTCCCCATCAATATTTATTAGTTTATAATTTATCTTACTTTTGGACCTATTTTGTAAACTTTGGAGTCATAGATTTCAGTTTTGGGTACCTGTTTGGCTTGGGGTTTGGTTTGTATCTTCCAACCTTGATCTTGGTCTATGTCTGCATCTTTGTACCTCTCGTAATGTTTATTTTATTGCTTTAGGTTTATCATAATGTTTTGTTAATGCATGTGGAAATTTGTATCACCTATATATGTTCATTACTTGTTTTTTTGAGGCTATATGGTTCACTTATGATTTTTTTTCATGTGGCATATACTTGAGCTTAGTTTATGAGGCATGGACTTGTCTTGGTGGCCTATGTGCACGGGAGGGTTCCTTAGACATATAAATGAGCCTTGGAAAGTTGTACTTATGCATGTGAAAATTTTTATGTTTTTCTTTGATATGTCTTGTGATAGACATTCTTCCAATGGTACCTATTGTGTATATGGCTAAGGTTAGGACTCACTCTGAGGGCCTGAGTGTGCAGGGCAGTTTCCTAAACATGTGAATCAGGACATGGAAGTGTTATCTTGTATCTATGGCTTGTGATGGGGTAAGAGAATCATAAACCTAAGTGATTGGCTCACCATAGGTGTTGGAACCCTAAAGTGGTTGGCAGATGATCCTATGGGTGGGTTTTTAAAAAGTGATAACCTTAAAAATTAACCTAGGAAGGGGGGATTCAAAAGATAATGAAAGAAAATATAATAAAGGCCACACAAACTTGATTTGAGTACCGGGACCAGGGATAACTACCAGGATGGATCCCTATTCATAAAGGGGGGATCAGGGTTACATGGTTGCCAGGAAGGATCCCAATATACAGGTTGTTTGATGACACTCAATTAGGTGGTCTCCTAGAACCTAAACCTTTGTGTTATAGTATGATGATATTTTATGTGTTTTATTCTTGTTCTTTTTTGTCTTGGATTTATTGGTATTTGAGACTTAGATTTCCTTAAGGTCTTGAGAGTACCTTGGTTCTATCTCCTAGCACAGGGGGTGGAACTTTACCAGTTTCACATGGTTGGGTGGAAAATCTCTTTTGAGGTATTATTCATGGTTCGTTTCATGGCATGGATTCTTATTTGTTCAATGATGAAGTTATCCTATCTTGTATCATGTATTTTTATCTTTTGAAATCAAGGTGTAAAGATGTAATGTAAGCCTTTGGGAAACTTGATGTAATTATCTTTCTATATTCCTTTCGGCCATGTGTAGCAACTATAATTGTAATTGTGTTGAAGTTGTAAAAAAGAATTTATGTAATTGGGAACGGTTGAAGGGTATCTCCAAGTGAAATAATATAGGAAAGGAAACATGTGTGTTATTGAAAGTAGTAAGGAGATGTGATTTCTTAAATGTATAGTTCAATGTGTATGCTGTAAGGTTATTTAAACTAGGTTTCTCAATTCTTAACTAGACTTATAAAATGTTATACATGATTTTTGGAAGTTAAACTTGTGACAAAAATGATTCATTAAATGGTTTATGTCAGTTAGCAATATATGGTTAAGTACTTTACGCTCTTTCTATTATCATATTGAAATGAAAATAGAAAGTAAGGACTTTTTAATAGAAATTTTATGTGATGATAGTGCATGGATAAGGTTAAGGAGAAAAAAAAAAGAAAAAGGGAAGGATAAATGTATTTAGTGTATTAGATAAATGATGGGATTTTGATTCTTTTATAATAGTAAATATTTATGCAAATTAGGAAGAAAATGAATGCAATTATCTCATTAATATAATTGGTTTTGATGAGGAATGGAAGCAATGTTTCAATGTAACTTGAAGTTGAAATGAAAATAGAATTGCATTAGATTAAGTAATAAAATGCATTGCTTGATAATGGTAAATGAATTCATTAAGGGAACCTTAAGGAATGTACTTGTGAATAGTAATGATGATATGTTAGAATGTTAAGAAAAAAAAAATTGTTAGTTGTAATTTTAGGTCATAGACCTGATTCCTTATGGGTTCCCTAGTGGGGACATTTCATTCTACACTTTGAGTCTTAAATCTCAGGTGGGTGTACCTTTAGGATTCACTTCCTAAAGGAATTAAAAAAACTTAGTTGCATTTATCAAATAAAAATAATTACTTGCATTTAATATTCTTGAAACATAAATTGAAATATTTTTATCATTTAAAGATTTGATGATGATAAATGCCACATAAGAACAAACCAGTGCCAAATTCTAGGGCAAAGAGTCAAATGAAACATACATCCACAAAGAGATTATAAATC
This sequence comes from Chamaecyparis obtusa, assembly GCA_027943335.1. Classification (NCBI taxonomy): domain Eukaryota; kingdom Viridiplantae; phylum Streptophyta; class Pinopsida; order Cupressales; family Cupressaceae; genus Chamaecyparis; species Chamaecyparis obtusa. Next base: position 592,075 of record BSBK01004466.1, read on the forward strand.
AAACACACCCAAAACCTAGATGAGATGCTTTGAAAATCATTCTTCTCACTCTCGCATTTGGACATCAAATTCTCATAAGAACCATAAATTCTATAAAATTACCCCTAATAATTGCCCTCCCCTTGAAAGGAACTCAAGAATAAATTCACAATTTACTTTGTAAACCATATGTTAAAATGCTTTGTATAATTAACATATAAGAACTCAAGATCACAAAAAGAAGACATTCACAAATATGAGAATGGATTTCCATTGTATTCTCATTAATTTTGTTTGTATCAGTACATTAAAAATGACAAAATGCCATAACAAAAACTCTAGATCCAAAATTCTCTCTCTATTCAAGTTGTAAAATTCACCATCCTTAAAACAATATAAGGCCCTACTATTTATAGTATTCACTATCCATCTCAGAATCCTAGAAGAATCAAGATGCAAAAAGCCTTAGATGGCTAGGAATGAGAAAGACACTAGAAGACAAGAAAGAAGCTACAATGCTTACAGAAAGTGGAGAATAAACTAGAGAAGTATCTATGCAATCATTCCAAATCTCCAACAGGTAACACCTTTGTATGCATGTGTTCAAGGTAACTTCTAAAAGTAATTGTGTGGATAAGGACCACTAAACCAACTAACATACATTATCCTATTCATGCTGGCTACCCTCCCTATCCTCAATGATAAGGTTTTAGGTGTTGCTTAGTTCTCCTCCATAGCCTCCAAATCTATAGAAATTGGCTTCTTCTTCTTAGGCTTTGTACTTTTATCCCAAGCTACCACCTCTTCCTATACTAAGTCAAGTGAAGCTATTCAGGCTTTGTAGTTGATTCATCTACCTCTCCCACCTGGAGTTATTTATAGCCTTGGTATCATAAATAAACCTTGTACAATCAATTTTTCTTGGAAACTACAATTGTTATATTATCATTGACATCAAACCTTAACTTGTAAGACATATGCTATCTAGGATAGTACCATATCTATTGATGAAGAGGATGAGGAGATCACAAGAAGACCTAAGGAAAGGTTGAGTTATGTGATACTTCAATGGGTACTTGATTAGTTAGAACATTGACAATGTAATGTGGTGTTTATCTAGTAAGAAGAAAGACTAGAAACCTAGGCTTAACCAAGAAAAAGTAAAGAAATCTAGTTTAAGCCAAGTGATGTTAGTGTCAACCGAGTGCTAGTATATGACAAGTAAATCTAGTGTTGACTAAACATCAGTAATTTTTGACTGATAGATAATTATTGAGAAGAATTTTTTAGTAATGACCGAGATATATAGTATTGACTGAGTGTCAGTAATTTACTCTTGGAGAAAGAATTGAGGATCCCAGCTGGCATAGTTGAATTCTTGGGATATGTAAAATGTGTTGACATTATTAATGAATTGTATGGAGCATTTAATGCATGGAAAATCATTTTCTTATGGATTCAAAGAGAAGTGTGGAGATGTATCTAGAAGGAAAAGATGAAGAACATAATGATGGAAAGGTTCAATGAATCTTACCTAAACCTAAGATCTACAGAGGAGATGAAGCAACAAAATATTGATCTACCTAATCAAGGAGGTATAAGATAAACCTAATTGTGAGGTTATAGAGTGTGTGAAGAAGAGGCTGATGCTATTGATTGATAAGTCTAAGTAGAAGGATGAAGGTGAAACTATGAAGGAGCTGAATAGAGTTGCGATTACTTGAAGTGAATACCAAGAATATCAAAGATGGAGATGGAAATGAAGGTCAATCAGTAAATCAGCATATGTGCAAAGTGGATCTATATTTGCAAAGTGAGTTGTAAGTTTTTTAGATAATAACCTATTGTTACTTTCTAACCATTGTTTTAGTCTAAATCTTTTAATCAAAGTTTACCTAATAGTCATTTTGTATAAATCCTTTAATCAAGGTGACATTCTAATGGAATGTTCTTAAGTCCTCTAACTAGGCCACTTTTGACAGTGTTTAAATCCTTTAATAGGGTCACATATAAAAGTGTTTATGTAAACCTTTAATCAGGTTGGAGTTTCACAGAGCTCACTTCAGAAGAGTGAAAATCAGTAGCATGTTACAAAGTGGTTTTTCCCAAATTAGGTTTCCACTATAAATCTAGGTTTTATACTTGTGTGAATGATTTTGATGTGAGTGTTGTTGAAAGATTTATATTTTGCAAGTTAATTACTTTTGGACAGTGGACTACATGTTATATGTTTCTGATATATGCTATAGAGACCAAGTTGATAGTTGATTAGATCTGAGATTGTTAAAGAGCTAGAAAGTTGAATTGGTATATCTGGGCTTGAGGATAATTGATCCCCCCCTCTCAGTTATTCTAAATCATTCTATTTTTTCTACCTTGAAAATATCATCCAAGACAAGATTAAACTTGTCCATGTCCAAGGTACCATCTTCATTCAAAAAGGACTCCTTCCCTGTTAGAAAATCATTCAGATCAATCTTCTACTCCTCAACACCTTTTATTGAATTATCTTCCTTATGAATTGGAGGCATATATTTGTTGTAATCATGACCAAACATATCCATTTTTTACTTTACTTGGTTTGCTTCCCTTAAAGAATTATAGATTTTCACCAATTAGCTCTATCATCTCACCCACTTGGCTAACTGACTCTGGAATATCTATCGTGGAAGTTACAACACCTCCAACTTTTCAAACAATGGTCCCCTGCAAGACCAGATGTTAAATAATGGCTCCAAAATAGCCATTGTAGCCTTGACATCACCACTTATTTTCTGCAACACATTAAAAGAATCATGGACTGAATCCATTTTACCCTTTATTATTTCACACCTATGTTACATAATATTGGCCAAATTACCAAGTGCAAGCTCATTCTTTTCCTTGTCAAATTTCTTAGTTGAGACATCAGGATCCTCTGTCACTAGAGGTGCATGGGCTTTAATCTCAAGGACTAGAGGGGGAGAAGCCTTAGATGGTTCTTCTAATTTGACCTTGAGGCCCTCAAGTTCTTCCTACAAGACCTTGATCTTCATTAAAATCTTCTCCCTATCCTTTTATAAGACAATTGTCTCAGCAAATAACCTCCCATATTTGTTGGATAGTTGAATAGTTTTAGCCTTATTTAAATGGAAAAAGTGGGTAACAACCTTGGAGACTTCAAGGTTTGTTATGTTCTAAACTGTCCATATGATTTTTTCTCCATCCATTTTCTCAGCAACTATGACTAGGGAATGTTTTTGTGTTCTTGGAGCAATAAACCACATTTAAAGTGTTTGGGATCTTGGATCATATCCACATCCCTTGATCATTTCTATAATTTGTGTCTCATAAGAAAATTGGTCCTCTAGATTCCTTGTTATCTGATTTATGATGAAGGCCAAAGCTAGATCCCATCCTGGGAAAAACAACATCCTATTTGATTTTACCAATTGCCTAGCCTCATCCACAATAATGCTCTCTAACCTAGGGTCATATGTGGCTAGAGCTTGCATGGCCTTGTAGTTTGGATCAGTCCCATTTATAACTTGGAGTTGACTACCCATCTCTTGTTTCTTTCTCCATATGAGGAAATCTTTGAATTCATCACTTTTGATAAAATCATCATAATTTAGCAACTCTTCTTGATATAGTTCCCTCTCATCCTTGCACATTTGGAGACACAACTCCACTTCCTCTTGTATCTCCTTTTTATTTCATTCTTTGATGCTCTTTCTCAACTAGTGATGGTAAGGCCTATAACTAGGAACCAGGGATGTAATTCTATCAACTTTCTTCTCTATCCCCCTTGGCCTTGAGGACTCACCTACCTCTATCATTTATCTTTTCATTGGAGGCTCACTTGTTGCTTTTTCTTTTGGGATACTTGGTCCTAGATCAAAACCTAGTGGCTCATTCATTTGAGGAGGGATATCCTACTCATAGGATCCCTCACTTGCCTCTTCATACTCAGAGGATGAGTAATCCCTTTGGACCTCTAATTTTTCCTCCAATTGAGCCTTCAACTGGTCGTATTGAGTTTCATACATGCTCATCATTTTATTGATCTTAGCAATCTATGGGAGGTCAAGAAAGTAACCTCTAAAGGAAATCCCTACCTTCTTTATTTGTGCTTCCAGGTTCAACAAGTCATAGAATTTGTCAAGTCTTTTCTCAATTACTTCTTCTAACATGTTCTTGATGACATCTTCATCATCCAACCCATCATGCTAATGGACAATGCTAATACTAGGAATCAAAAACTTCTTGGAATTTTTTATAAATTCCTTAGGATCAACATACCTATACTTTTCCATGCTCATCTTGAACTAACCCAACCACTTGTTGAGTTTAGGAAAAGCCCTCTTTCTAATTGTGAAGCTGGTCACTTTGAAATTTCTAGGGTTGAAAGTCCCCTTTCTATGTAGAGCCAAGTTCTCCTTATCTATCTATATCAATTTCCAGATGAACTCCATGAGGGCCACCTTTGGGGGTAAAAATTTGGGGAGTACATGTGTGGACTGAGAGCATCCATACACCCTTATCATAGTAAAAAAATTCCTAAGTATAAATCACCCCAAATATGGTCTAGGGGCCACTCGTCTTCATACTCACATGGCCTTAAAATCCTTAGCACCTTAGTGGACAATCTGACAATATTCACCCCAAGTAGATTTAGAATTGGGTGGACAATCCAATTTTGAAACCCGCATAACTCATGTTCATTGGATGTGTAGTTCCAAACCCTCAACCACAATTGAACAAGGTTTGGTTGGCCATTTGTCATCATTCTTGCCCTTGGTATTTGTACATAAAATCTATGTACATTGTAAAACAATATCATATGCATTAACCAAGAGTAATGCATGAAGTGGGGCTACAGATTCTCCTTAATTCTCATAGGACCCTCATGCATTTGGTCTATTATATATTGAATGTAATCATAGTTAGTGTTAACATGGGATTTTTGGATGTCAAGAATGACCATCAATAACTCTGTAAACATCCTCTCTACATCTCCATCCATCCCCAACAATCTACATAAACCATATGATAAATACTTCATGTATAAGTGAAGGTCCTTGAATTCATAGGGTGCATTCATTTGAGTGGGCAGAGTGGCAATGTATTTCCCTATCTTTGGCATGAAGTTTGTGATTAGGGTTTTAACCAAATTGATTTTATTTTTATACTTCTCCTTCTCTTTTCCTAAATAAATCTTTAAGGAGGAAGAGGCATAAGCACCAAAGGTTTTCATGTATCAACCTCGATCAAGAGTTACTAAGGAATATTGATAACCTTTTCTTATGGTCTTGAACACAGGGTCATATTGCTTGGATAATTTAACTATCAAGTCTACATCTAGGTACACATATGGGATAATCAGCTTACCCATGCCTAACTTCTAGGCATTATAGACTGGGATATCTTGACTTAGTTACTATAGAAGTAATTAAAAAGATGGTAACTAGAATAGGAAGGAGTAATTGGGTCTCTACATGTAGACATGTAATCAGAAAAGGTTTCATCATTTACCTTTTTGTTTTGTGTTGACCGTGGGAGAAAATTCATGAACTCCTCTAAAAATTTATTTTTTCCTTTCTATTCTTCTCATGAATCCTTAGCCCCTTCACTTGATGAAACTCTTCTTGACTTTGGTTGACTCATTCTAGAAGTACTGAATATATCTTTTTCTCTGAAATGCACTGAAAAAACACTTCTTATTGTGAAATGCTCTATCTCTTAGCAAATATCTTCTCAATTATAGCTCACTGGAAAATATGAAAATCTATTAACTGTAAGAAAAGGAAATGTCTTGCCCTTATATCATTCTATAATGAATATAGAGAGCTTTTCAAGATCACATAAAATCCTTACTGAATCACATTAGCATTCAGTCTACATGGAACCAATTTCAAATTTTAGTTAGTCATGGCATGTGAGGTTGACATTTTCATTTAATTCTTGGAAAATAGGAAAAAGGGCCATCATTGTATCTTTGTCTTTAAAACCCTTGAAAAATACTAAAAACCCCAGTTGTATAGTGATTGGTCATAACTTTTGACTTTTTCCAACTCAGCCATGTACTTTTACATGTTAGGTCCTTTCTAATTATTTATCACCATGAAAACTAACCATACTTTCTTCTATAGATTATGTGACCATAACATCCTCATGATCTCTAAATGCTTAGCATAACCTAAGTTTGATAATGAGATTCAGTGACCAAAGGATTCTCATGGTCTCTAAGCATTTAACTTAACTCATGTTTGATCATGAGACTTGGCGACTAAAGCAATCTCATAATCTCAAGACACTAGCTCTAACCCCAGTTTTGTTATGAGATCTAGAGATAATGCATATTTTGTAGTCTCTGAATGCTTTACTTAACTCAAGCTTTGTCTAGAGATTCAACGATATCCATTTATCTTAGTCTTCATCTAGGGTCATCTCTTAATCACTGAATATTTTATGTCTTGACCATGGTATTGCAAGACCTAGAGATAACCATAACATGTTTGCCTTTTAACCCTTGTCGCTAGTGTGAGCTACAGTTTATCTGTTACTATTTTAAACTTAGGCATAAACAAGAAAATGTTAGGTTAATCCAAACATTTTTATCAATTCAAAAGCATAAACATAGAAAACCAAGCCACCTCAGATTGAGCCAAAACAAATGCATTAAAGCATTATTTGATTTGCTCTAATTATGAGGGATGTGGGTGTGCTCTCTAAGCACTTGGATCTTGTCTCTAATTCATTCTAGGAAGGATTTGATATGATGCATAAATGATTTGGAAAATCTTGAATAAAAACTAAGTTCAATCCATTAAGCTTATTATAGGATGTGTGTAAAAAAGCATGAAATCTAATAAATATGATTAAAAAGCTTATGATCTAGCAATAATCTAACATTATAACACTACTCAACGTAAAAGATATGAATTGGTGTTTTTCTCTTGGAAGAGGAGAGTATTTATATGATTTGAGGAAGGGCTTGTGTTAAGAAGTGGAGTTAGGGTCAGAGGTAAGGTTTGGGGTAGAGTTTGGGGTAAGGTTTAGCCTAGGTCAAGGTTGCTCACACCTATGTGAGTAACACTAGGGAAGTGTGCAAAGGGGATAAGAGTGGAAGAGGAGGCATGGGTCTCATTTATGGCTTGTAAGAAGCCTTAATGAGGATGTAAGAGCCTTTAATGAGTGTGTAAGGCTCATTTATGAGGAGTTTTGACCCAAAGTCAAAGTTTGAAGGGTTTAGGCTAAGAAATGTAGGAATCACTTTTTAATTAGGTTTAGAGTGAGATTAGGAAATTCTAGAAGAGGTTGGGGATTTCTAGAAGATTTCCAAGGTTTTAGAATTCAAATAAATATTTTATTTATTTAAAGGATTTTTGGTCAATTTATCAATTAATAATTAATAAATAGGGGAAAATCACTCAAACTTGATTTAAATGATTTAGGGAGAGACTCTTTAATTAAAGATGTTTAATTAAAATAGGAGGATTTAATGGCATAAAAATTAATTAATTAATTAATAAATGATGATGTCATCAGGGATTTTTGGAAAATCTAAATATTTTTATTTTCTAAAGGATTTTTAGATGTCTACATTTTCCCCTCTTTGATGTGATGCCACAAGTGACATGGCATCAAAGATAAGAAAATAAGATGCCCTAGGCTAGGATTTAGAGGAATAAGGGGTTGTGCCCCCTTGAGAAAATAACGCAAAGAGGAAACGTTGTGGAATTTTCTTGAAAGGAAACATAAAGGAAGGGGAAGGAAGGAAGGAAGGAAGAAGGGATGATAAAGAGCCATACTTCCAAGAGAAAAGATGGAGGAATGCAAGATGAGATGGAATGCAGAATGCAAGATGCAGCTATATGTAAAGATGCAAGATGCAAGAGTAATCTATATGATGCAAGATAGGTGATTTTGGGGAGCTCCAAGTGTAAATGTGGAGAGCATAACCTAGTTTGATATAGCAACATTAGAGACCTACCAAGGAAACTAGGATCACAAGGCCTTGTCACTAGCATTGCATAAGATTGACATGAAAAAGACACACAAGGTTTCCCCAGCATCACACATGAACCCAAGAGGAAGCATGGTAGAAATGATCCTGGAGAAACCACAAAAAAATGACATTTTCCAAGTGCACCATGTAACCCAGAAGATCACATGTGAACCGTGCAAGGGTCATGTCTAACTGACTCATAGGTAGGAGTGAAAGATGAAAAGACCTTGCCCCAAATTGCCCTCATTCGTAGCACACCATGATATAAAGGATCATGGCAGCTTTGAGTAGAGGAGAAATGAGAAGCTGTAAAAGATTAACAAGATCCAAAGGAAAAAATACAAGACCAAAATGATAACTCCAAAAGACATCCTTTTCCAAGGAGAGAGATTGATTTGATTGATGGTGGGAAGATTGGTCTGAACGTATGGAAGAATACATCGACACAAACCTATTTTGATTGGTGGAAGATTAGGTCTAATAGGAAGGATACATCTATGTGGACCCTTGATTAGGCTTAGGTGGGACAATATAGAAGAAAACATCTATATTGACCCATGTTGATGGGGAGAATGAGTTTTGTTTTTCATAGGAAAATGATGAGTCAAAGAAGAACTGCTATGATCAGGGATAGTTGACAATTGATGTTTCTAAAGGACAAGACTGGATGGGACAAGTTATCTAATCAAATGTTGTTGTGGGACTGATGAGGATATGTACAAAAAGATGTGAAGATATGTGCAACAGATGGGAAGATATTTACACCACATACGTACAAAAGCTCAAGATTTGGAACTAGAAGATCTCTTTATATAGGATATATATAGGAAGGATTGTTCTATACAAGATATAAACAAGAAGCTCAGGTTTGGGGATAGGATCTAATGGCTACATTAGATAATGACTCAGTCCACTATATATGGTGCATGTTTCTAGGTTTTCACCAACATACTTGTCCAAGGTGCTTGAACTACCAAGTTTTCACCATTGGATGATTATTTTTCTTTTTTTTCTTTTTTTTATATTTTCTCAATTTTTCCAATTTTTATAGATTTTATGAATATGTAGAATTTGGTTCAGGCATAGAACCTCTCTAGATGTATGATATTGATAGGATCATTCAAAGGCTCACCTTTTGGTATTGATAACTGATAGGCTCTGGAGCCAAAGCATGTTGTGACAATATAAGGCCCCAACCAAGTAGGTTCAAACTTGCCTTTGTTTTCTCGATGTGCTTGGACTTTCTAATTTTCCTTTAGGACCATGTCACCTACTTGGAATTTTCTTGGATGGACTTTCTTGTTATAACTCCTTTTGAGTCAATTTTGGTATGCAACTAAGTGATCATATGCTTGATTTATCTTTTCATATAGCATATCCAGTTGTGTGAGACATGCCACATGATAGTGTTCATATGTGGTATAGTTATTCATGGAGACTCACAATGATGGGAGCTCAACCTTGATGGTTAGAATGGCTTTGACACCATATACAAGGGAATATGGGGTGGTTCCTGTGGGAGTTTGATAAGAAGTATGATAGGCCCAAAGGGTGGGATGTATCTGGAGGTGCCAATAATGACCAGAATCATTGACAACCTTCTTGAGAATTTTCAAAATGGTTTTATTGGTTGCCTCAACTTAGCCATTTCCTTATGGGAAGTATGGACTAGAGAAATGATGGTGGATGTGGAGTCTGGCACACCAATCATCCACATGTTGGTTTTCAAAAGGTGTGCCATGGTCTGTGAAGATGGTAGATGGTATGCCAAAGTGGTAGATGATGTGGTAAAGGATGAACTTGGATATTTGGATGCCAATAGTGAGGGTGAGTAGAATTTCTTCAACCCATTTTGTGAAGTACTCTGTGGTAATTATGATGTATTTATGTCCATCTGAGAAAAGGGGAGTGATTAACCTGATGCAAGGCAAGGAGCAAGAGGGGCCAAGGGATGGTGTACCCTGATGATCCAAGCCTACTCAACACACACAGAAGCAACAAACAACAATAGTGAGAGAGAGAATGCCAGACCTTTCATATATTATCATCAATTGGAATCATACATGCTAGGCTATAAGGCCTTCCCAGTTAGGGACAAATATTACAATGAATTATAGAAGTCCTAAAACATGAAAGGATCTGTTACAAATCTCTGATCTAATGTCTACTATCTTCTATCCAAAACTGATTCCCTAAACTACAACCAAACAACTACATTTATACAAGAAGCTACTAAACTGAGTTGGCCTTCAGATCCATAATTAATAGAAGTAATGGTCAAATTTGGGACCACACACTTCCCAATGATGGATACAAACATTAATTCCATGATCCAATATAAATGCACAAGTCAGCCACAATAGGAAATAAAACTAGACCCATCGGTAAGCACAATAGCCGAGCAATAGATAGACAATGTTGAGGGCCAGTGAAATAACCAACCACCTAGGAGAGAACCAACCACACTCGGTAACCAAAGGAAATCAACCAGCTCGATTAAAGTAGGAACCAAGAAACATAGAAAAACTCCAAATTATTTTTGATGATACAGGATTGCCAAGGACCTGAGATGCTCCTGCATCATAACCCAATTAGATCAAAGCCCCAACATGAAAATGGCCAAGGTGGTGTAATGAGCTACAAGTTTTGTGCTAGCACATGAATCGGATCTATATGTTGCTAACATGGTGGACATTTCCTCACAAATTAAAAAGCATCATGTTCCATGGTAGGCCAATAGTACCTGAATTGAAGTAACTTCTTTGCTAGAACCATGCCACTTATGTGGGCACCGCAAATTCCAGTGTGGACCTCTTGTAAAGCCTGGACGACCTCATTTCAATCTAAATACCTAGATAGGATGTTACAATATCCTTGATGATAATGGGTGTTGGCTACAAGAGTGTAGCAAGAAGATATATGAATTAAGTTTTGGTGTTGGGTGTTGGTGATATGGGGAGATATAATACCATTTTTAAGATATCCATGGATTTCATAGTACCATGGGGACTGTAGACCAACCAAGACACGCCATTTCTAAATTAGCATTCTCATAAGAAGGCATATGTATCTACTCAACTAAGAATTCTTATTTCATTGAGTCACAAGGGATTTCTAATAAAGATCTGATGGTTTCCATTATGTTGACCACTTTGTTCTGAAGCCTTAGTATCTATGTGAACTATAGATTCAAGAAATTCTCTTTTAGTCTATCCACTAGTTCTTTGTAGGGTAGCAACTTATCATCCTTTGTTTGAAATTCATCTAGGACCTTCTTGATAATTAGCTATGAGTCTCCAAACACTTGCATTTCTATGATAGTCTATTGGATGGCTATTTTGAGACCTGAGATGAGTGCCTCATATTCTACAATATTATTAGTACATGGGAATCCCAATTTGAACAATTTTGGAATATAGTCACCTTGAGGTGTGACAAATAGGATCCCTTCCCCTAATCCATGTGATGTATATGATCCATAAAAGTATAGATTCCATATGGGTTGTTCTTCGATCATACATAGATGCTCATCAGGAAATTCCATGATTAGTGGATAGGCATCCACTAGAGGTGCTTCTACTAGCTGGTTGGAAATTAATTTCCCTTTGATAGCTTTCTAATCTATGTACTGGATGTCAAACTTGCTAAGTAGCATGACCCATTTTTCCATATGGCCTCTGAGAGTTATCCTTGGTAACAGATACCTGAGCCGGTCTACTATTGAGATGAGCTTGATTGTGTGGTTGAGCATGTAATGTCTAAGTTTTTGAGTGGTGAAGACCACTGAAAGGCATGCATGCTTTCTCCATTGGTGAATAATTAAGCTCATAGCTAGCTAGAGTATGACTGATATAATAAATGGTTCTCTTTTTGTTGTTGTCATCATGTTGTGCTAAGAGTGCACCCAGCGTTGTAGTGGTTGTTGAGATGTATAGTATGAGAGGGCATCCTAAAACTAGTGGTACAAGGATGAGAGAGTTGGATAGATACTCTTTTAACTTATCAAATCTTCTCTAACAAAGAGAATCCCATTTGAAGCTTGTGTCCTTGCAGAGTAGATGCATAAAGGGTTGGTACTTGTTTGCCAATTGTGAGATAAATCGATGAACTGATTGGAGCTTTCCATGTAGGCTCTTGAGCTACTTGAGCATTCTAGGAGGAGGCATTTTTGTAATGGCTTTGACCTTTTTGGGATCAATCTCTATGTTGTGTTGTGATAAAATGAAGCCTAGAAGCTTTCCAAATGTTATACCAAAGACACACTTCTTTGGATTTAGATTCAAGCCATAGTGATGGAGATGATTGAACACACTCTCAAGGATGTTTCAGTGTTTAGCTCATGTCTGATATTTTGAAAGAATATCATCCACATAGTCTTCCAGGATCTTATGGATCATATCATGGAAGATGGTTGACATTTCTTGTTGATATGTGGCTCATACGTTCTTTAGCCTAAATGGCATCGTGTTGTAACAGAAGGTACCCCATGGTGTGGTGAATGCTATTTTGTGTTGATCTTCTTCCTCTATTCAAATTTGATTGTAGTATGAGAAGCCATCCATGAGTGGCAATATCTCATGGCCTGCTGTAAGATTTAATATCATGTCTATGTTCGGTAGTAGGAAATCATCTTTGGGACATGCTTTATTTAAATCCATGAAGTCTGTGTAGATTCTTATCTCTCATGAAGGTTTTGTAATATGCACCATGTTGGAGATCCAATCTAAATAGTCTATAGCTATGATAATCTTGGCTTGGAGGAGCTTCTCTAACTCTATTTTCACCAATAGGGCTACTTTAGGATGCATTTTGCATAGCTTCTTCTTTACTGGCTTGGCATTGGGCTCTACTTCAATATTGTGCACAACAAGATTTGGATCAAGCCCTGGCATGTGTGCATATGACCATGCAAAATTTATAACCAATTCTCTGAGAAGTGCAATGAAGCCCATTTCTTTAGCTTTTGTTAGAGATGCCACAATGTAGGTGATTCTTGGACATTCTTATGTGCCCAAGTTGACTAGCTTGGTTTCCTCAATGATGATGGGTGATTACTCTGGTCTATAATCTTGGATGGGAGGAATAGGAAAGTATCCATCTTCTAACACCTCAAAGAGGTTTTCACCAGAAGATACGCCCTTTATTTTATCTTTTTTGGGGTTAGAATGCACCCCAAAAGGGTTTTCACATAAGGAATCATTCTTTTATTTTTCTATTTCAATTTTGTATCTTCTGGATCTTGATCTTCTTGTTGGCTTGATGCTCCCATGAACCTTAGGAGTATTTATGTGCTTTGGAACTCATCGATGTGTGTGATGCTTGGTTGATCCCAGTCTATGAGTTTAGGGTGGATGAGGGGAAGCTATATGATGTTAATGGAAAGTTGGTGGAGGACAGAAGTTCCTAGGAGGGTATCATCATCAAAGATTTCATCATATGATTTCTTTTCTTCCTCATTATGGATGTCTTTAATCTCTACAAGGTCATCCTGGATATTCAAGAAGGGAACATTGGTCATGTTGGTGCCCCCAGTTGTGGTATTGGGCCCTTGTATATGTAGGCAACGGGTATTAAAGCCAAGACCTTGATGTTGTAATTTCTTTGATGTTGTGATGGGGTATTTGCTTTCGCCTTCTTGTGGTCCTAGACAATAGTCTTGGTATTTCCATTATTTAGTGGCATACTTGTGTGACTGTGGATATTTGTCTTTGAAATAGCCAAGAAGTTGAGTGTCAGGTGGTGGGGGACCTTTTTACAACCACCTATTGATGTCAAGGTTCATCTCTTGACTATTTATATTTCCATGGGAGACAAAAGTCATAGGTCCCATTTTCTTGATTTTAGGATTTTCTTCAATGGGTGTGCTTTGATGGTTTGGGCACCCTTGTGTGTGTGGATCAAGTGGGAGGGCCCCTACTACAAATGCATCATTTAGGGTGTATTCACCATAGCCCTTGTTTTTAATCCTAACTGAAGAGAGAGTGGAGGTAAGGATAGTCTTTGGATCGCAATAGGATCATGAAGAGATGATGATAGAAGTGCCAATGTTGGTTCTAGGACAATGGGTGGAGTGATTGAATGATGTTTCCATTGCATGACAATATTCAAAGGGTTGGTGATTGGCATGGATGGTAATCTCAATACCTTGATGCATAAATTTGATACACTAATGGTAAGTAGATGGTACAGCCTTGATGAAATGGATCTATGGTCATCCAAGGAGAATGTTGAATGCTAGGTCAAGATCAACAACATGGAAAATGGTGTCTTGAGTTACAGGGCCTATCTTGATAGGTAAAAGAATGGTACCTTTAGAGGTACCCTCCAAGTTTTTGTATGCCTTAATGGTGATGACTTCATGCGATATGTCAGCCTCTGTGAACCCTATCTACTAAATGAATATAAAAGTACATAAGTTTAGGTTAGAGCCATTATCTATCATGACCCTTTTGATGGAAAAATCTTTGAATATAATGGCAATGTGAAGAGGGAGATTATGGTCAGGTGCAATAGGTGGTATGTCAGATGGCTTGAAGGATAGAGCATAGTATGCAGATAGGTGTCCCACAAGGTTTTCAAATTGGATGATATTTATGTCTATGGAGACATGTCCTTCTTAGAGGGATTTGTTGAGAATCTCATAATGGAGGGGTGAAGTGTGGAGAAGGTCAAGGATGGAGATTTGGGAAAGTGTATTCCCAAGATGTTTTATAAGGTTATATTGCACATTGTGTGCTGGCCTTGGACGTGCATCAGAAATAGTTATCCAACCTCTATGGGTGGTAACAACACACTGACTATCCTCTCCTTTGATGTGGATGACATTAACTATGGGTTCAACTTGGGTTATACATCCAACAAATTTTTCATAGTTGATATGGGAATAAGTGTAGTCTTTGTGGTCAGCATGGTCTCCTTGCTTGGCTTTGCCTTGGTTTTGGGGTTAAGGATGAACATTGGCTAAGTTCTTCCCATCATTGTGTTATGGAAACACATTCTGATAAATCTACAAATTGGCATTAGGCAAGGCTTGTGCAGGTGTGTCTACTTGGATCTCCTTTCTCTCTATGAGATCTTGGATGTAATGCTTTAGTTTCATACACCTTAGGGTAGTGTGTCATTTGATGTGATGATAATCACAATACTCGTGATCACTATACCAGTTGGGTTTGGTAGTGGCATCATCAAATTTTAGAATTGCTGGGTATGTGATTAGGTTGGCCTTGGCCATTTGGTGAAAGATAACATCCAGAGGTTCACCAAGTTGTGTGAAGGTTCTCTTCTGGTAAGTCTGGGCTGTATGTCTATTCTGATTGAGAGTAGTGGAGATGGCATTAGCCTGATTGGTTAGATTTCCTTCATTTACTTGATGTTCTTGTTGTTGATAATTCTCCATGGGTGATGTAAGAGCATCTTGGGTCTTGAGCAATCTTGCATCACCAAAAACACTTTCTATTTCTTGTACCTATCTAGTGTTTATTTTAGCATCGATATTTCCCTTGGTTTCATGACTTGCAAAGTTAATGTTATGCCTTGGACCTATTCTTGGACCTCCTAAGAGTGCATTTCCTAATTCATTTAGACTTGGAAGTTATCACCATTTCCCTTAGGTATCGATTTGCTACTAGTTTTGCATGAAACATGTGGTATTTTGCCTTGCACAGTTTCGTGTGGAGAAATTGGATCTTGCGCAATTGAGGATATGTTATTGGATCATGTGTGGACCTAAATGTAAAGGTGCATTGTGTTTTATAGTTTCTAGCTTTAGTTTTGGTTTCTCCTCCTAAGTTGACCTATAATGCAATTAAATGCTTGACTGGCCGACTTGTGGCTTTACGTGCTATATATTGGAAACTTGGGATGTTGTAGAGGATATTTTTTTGATAGCTTAGTTAGATTAGAAGTGAGACAATAGAAGAACAAGTAGAAGGATGTGAATTATGATTCTAATTTCATAAATTCATTGTATAAGGCTGAAACCTAGAAGACCTCACAACCGAGCATGTTACTATTAATATAATATTTGTTCCAGTGTTGTTTCTAGTTGCTTGTCTTATATCCACTGTGTTTTACTTCTTTCTTGCAAGTTTTCATATTACTTCCATGTGTAACTCTTCACAGGGCTTTTTGTGGGTTTAAGTAGAGTCAATTAACCTTGATTCTACCTTTACCTTTCCCTACCCTAGCATCAAGTGGTATTAGAGTGAAGTTATTTCTTGTGGATTGGATTGTGGAGAACCTTAAAGATTGGTTGTAGGGTGGCGGATCTGAGATCTGACCTATAACTTGTAGAAGGTTATGGTCTTGCTAGAACTTGATTGTCAAGATGGTTCGTGGAAGAGGAAATGATAATGCTATCATGGATATGTTGAGGTAGATTGCAACTAGGTTTGAAGCTATAGAGATAGCCCAAAGAAGAGGTGCACATCTTGAAGATGTTAGTGATGAGGAAGAAGTAGCACCTAACCTTGAACTTGAAGTTGTATAGGATGAGGAAAGACTCTTGAGAGTTTTGTTTAAGGCTAACTCTAGACTTGCTATTGAAGTTTCTTTCTATGATGGAAGATTTAAGATCAATGCACTTAGGGATTGGATCTTTGAGATGGATAAGTATTTTGAGTATGAAGGTACTTCTGATAATAAGAAAGTGAAGATTGCAATCACAAAGTTGAAAGGTCATGCATCTCTTTGGTGGGATCATTTGAAAATTGGGAGACAAAAGAGAGGAAAAGAAAAGATCAAGACATGGATGAAAATGCTTGGAAAGATGAAAAACAAGTTTCTTCTAGCTGACTACCAAGTTATTTTGATGAGAAAAATGCAGAATTTGAGACAAAGGGAATTGAGTGTGAAAGAATATACTGAGGAATTTTACAAATTGGATATAAGATCTAGACATGTGGATGATGAAGTTGAAAAGGTGGCTAGATATCTTAATGGCCTAAGGACATTTATTCAAGATGAGATTAGTTATGTGAAGATTGATAGTGTGGAAGAAGCATACCAATTTTCTTTGAAGGATGAGGAAAGATCAACAAAAATACATGATCAAAGACAAAGAGGAAGAGGTCACAGATTTCAAAGAAGAAAAGGTAGATCTTATGGAGAAAGTAGTAGATCTGACAATGTAGTACAAGATAAAGGATGGAAAGATGACCCTGCTAGTAAAAGAGGTAACCACTCTAGAAGTAGCTATACTGGTTACTCTAGGAATAACAATAATGGAAAGAGAGAAGAAAAGTCATGGTTTAAAGGTACTTGTTATAAATGTGGTGAAGAATGACATAGAGCTTTTGAAGATTGGAGGTAATAGCATAAGTAACTTGGCTTGTGAAGAATTTGAGGAATTGGCTAATGAACCTAAACATGGTGAGAACTTGACGCTGAGAAGGATCTTGTTTAATAAAGAAGTTGATGAAGAACCTATCTTCAAGAAAAGCTTGTTTAGAACTAGAGGACCACAACTATACTTGATTGGCCTACACTAGAGAATGTTGGAGAGGTAAGATCATTTCATGGATTGGCAAGTTTCTATAGAAATTTTATCAAAAATTTTAGTTCTATTTGTAATGCTATGACTAAAACCATGAGAGGAGATAAAAAGGATTTCAAATGGACACATGGAGCACATAGGAGTTTTGAAACATTGAAACAAAAGATTGTAGAATTGCCTACACTTGCTTTGTCTGATTTCAGTAAAGTTTTTCAAGTTGAATGTGATACTAGTGGAATTGCAGTTGGATCTATTTTGAGTCAAGTAGGAAGACCTATAGCTTTCTTTAGTGAAAATTTGAATGATGCTAAGAGAAAATATTCAGTTTATGATCATGAATTCTATGCTATTTTTCAAGCTTTGAAGAAGCGGAGATACTATTTGATACCTAAATATTTTGTGTTGTATATTGACCATAAAGCTCTACAGTATTTGGGAAGTAAGAATAAGTTGAATCAGAGACATGAAATGGGTTGAGTTCTTACAGAATTTGTCATTTTCATTGAAACATAAGAGTGGATAGTTGAATAAGGTTGTTGATGCCTTGAGCTAAAGAATAATTTTTTTGACTGAGATCAAAGTTGAGATACTTGGTTTTGATGATTTGAAATATTTGTATGAGACTGACATTGATTTTGCAGAATGTTGGAAGGCTTGTAAGGAGAAAATAGGGAATGACAAGTGTTACTGATTATTTCATTTAGGAAGACATGTTGTTTAAAGGAATCTAGTTATGTATACCAAGAGGATCCATGAGAGAAAATATCATAAAGGAGAAGCATAGTTGTGGACTTGCTGGAAATTTGTGGATTGATAAGACTATGAAAATAATTTGTGAGAGATACTTTTGACTACAGATTTATAAAGATGTACAGAGAATGGTGAGAAGTTGCAGAGTTTGTCAAGTAGCAAAAGGAACTAGTCAAAATGTGGGATTGTACACACCTTTTCATGTACCTGATGGACCATGGGAAGATGTGAGCATGGACTTTATTCTTGGATTGCCTAGAACTCAGAGAGGTAATGATTTTAGTTTGGTAGTAGTTGACAGATTTTCAAAGATGGCACATTTCATACCTTGTAAGAAGACATTTGATGCCTTTCATGTAGATAAATTATTTTTCAAGGAAGTGGTAAGATTGCATGGTTTTCCTAAATCTATTGTTTCAGACAAAGATACTAATTTTACTATTTATTTTTGGAGAACACTTTGGAAAAAGATGAATACTGAGTTGAAATTTAGTTCTACATTCCACCCTCAGTTAGATGGATAGACTAAAGTTGTGAACATAAGTTTGGGAAACTTTTTGAGATGTTTAGTTGGAGATAAGCCTGCTGTTTGGGATTTGGTTTTGGTGCTAGCTGAATTTTCATATAACAATTCTATAAATAGAAGTATGAAAAAGACACCATTTGAGATTGTTACTAGATTTCACCCTAAAGGAATTATAGATTTGAGAGAACTACCTACTAAGACCAGAAGAAGTTATGAAGCTGATCATTTTGAAGAATACATGAGAACTTTTCATGATGAAGTTAAGAGGAATTTGGAGGGCTGTAATTTGAACTACAAGCAGAGAGAAGATAAGAGAAGGAGACATAAATCTTTTGAAGTTGGAGATGAATTCATGATTCATTTGAAGAAAAATAGATTTCTAGTTGGTACCTACAACCAATTAAAGATGAAGAAATTTGGACCTTGTAAGATTCTAAAGAAGTTTGATAGTAGATATGCATATGAAGTAGAATTGCCTGAAGACATGGATATACCACCTATATTCAATATTGCAAACATCTTTGAGTATTTTAAATCACTTGGTGAGACTAAAGATAGCATGGATTTTCCTAAGAAAGAAAAAGACAACATTGTGAAGATTATGAAGAGTAGAGTAAGCAAGAGTACCAGAGGAAAGGACTACATCGAATACCTAGTTCAGTGCAAAGATAAGTCGATTGAAGATAGTTCATGGATTACACAAGCTGAATTGGATCTTTATGAATCAAGTCAGAGTGTGAGGAGTGCCTAATGTGGACATCATTTCTTTTGTAACCCTAGGTGTCTGATGTAGGAGCATCTTGGGTCTTGAGCAATCTTGCATCACCAAAAATAGTTTATGTTTCTATACCTATCTGGTGTTTTTTTTGGCACTGATGTTTCCATTGGTTTCATGAATTGCAAAGTTAATGTTATGCCTTGAACCTATTCTTGAACCTTCTCCTAAAAACGCACATCATAATTCATTCAGACTTGGAAGTTATCACCATTTCCCTCAGGTATTGATTTACCACCAGTTTTGCATGAAACATGTGGTATTTTGCCTTGCACGGTTCTGTGTGGAGAAATTGAATCTTGCGCAGTTGAGGATATGTTATTGGATCATGTGTGGACCTAAATGTAAAGGTGCATTGTTTTTAATTATTTCTAGCTTTAGTTTTGGTTTCTCCTCCTAAGTGGACCTATAATGCAATTAAATGCTTGACTAGCTGACTTGTGGCTTTGCGAGCTATATATTGGAAACTTGGGATGTTGTAGAGGATAGTTTTTTGATAGCTTAGTCAGATTAGAAGTGAGACAATAGAAGAACAAGTAGAAGGATGTGAATTATGATCCCGATTTCATAAATTCATTGTATAAGGCCAAAACTGACAAGGCCTCATAGCTGGGCATGTTACTGTTAATATAATATTTGTTCCAGTGTTGATGCTAGTTGCTTGTCTCATATCCACTATGTTTTACTTCTTTCTTGCATGTTTTCATATTGCTTCCATGTGTAACTCTTTGCAGGGCTTTTTGTGGGTTTAAGTAGAGTTAATTAACTCTAATTCTACCTTTACCTTTCCCTTCCCTGGTGTCAATGGGTTGCTGATGGATCTTAGGTTGCTATTGTTGATATGCAGAAGTAGGTGTAGGACTGACCACAATGATTTGGATAGGCTTAGTGTTTATGGCTCCAATAGTGACAAATTTTTTGTTTTGATTCCAATAATGAGGTTTGTCATTGCTAAATTTTTTGTGGGAATCATCTTTGTGATGCTGAATTGTGCCTTCATCTAAGAGACCTATTTTGATATCTATCCCCTTACCTTTGATATCTTGATATGTTTGGATACAGTTCATCCTCATGAAGTGGGATAGTTTGGGATGTAGGTTTGTTATGAAAATCTTGGTTAGATGCTTCTTAGCTAGTTGATATGATAGCTTGGTAGTGAGGTTCTACCATCATTGAAAGTAGTCTACTAGGCTTTCTCCTTATTTCTATTTTGAGTTACATAGGTCTAGTAAAGATAACTCATTCTCAACATTGTGGGCATATTGGGCAATAAACTTCTCACAGAGCTTGGGAAAAGTTGTGATGGTCCCATAGGGTATCTTGTAAAACCACTCAATAGAAGTCCCTCCCAAGCTTTTGGGGAATAGGTGTAAAAGGTTATTATCATTGTAAGCCACTTCTTGGCATGCCATATAGAACTCTTTGATGTGGTTTATAGGGTCTCCTTTCCCTCGATATTTATCAAATTTGGGTGTTTCAAAGTGCTTAGGGAAAGGAACAATTGTGATTGATTGATCAAAATGGATAGGGACACACCTCTTCAAACTTGAAGGTCTTGTTCTTTGTGCCAGATTTGAACTCTTTAAGAGCATTCTTCATTTCTTCCCACTTGGTGTTGATTGGCATTGGAGCAGGTACTCCCATTTGGAAAGGGTCTAATGGTGCTGGTGAATAAGGGTGATTTTGAGGTGGATATTATGGAGTGGGATATGGAGATTTCCCAACAAGATAGGAGGATTTGAATGGATGTTGGGGATGATACTATTGTTGAGGCATGGGGACATATTGCTATGGAGGATATGGAACTACTTGTTTCTACTAAGGGATGATGGCATGCTACTGCTACGATGGGTGGATGATGCTTGTTGTTGTGGGGTGATGAGATGTTATTTTTGTTGTGCTAGGAAGTACTATTGTTGTAGAGGAGGTTGGTGGAATGGTGCAGCTTGTTGATAGGCCTGGCTTTGATGTAATTATCTTTGTGTTTGGTTGATGTATGATGGATGCATTCTTGCATTCCTTAATGGTGGA
This sequence comes from Chamaecyparis obtusa, assembly GCA_027943335.1. Lineage (NCBI taxonomy): Eukaryota > Viridiplantae > Streptophyta > Pinopsida > Cupressales > Cupressaceae > Chamaecyparis > Chamaecyparis obtusa. The sequence continues at coordinate 613,619 of BSBK01004466.1, forward strand.
ATTGATGTAGGGAAGCTGAAAGCAGGAGGTGGTTGGGAAAGGTAGCTTGCAAGGTGAGATGAAATTTTTTTTCTAAGGTGGTGGAACTATTTGAGATGTGGTGTGGGGTGTGGATAGGTAGCTAATGCATGAGGGGAATGATGAAGCTAGCGGAGTTTGTGATGGTTGCTATTATGCTGCCTGAGAGAAGGTGACTTGTTGGTATTGCCAAAGCTTGCATCTCTTCATGAGTAAGTCCCCAATGAGAACTAGCACATGGTGGGAATTGTGATGTGGAGGATTCTAGAAAGGTAGATGTGATGGGATTTTGGGACATGAATGGTGGATTTGGAAACCCCATGGAAGGCATACTTGTCGTGAATGTAATTTTTTGGGCTTGTTCTTGGGTAAATTTTTGTTGGGGTGTGGATGAAGATGCTTGTGTTCTCCATAAGAAGGGTGGTACTAATGTGGAATCTTGTTGAGAGAAGGAGGAAAACAATTGTGTTGCCCTTGAAAATGATGGCATGGGTGTGGAAGCTTGTGGAGTGAATGGGAAGGATGATTGTGTTGCCCCTAGGAATGGTGGTATTGAGGTAGAGGCTTTCTGGGAGAAAGAGGGAAATGATTGTGCTACCCCAGGAAATAATGACATTTCTTGGCCCATGGAAGGTGGAGTAATTGCTTGTGTAAAGGCTTATGTGGGAGGTGGCATTTGGTTTTGTGAAAAGCTTTGGGTAGGAACGATGGATTGAACTACTATAGAAGATGATGGTCTGCCCATGGTAGGAAATGGAGAGGATTGTGTCACTTGTGTTGTATGGCTCATGAAATAGCTTTTCACAAGAGGAAGGATGGGTGAAGCTACTTGTGATTTGTGAAAAAGTGGATCAAGGATTTGTTGCATGATGGGGGTGTATGATTCTACTGGGATTCAGATGGTGTTGATGGGAATATGAGGTTGGAGATATGGTTGAATGGGAGTACCCTCCTATGTGAAGTTAGCCAACATGTTTTGTTGATTTTGAACAATGAGTGCACTAACTATTTGTGCATTCCCCAGATGATTCATGAATGTTTCCATCACAAAAGAAGCTGGGGGGATATTTAGATCATCCCATATATTACTAGTTTGTTGGATCTAGGGATTGTAAGCTACCATCATGCTAGTAGAAATGTTGGGATCAGATGAGATGGTGGTCTGATAAGGATCCATGTTCCTTCATTTTTTGGATCTTGTCTCAATAGGCATGGAGCGAAGATCTAGAAGATGAAAGTGCAAAGGGTGAATGGATGCAAGATGTTTCTAAGAAAATTTGAGGATGATGGATTCCTAGAATGCAATGCAAGGTTTTGGATTAACTCTAAGGATGGTGAAAATGTTTAAAGGATTGGTGAGATGCTCTGATTTGGATCAAGGATTGAAGAGGCTTGGTGGGAGATGGTGAAAGATTGGTGGAATGCTTGGTGATGATGGGGGATTGGTGGTATGATTTGATTTGGATCAAGATAGGTGGAGGATTGGTGGGATGATGGTGAAGATTACTAAGTGTCAAGAAATGAGTTGTTGATTCTTGACTTAGGATCAATGGTATGATTGGTCAACCTAGGATAGACTAATGATCTTTGGCTAATAGGATTCTTATCAATGCAAGCCAATCTCTTGCTAGAGATGATGAGGCTTACAAGGACAAGTTAGATTTCCTTTAGACAATGCTCTGTCAAAGGTGGAGATTTATGATTTTGGATAAGGTTTTTGAAGCAACTCAAAGGATTGAACACTAAGTGTTTTTGGATTTGGATTACTAGATTTGGATTCTGATTTGGATGATGGGTTCTAATTTGGATAGATGGATGATGGATTTGGACAAGGATTTGGGATTTTGATTGCAGATTTTTGATAGAATGATGATGAAAGATGATGGAATGATGATATTTCTAAGAGAATAACTTAGGACGCAACTAAGGATTGGTGGTGATGCAAGGATGAAACTAGGATGAGCTAGGATGAAGGAATGTTGAGATAGGATTTGGGATTCCGAAGGAAGAATGGATATGTGAGGGACCCAACTAGTCTTCTCTCTCTAGATTGACATAATGATGGTTAATTTTGAACTAGAATGCAAATTGCTTGACTCTTGCACTATACTCAATGTTTTCTAGTCTCTCTTGATTCTTCTCTTTTGCTTGGATCACTTTAAGGGAACTTTGGTGATCTTTGAGATTTCTCTCTACAACTTTCTTCTTTTGGTAAACTGGGGACCTATTTAGTTTAGCCTTCTTGTGTTGGGTCCAATCTGACATACCTTGGAGAGATTCCAGTAATAGTTCTGAAACAAGGCTTCAGGTGTTTGATTTTGAAGGAACTCTTTTACAAGGTTTTGTTTGAAATCTTATGATGAATTTTTGGATCAGTTCGATGGCTCCAATGGAAAAGGATAAACTTGACAAGGATACTCTGAAAAAAATCCAAACAAGGGACAAGGAAACCTTGTGGGATATAAGCAATGACTTAGTCACTGAATCTGAAAGAAAGATTTTGAAAGGTGTATATTCTAACAAGTGTTTTCACTAAGCTTTTAACTATGCAAATCACTTCAAGTAGATCTACCTAAGGGGAGGTGAGTATTAGAATCCTTTCCCATAGCTTGATACCCCCTAAAAGGGGATATATATGGTGAGTGTCTTAAGGAGATCCAGGAAACCACAGGAATTGGTCCTTGCACAAGGATTGTGATAATTTCAAGGGTAGATCAGGTAGCTTTTGATTTAACAATTTTTTAGTTTTTCTGTGGAGTCCTCCCAATCACTTTGTATGTGTGTGACTCACTTAAAAGACTAGTTGACCATGCTGAAATAGTAGGGATATTCACCTACCTTAGGCTACCATCAACATGCATCACCGGAGCTTGAGGGGATGAAGCAATAGTTTTCTCAATGCTATATTTCTATATCGGTCAGGGAAGTAATGATTTGAATTTGTTCTCCAAAGAGGAAGCACTTTTCTCTCTAGACAGGCTTCGCTAGAAGTAAAACAAGTGAACAGTATCTGAGTTCAAGTGTTTTATGTCACTTAGATTAACAATGATATTTAGAATTGAAGACTTTTAGAAATCAAAAAAAACAATGGTTATTTCCCAAATTGATTAAGTGATTCAAGTGAATTCTCGCAAGCACAAATGCTTAAGATTTTGAGTTTTTCTTTTCCTTTGAAAACAAGAAATTTTGAGCAATTTGGCAATTTTTTTTTTGTTTGGGCATTCAAGATTAAAATTGTGCACTTTTAGGAATTTTGAACTTGAACTCTGAAGGAAGGGAATAGAGATTATTTTCTTTCACTTTTAATTCATTCAAAAATGTGTTTAATTTGGACTCAAAATAAAAATGACTTCCTTTGGACTTTGGTTCATTTCCTTAGTTTCATTCAAGATTTTGTGTGCTAGAATTCAGTTTTATGCCCAAAAAGAGGTGTTCCTAGATTTTTTTGATGCATGAAACTTTGGAAAGCACTGAAGATTGAATTTGAAAAATGACATTAGTTTTCATCAAGATCAAAGTTTTTAGTACTGAAAATATTAGGACTCTTTAAGAACCAAATATGAAAGTTTTTAGGAAAGATTTGTAGACTTTGTTCCTAATTTGCATGAGATTTTGAAAGATATTTTAATGCAAATGAACCTCACTTTTAATGATTTCAAGATTGATTTTGAGAATGATTTAGGACTGATTTTTAGGAACCAAAATAGAGATGATATGCAATTTTGTGGTTCTTTTTAAGCTCCCAAAGTTTGAAGTGTCCCTAGTTTGCATGAAGCTTAAAACACCTATATTTTGAAAGCATGATGGTTCTTTTTAGCCAAATGAAGAACACTTAGAAGTGTGTTTGAGGTTTTTTTTTAGGACCAATTAGGAATGATTTTATTTGATTAGGATTTGATTGATTTTTTTATCTTTTTAGGCCTTCAAGAGTGATTTTGAGGTTCATTTGAGACAATTAGACAAAGTGTGTTAATTCTATTTTTTATCATTAATTCATGATCCCACTGACTCTTCATAATTTTTGGGACAAAATATGATAAATTTGTCTATAGATTTGTATAGACCTCTGAACCATCTTTTTGGTGCTTTTTTAATCATAAAAAATGGAACTCGTATGCAAAAGTTACAAAAGTTTTTGTGAAAGTGCCCCTTTATGGTTTTTTCTAGAAAATAAACCAAGATCCTGCAAGAAGAAGAAGAAGAAGTAGAAAAAATAGAAGAAGAATAAGAAGAAGAATTCCAAATGATTCCTCAACCTACAAGCTGGAAAAATTAAAAAAACACTCCAAATCTCATCAGAATGTTAGTAAAGAACCCGTGAAGTGGGCCCCACCGGGCGTGCTAGAACACGAGCTACGGTTTATCTATTATCTATTTTCAAAGGCGTAAAAAATAAAATTTTAGGTTAATCCAAACATTTATATCAGTTCAAAAGAATAAACATAGAAAACCAAGCCACCTCAGATTAAGCCAAAACAAATGCATTCAAGCATTGTTTGATTTTCTCTGATTATGAGGGATGTGGGTGTGCTCTCTAAGCACTTGGAGCTTGCCTCTAATGTGTTCTAGGAAGGATTTGATATGATGCATAAATGATTTAGAAAATATTGAATAAAAACTAAGTTCAATCCATTAAGCTTATTCTAGGATGTGTTAAAAAACATGAAAGGTTAGGGATTTCTAGAAGATTTCCAAGGTTTTAAGACTTAAATAAATATTTTATTTATTTAAAGGATTTTTGGTCAATTTATCAGTTAATAATTAATAAATAGGGTAAAATTACTCAAACTTGATTTAAATTATTTTGGGATAGATTCTTTAATTAAAGATGTTTAATTATAATGGGAGGATTTAATGGCATAAAAATTAATTAATTATGATGTCATCAGGGGTTTTCAGAAAATAAAAATATTTTTATTTTCTATAGGATTTTTAGGTGTCTATAGCTAGATCTCCAAATGGTAAGCAACTAACCACCGACATTATGAGATTTAGAGATAACTACATCCACCAAATCGTTGAACATTTTGACTTAACCTCCAACCATTTGGAGATCTGGAGATAAACCTCACCATCAATTCCTTTAAAAATTTTTCTAGGTCCCCAAATTTTAATAGAATTAACCATTAGATCTCGAGACTTGGAGAAAACCCTTTTCACAAAGTCGATGAATGTTAAGTAACTAACCATCAACATTGTGAGATCAAGAGATAACTATCATTGTCAAGTCTCTGACCTTTTCACTAGATCTTTGAATGCATCATGAATTAATTGTTTCCTTATGATATTTGGAGATAACCATTGTGCCAAATCGTGAGATCAAAGGAACTAACTACTAGACATTTGGAGACTTAGAGAAAGTCGTGCCGCTAGATCACTGAAAGTTAAGACATCACCATCAAACATTGCGAGACTTGGAGAAAGCACTGTCACCAAGTCATGAGATGAAAATAACTAAGTGTTAGGCATCATGAGATTAGGAGATAACCTCAAAGATATTACTTAGTCACCCAATCTCCAGATCTTTTATACTTAACTTTAAACTTTACAAGACTTGGAGAATAAAGGGAAACAATAACCATGTGCTGAATAATAGACTTAAGTGACATGGAAAATTAACATACAATTAGATCTTGGGTAGGGTTTTCACATTTTAGACAAGGAAAATTATACAAACCCTTTGAAAATTAAAGACCTAATTCATGAGCTAGGGCATTTTTTTCAGGAAATCTCAAAGACCAGAAAATTTGACTAATAGAAGATTAGAAAATTTGAAAAGTGAAAATAAAATGATGGAAAATCAGGGTCTTTGTGATGCAAAGTAGATAACAGAGGTGGTGGATAGATGCAATCACTTCTTCAATTTGGAAAGGTTTGACACTAGAACACCACTAGTCCCTAAGACACACCAATGGCTCAAATACCCCAAATGACTCAAATAGCCTCCAAATGTATAGGGTGGATAAAAATAATGAAAAAAAGATGAACTTGGTGAGATTAAACCACTTTTGGTCTCCTATGTAATACCGAATAGCCCAAATCCTTCAAACTGCCTATTAGGCCTAGTTTCCCTAAATTAGCCCTGTTGGGATTGTTTTTCCACATTTTCTCTTAACTTCTCCAAAGGACTCCAGAAAAAAATTACATTTTTGGATACCCTTTTTGGGTTTACACAACATACTAGAAGATTATATAGGGTTGTTTTGGATCACTCTCTGCTGCTCACCCTAGTGTCCCCTTTTTAGGCCCATAAGATGGTCATTTAACAAAGCAACTATAACTTATATTTATTCCCTGACTATGAAACTTTTATAAGTCCTCTAATATGACTCCTAACAAATAAAAATCAACTCAAAATGACCCTAAGTTCTCTACAACTATCAAAGCCCCAATTTGGTCTTCAACAAGCCCTTAAGGCTAGGGCCTTCTTGTTTAAACCCCAAAACACAATACCAGGACTTCTCCTTTAGTATTCACCCTTCATTTACCATCTCCTAACTCTATCAAACACAAAAATCCTACCTTCTTAAGGCGGATTCCCTGCTGCTACACCAATGGCAGCCCCTCAATGCACTTTTCAATTACTTCTCACAGTGTACACCTGCAACTTCACTTCATTTCTATCATTAAAAGGTTAGTGAAAAATTATACATGTCCAAGGGCTTCCATCCTATGATAATCAGCCAAGTACATTCATAGGATGGACCCAAACATCCTAGAAATCACACAAAACTGTTAGAAACTGCTTGTTCCCTGTGACAGTCAGCAACAAAACTGAAAGTATTATCTTTTAGCCCTTCAAAATGTATTATTCATGCAAAGATTTGATAAATAAACCCTCAAAGAATTATAATATCAATCCTCTAATCAATCAATTCTAAGGAAACACAGAAAACATCAAGTTTTGACAAAAAATAACAAGATTTTATTGCTTTTCTGTAGCAGTCTGTACAAAAGCCCGTACAATGCCTTGCCTCCTCTCACAAAATGACCTTGGAGACTTTATAAGACTTCTAAAAACTAATTCCAACTGACCCCCAACTAATCCAAGTGGTTGAGATAGCAAAACAACTCTAAATCCATTTTTCCCTCCAAAACTGTAATTAACCGTTGATATTTAAAATTTGAATTATCAACCTTATTTCTAATGCATTTAACCTATCAAAGCCTACCCAAATCCACTTTTTTTGGCATAATATCATCATTAAAACATAATAGACCCCTACCTAACCTCTCTAGAGTCCTTGACCAATTATATTGTCATTTTGGTCCTTAGGCCTTTATCAAGACCTTTAGGACTTTTACATAATTTATTGAGTTCATCATTACAAAATGCCATTATTGGCTTTAAAATATTCCAATTGACATGCAAAGATGTCTTCAACCTTCTATCTTCTTCTGGATCCAGGGTATTCCTAGGGGATTGGCTAGGTGCCCCTGCACCACTTTGAGCACCATAGTGGGTGTCGAAAATGTGAGTTTGTAAATGTGCTAACACTACACTTCAATGAATCATTATTTAACTAATTTTAACAATGTAAATAGTATGAACAAAACCAAAATTAGTTAAGGTGACTCGTTACCTTCTAGTAGACAGGAGTATGAATTTTTCTCTCAAATCATTGCAAAATCTAGTGACTTTAGATTCTATCTAAATGAAGGATTTTAACAACTAAACTATCATGCTATGCAAGTTCATCCAATTAATATATTTTAAACCAAATTGAAGTTTTCCTAGATGTGATTGATGCAATGAAGATGAAACAAACTAAATTAATTATGCAATTAAAATAACTAACAATAATTGCAATAAACAAATGATAAATAAAATGACAACATTACTCTAAGAAAAAATTGGGATCCTTCTTGTGAGAATGGAGGTCTAATTATATAAAAATTATCTCAAGAATGAACATACAAGATTTATCCTAGATGGAGGATTTAGATTTATTTTGAACTAGCACAATCCATGTACAAATCATTTGATTGGCTGAGAGAATCAGTTATTCAAGAAACTTCCCAGGAAGAACAAAAGCTACTAAAATGACTGATGATCTCACATATTTATTTTTCTAGTTAACTGGATTGTTTCCAAAATTGATTTCAGTTGATTGGATGATGAGCTCATAAATTCCTTTTTAGAATATTTAAGGGATTTTAAAGGATTTTATTCATTTTTCTCCAAAAATGTGATGACATAATTAATTAAATTCCCTTTTTTGTGATTAATTGATAATTATTTATTTATTTAATCAATCTCCTAAAATATTAATTAAATAAATTGTATAAGGTTTCATTTTATTGCCAATAAATTTAGAATTTAGGAATTAATTAATAAAATAGGATCAAATGAGACTTAGAAAATAGGTCAAATCATATTGATGAGTTGAATTGCCTTAGGTTAGGACTTAGGGGATTTTGATCTAAATTAGGGCTTTCTTAATGAATAATCAAGATTAGGGGCTTATGGTTTTGGTGACCATTTTTAGGTGATTACAAGTTCTTCTTTTCCAAAAATAAGTTTGTGTACTATCGAAGGAGGAGATTTTTTAGTTTAGCAGAGAAAGGTAGAGGAATTATATTTTGTTTTGTGAACTTATTTAAGATGTAGGGAAAAAATGATCAGTTGGTCATTTTTTTATATATTTGAAATAAGTAGAAGCAAATTTTTAAATATGTTGGTTGTTCCAGTCATATTTCTAATATTGTCTTGTTTTGTATGTCAAGTGTTTGTGGGTGTTATGAAATCAGTTGGTTTTATACATCCACATATGCAAAAATGAATATTAAATGTCCTCTTTAAATAGGAAGATTAGTTAGATGGTCTATGTGCCATATATTTGATTTTCTTTCAATTTATTTAAACTTGGGATCACATTCATGCCATGTTGATGGATGAATGTTAGATTTCCTTTGTGTCTTCTAGTTAAAGACATGATCAATATTTTAATTCATTTCAAATCTTATTAAGAGGGAGTTGTACCTCCCAATTTAGAGGAAAGTTATCAATCCAATGATAACTTATCCAACTATTAGTAACATTTGTTCTTCTTTGTGGTACATTGGGGTCAATTTATATGTTTTTTGTTGAAGGAAAAATCTATTCAATAACACATACCTACAAGTTTTCTTGGATCTCTACACATTCTCATCAACTCTAACATTTTCACATTCAACAATTCTATTAGTGGAATATCCAAGAAATATCCCTTCATCACTTCTAGGATCAAATTTTCCAATAACATCATCTCTCTTAATATAACACTTTCTTCCAAAAATCCTAAGGTACTTCATTGTAGAAACATGACCAAACCAAGGTTTATAAGGATTCTTACCGATTCTTTTCTTTATCTGTACCTAATTAAAAGTGTATAGTGTAGTGCTCACTAATTCTCTCTAGTAGAGATTTGGAACATTTCCTTCAATCATCATATTCCTATTTTTTTCCAAAATAGTTCTATTATTTATCTTTGTAACACCATTCTATTGTAGGGTTCACAGAGCAGAAGTTTGCCTTTTTATCCCATGTTCTTCACAAAAAGCATAAAATTGCTCACCGGATGTGAATTCTCCACTTTTGTCTGATCTTAGGAACTTTAATCTCTATCTAGAATCAATTTATATCATCATCTTTAATATCTAATTTTTTTGAAAGGCTTCAGATTTCTCTTTCAAAAAAGTATCCCTCATCATGCTTGAATAGTCATCAATAAATAGCATAAAGTATCTATCTCCATAATAGCTTCATGTCTTAGTAGGACCACACAAATTAGTACATTCACCAAATCTAGCAATCCACTTGAATAATATGTCTTATTCTTAAAAGTGGATCTAGTCAGTTTACCCAATTGACACTCTTTTCACATATTATCAAAATTCACATGACAAAATATTTTGTGCCATAGCCAACTATCATCAATCTAAGAAACCAAGAACTTATTGTCAACATTTTTCAATTAAAATATATTACATGTAGGTTGTGTACCCAATGCAATTAGATTTCCTATTCTTCCAATGATTTTATACTTCCCTTTCATGAATTCCAATCGGTAGCCATTATCTAGTAGTTGTCCAACACTTAATAGGTTATCTCTTAATCCTTCAAAATAAACAACATCATTAGTACTATTATTACCATCAAGAGTGATACATCATTTTCCCCTAATAAAACAAGGACTGTTATTACCAAATCTAACAACACCACCATCATAATCTTCAAGCTTCACAAAGTTATCTTTATCACTCATCCTATAATGTGAGCATCCATTATCAATGAATCACTCATTTCTTTCATCAACATGAAAAACCAAATATTTCTCTTATTTAGGATTACCTTCTTTAATAGAAATAAACACATTCTCTTCTTCATCACCAGATTCATCATTAGTCACACCTTCTTCAACATAAAAACTTTTATGATCCTTAGGATGAAATTTCTTAGATCTCAACTTAGGTTCCTTAGAAACATTATTAGAACATCTAGATTCAATGTGAACATTCTTATTACATTTTAAAAACTTCAAAGGAAACTTTCCTTCATACTTATCGAATCCCTTAGGTAGTATTTTTGCAATCAAGGCTTCAAGTTCATCAATCTTCATTTCCTCTTCCATGATCTCTTCCCATTTCTTAGCATAGTGGTTGAAGTTGTCTTTAGAGGTTCTCTATCCCTTTTCATTCTTATTCACACTAGCTTTGAATGTAGTTTCAACATTCAAAATTTCCTTGCCAAGATTAGTCATCTCATAGGCATAGAGTCTACCATCCAAAGCTTCTCTTGAAATGTCTCTAATAGTTCTTAATTCCTCATAGTTGTAACCTTCTCATTGTAACATGTGGGGTAAATATCTCAGAATATTTTTTACAACTTCATTATCACTCAAGGTACCACCAGAAAATTTGATTCCACAAACCAGATCATTTACTCTCTACATATAGGCTGAGATAGATTCATTTTAACTCATCTTCATATCTTTAAATTTTCTTTTAAGACCCTACAACTTATCTTTCTTAGCATACTTGTCACCTTCATAAATAGTTTCTAATTTAGTCCATATCTCATGCACTATCCTCAATCCAAAGATGTGTGAATACTCTGTGTCTATTACAATACTGACAAAAGATTCCCTTCCTAACATGTTCTCCTTGAATTTATTTTTTTCATCAATAGTAGATTGAGACAATTCATTAGGAATGCCATTAGGATTCTCTATGATATCCCAATATTCATCTCCCATGCATATTAGATAAGTAGTCATTTGATTTTTCCATATCAAATAATTTCTTCCATCAAAATTATGGATTTATTTCCTTACGATTTTCATGTCTAATCACCTTCAAGCAATTAAGATTCTTCAAAAGGGCTTGGCTTTGATACCAATTATTAGACCCAAAAGGAGTCAAGTACAAATGAGAGGGAGGAATGAATCTGTTGTGTACTAATAATTAAAACTTAAAACCACTTAAACCAATTAATTTTTTGAAAGATAAACAATAGTGCAAGATCCACAACACATAGCTCAGAACACTATAATTTGTTTTGAGGAAACCCAGCTAAGGGAAAACCCCAGTGGGATCCAAACCCACTAGATAGATGTACTCTGTTAAAGGTACTTCCTAGGTAAGAGAATATAAAAAACAAAACAGAATACACATGCATTCAAAAGCTCAGTTCCTAGAGCTCATTTCTCATAATAAAATGATTTGGACCTTAGTTAGGTTCATTGATCTATCTTTGATTACAATTCACAAAGGGTGGATAAATTGTCCAAAATAAATGAACTGATTTACATCATCTGCTATACCAATACAAGTACAATGAAGTAAAATATCTTCCTTAGTTTCAGAATAAAAACATCCTTCTTCCCTTCTTAATTACACACACATACACCACAATCACAAAATGATTTTATATTTATACATATTATAATACAACAAGGTCAGCTAACAACTATAAAAATAAATGGTACAAATATTATACTTAAACTACAATCCGATCCAAATCCAGTCGAACAAGACTTAGATAGGACCCAAAGCATTATCCTTCAACATACTACATCTTCACTAGATCATCTCCAATAATCACAATGTATTAATTCACCGAATCAGCTAGGACCTAAATGAAGAATTGACAACACACTAAAAAAACACCACATGTAATCACCTCAATTAATGAAATCCAACAACAAGGTCGTAACAAAATCCAAGAATACCATCAAGTAGAACTCATATGCCATATCATACTCAACAATGGGATGGTCTTCCAAATGTGAAAACTCATCTAGGAATGTTCTGTCTAGTTTCATCATGGACTCAAGGTGCGACCTTATCCTATCAAGTCCAACTCTTTCCTTCTTATAGTATATGTATGCACAAATGTCTTCAACATGCATTATGCTCATAGGGGTTCTTGAAAATGTACCTTCTAGGTAATCTAGGGTTGACTTAAAAGGGTGCCTCTTAAAAACATATCTCTTTCTCTCACAAACATCAAAGAGAACTGGTGTAGCCATGACTTACTTGGTTAATGCTTAAAATCAGATTCCAAAGACTTATGAATCGATGTGTCTGACTAAGGCTTTGTAACTGATCAATCAAACTTCTTCGCTAGTAAATCAAGCTTCAATACTTCACAATTTAACTGCTAGGGCTTCTATGGTCTCCAATTTCTCTAACTTTAATGCAATGACTAATCTGTAAGTTTCCGTAGACTATAAAGTGAAATTTATGCCATTAATGCTTGTTGTGTAAACCAGTATTTGACTAAGAATTTCCAACTTCCATCCTACAATCTACCAGGAAGTTTTCTCTTGTACATAGCATCAAATAGTCTCCAAAATGTTAAATACGAAGGTGCATACTCTCAAGATGAGTATAGCGGCCGTGCAGGGGTCTAGAGCTAGATTAGCTCCCCCTATGACCCCAAGGGTCATTCATCCAGATGTAGAGGGGGAGTCCATTGTAGATGCATCCAATACATACTCATCAACCTTATCCTTCTTTTCCTCTAACCAAATCAAGCTTGTATCTTCTAAAGCTTTCACAAACTTAACTTCTCCTTCAGTATCCAATATTGATTCTTCTAGCTTTTTAGGGATTTCTTGACTTTGCATTCTTGATCTACAAAACTTTGAGATGTGTCCAGCCTTGTTACAAGAGTGACAAATAACTGGAGGCCTTAAATTCCTTGACACATTGATATAAGTTACCATTTTACACTGTCTAGCTAAGTGACCATTATAATTACATATCTGGCATGTAATACTATAAGAAATTCTTTCATTTTGTTGATTCTGATTTCTCTGATTATGCTAAGTCTTGTTCTTCTAACTTGTTCTACAATTTATAGCTCTATGACCAAATTTATTGCATGAATAACAATAAGCATTGAAAGGTCTTACCCTCTTTACAATTCCTTGCTATATGTCCATGCTTGTTACATGCATAACAAGTTTGGTCTACTGGCTTGCACTCATCCTTAGATGGTTCAATATTGCCTTTAGTCTAATTTCTAGTTTCCTTAGCATCTGTAGTGTCTTTTGGTGCATTCATCCTTGCTTGCATGTCATCAATCTGATTTTGTTCTTCATTGAATCCAACACCATCAGTATCCCCTTTAAGCTTATGTGCATATAACTGTGACTCTATCAAATCAGAACTGGTGTGTAACTTCTCAATGTGATTCTTTGACTCTTTCAACTCAGATTCCAAATTTTCTTTACTGTTTCTTGGCTCCAAGATATCCATATTTTCTTGCCTCAATTCTTCATTTAGTTGAAGGTTCTCTTGGATTTTTTCATCATAAACTTCTTGATTGTTAGTTCACTTTTTATCCAACTCTTCAATCTGATCTTTCAGAGTTGTGTTCTATTCATTCATCTTCTTAACCAATTTCCCTAAATCACTGTTTGAACAACCTTTCAAATCTTTTCTTAGTTTCTTGATGAAAACTTATTCACCACTTATTTTCAATTTTAGTTTTTCAAATTCTTTCTCATATCTGTCAAGGTCTTCAAGAGTTTCCATAAGATTCTTCTTTAGATGTTTTGCTTCTTCTGAACCCATTGATCTCCTTAAGTGTTTAAATTTCTCTTTAAAGGACCAAAGCTCTGATACCAATTGTTAGGAATGGTAACACAGAGAAGGGGGGGTGAATCAGTGTTCTCTTATATCTTATTAATTTCTTAACTCTTGAAACTTAACTTGATTGCTTAAGTACTGAAATAAACATCAATGTAAACAAGATAAAAAATCACAACACATAAAACCAATATGATTATGGGGAAACCCAAATAGGTAAAAACCTCATTGGGAATTGACACCCACTAAAAAATGCACTTGTGTCTTATGATCCTTGTCAGAAGATCTGAAACCCTATTAGGAGTTTTTCATTACAATGCTTTTAGAATAGTGACCTGGTCAAGGTTCAGACCCTATTAGGAGTCTTTTACAATAATCCTATTAGGGATGGGGACACACTATCCTAGAGCTCACTGCTCAAGTGGTGAAGGCTACAACCTTCTAAGCTCAAATACACACTATATCTATTGGATGAACTGTTGTTGTGATACTGCTTGTCTGATCAGTTCATTTTGTGCTTTGATGCTTTAGCCCATTGTAAAGCTCTAATTCATTCTAGCTTTACTTTGCATGTCTCTACTCTATTGATCTCATCTCTATATCCATGTCCTTCATTTATTACAAAGGTGCATCTTATATTTATATGCCCTAACAAAGAAAATAACTAGGTCGACCTACAACCAATTATATACAATGCTTCCAAGTGACTTATCTCAAGTGTGTTTACAAAAAAGGATGTTTACATCTCTAAAAACTAATTAAAATAGGCCCATAGCCTTTAAAAAACATTATTATAACCGCTAATCAAAATACTAACAGTCAGCTGCATACTCTGTTCTGTTCTGGCATTCATTGTCTATACAACTTCAACTCTCTGTATCTTCATTATACTGTCTTATCTGATCATGTGCTATTAGACTTAGAATGAATACTCACTTACCATCTTAACTTCAAGGGAGCATACCATAACTCAGTCATACACATGTGCATTGATGCTTTGATCTACTAGTGCTCTGTTAACTTTCCAATCTTCTATACTTAGCCATATTTTAACCTTATGATAATGTGCACTGACTCCAAAACTCTATATGACTTTGTTTCCATAATGAAAAAACTATATCTAGTCATATACAATAGTATAGTCAACTTACCAAAAATCTCCCTCTTTTTCATTAATGGTAACAAAGGAATATGGTGAAGTTACTAATTGTACTCTTATACAAAATTCTCTAGTATATACTCTAACTTATTTCTACCTTATACTTTGTACTATACTCCTTCTATACATCATATATGATACTCCATACTCTACATACAATACTCCCCCTTTGAAATTCTTGAAAAAGGTGATCAAAAAGGTGTATCTACAAGTACTTAGAATGTTAGGACATCCAGATATGCTATCTATATATTTTGGATCTCTTGTTTCCAAAATTCTATTAGTGCATTGAGAGTCTATATATGGGCACATAATGCATATTGTAGCTTCTCCATTGTTTCCAAGTCTGTACTTGGACCTTGATCATATGTCACCATAGTGGCATCGATCTCCTTGATGTTCTGATTGAGTACATCTAGTGAGGGCACAAGATCATTCCTCAGATGTGTTTTCCTTGTCCTTATTTTAGACATCTCTTTCTCATCCTTTTCTATTTTGTCTATCTACCCCTGGTACACATTATTACACATGTTCACAATTGTGGAGGGATCTTCCACTGATTTCCTCACATTCTCTATCATTGCTTCTACCTCCTGGATTTTCTTGTAGTGATCACTAGTCAACTTATCCTAGTTCATACAATCAGCAATGATCTTCCTTCCCTTGGCTGCAAACTCCTTCAAGGATGCTTGACCAATCTTCAATGAATTGAGGTCAAGTGCAAAGTTTCCAACTAGTTCACTTAATCTCTTCTTCATACATTTTTCTTCTACAACTTGGAATGCAGATTCTTCCAAGCTAGAAAATTTTTCTTTGAAGTTTGTCAGTATGGTACTAACATCATCAACTAAATGAACCTTAGACACTTTCTTTTCTGAAGATAGCAAGCTGTTCAAAATGTTGACTAATTCAACAAATAGAGGGTTCCTCATCACTTGCTTCTCTTTTTCTTTCTCCATAGAAATGACATTGATCTTAATCAGGTCTTCTTCTCCCCAAGAGTCCAAGCTAGTGGTGTCTGGTGTCAAACTTGACAAAAATGATGCTAAGGGTAAGGGAGTGATAAGAGTATTGTCCATCACTTCTTGCTTTATCTTCATAGGCATTTCAACATATGGCTCATCTGTTGGTTCACTTATTTCTACCTCTTCTTCTCCATTCTCCTCTTCTATCTTTTCTTTTTCATTTTCTATTTCTTTTTCTTTCTCCTTTTCTTCTTCTTCACCTATTATATCCTCTATTAATACTTCTTCTTGTAGCTTAGGTGAATTTTCACCACATAGAATTTCAACCTCATGTGTTCTCACAAAGGCTTCCTCAAACTTGTCCAATTCTTTGTCTGTGGCCTCCATGGCTATCTCTACATTATCAATGATGATTGTGTCATCTTTTTGTGTCTCATTCATGGGCACAAACTTCACTACCTCTATAAGTGTTACCAATGTAGATGTTGGATCCTGAGGACCTGTTACTAGTTTATTGGTGGACTCTAAGAACATGGATTCCTTAGAGGACACATGAGTTGTGGATGCAATAGGTGGGTACATGTGCCTATCCAGAAATACTTTCTCAAAAGCTTTCTCTATCTCTTTAACTGCCAACTCAAAGTTCTTATCCATTATGTACAGTGTTCTCAACTTTGTTCTAAGGTGTGGCTTCACCAAATCTAATAATAATGTTTTCTCTTCTAAGGAACAAAGAGGTAGGATTTCATCTAGAATATTTTACCTTATTCTAAGATCTTCTTCAATAGCATGTTTCTTCAAGGATTCCAAGATATTCCAAAAACTGTCTGGAATGATTGTCTTGAGTTTCAAGACTATCTTCTTGAACTTAATCATATGTTTTATGAGCATGCCATGAATCTCTAATTTATCAATTTCACTATATCTCTCATAGAATTTTCCTATCTGATCTATTCTACCTTCATCAATAACCTATGTTCTCAAAACTTGAAGATTAGGTCTAAAACCTACCTCGGGAGGTGCTTGAGCATTCTTTTTCTTACTTCTAGTTGCCTGCAAGGATGGGTGACTTGTGTTTCTTTCCTTCTTCTTCTTTGGAATGATTTTGTATTCTAGAGGTGATGTGGTATCCAGAACAATTGTCTCTTTGGATGTAGGAGAGATAACATTTGTTTTACCTTGTTTATCCTTTGGATCATCAATCTTCTCAATCTTGATTTTCTTCATATTAGGATCATCCTTCTTGTCTTCCACTATGGATGTGCTTTCAATTTCCAATGCAATATTTTCTTCTCTATCTTTTTCAAGATCTTCCTGAGTTACACCATGAATTTTGAGTATCTCAGATGTAATCTTAGAGGCTTTCCTCTTATTTTTTGTTCTTTTACAAACTACATCAACTTCCCTTGTCTTTTCTTCATAAGTACCCCACCTAGGTTCATTAGGGTCCTTAGGTGCTGATAGTAATACTTGTGCATATGCTTCCAAAATTGGTTTCTCCACCTCATATCCAAGTGGAATGACCCACTTTTTTTTAGGCTCTACAGATTCCATGCATGTTATGTTAGTTTCTACCATAAAGAAAATGTTTTTTTTTTAATTTCTCAACAATGCTCTCTGGTATCCTGTACCTCATCTACATTTTGATCCTAAATGTCTTCAATTCTAGCTCCATGTAATCCTTCAAAGTGCTCTCAGTAGATGCCCTAAGATATATTTGAGGCATTGTAGGTATACTTTTGTCTAAGTCCAAATCTGAAACCTTTCCAAGTATATGGAAGTACATGTAAATGATTAAAGACCCAAACCTGAATATTTTGGTCTTATCATGCTTGATGGTTTTAATGTTATCAATTAATTGTGTGTGTAAGATCTCACACAAATTGAACTCTCCATTTTCCTTAATAAATTTGATTTCTACAAGAATAGTGGCTGCAGATACACTATTCAACCTGTTGGTGTGGTGAAACCTGTAAATTAGTATCATATACATCAATTTGACATCTTTCTCTTCATTAGGCTCAATTTTCATATTGCACCTATCACTTCTAGATTTACATGCCTATTCAACTAATTTCCTTACATCCTTGCCCACTGGAAGAACGACCCCTACCCTAGAAAGGCCTATTATTTCATGAATAAGATCTCTTGTGATTCTTACTAGGACTTCAACTATCCAAAATAGGTCATCATGGATTCTTCTTAACAAGATCTTGATCCACTCGGATTTATAGAACTCATATGTCGTAGCATACTCAATAATGGGATGGTCTTCCAAATGTGCAAACTCATCTAGGAATGTTCTATCTAGTTTCATCATGGACTCAAGGTGTGATCTTATCTTATTAAGTCCAACTAGTTCCTTCTTACAGTATATGTATGCATGAATGTCTTCAACATCCATTACACCCATAGGGATTCTTGAAAATGCACCTTCTAGGTCATTTAGGGTTGACTTAAAAGGGTGCCTTTTTAAAACGCATCTCTTTCTCTCAGAAACATCAAAGATAACTAGTGTAGCCATGACTTACTTGGTTAACGATTCAAATTGGATTCCAAAGACTTATGAACTGATGTGTTTGACTAGGGCTTTGTAACTGATCAATCACACTTCTTCTCTAGTAAATCAAGCTTCAATACTTCACAATTCAATTGATAGGGCTTCTGTGGTCTCCAATTTCTCTAACTTGAATGCAATGAGTGATCTGTAAGTTTTTGTAGACTATAAAGTGAAATTTTTTCCATTAATGCTTGCTGCGTAAACTAGAATTTGACTAAGAATTTCCAACTTCCATCCTGCAATTGATCAGGCGGTGCACTCTTGCACATAGCATCAAATAGTCTCCAAAATGTTAAATCCAAAGGTGCATACTCTGAGGGTGAGTATACCAGCCATGGAGGGGTCTAGAGCTAAATTATCTCCCCCTATGACCCTGAGGGTCATTCATCTAGATGTAGAGGGTGGGTCCATTGCAGATGTATCCAATACATACTCATCAACCTTATCCTTCTTTCCCTCTAACCAAATCAAGCTCACATCTTCTGAAGCTTTCACAAACTTGACTTCTCCTTTAGTATCCAATATTGATTCTTTTGGCTTTTTAGGGCTTTCCTAACTTTGCTTTCTTGATCTACAAAACTTTGAGATGTGTCCAGCCTTGTTACAAGAGTGACAAATAACTGGAGGCCTTAAATTCCTCAGTGCATTGATATGGGTTACCATTTTACACTGTCTAGCTGAGTGACCATTATAATTATATATCTGACATGCAATACTCTAAGAACTTCTTGCATTTAGTTGATTTTGATTTCTTTGATTATGTTGAGTCTTGTTCTTCTGACTTGTTCTACAATTTATAGCTCTATGACCAAATTTATTGCATGAATAACAATAAGCATTGAAAGGTCTTACCTTTGTACAATTCCTTGCTATATGTCTATGCTTGTTACATGCATAGAAAGTTTAGTCTAATGGCTTGAGCTCATCCTTAGATGGTTCAATATTGTCTTTAGTACAATTTCCAATTTCCTTAGCATCTGTAGTGTCTTCTAGTGCTTTCATCCTTGCTCTTATGTTATCAATTTGATTTTGTGCTTCATTGAATCCAACACCACTGGTATCTCCTTTAAGCTTCCATTCATATAATTATGTCTCTATCAAATCAGAACTGGTGTGTAATTTCTCAATGTGATTCTTTGCCTCTTTCAACTCAGATTCCAAATTTTCTTTACTGTTTCTTAGCTCCAAGATTTTGATGGTTTCTTGCCTCAATTCTTCATTCAATTGATGGTTCTCTTGGATTTTTTCATCGTAAACTTCTTGATTGTTAGTTAGCTTTTCATCCAACTCTTCAATATGATCTTTTAGAGATGTGTTCTCTTCATTCAGCTTCTTAATCATTTTCCCTAAATCACTATTTGAACAATCTTTCAAATATTTTCTTAGTTTCTTGATGGAAACTTGTGCACCACTGATTTTCAATTTTAGTTCTTCAAATTCTTTCTCAGATTCATCAAGGTCTTCAAGAGCTGCCATAAGATTCTTCTTCAGATGTTTTGCTTCTTCTAAACCCACTGATCTCCTCAAGTGGTTAAACTTCTCTTTAGAGGACCAGAGCTCTGATACTAATTGTTAGGAATGGGAACATTGAGAGAGGGGGTGGAGGGTGAATCAGTGTTCACTTATATCTTATTAATTTCTTAACTCTTGAAACTTAACTTGATTGCTTAAGTACTGAAATAAACATCAATGTAAACAAGATAAACAATCACAAAACATAACACCAATATGATTATTTGGAAACCCAAATAGGTAAAAACCTCGGTGGGAATTGACACCCATGAAGAACTCCACTAGTGTCTTATGATCCTTGTTAGAAGATCTACAACCCTGTTAGGAGTTGTTCATTACAATGCTTTTAGTATAGTGACCTGGTCAAGGGTTGGACCATGTTAGGAGTCTTTTACAATAACCTTGTTAGGGGTGGGGACACACTATCCTAGAGCTCACTGCTCAAGTGGTGAAGGCTACAACCTTTTGATCTTAGATACACACTATATCTGTTGGATGAACTATTTCTATGACATTGCTTTTCTGATTAGTTCCTTTTGTGCACTGATGCTTTAGCCCCTTGTAAAGCTCTAATTCATTCTATCTTCACTTTGCATGTCTCTACTCTTCTTATCTCATCTCTATATCCATGTCCTTCATTTATTACAAAGGTACATCTTACATTTATATGCGCTAATAAAACAAATAACTAGGTTAGCCTACAATAGATTACATACAATGCTTCCAAGTGAATTGTCTCAAGCCTATTTATAAACAAATATGTTTACATGTCTACAACCTAATTACAATAGGTGCATAGCCATTACAAAACATTATTATAACTGCTAATCAAATTACTAAGAGTCGGCTGCATACTCTGTTCTATTCTGGCATTCACTATCTGTACCACTTCAACTATCTGTATCTTCATCATAATATCTTATCTGATCATGTGCTCTTAGACTTAGCATGAATACTCACTTACCATCTTAACTTCAAGTGTGCATACCATAACTCGGTCATACACATGTGCATTGATGCTCTAATCTATTGGTGCTCTACTAACTATCTAGTCTTCTATACTTAGCCATATTCTGACCTTATGATAATGTGCGTTGACTCCAAAACTCTATATGACTTTGTTTCCATAATGACAACACTATATCTAGTCATATACAATAGTATAGTCAACTTTCCAATAAGAAACTATTACAAAGCACTGGTATTGTTATCTTCCAAAGATGGAATATGAGTACTCTGGGTTTTTTTGATATCTTTGTAAATAATTAGAACACAAAGAAGAAAATATTGTATGAATATGCAGATAGGATATACATCGACTCAGGCTTTGATCCTAAAACTAAATTTTTTTTATGATGGGAATTGTATCCAAAAGATAAGAGGCAAATTTTCATAGGTTCATATAAGGTTTTTGGCCACCACATGGTGTAGAGGGTCGGGGAAATAGATCACTTGGTTACATCAATTTAAATATTAATGTTACAAAGTTTAATAAGGTACAAGTAGAGCAATTGATCACGGAGGGAGATGCCTACAAAGTGAGGCATGAGATACTAGAACAATAAAAAATGCAACTAAAAGACAAGATTAAATCTATTACTAAGGGAGGAGTGTCCTCAAATAAACAAAAACAAGTTTTTCTAGCACTACAAGGCACAAACTATTAGAGGTTGAAAGCACAACAAATCTAAAAAATGTTAGGAGTTCAAAAGACCAGTAAACTTGTATATGACATGATGTCATAGATAATCAAA
Organism: Chamaecyparis obtusa; assembly: GCA_027943335.1. Classification (NCBI taxonomy): domain Eukaryota; kingdom Viridiplantae; phylum Streptophyta; class Pinopsida; order Cupressales; family Cupressaceae; genus Chamaecyparis; species Chamaecyparis obtusa. The sequence continues at coordinate 635,666 of BSBK01004466.1, forward strand.
CAAAGGTTCAAATAATTGATGCCATATGGTAATAATTTTTGGAGCACAAATTTAGGTACTTTTAGGTCTCTCAAGGAGCATATTAGACTTGGAGACATGATAAAATAAAAAATGGATGAAATGAAACTCAAAGACCCTATATCTTTGGATGATTCTAAGAAAATTAAAAAGTTGCTCAAGAAACATCAAGAATTTCGAGAGGATCTTTTAGGAGACATGGATCACCTTAACAAGGAAAATACAAAGAAGCTCTTGTCTATTCTACATAGTGATGATGGATCGTTGGTTCCTTTGGAACAATGGAGAGACATGCTTCCATAGGAGCTCCCATGGGCCTTAGAGGATATCAATGATGAAGTGCACATAAAAAACAAGATGAAAGCCATCACAAATAGGCTTTGTAGGATGGAATATGTCAAGCACTTCATTTCCATTACTAATACTTACAAAAATTAGGATTATGTTGAGCACATAATAACTGTTAATTTTTTATTTTTTAAAGTTGAAAGTTGTCATTGTTAAATAAACAACAAGATTTACATGTGTCTTTTTATCAAAAGACATGAAGTTTCAAGTGTAGTTGTTCTTCCTTATAAAAGAATGTATTTAATTTTAAAAGGCATCATCATTATAGTTTCAAGTAACAAGAAGATATTTTAATAGATTTTATAATATTTATAATACTTTATTACAGTAATATAAAGTCCTTATTATTGTGCACTCTATATCAATGCATATTGAGTTCTGGTTCACTTGTTGTATGGTTAACGTAGCAATAATTATCTCAAATATATTGTGTTAAACTCTTTTCTTTATTTGTATTAATTTTTTCATCTATGGTAAATGAAGTTAATCAAAGAATTTGATTTTCTTTGTTTGGTTTCTTTGGTGATTCTTTTACATAAAGATATAGTTATTTGAGTAAATCACAAAAATAGTAGCAAAGTGTTTTGAATAACAAGAAATAAATAATTGGCATATTCATATAAGGTGAGAATTTAAATATGATCTAGCATAGTGATACATATAACTGACATAAGCATCATTTGACTCCATTCCCAATAATAAGAAGCACCGATCTTATTTATCTTACAATTTATTTTTATAAGTTTTACCTTAGGTTAGGAATATTTTATAAATTACTTGTAAAGACAAAACTATTCCACATAATACAACCAATTTTCTATAATCCAATTAAGGTAGACCTATCTTGGCATTACAAGAGCCTAAAGTGTAGGGAATAGTAACCATATTTTCATCATGTTTGTTGGAAAAAACTAATTGTTGAACTTTATCATAGAATTTGGCCTATTCTTAGAGTCCAACAAAACTTTTAGTTTTGAGAACAAACAAGATGTACAAGTGCTAATATAATAATATAAAATACGAAGCTATGAATTTAAATTGAAGAGATAAAGGTAATTAATTCTATGAAAATAGAGGGGTTTGCCATTAAGTGTGTTGGTTAAGTGGTGATGTTTTTGTTGTTGTCCCCACCTAGGTTGAAACCTCTATTGGGCCATTTTGATAGTGGACTTGTTCCTTCATTGATCTAATGTTCTCGTAAGTTTAGGCCTCAACTTTGTTATATCGAGACGAGGTCCCTCATTTGTGGTTTCACTGGTTCATAGCTCCAAGTCAAAATTATTTCACATAGACCTGAGGGCATGTTGTGCCAATGTCATTGATCATGTTAAAAATTTTACTAGGCACTTATTTGAAAAAAATCTATGAAAATGGAGACGAGATCAATTTTATGATGTTCAAATCTAAACAATTCTCAATAAAAAAGTGGATAACTTGAGTGTGCTCACTATCTAGAATTGTGAAGAGTTATTATTGTCTCCAACTCAAATCTACAAATATATGTTAATTCCACAAACACAAATCTATCGTGTTTCTCCCAAATACGATTCTATTGATTTTTCACTTTTTGTTCTTTAATTCACTTGACGCAAGGCAGGGAGCAAGAGGGGCCAAGCAATAGTGCACCCTAATGATCCAAGCCTACCCAACACATGCGGAAGAAAATAAACACAACAGTGAGAGAGAGAATGCATAAGCTTTCATATATTATCCATCAAATAGAATGACACATGTCGGGTTGTAAGGCCTTCCCGGTTAGGGCCAGATATTACAATGAAATACAGAAGTCCTCAAACATGCGAGGATCTGCCAACAATCTCTATTCTATCTATCTTCTACCAACTCCTATCCAAAAACTACCTCCTAAACTCTAAACCAACAACTACATTTATATAAGACAAGAAGCTATTGAACTGAGTCAGCCTTCAGATCCATAATCAACGGAAGGAACGGTCAAATCTGGGACCACACACATGCAAGCTTGCCCAACACATCTGGAAGAAAATAAACACAATAATGAGAGAGAGAATGCAAAAGCTTTCATATATTATCCATCAAATATAATGATACATGTCGGGCTATAAGGCCTTCCTAGTTAGGGCCAGATATTACAATGAAATACAAAAGTCCTCAAACATGCGAGGATCTTCCAACAATCTCTATTCTATCTATCTTCTACCAAATCCTATCCAAAAACTGTCTTCTAAACTCTAAACCAACAACTACATTTATACAAGACAAGAAGCTACCGAACTGAGTCAGCCTTCAAATCCACAATCAATGAAAGGAATGGTTAGATTTGGGACCACACACTTCCCAAGGATGGATTCCAACATTAAATTTGTGATTCAATATAAATGCACAAGTTAGCCACAACATAAACTAAAACTAAACCCATCGGTGAGAAATATAACTGAGCAGCAGACAGGCAATGTCGAGTGCAAGTGAAACAACCGACCGCCTAGGAGATAACCGACCACACTTGGTAACCAAAGGAAATTGACAAACTACCAACCAACTCGGTCAAAGTAGTAACCAAAAAACACAGACAAACTCCAAAATGTTTTTGGTGACACAAGATTGCCAAGGACCTGAGATGCTCCTGCATCAGACACCTAGTGTTATTTTGAAATGATTCTCTAAATCATCTAGTAGGTCTGGTCTAAGCTAAATCCAACTTAGACTGAGAAATCCATGAACTATCTTCCATTAGTCTATTCTTCCACTTTACTAGATATTCCATATACTATTTTCCCCTTGTGCTCTTGCCAACTCTTTCCTTCAAAATCTATTCAACTTCATCATTCTACTTTGTAGGATATTATGTCGGTACTATCACTTCTTCATTAGGTTCATGATACTCATACAAATCAGCATGTTGAAAATAGGTGATATGTCCATGTCATCAGGTAACTCAATCTCATATGCATTTCCACTATCAAATTTCTTCAAAATTTTACAAGGTCAAAACTTCTTCATCTTCAGCTTCCCATATGTTCCAACAAGAAATTGACCTTTCTTCAAATGAACCATCACTTCATCACCAACATCAAAAGTTTTATATCTGCTTGATCTATCAGCTCTCTCTTTGTATTTTTTATTACTATCTTCCAGCTTCAGCTTCACATCTTCATGCAATGTCTTCATGTACTCAGAAAATTTTACTCCTTCAATGCTTTATTTATTCTCATCAACAATGTCTCTCAAATCAGATATACTTCTCAGTTGTGTTCCATTCACAATCTCAAATGGTGTCTTTCTAATACTCCTATTCATTGAATTATTGTATGCAAACTCTTCTTCTGCCAATACAGAATCCCAATTACTCAGTGTGTCTCCAACTAAGCATCTCAAAACATTTCCCAAACTTCTATTGACAACTTTAGTCTGTCCATTGGTTTGTAGGTGAAATGTAGAACTATATTTCAACTCAGTGCCAAATTTCTTCCAAAGGGTTTTCCAAAAGTATCCAACAAATTTACTGTCTCGGTCAGAGATAATACTCCATGGTAATCCATGCAATCTGACAATTTCCTTCAAGAAAATATCTCCTACATGTACTACATCTGATGTCTTTCTACATGGTATAAAATGTGCCATCTTTGAAAATCTATCCACAACAACAAATATAGAATCATTACCTCTTACTGTCTTTGGTAAGCCAAAAAAAATTTCCATACTAATGTCAATCCATGGTTTCTCAGGAACAACAATCAGTGTATACAATCCAGTATTTTGACTTACTCATTTTGCAACTTGACAAACTCCACAACTTTTCACAAATTTTTGAACATATTTATACAATTGCAGCCAATAGTAGTTCTCCTTAATCAAATTCCATGTTTTATCAATACCAAAATGTCCAGCCAAACCACTACTATGTTTCTCCTTTATCAAATTAGTTCTCATTATTCCTCTCGGTATACACAACTGAATACATTTAAAAAACATACCTTCCTGAATAAAATATTCATCCCATTTAGTATCTTTTTGATCTTGAATAGGTGCTTTTCACTTTCTCCATGGCTTAGAAAAATCAGGGTCAAACTCATAAGAATTTCTCATCTCATCATAACCAAGAACTTCAACTTTCGTCTCAGTCATCAAAGATCTTCTTCTACTCAATGCATCAGCAACTCGGTTAGTGACTCCACTCTTATGCTTTATCACAAATGTGTAACTCTACAAATACTCAATCCATTTCATATGTCTCTGATTCAACTTATTCTGACTACCCAAATATTCTAAAGCCTTATGATCAGTATACAACACAAATTCACTCAGTATCAAATAATGTCTCTATTTCTTCAGTGCTTGAACAATAGTATAGAATTATTGATCATACACATAATATTTCCTTGTAGCATCATTCAATTTTTCACTATAGAAAGAAATAGGTTTACCTTCTTGACTCAACATAGCTCCAATTTCACTTCCACTTGCATCACATTCTACTTGAAATACCTTACTGAAATTAGGTAATGCCAAAATAGGTAATTTAACAACCTTTTTCTTCAGAGTCTCAAAACTTTTGTCAGCTCCATGTGTCCACTTGAATTCTCTTTTGTCTCTTCTCATAGTCTCAGTCATAGCATTACAAATTGAATTGAAATTCCTTATGAACTTTTGGTAAAAACTTTCCAAACCATGAGATGATCTTACCTTACTAGCATTCATAGGTGTAGGCCAATTCAAAATAGCTTCAACCTTTTGAGCATCCATCTTCAAATGATCAGCTAAAATAACAAATCCCAAATACACAATCTCCTCTTTCATGAATGAACACTTTTTCAGATTTATCAACTTTTCCTCTTTCAATCTCTTCAAAACTTGTCTAACATGCAACAAATGTTCTTCTCTAGTCTTACTGAATATCATAATGTCATCCAGATATACAATCACAAACTTACCCAAGAATTTCTTCAAAACTTCATTCATCAGCCTCATAAAAGTACTTGGTGCATTGGTTAAACCAAAAGGCATAACTAACCACTCATACAAACCTTCTTTTGTCTTAAAAGAAGTCTTCCATTCATCACCCTCTCTGATTCTGATCTGATGTTACCCACTTTTCAAATCAATCTTTGTGAAATACTTTTCTCCAGTCAAATTGTCCATTATGTCATCCATTCTTGGTATAGGAAACCTATAATTCACTATTATCTTATTGATTTCTCTGGAATCATTACACATTCTCCATTCTCCATTCTTCTTCGATGCCAATACAATAGGTACTGCACAAGGGCTCAAACTCTCTTTGATCAAACCTTTCTCCAGCAACTCTTGAATTTGTCAGTTCAATTCCTGATTCTCGGTAGGTGTCAACCAATGAGGTGCCTTATTCGGTAAACTATCTCGAGGGATTAGATCCATACAATGATCAATGCTTCTTTTTGGTGGCAAACCATTAGGTACATTATCAGAAATGATATCACTATACTCGGTGAGTAACTTATCAATCTCCTTAGGGATATTATCCTCTATTTTCTTACTCAGTTTGTTAGGAATCACATCAAAACATAAATCATTCTTCTTCAAAGAGTTAACAAACTTTCTTCCCTCCATCAAACAAACTTTCACAGATGTGCAAACATTATTAACAAGTTCTTCCATCAATGGTAACAAGATTTGTTTCTTTCAACCAGCCACAATAGTATACTTATGCAATATCCCATCATATATATCATGTCTATCATATTCCCAAGGTCTACCCAACAAAATATGACAACAATCCATAGGCATGATATCACATAACACCTTATCATAGTACTTTCCAATCTTCAAATTCACATAACATTGTTCACTTACCAGAGTGTATGCTCATCTTTGATCCATGAAATTTGATAGGGCTTCGGAAGTACCAATCTTTCCAACTGCAATTTTGTGATCATCTCTTTAGATGCCAGATTCTTCGAGCTACCACTTTCAATGATTACCTTCCAAACTTTATCAGAAACCCTACATCTAGTTTTGAACAAACTTTTCCTTACCGGATCTTCCTTCTTGATTTCATTCCACAGTGCTCTCCTTACCATCAAGTTATTTTCTTTCTTAGGTTCATTTGGTGACTCTTCTTGTACCAAAGCATTTCTACTACTACAAGCCTTCTTACTAGCATGTGTACATTCAAAATATCTATGTCCTTCTTCTCCACAATTGTAACAATTTCTTCAGAAACTTCCTCTACCATAACCACCTCAATAGTTACTACCTCTACCTCTAGATGAACTTTCACCTTTCCACTCAGTCTTGCCTTTGTCCAGATTTGTCTTTTTTGGTTCAGATCTACCATTTTCACTAGTAGATCTACCTCTTCCTCTAGGGAATCTACCACCTCAACCTCTTTATCTTTGTTCATGTCTTTTGTTCAACTTCTCCTTGGCCTTCAAAGAAAATTGATAAGCCTCTTCAATGTTCTCTAACTTGACCGTACTAATTTCCAACTAGATGGAAACTCTCAAACCATTCAGGTATCTACCAGTTCTTTCCACATCATCTTCATCATGTCTAGATCTGATATCTAATATATAGAATTCCTCAGTATACTCTTTTACCGAGCTATCTTTCTGCCTCAAACTTTGCATTCGCCAAACTAGGTTAATCTTATAATCATAGGGTAAGAACTTTCCTTTCAACTTATTCACCATTTTATTCCATACCTTGATTTTGTCTTTGCCTTTCCTCTTCCTATCCATCTGCAGATGTTCCCACCATAAGAATGCATGAATTTTCACTTTGTGCTTACAATCTTCACCTTCCTATCTTCAGGAATGTTTTCATATTCAAAGTAATTTTCCATCTCGGTGATCTAGTCCACCAATTCATCAGAATCTAGCTTTCCACCATACTTAGGAGGATTGAAATGTGGTGTTGACTTTAGACTTGTCAAAGCCTTCAAAAATCTTTCTTCACCTTGATCCATAATAGGTGTGTTAGAAAGTAAAGACCACCAAGATAACTGAGAGGGGGGCGTGAATCAGTTATCTGATAATTAAAAAATTTATCACCATTAATTTCAATATCAATTTCAATAGCTTTAAACCATATAATTAATGTAGTAACCAACCATAGAAGGATAATCATACACAATGACACAATAACACAAGATATGTTAACTAGGGAACCTCTTGATCAAAGAGTAAATCCCGGTGGGAATGATGCCCACAAAATGATGCACTAATATGAAAGTTCCTTGTTAGAGGATGGACCTAGTTAGGAGTCTTATGAAATAAATTCAGTACATATGAATCTCTGTTAGGAGATTTTGAATCCCTGTTAAAAGATTCTAACCCTGTTAGGAGTTATGGAAGATAGAAGGACCCACTACCCAAACAGCTTCAAGGAAATATCTCTGAACTCACTGTCCAATAGATCTTAGGATTATTCAATAGAATAATATGAAATATGTTACCTCCTTCTCACTATGCCAAAACTACACTCTCTACTACACAAGATCACAAATCCAGATCTCTGTACTTTGCAAGTCTTCCTTCATCACTGAATTAGCTCTTTTCTTCACTTCATGCATACATTCGCATCACAAATTTCACAAATTCATATTAAAACTATTACAATCCTCTAATAACAAGGAAAACATTCCTTCCTTTATACCACACTCAAATAATTACAAATGAGTCAGCATGCAAATACAAAATAATAATTTCAACACGCTACATCAAAATTACATAAAATTGTCAGCTTCCAGATACAATAACTTTCCAATCGTGTGACCTCAAAGTTTGTGCTATGAACTACAACACCAAAAATGAGTCTCAAACTTCCTTTTAACTGTGTAGAATCAGATTCCATCCCAGTTAGGAGATATCCTCCGATTACCAAAAATCGCTACACAGGAATACTCCCAGAATACTGTTTCCACCAAAATGCTTATAACTTTCATGAATAAATGAATTTATTTTTGTGCTCTTAGCCATAGGCTAATAGCACACCAAAGAACATACCATCAATTGTGCATAACTCAATCTACAATATAACATGTGCGTAAAACAAAATTGTGCCTGCCACTCTTCTAAACTCCAGAATATCACTGTGTTGACATCAATGACAATCATAGTCATGAATGCAACAACCACTGCCATAGAATGACTACCAAAGGCTTCAAAATTCATTCCTAACAATCTCCCCCATTGGAATTGATGGCAACATAGATGAAAAACATCCAATGTTCCAAAAATCCAATCACTGCTACTCATCATCAATCAAATCTTGCTTCGTTTTCCTATTCAATCTCTCTCTCAATGTTGTTCCTCAATTTTTTTCATGTTTCTCTCCCCCATTGACTTCAATGACAGAAATTCCATCACTATGTCAAACAATAGCTCAATGTCAAAAGACACTATTTAGAAAATACATTCACAAGAGTCCTCAATGACTCAGCTTAGATACACATACTCCCCCATAGAGGAAGTACCAACATCCAATCTAGAAAATAGATAGGGCCATAAACCACTAGACGGATGCAACCAACTACATCATTACTCAAAAGTAGGTTGGGGCATAACCCCAAGCATACCTCTCAGATACTCAAATGTATCCTTAGGCAAAGGCTTAGTGACTATATCTGCTATCTGCTCCTTTGTGCTTATGTACTCTAGTCTGACTTCTTTATCTGCAACTTTCTCTCTTACAACATGATACTTGATCTCTATATGCTTTATTTTAGAGTGTAAAACTAGATTTTTAGACACACTAACTATACTTGTATTGTCACAATATATGACAATAGGCTCATCAAACTTGATTCCAATGTCCATCAACATCTACTTCATCCAAATTATCTGATTGCAATTGTTTGCTGCTGCTACATATTCTACTTCTTTTGTACTCTGTGAGATACAATTCTACTTTTTGCTCAACCAAGAAACTAATCTTCCTCCAAGAAAAAAGGCTCCACCACTGGTGCTTTTCTTGTCATCAACGCTACCTCCCCAATTAGCATCAGTATATGCACATAGGGTAAAATCATCAGAATTTTCATACCATAGTCCATAGTCCATTGTGCCTCTAAGATATCTTAATATCCTTTTTACTACTGCATAATGTGACTCTTTAGGTTCAGTTTGAAATCTTGCTACCATTCCAACTAAATGTTGTATATCTGGTCTAGTGTGTGTCAAGTACTACAATCCACCAATCATATATATGTATTTCTTTTGCTCAACTTCTGGTGTCTCATATTTATTAGATAATTTATGTCCTATAATCATAGGTGTTCCAACTCGTTTACAATTCTCCATACCGAATCTTTTCAACAAATCATTGAAGTACTTTGTCTGACTTATAAAGATACCATCTTTGTTTTGTGTTATTTGTAATCCCAAAAAGTATTTCATTTCTCCAATCATACTCATTTCAAATTCTGTCTTCATTTCATCAGCAAATTTGTCACTAGCTTCATCTTCTCCTCCAAAAATAATGTCATCAACAAAAATAACCAAAACTAAAAATCCATTCTCAATTTCTTTTCTATATAAGTTACTATCAACTGTTCCATTTGTAAATCCCAATTTTAACAAATACTTATCTAATCTAGCATACCAAGTCCTAGGTGCTTGCTTTAATCCATACAATGTTTTTTTTAGTTTACATACCATGTCTCCTTCTTGAGTCAAAGGAAAACCTTCAGGTTGCTCAATGTAGACTTCTTCTAATTCACCTTTCAAAAATGCTAACTTCACATCCATCTGATACACTTCAAATTTCTTAAATGCTGCATAAGCCAAAAATATTCTTACTGCTTCAAGTCTTGCCATAGGGGAAAAAGTCTCTTCATAGTCAATTCCTTCTTGTTGTGAGTATCCCTTACATACCAATCTTTCTTTGTTTCTAATTACTTCTCCTTGTTCATTCATCTTGTTCCTGAATACTCATTTAGTTCCAATCACATTTTTGTCTTTAGGTCTAGGGACCAATTCCCATGTCTTGTTCTTTTCAATTTGATCTAATTCTTCTTTCATAGCTTTAATCCAATGTTCATCTTCACAAGCTTTATTAGTAGACTTAGGTTCAATTTGAGAAATCAAACATAAATGTACCTTCTTTCTAGTCATAACTCCTTTGTCCAAACTTCCAATAACTTGCTCAATAGGGTGATGTCTTGATATATACCTGTTAGGTGTCATAGTCACTGATCTTTCTTAAACTGTAGATTCTTCTCTATTTTCTTCAGCATGACTTTCATTCAACAATTCACTGTTAGTTTCAAAAAATTGTTCAGTAGTTTCAATGTTAGGCTGAGGGTTAGTTCCTTCATCAGATTCATAATCAAGCATTCTTTCCTGAATTTTAAACTTCTCATCAACTTTTACATTTGTACATTCAACAATAGTTTTAGTTCTCTTATTGTAACATCTATATGCTTTGCTTTTCAAAGAATATCGAAGAAAAATTCATTCATCGCTTCTAGGATCAAACTTTCCTATATCATCATCTCTCTTAATATAACATTTTTTTCCAAAAATTCTAAAATACTTAATGAGAGTGCATGTCCAAACCACAATTCATAAGGTGGCTTGTCTGTGTCTACTCTGATTTGTACTCTGTTCATTGTATATACTGTTGTATTCACTGCTTCTCTCCAAAATGTCTTTGCCAAATCACCTTCAAATAACATAGCTCTAGCTACTTCAGTCATTGATCTGTTCCTTCTTTCTATAATACCATTTTGTTCAGGTGTTCTAGGGGCTGATAACTATCTTTTAATACCATTTACTTCACAAAAAGTGTTAAACTCTTTAGATGTAAATTCTCCACCTCTATCGGATCTTAAACATTTAATCCTCATTCCTAATTCATTCTCAACTTTATTCTTTATGACCTTAAACTTATCAAATGCTTCAGATTTTTCTTTCAAAAATGCAATCCACATCATTCTTGTAAAATCATCAACAAGAATCATAAAATACCTTTCTCCATAGAATCCTCTAGTCCTAGTAGGACCGCTCAAGTATGTATGAACAATCTCCAACTTCTCTATAGATGTGAACTTCTTGCTAGGAAATGAACTCCTTTTCTGCTTAGCCATCACACATTCCTTGCAAATCATGTTAGTAGGCTTCATAATCTTAGGTAAGGCTCTTATTGCAAGTGTAGAACTTACTTTCACAATATTATCAAAGTTTATATGACAAAACCTTCTATGCCATAACCAACTGTCATCAATCTTAGTCATCAAGCATGTCATCTCAGTAGGGCTCAACTAAAATACATTACCTCTAGTTCTAGATCCAGTTCCAATTAGATTTCCATCTTTATCCTTAATCACACAAGTTTTCTCAGTAAACCAAACTTGATATCCTTTATCCACTAACTATCCAACACTCAAAAGATTATGTTTCAATCCATCAACAAAGTAAACATCATCAGTATTAGTCTTTCCATCAAGAGTAATAGATCCTATACCTTTAATCAAACAAGGTACATTGTTACCAACTCTAACAACTCCTCCATCATAATTGTTAAATTTTATGAATTTTCCTTTATCACCAGTCATATGATGTGAAGAACCACTGTCTATAATCCAATCAGCTTTATTTTTAACTTGGGAAACTAAGGCTTTTTCTTCTTTAATATCAGATTCAAAATTTTCTTCCTTAATTTCTACAAATCCTATGTCATCAAAGTTATCATTATCACTGTCACTCAAATGTCTTTCAATTCCTACTTCAATTTCTTCATCCTTTGCATAATAACATTCTTTAGATCTTCTAGGCTTAAAATTGTTTCTATACTTTTTAACTCTCTTAGGACACTTAGATGCAAAATGACCATATTCTAGACATGTGCAACATTTAAAGATTTTCTTACCATCTAGTTCTCTTTTCACAAGAAAGGCAGTGCCTTCTTCAATCTTCTTATCTTCATCAAATTTGGTTCTGCTACTGCTGGCATAATCTCCATTCACACTTGTACTTCTAGACAAAGTAGGTCTAATGCTAAGAGCACTGAATGTTGTCTCCATTCTAGGTAGTTCTCCTGATAATCTCAAATTCATCTCTGCTGCTTCCAATCTTCCAAGAAGAGTCTCTCTTGAAAAGTTTGGTGTACAAGGTATCACTTGTTCAATCATTTGTGTAGTCTTCCTAAATACCGGTGTCAATGTTCTCAAAATCTTCCATATTACTTCATTCTTTGTCTTTTCACCTCCACAAGACTTTATTCCTGCAAAAATTTCTGACATCCTACCAATATAGCTTCTAACAGATTCATCTTCCATCATTCTTATGTCTTCAAATGCACAAATCCAATTATGTAACCTAGCTTTCTTTGCATGTTCATCACCTTCAAAAGTAGAATGTAAAGCTTTCCAAATATCATGAGATTTAGTTAAACTTTTTACCTGACTGTATTCATTCTCTAAAAGTGGTGATAAAAGTGCTTCTCTTGCAAGTATGTTACACATAAATAGATCTACGTCATCTTTAGAACTTGTTTCAAGATTATCTTCTTCAATTATAGTCCTTTCATTCTTTGTAATCAACCAATAACCTGGTCCTAAACATAAGAGATGTGTCTTCATCTTTTCTTTCCAGCTGTCAAAATTTACTCCATCAAACTTAGGGCTTTCTTTCTTGAAATTTGCCATAGATCTCTTTAAGTTGTTAAACTTCTCTTTCAAGGACCTACCGCTCTGATACCAATTGTTAGAAAGTAAAGACCACCAAGATAACTGAAAGGGGGGGTGGGTGAATCAGTTATCTGATAATTAAACCATTTATCACCATTAACTTAAATATCAACTTCAACAACTTTAAACCATATAATTAATGCAGTAACCAACCATAGAAGGATAATCATACACAATGACACAATAACACAAGATATGTTAACTAGGGAACCTCTTGATCAAAGAGTAAACCCCAGTGGGAATGATGCCTACAAAATGATGCACTAATATTTAAGTTCCTTGTTAGAGGATGGACCTGGTTAGGAGTTTTATGAAATACATTTAGTACATATGAATCTATGTTAGGAGATTTTGAATCCTTGTTAAAAGATTCTAACCCTGTTAGGAGTTATGGAAGACAGAAGGACCCACTGCCCAAACAGCTTCAAGGAAAGATCTCTAAACTCACTGTCCAATAGATCTTAGGATTATTCAACAGAATAATATGAAATATGTTACCTCCTTGTCACTGTGCTAGAACCGCACTCTCTACTACACAAGATCACAAATCTAGATCTATGTACTTCGCAAGTCTTCCTTCATCACTGAATTAGCTCTTTTATTCACTTTATGCATACATTCACATCACAACTTTCACAACTTCATATTACAACTATTACAATCCTCTAATAACAAGGAAAACATTCCTTCCTTTATACCACACTCAAATAATTACAAATGAATCGGCATGCAAATACAAAATAATAATTTCAACACGCTACATCAAAATTACATAAAATTGTCAGCTTCCAGATACAATAACTTTCTAATCGTGTGACCTCAAAGTTTGGGCTGTGAACTACGTCACCAACAATAAGTCTCAAAATTCCTTTTAACTGCGCAGAATCAAATTCCATCCCGGTTAGGAGATATCCTCTGATTACCAAAAACTGCTACACAGGAATACTGCCAGAATATTGCTTCCACCAAAATGCTTATAACTTTCATGAATAAATGAATTTCTTTTTGCGCTCTTAACCATAGGCTAATAACACACCAAAGAACATACCATCAACTATGCATAACTCAATCTGCAATATAACATGTGTGCAAAACAAAACTGTGCCTGCTACTTTGCTAAACTCCAGAATATCATTGTGTTGACATCAATGACAATCATAGTCATGAATTTAACAACCACTGCCACAGAATGACTGCCAAAGGCTTTAGCATTCATTCCTAACAAGGTACAGGTTCTGCATTTGCTTGTTCTTCCTCAACTTCATCATTAGTAACATCTTCAAGATGTCTGCCTCTTCTTTGGGCTGTTTCAACAGCTTCTAACCTAGCAACAATCTGCCTTAGCATATCTGCCAATCCTAGATCCGTATCTCACCTCCCACGAACCATCTTGACAACCCTCTACAATTGCAGGTCAGATCACAATTTGCTACCCCACAACAATCAACTAGGGCTTCAAGGGGAACCTACAAACCTAGATCCACAGACCTAGATCAAGATCTCACCTCGCTTTGATACCACCTGACGCAAGGCAGGGAGCAAGAGGGGCCAAGCAATGGCACACCCTAATGATCCAAGCCTGCCCAACACATGCGAAAGAAAACAACCACAATAGTGAGAGAGAATGCAGAAGCTTTCATATATTTTCCATCAAATAGAATGATACATGTCGGGCTGTAAGACCTTCTCGGTTAGGGCCAGATATTACAATGAAATGCATAAGTCCTCAAACATGTGAGGATCTGCCAACAATCTCTATTCTATCTATCTTCTACCAACTCCTATCCAAAAACTACCTCCTAAACTCTAAACCAACAATTACATTTATACAAGAAGCTACCGAGCTAAGTCAGCCTTCAGATCCACAATCAACAGAAGGAACGGTCAGATCTGGGACCACACGGTTCCCAAAGATGGATTCCAACATTAAATTCATGATTCAATATAAATGCACAAGTCAACCACAACAGAAAGTAAAACTAAACCCGTTGGTGAGCAAGATAACCGAGCAGCAGACAGGCAATGACAAGCGCCAGTGAAACAACCGACCGCCCAGGAGATAACCGACCACACTCGGTAACCAAAGGAAACTAACCAACTCGTTCAAAGCAGGAATCGAGCAACATAGACAAACTCTAAAATGTTTTTGGTGACAAAGGATTGCCAAGGACCCGAGATTCTCCTACATCATCACTAGAAGCTCTACTTCATGTTGGTCATCAAGAATTGACATTATTTTAAAATACCTTAAAGATGTTGTTAAATCACTAGGCACAAGTACCCGAAGTCAAGCCTGTTAAGAGATTGGCTCCATTGTTATAGAAATGATCAAAGATACTAATTTTTAATCATGCAAAAACTTTTTATTTATTTTAATCCTTCAATTTAAAATGATCTCACTAAATACTTCTTAAATGAAAATGATTTCCCAAATGAATTAAGAATAGTCAATTAATACAAAATAAATATACAACAAATATCTTTAAATATCACCATACAAAAAGAAATTATGAAACTTGTACTCAATTAACTTATAACAAAAATAAACTAAACAAAAAATTGACAATTCGAAATTTAAAAATGCAATTAGAAATCAAAGGCATGTACCATTCCTAAAAGTAACCCAAGATAATAAAACAATAAGTCTAATGAAAAAAAAGGGCTTTAACTAGATACAAGTCAATGAAAGAGAATGGGAAAAAAACATAGTCGACAAGCATTGACAATTAGATTAACCACATTAAGTCAGCTTTGGAGTAAAAATGAACTAGTTTCAAGTATGCCAAAGCTTTCTAGTCTAATGCAAGCACATAGAGACAAATTTAATATAACTATTATAATATACTTCTGCCGTACACTAATTGCCCTTCAACTTTACTAACTCAAATGTACGTTTAAAATAACGTAGAAAAGCGAAAGAGTGAAAATCAGATTCCCAACCCCACGTCTAAACTTAGAAAATACCTATTAGGTTTGTGTGTTTCAAATTTTTAAGTAGCATATTAAAATTCTCCTAAAAAAGAACATTTATTTTTATATAGTTAAGAGTTGAAATTATTACATGGGATGAGCTACGAGGTATAATTATCATATTAATTATGTATTTGTTGAACGATTCAAATATATTAAAAAAATGTGGTTATTTTTAATGTTATTTGTAAAAGTAATATTTTATATTTATATGGTTTTTTCTTTTTAATTGAGGAATTAAAATTTAGTCCAACAATCTGAACTTAGTTCTTTATAACATTTTTCATATTTATATGTTTTTGTCTTTTTTACTAAGATGAATTAAAATTTAGTCCAACAACCTAGAGTTTAGCTCTTTATGAGGTGAGCCCCAACTCTTTATAGAATGAACCTCTTATCATTTTTCAATCAGTGTGCAATAGATCTTCATCCACACTACAAACAAATCAAGAATTTAACCCATAACTTGAGCTACCTAAAGCGATGGTAAAGACCAAGTGAATTAATCCCACATATCACTTTGTGTTCATATGTTATATACTAACGATTACAAGTATTTAACATTACAATAGAAAATAAAAGACCATCAACTTAACTCCTAACTCTCAATCCAAAAATATATGAACTCATACTTTAATTTGATTTTAATTTTCAACAAGAAAAACATGATACTAATTAATTATTCAGAATAATATACAAATTTTAAATTTCAAGTTTGATTTTGTAACATTTAGTACCATGGCAAGTGGAAGCCATGTGAGTGGAGCCCAACATGTGATAGAGGGGAACCTTGAAATCTTTTTGATGTGGGCACTACAACAACATTTATGTCCCTCAATTATGCCCCTTAACCATTCCCTTGCCTTGCCTTCTACGTTGCACCCGGGAAAGTGCACAAAAGTGAATAATCTTTATATTCATCTTCTTGTTGGGAGGCAACATTAACATTACTCAGAGGTGGGGCAATGATATGATTGCATGTTGAGAAGATTGGCAATGCTCCATCACAATACAAATCATCATTTGGGCCAATTTAGTTTTTCCTTTCCCATAATCTTTTTATCATTCTATATGGATTTAAGGGATTTAGAACATGAGACACTTTTCAAAAAAAAAAGTAGCTTTTGCTTTCAAATATCTGATTTGATTGTGTTGTCAAAACTTTCATAACATGAGACCCACCGTGTCACACTTATTGATGTA
The DNA here is from genome assembly GCA_027943335.1 of Chamaecyparis obtusa. NCBI lineage: Eukaryota > Viridiplantae > Streptophyta > Pinopsida > Cupressales > Cupressaceae > Chamaecyparis > Chamaecyparis obtusa. The sequence continues at coordinate 652,851 of BSBK01004466.1, forward strand.
ACAATGTCAATGTCTTTCATGATACAAGCATGATTTCTTGTCATAAAATGTCATCTTGATGGTGAAATTTATCTACCCGTCTGATTTTATATTTCATTTTATATTTGTTTTAATTCTTTTTATAGTATTGTGGGGACATATTTGATAGATGGAATCTGAATTCATTTCTTAATTTCTTTTTATTTACAAATGTATGTATATATTTGGATATATTTAATCTTATTTTATTTATTTATGTATTTTTTACATATATTCATTTTATTTTCATATTTGTCATACTTATCTATGTACTTTTGTTTACATGTGTTTTCTATTTAGATTGAGAATTTAGTTTTGTATTTATTTTGAGTTCTTATTATAGTGAACGGACATATTGATAGATGATATAATATTTTGTCAAGGTGAATTATCTTTCTTAATTTCTTCGTCTATTTAAATATGTACATATATATTTGATATATTTAGTCTTGTTAAAACTAAGATCAGATATTTATATATTTATATATAGTGAATGACTTGATGTTTGAATCAATCAAAAATAAATGTTGTGAATGAATAACGATTTATTTGATGTTGTTTCTATGCTGCAGACATTTACCAAAGACTGATGTATGCTATGTCACAGTTCAGTGTCTTAAGCATAGGCAATATCTCACATAAGTATGAGAGGGAGCCGCCCATTGTGGAGGCATCTCCACAATGGTCGTGACTCCTCATGGAGTCACGTCCATTGTAGAGGTGTCTCCACAATGGTCGGCTCTCCATTGTGGATGACAACAGACTCTAATAAAATATTGCTTAAGGAAAACCCATCATTTTAGCAAGCTTGTGTCGATTCACAATTTCACATTAATATATAAGTATATTAATTTTGTTTTTATCTGACATAAGCTATAAACATTAACACTCCCTCTTAGCTAGGGAGGATAACAAATATTACCTCAAGGTAATATGTGAGTATAAATAATCATTTTATATTTATATTATTTTACTGATTTAATGAGTGTTGGCCCTCAAGTATTAAGTCCATAATACTTACCAAGTACTCAAAGCAATAGTCTCCAAATATCAACTCATAAGATATTCACCTAAGTGATAAAAAATAATTATTATGAGTAATGGTCTTCAAGTATCAAATCCATGATACTGACCCAAGTACTCAAAGTAATGGTCTCTGAATATCAAGTCCATGATATTCACCAAGTACTCAATGTGAGTATAGATAATCACTTTATATTTATATCATTTTACTGATATAACGAGTAATGGCCCTCAAGTATCAAGTCCATGATACTTACCAAGTACTCAGAGCAATAGTATCCAAATATCAACTCACAAGATATCCACCTAAGTGCTCAAAATGATTACCATGAGTAATGGTCTCCAAGTATCAAATCCATGATACACACCCAAGTACTCAGAGTAATGGTCTCCGAATATCAAGTCCATGATATTCACCAAGTACTCAAAATGTCTAATATAGTATGTGCACTAGTATTACATGTGTAATACTTACCATATAGACATGAATAAGTTATTATGAGATCATCACCTTATAACAACTTTTACAACAAGTGGAAATCATTTGAAAGTCATCACTTCCAATTATATACACAAAGAATACATGATGATGAAATATCACTCATAACAAAGAATATTTTATTTGTACAATAAGAGTTTACTGAGATAAGTTCTCAGAAATTACAATCATACCAAGTTTACCTCCAAAGTGCTCTATCTTTATCTTTGCTAGAGCCTAGGTGAGAATGTATGCCGATTGTTCCTTTGTACTGATATACTTTAACTGAATAACGTTCTTTTCCACCATATCTCTAATATAGTGATAAGGTATCTCAATACGCTTGGACCTGTTGTGAAATACTAGATTTAAGGAGAGCTTTATAAAACTTTGATTATCAAAATGAATAATGGTAGGTTTTAAAGATTCTCCAAACAAACCAAAGATAAGTTTTCTCAACCACACTACTTCACGTGCTCCTATAGATGCGGCAATGTACTCTACTCTTGTGGAGCTTTGAGAAACTGAGGATTGTTTCCTACTAAACCAGGATATCATTGCTAAACCCAAACTGAAATAACATCTAGAGGTATTGTTGTCACTAAGGATTGCACCGAATTTGCTAAGTGTTGAACCCAACAATCCTGTGAAACATGGGACTATTATCAGGTTGTGGGTAACCTATCCGAGAATAGACCTTTGGATTAAGGGTCGGCTTCCCTTTGGATCACTTAAAAAAACTTACTAAATTTTAGGAGGAAAGGGAGAGAGTGCATAAAAATAAACAACTACAAATGAATGAAAACAAAGGTGATCCACCGAATTTGAAAGAAGATCCACAACTGAAATAAGTTTACTCCAATAGCAAAACAAACTTGAATCACAACTTGATTCCACTTCCTTAAAATCTTAATGAAACCAAGTACTTGAAATACAGAAAAGGAAGAAAAGTTCACAACTCTGATATTCTCAATTGCACACAAGTTACACTATTGAATTAAAATGAATTCTTGAGAACTAACTTGAATCAACATGCGGATTAAGGACACAAAGACATCATAGTAGTCTTGCATGTGATTCAAAAGCAAATCTAGAATTGTAGGAGAACAAGAAGGATCAATTTTATTGCTGAAAAGAAACTAAGTACAATTGTGTCTCTTAGAGCTACAACACTCATATCAGAGAGAAAAGAATGAAGAGCTAACCTCAATCACCAAAAGTGAGAGGTATATAACTAAAACCTAGGAATCTGCATTCACATTCCACTACCTCCTAAGAATAGAAAAAGAGTCAATAAAAGACCCAAGAGGCTGTATCATAATTCGAATGCCAGATTCCCGAATTTAAAGAGGGCAAGGAAAGTGGGGCCCTAAAAATAGATGGTCAAAGGAGACCACTCTATCCACTAAGTCATGCACTAAAAGATTCTGACAATGGTATGTGCAATGACTGTTACATTTTAAAACTGACCCCTATATCAATAAATACCATGGATTTATCATTTATCTTAAGTCAAAAAAATGACTCTCAACCTAATTAAGGGGAAAGGATATTTGATGACCCATTACACCCATAAAATAAATCCATCTATACCTAGCACACAACTTAGGATATCAAGAAACCAACCTAATGTTTTTGAAATATCCTATTAAAAGAAAAAATCCTCATGCTCAAGCTTGAATACATAGTATCAAATAAAATGACCAATGAAAATCTCAACCCTAGAAAGGGGAGAAAAAATCCAATAGTCATAAACTTCCCCACAAAACAAAACTGGCGCATAGACTTCTCCATTTGACATCTGGCAAGATGCTATTTCCACTGGCACTTCACCTGACTCAGATTTTGGAAATGACAGCTTGAGACTCGTGGCAATATAGAGGTTGGTGTTTGGTTTTGAACTCATCTTTTCATCTTTTGGTTTTGATTTTGATGACACTATGATTGTATTTCTTTCCTGTTACTTGTATCTTACTTTGCTTGTATGCTCGACTCCATAGAGGGCACTATGATGGCAAGCTTATTTGTGTTTGATTCTTGCACTGGTGTATGCATTCCTGTGAATGCATATTTGATCATGAATATGGCATTCTTTGATATAGATTCATTGTTACTAAATTGTTTTATAATCATCTCAAGTAGAGCACGACACTGGTGTATCTCTTGGTTATTGACCATAGCATTGGAATACGTTGCTGGTTCGAAACCCTATTCATACTGTACTATTTTTTATGCTCATGGCATCATTGTCAAGATGTTATTTCCACTAAGAGGCCCAATTACCTGTGGGTAGGGCACTGCTATATTTGTTGGTCCTTTCATTTGTGTTCATGGCTTGCGAGCTGGGACACCATATGATGTGAGCATTGGGCATCAAGTTTTACATATTCGCTGCTCCTTATATGTTTAGCCTTTGAAGTAACACCAGGCCTGCGCATGTTTTTTGATTAGGGCATCATGTATTCAGCATATCAATGGCAATGTACTCACTACTTTTTATTGTGTGCGGCCTTCGGGGGTGATGCATTGTTCACTATTTTTTTTATTATGCTAGCCCGTGGGTTTCTATGTATGAAACTAGGGCATGAGCCCGCTATTGTATATCATGTTGTGGCCTTTTCTTGATTGTTTCCTTGAGATATGGCTACTATTGTGTTCCATCCATATCACTCTGCTGCTATGACATTGTTTATTCTTCTTCATGCGTAGCCTGATTGGTGTAAAGCCTGGTTCTGATGCTTGCGGTGTTATCATTGTTAGCCTTGTGACTTGATATTGATGATGCCAATGCAGCTGCAAACTCATTATGGTGATGCCTAAATGCCAGTCCACTTCTATATGCATGGTTGGATGGCACTGTGATTCTTGGAAACTCACTGTTTATTACCATGCCTACCCATGAATACAGATTCTTGGTTTCCTTAGACTTTGTTGTTGATATTTCCCACCGGTATTTTGTCCATGACTTGAGCACCATTAGTGCTTATGGCTCGCTATAGATACTATTGTTGTGGACTCTGTATTTTTGAGGAAACCTGATGATCTTCGGTTAGGGCCCCGTCCTTTAATTCTCACTGGCATTTGCTTCATTTCATTAGGGAAACTAGGGCATTTTTGTTATTCTATTGGATTCATTGGCTCATATTTGGTTCACACAATGACACTGATGTATTCACTGATATTTAAGTAGATTTTCTTTCATGGGAGGGGACACAGGCTTAACATCCATCATTCCAAATATTTTTAGAATGTCTAAAGTGTATTTTCTTTGATTTAGAAGAATCTCATTAGCATGTTGCCAAACTTCTAAGCCTAGGAAGTAATGTAGTAGCCCTAAATATTTCATTTCAAATTCAACTACAATATATTCTTTACATTTATTAATTAGATAATCTTCACCTGTTATTAAAAAATCATCTATGTAAAGTATTAAAATCAACATATCTCCTTTTACCACCTTAAAGTAGAGGTTAGGGTCAGCATCATTTTTAGAGAAGCTAAGTTTAGATAAATAGTGATCTATTTGTTCATACCATTCTCAAGGTGCTTGCTTAAGACTGTATAATGCCTTCATTAGTTTACAGACATGATTTTGTTGATTGTGTACTATGAATCCTTCTGGTTGTTCTATATATACTTCCTCCTCAATTACACCATTTAGAAAAGTTGTCTTTACATCCATCTGATGGATCTTCCAACCTTTGGCAGTAGCAATGGCAATAACTATTCTTACTGATGTATTTCTTGCAATTAGAGCAAAGGTCTCTTCATATTCAATGCCTTCCTTTTGAGAGAAACCTCTTGCAATAAATCTTGCCTTTTATTTATCAATACTTCCGTCTGCAGCATGTTTAATTTTGAATAACTACTTGGAGGAGACAACTAATTTGTTTTTAGGTCTAGGTACAATATCCCATACATCATTTTGTAAGATAGAATTGTATTCTTCTATCATGGCATTATTCCAATTTTGATGTTGAAGAGCTTCTTTTGGGTTAGAGGGTTCTGAGTTTAGAAGCTTACTCATAAGTGTAACATAACTGGATAATTTATGAGGTATTTTGTTTTCCCTAATAGTCTTGTCTAGAGCAGCATATTTCTCACCTTCTTCAATAAATTTTCTAGCCCAATGAGGTCTCTTCTTTCCCACTTCATTTTCATTAGGATTATCTAGTGGTTCATTATCTACAACTTCTTGGTTCTCCCTTTGAATCTTAGGATTATGATCTTCTAGAGAATCATTATAGTCTTCCTTGGACCTTTTGAGTGCAGTATCCTCTTCAAATATTACATATCTACTTAGCTCAACATTTCTTTGTCCTAGACTGTAAATTTTGTAGGCTTTGGAGTTTTCATTATATCCCACAAAGATACCTTTCTTTCCTGAAGGTTATAATTTATTTCTTTTCTCTCTAGGAATGTGAATGTAGACAGAACATCCAAAAGTTCTCAAGTGACTGATGTTAGGTTTAGTACCTGATAATTCTTCTTTCGGGGTTTTATTTTCAAGATGGGAGTGAGGGCATCTATTTTGAACATATACAACAGTATTAGAGGCTTCAACCCAAAGATGAGTTTCTAGGTTTTGGTCATGCATCATTACTTTAGCATATTCTACTATTGTCTTATTCTTTCTCTCTGCAACTCCATTCTGATGTGGGTTGTATGGAATGGTGAACTCCCTCTTGATCCCAACATGTTTACAAAAACTTTGGAATATTTCTGAAGTGTATTCTTTACCATCGTCTGTTCTTAATATTTTAATACTCTTACCTAATATATTTTCCACTAGAGCCTTGAACTCTTTGAATTTTAAGAGGATTTCTTTTGACTCTTTACATTTTAGAAAATATATCCAGGTCTTCCTAGATTAATCATCTATAAAGATGACATAATAAAAATATCCTCCAATAGAGGGAACAAACATAGGGCCACATAGATCAAAGTGAATAAGTTCTAGAACATTCTTAGTTTTACTTTCATTATGATGAAAAGTACTTTTAGTAATCTTCCCTAGTGCACAACCTTTACAATCTCCAATATGTTCGGATCTTAGTTTCGGTAGCCCTATAACCATCTTCTCTAAAGAGGTTAAACCATGTAAATGAAAGTGTCCTAGTCTCCTATGCCATAGTTCACTTTAATTTTTTATATGAATTAGGGCATGATTAGAAGGAATACATAATTTACAGAGGGTCACATCTCTAAATCCAATAGTGTGAGCATTCTTTATCTCTGAGTTCTTAGGGAAAGCTAAAATCTTCCCATCCATGAAGGTGATTTTGTGCCCCATGTCTTCTAGTGCTGAAATCGAGACTAAGTTTCTTCTTATGCCAGGTACAAATAGAATACCAGTAAGTTGTGCCCCTTGTCTTCTAGTGCTAAAATCAAGACTAAGTTTCTTCTTATGCCAGGTCCAAATAGAATACCAATAAGTTGTATAGATATTCTGGATTCAAGATATATGGTGTAGGTCCCAATACCCATAATTGGATAGGTAGTATCATCTCCAATTGTAACTTCTTATGTATAACATTCTTCTAAGGAGTCTAAATGATCTTTGTGTTGGAAAGTTGTCTATACTAGCATATATGACTTGATATAGTGTTGTCATTATGGAAAAAAAGTAATATAGTAGTTTGGAGTCAGGACACTTGATGAGAAGATCAGAAATAGGTTAAGTGTTGAAGACTGGACAATATATAGAGTACCTGCAGCTTAGAGAATCAGTGCATGTGCGTACGATTGAGTTATGGTGTGCACCCTAGAAGATAAGTTGGTTAGACTATATTCATGTTTAGTCTATGAGCACATGATCAGATATGCAAGTATGCCAAAGTTACAAATAGTTGAAATTACACAGCTAGTGTGTGCTAGAGAAGAACAGAGTAAGCAACCGACTATTAGCATTTTGATTTGTGGTTATATTCTAATGTTGTAAAGGCTATGCACCTATTTTAATTAGGTTGCCGACATTTAAATATATTTGTTTGTAAACATGCTTAAGCCAATTCAATTGGAAGCGTTGTATGTAATTGGTTTAAGGGCTGACCTAGTTATTTATTTTGTGTGCGCATATAAATATGAGATGCGCCCATTGTAATTTGTATGGAAGTTGATATAAAGTTGAGATAAGCAGATCAAAAGTGTGTGAAGTTTCTATAAGATATATTAGAGCTTTGCAAGATGTCAAAGCATCAGTGCATCAAAGGAACTGATCAGATAGGCAGTGTCACAGTGACAGTTCATCCAGCAGATATAGTGTGTATCTGAGATCAGAAGGTTGTAGCCTTCACCACTTGAGCAGTGAGCTCTAGGACAATGTATCCACACCCCTAACATGGTTTATTGTAAAAGACTCCTAATAGGGTCTGACCCTTGACAAGGTCTACTATACTTAATATATTGTAAAGAAACTCCTAACAGGGTTAAGGATCTTCTAACAAGGATCATAAAACACTATTACAAAATATTAGTGGGTGTCAATTCCCACCAGATTTTTTACGTATTTGGGTTTCCCCATAACCATATTGGTGTTATGTGTTGATTTCATGTTTCATGTTTATGTGGATGTTCATTTCAGTACTTAAGCATTTAAGTTCAGTTTAAAGATTAAGTAAAAAGATAAAATACAATGAACACTAATTCAGCCCCCCCTCTTAGTGTTCCCATTCCTAACACTTTGAATCCAGTGATATGTCAAGAGGCCCCTGATGCAAAGAAAGAGAGGGAGAGGGGCCAAAGGCATGCCCTAACTAGTTCCACCTTGTAGAGATCACATGTGGAAGCAACAAACATACAAGTGAGAGAGAGAATGCAGATAGATTTCATATATTAACTTCAATTTGATTCATACATGCTAGGTTGTAAGGCCTTCCCAGTTTGGGCCATATATTACAATCAAGTACAAAAGTCCTCCAACATGCAAGGATCTACAAATAATCTCTAATCTTCTAGCTCCTATCTTCGAACTGAACTGAATCCCTAAACTCTAACCAAACAACTACATTTATACAAGAGGCTACTAAATCAATTTGGCCTTTAAATCCACCATCAACAAAAGGAACAACCATATCTAGGTCTACATGCTTCCCAATGATAGATACCATCATTAAATCTATGACCAAAATTAATTGCAAGGGTCGGTGTCAACATAAATCCAAAATAAACAACTCGGTAAGAAAGGATAACTGAGCACCAAACAAGGATCACCGAGTGCCAAGGAAATTCACTGAGCACCAGAGAGATAACTAACCAATACTGGTAAACAAAGGAAACTGAGCAACACTGAACCAACTCAGTCAAAGAAGGAACTGAGCAACACAAGAATAACATAAACATGTTTTTGGTGACATAGGATTGCCAAGGACCCGAGATGCTCCTGCATCAGAGACCTGGGGTTATTTGAAAATGATTCTCTGAATCATTCAGTAGTTACAATCTGAGTTGAATCCAACTTAGATTGTGAAATCCATGAACTATCTTCAATCGATCTATTCTTCCACTTTACCAGACATTCCATATATTGTTTTCCTCTTGTACTTCTAACAATTCTTTGCTCCAAAATATACTCAATGTCTTCTATTTATTTCTTAGGATAATCATTTGGTACTTCCATTTGTTCATTCGACTCATGATACTCATAGAAATCAGCAATGTTGAAAATAGGTGATATATCCATGTCATCGAGTAACTTAATCTCATATGCATTTCCACTGTCAAATCTCTTCAAAATCTTGCAAGGACCTGTATCATCAAAAAATGGAAGCACTTCCATTTAGGATAGGTTTAGCCCTCTGAGTAAGTGGTCTAGGGTCATGTCAAGTGCCTTGAATAGGTCTTTGAATGGATCTGGCTTTTTCTCCCTATTCTGCTTCTCTCTCCACCTTTTTCCAGCCTATTTTTGGCACCTGGTCTTGAGAAACTGAGATCTATGACCTCAGGGTCAAGGTTGACCTTGACTTTGACCTAGGTCAAAGTTGACCTCAACCTTGACCCTAAGTCCAAATTTCAAATTATGGAGGTTTCAGGATGTCAGGCTTTGGAAAGTTTTATTTCCCACTTCTGAGTTGGCTATTTCAGATTTCAAAACAATAAACTCTTAAATTATATTTAATATAGGTCCATTTATAACGGTTAAGGCCTAATTATAATTTAATTCCCCTATGTTGGCCGCTCTAGAATTTTGTGCCCTAGATCACTATAAAAGCATGCCTTCCTCCTCTCATTTTCATCAAGAAACTTCATAGGAATCCACTTTTCATGATCAAGCTCTCAAGTGCAATCAAGATATCAAGAAAGCAAGAAGGAGAAGGAAAGCGTTCAAGCATTCAATCATCTTCAAGAATTCATGATACAATTCGTCAAGGAGATCCATTGATAGCCATTGAAGGATTCAATCTCTTTGGAGCCCTCTTGTTGAAGATTTCTCCATCCACATTCATCTAGCTTCTTCCTATTCCAAGATCCATTCAAGATTGGTGTTGAATATCTAATGAAATTGATTTGAGACATCCTACATATAATTATACATTCATTTGAAGCATCCATACTTTTGGATTAAAGGATTCAAATCCTCCACAAGGATTTCAACATAAGTAAGGTGAATAGTTTCATTTACTTTGTTTATATATTGCAATTTCAATTACATTTCAAGGTTGATTCAAAATCAAGGTTTGACCAAGGCAAACCACTCATCCAAATAACAAAAACTTTTTTCTTGCAGGTGTATGTGTAGGTTGACAAATATCAGTGCAGATCTGGATATCCTTTTCGGTGAACTTTCGAGGTCCATGAACAAAATTTCTGTCGAAGTTGTTTTAGGTCAAGGATGACTTTCAGTGAGGGTCAAGATTGTACCCTGATCTTGAGGTCAAGGTCGACCTTGCTCCAAAAGACAAAATGTTTCTAGGTTTTCTCTATCTTTGCATTTCTAGGCCGGATCAGGTTGCAGAATCTCCCGAAGCTAAACACAGACATCAGAAAATAGTCTTTTCCAGATTAACCCTATTTTGAGGTTAGTATTTATCTTCAATTCAATTAAGTTTTCAAATGCACAGTTTCTATAACACAATATAAGGTTTTCTCCTTTCTACATATTCTCCATAGATTGATTCCTTTGTGCATTGATCACTTCCTTTTGATTAATCAATTTGGATCTCTCCTTTGGAAATTTGGATTAGGAAGTAGATCCTATATTCCCCCATGCATTCAAAGCACATGCACATTACTACATTACATATTGGTGAGAATACATATTTTTCACCAATACATTTTTGGTGAACCCTGCTAGACCTCAAGGATTCAGTCTATGTTTTTGAGTCCATATTCAAAAAATTGTCTAAGTGTCAGAATTGTGCCTTTGAAAATCTTTGTAGGGTGTTCAGTTTGAGTGCATTAAAAGTATGGAACTGTTGATTTTCATGATGATTCACTTGGATGGGGTGTTCATCACCTATCATTTGACATATGTAATAGGTTTTAGGTCCTAAGTTTCAGTTCTGATATATTTTTGAAGTGGTCATTTTAAGGTGTTCCCGAAAATCTGCATATGGTGTGTTTCTTGATCTTCACTGAGTACCTCACTTTGGAGGTTTGTATCTTTTTCCCAATGATTGTTCATTGCATTTCAATTGTTGAATCATGCTGTAGGAATGAGAGAGAGTGTCCTTTCCAATTTTTAGCTCCCCATGTTCCCATTTGACAAGTTTTCCATAGCCATTCCATTTGCAGATTGTTAAAATTCTCTGAGTGTGCCTTGTCTAGATTTCTGAATGACCTACTTTGAGGTCTTGTAGTTTGTACCCGGTTCATGGTCGGGTATAATTGAATGTTGTTTCATATTGTAAACCTCAAAGAATACTTACCTTAAGAATTATAGGTCTATGACAATCCATTTGACCATTTTCCCAGGCCAATTCCAAATCAGATTTGTGCACATTTCAGTGTTTCAAATCTTGAATTTTACTAATAGGCCGACTTTGGCATTTTATTGTGATCGGCATTTTGACTTTTTGAGGAAGCTAGTTATGGATCCGTTTACCTTGTATGAGGGTGAATCAATGCCCAAGGTTCCAAATCTTGAAATTTTCCATGGGTGAGTTTTCAAAACCATTCCCAGAGGGGAGTTGTGTGATTTTGGCAGTTCTGACCGAATCAATGTTTTTGAGTGACCTTGTTTGATCATTAATAACTTTGGGCTCGAATCTTTCTAGCGATCTCCTTTGGAAAGTGTAAAAACATGTTGGAGGTGATTTCTTTTTCTTGATGGCGCTTTCCTATCAGGCCATTCAGTCAATTTTCAAGGCTGTTCTCGGATGCTAGTTGGTATCGTTTGGCAATTGTACAAGGATGTAAAATGAATGTGTGATTAACACTAAATTGATCATGGTTTTGTTTTAATTTTGTGGTTGCAATAGGTGCCAGTGCACAAAGACTTTTCAAATCCACATTGAGCTTCTTTGGAAGAGACCTCGATGAAGGACAACTCATAAATTTGAGCAAGGAACTAGCATAATAAACAAAGGGAAATATTGCATACCATTTCAAGATAGTTGGTGCATGTCAAAGACAAGAAAGGGCTGGTGTGTTGTGTACACATTGAATGGAAAGAAATCAATAAGATTGTTGCACTTGCTCAGTAGCTTGTAGCAATGGGATTCTCATTAGAGTGGGCCATAGTGGCTCTAATCTTAAATGAACGCTGAGTCGAGGATTTAGTGAATTGGTTTCTTGCAGGGGGAGAAGGCGAAGTCAAGGAAAATACACTTGGAAATCTAAGGATAGACATATCTAATGAACTTGCTCAATTTGTTGGCATTAATAAAATTGATCTGCATAAGACCACAAGGAAGGGGGCTGCCTGCGCATGGGGTGGAGGCATGTCTAAATAGATGCAATGTGCCTTACACAAATATGGAGGAAGGTTGCTAGCTAATACGCACCCCACATAACAATCCAATGGTGGTGTCAACATGTTTGAGGGAAGCGTATTAAATAAACTAAAGCCAGTCCCCAATGGAGAATACTGCAAGCACGTGAGTAGCAAAGGGGGGTGCCTTGCATGATATGTATGGAGACTTTGTTGTTTGAAAGTGAAGGACCCACACAGTGAGGGAGGCTGCTCGAGTGAAGATCATTGATTGACAGAGTGGTGTGCATACATACTAAGGAGCCTCACGCTATATTTTGAGGGCTCACACAATGCCAATGTGGAGGATGCTGGTGGGATGCCTTGCGCAAGAATTGGGAGGCTTTCATTGTAACATATGGAGGCTGCCAGTCTATAATACAAAGGAGCCTCACATAGTACTTTGGGGGCCGATGATAATGGGGTCTTATGCAATGCAAGACCTAGGGGAAGCCTGGGAAAATAAAGAGAGGATGCCTCACGCAATAAGCAAAACTAGTGGTGTTTGCATGAATGTGAAAGACAACAAACACACAATAAAAATATGTAGGGAATTATCACGTGAGGCATTGTTTTGGATGCCAACACACATGAATGTTGTTTGTAGATAATAAGATAAGTGCCTTGTGCAAATGGAAGGGCTTGCTAGCATGTCAGTTTGAAGAGAGTGCTCATAAGACTAGGCAGAGGTAAGAAATGAAAACCAAGAGGAGTGGAGGCACGTTCTGGCAATGTTTGATGGTGACATTCCATGAAATCAGTGTAAGTCCAAAGGGAACCACACCAGTGAGCCAAAGGAAACAAGAGTAGGCACGTGCCAAGCTAGAGGAAGCAAGAAAAATAAAAGGGGTTGCATGTGGGTTTATCCCACATGCACCCCATTTTGAGTTTTTAAGCATTTCAAATACATGGACGCTCACGTGTAGTTTAAAGTGAGTGAAATGAGAGGCTATGTGTGTTCTCTTCCCTATGGGCCTACCTAGGTATGTGTGCCAGATGGGCACCTAGGCAATATTCTGATACAACATTTAAAATACTTTAAAAGTATAATGCCACAGTGGCCCTAGAAATGAAGTTTGAGGTGTTTATATGCAACAATGCTCACATAATGAAATAGATGAAAGAGCAGAGGCTCTTTGCACACGCGAGTGCTTGGAGGTCACCTTGGGATGCATGCCGGTGGGCCCACATAGAGGAAATTTTGTAGACTAATGGTGAGGTGATGTGGACAAAGGTGACACATGGAAAGCAGTTGTGCAATCATAGAACAAGGCTGATGGTTAGGGAAAAGTCTGGAGATTCAGCAAATGCGGTCAACTAGCTGTGGTTGCTAGGTCACTGAATGTTGACAGTTAAATCAAATTCATTTTGAGATTGCGAGACTACATGGTTGCCCAGTCACCAGATATCCTAGCGGTTAGTGTTAACATTCAACGAACAAGAAATACCTTAGTCACCCATTCTCAAAATCTTGGCGGTTAATGAAAAAACATTCAGAGATTGGGAGAATGGGTTCAGATGCCCATTCTCTAGATTTAATTGAATGTTAAAGATAGATCCAAAGATTGCCAGAATGGTGTGTTCACCGAATCGCCAGATGTGACTATAGTGAGTTGAAGAACTCAAAGATCTAGAGAATGTGTGTAGTCACCTAATCTCCCAATCAGGGGTCAAGGCTTGAAAAATGACATAGTCCAAACATTAGAAAAAATCCAAAAATTTAAATGGTGAACCTGATCAGAGATTTAATGCTTGGGAGTTCATTTTTTATCCAAACATAGACATGTTATATGTTTTCGAAAATGGCAGAGAATAAGGAATCTTTTGGCAATCATTATTTTTAGTTTCAAAGTGATGGGAAAGAGCAGTTTGAGCTAGAAATTTTGGGATCAGAATCCATTTTTTGGGAAATGATTGCATGCATGAGGATCGGTTGAGGAAGAATTAGTTGCAGATCAAAGTAGTGGAAAAGACTTGGAGATATTTTATGCAAAGAATGGACTGCTATCAGTTGGCTTCTAACTGACCACATTCTCCTATATCTCATTTTTTTCATCATTTTACAAGGATGTTGAATTTAGGGCTGCAAGCAGTGGTCTAATTTTTGTCTTCCTCCATAGCTTTTGGTCATTGTAAATGTACTGAAGTATAGGAATTTTAATGAGAGAACATCTAGATCCCATTTGCATGTCTAGTTTATGTCTTCATGTGTTTGTATCTAAATCTTTGTGTACTATGTTTGTAAGAAAAATTAAATACATTGGTTATAAGGTAACTGTGAAATTGTTCTTGAGTTTCTTTCAAGGGGGGTTAATTCTTGAGGGTAGTTTTAGAGGGTTCAATAGTTGCATAAAAATTTGATGTCTGGATATGGGAATGGGAGAGTGACTTGTATGACATTTCACTTGGGTTTAGGGTGTGTTTCTGTTAAGAGTTTTCTATGAATGTATGTTTACCTAACTCTTTGCCCTAGATTTGGCACTGGTCTCTACTTGCTCTTTAGTTATCACCATTAATCAAAATTAAATCAGTTCTTTTACTTTATAGTTCTTTTGGTCTGAATGTTAAATATCTGTGTTCAAGAAAATTAATCCACTGGAAGATTCACTGTGAAGCAGTGAGTCACAAGAGGTACACTCACTTGAGTCTGTGGATGTCAAAGTGAAGAAGGAGTTTCTCCTTGTTAATTATTCTTTTCTTGCTTGGGTCAGGAGTTTAGGAATTGGAGATTTCAATTTAAGCATTTAAGGCTTGTAATAGGATTCAACAAGAAAAATCACTAACAAATTGGTGACTCTACTAAGGAAGAAATAAAGGACAACAAGTTTAAGATGTTTTTTCCTTTCTTGGCTGAATCATCCTAGAGTCTTGTTAAGTGATCGTAGAGTCAAGTTATTTTCAAAATTTGTTATATCTTCTCACCAAGTGTGAGTGGCGACTCTGAATCTCTATTTGATCACTCTTTTGTAATGTGAAATTGCAATGTATTTTTTGATCCTAACAAACAATGCATCCTGTGAAGTTGTTTTGTGTTTTTTGGTAAAGAAGGTTCATATTTGAGATAAAGGTTCTTAGTTGATTCAGAATTGGTTCTTTGCAAAGAGGTGGCAACTCTACAAAGATTTGAAAGGTGATTTGAAGGGACTTCATATCATTATTTTGCATCAGCAACAACACTTCCAGGTAATCTTTTATCAAAGTAAAAATAGTCCCTAAATAGGTGAACAAGTCACCAGTGAAAAGGGGAAATTAGTCTAAAAGTTCAAGCCATATTTATGGATAGGAGATTCAGTTACTAAAGAGTATCAAAAATATGTTGATGTTTAGTGAAGTCGGTGGTTGCATGAATTTGGATAGAAATATTGTCATGAGAACAAGCTTTATTATTTTATCAGTGAGTTAAAATGGAGTTCCCAGCTTTGATAAGTCAAGATGCTTCTAGCTCTGAAAGTTTTTAGTCAGATTTAGAAAGTTATAATGATGAACTTCATTTGATAAATCAAAAAATTCAGCATAATTGCATACTGATGTTAAGATGTGCAATAGGAGAAAGAAAAGAGGAGTCTACATTGTCTTATTACAAGAAATTTCTTGTTCCATGTAGTGAACTTCCTGTGGGTCTTGATTTTCAAGAATCCCAGTATGATGAGATGTTTCTAGAACTTAGTATGCTTGAATCAGTCAGTTGGACTGCATCCCTAAAAGATGAAGCACTATTTAATGTTAAAGAATGGATGAGTTCTTTTGTAAATGCTGAATCTAGTCATGTTAAATCTAGTGGTGCTGAGGATGCTGAGTCGTGTGATGCTAGTAGTGCTGGTTATTGTGCTAATGATGAAATTTATGATTATAAAAGAGTAGAAGATGAATCTTCAGCTGATAATGCTTCTCTTGAGCTTGTAGATTTCCCCTTTTCTCAGCATGATGTTAATGGTTCCTTGTTTCAGTTTAGTGATGTTTTGTGTGAACTTGAAGAATATGATTATAATCCAGATGATAGTTCCTATAGTGAGTACTTCACACAAGGTAATGTGAGACAAGTGATTTCAGTCCCTATTTTAGATGGGGGAGAGATTTGTAGCATCAACAGTGAGAATGAAGAGATGAAATGTGATGTTCAGTGTTCACTAAGTAGTGACCAAATTTTAGATCTCTTGGAGATTGAGTTTTAGAGGTATGCTACCAAGGTTGTTTCAAAATTTTTATGCCCGATAGACATAAGTTTTGACAAAGACAATTCAAATGATGGCATGATGAGTGAAACACCCGTTGATATCTTTTCTCATATTTTAAATTAGTAGTGTGAAAATGCATATCATTGTGATGATTTTGATAATGTTATATTATTTGATGAGTATGATGATGAGTGTTCTAGTATGGATTCAAATTTGAAAGAGTCTACTGTCTATGACTCTTGTCTACATTTTGATGCTAAAGAATATGATAAATCTGAATGTGTATTCTCAGATTTGCAAATGACTAATGAGTCACTCACTGACGGAGTCTGTTCCCTTCTAAATGATGTTGATATAGTTTGTGATTAGCAAGTTGTTTCCAGTTTTATGCAATTAGTTTGTTTTGAGAAGTTCTATTTTGGTTTGCATGATGTTGAGATAGAAATGGTTTATTCTATTTTGCAAACTAATGATCAGAATGCTGATGTTTTCAGCCATGAAATTGAGTTGGAGTGTTTCATTTTTCAATATGATGTTGACAATGAAGAGTGTGATGCTTTGGTATCACAAAGTGATCAATATTTATGGCAACCTAATGGCTTGATCTTGCTGGATGATGGTGAGTATGTTTATGTTGATCATTTTTCCTATGATATGTTGAAAGTGGATCAAAATGTTTTTGATAGGCTAGATGAAACATGTGATCTTAGTTTACCTCTATTATATGGAGATGAGAATCAATTATTTGATAGGAGTAAGGACTGATTAGAGTTTTGGGGCTTTGAGCCTTTTTGTAAATATTGTAAGTCCATGTATAGTTGCCTTCCTTTCAGTTGTGTGTGTCTTTGTTTTCAATAAGGGGTTCCTTGTTCGGAATTTTGAGAAGGTAGAAAGTGTCAAGCTGATTCTCTTTGGGTGGTCTACTATACCAAAGATTTTGGATCCTCTACATACCCACATGGGGCATGCATCCCTAGTCAGAGCCACTATTGGAGCTCAAAAATTCAGCCTATGTTTTTGAGTCCATATTCATAAAATTGTCCAAGTGTCAGAATTGTGCCTTTGAAAATCTTTGTAAGGTGTTCAGTTTGAGTAAATTAAAAGTATGGACCCATTGATTTTCATGATGATTCAATTGGATAGGGTGTTTATCACCTATCATTTGACATATGTAATAGGTTTTAGGTCCTGGGTTTCAGTTCTAATATATTTTTGAAGTGGTCATTTTAAGGTGTTCCCGAAAATCTACATAGTGTGTTTCCTGATCTTCATTGAGCAGCTCACTTTGGAGGTCTGCATCTTTTTCCCAGTGATTGATCATTGCATTCTAGTTGTTGTATCATGTTGTAGGCATGAGAGAGAGTGTCCTTTCCAATTTTTAGCTCCCCATGTGCCTGTTTGACCTATTTTCTAGAGCCATTCTATTTGCAGATTGTTAAAATTCTTTGAGTGTTCC
Organism: Chamaecyparis obtusa; assembly: GCA_027943335.1. NCBI lineage: Eukaryota > Viridiplantae > Streptophyta > Pinopsida > Cupressales > Cupressaceae > Chamaecyparis > Chamaecyparis obtusa. Next base: position 670,910 of record BSBK01004466.1, read on the forward strand.
TTGTACAAATTTCTGAATGACCTACTTTGAGGTCTTGTAGTTTGTACCTAGTTCATGGTCAGGTATAATTGAATTTTGTTTCATATTGTAAACCTAAAGACTACTTACCTTAAGAATTCTAGGTCTCTGCCAATCCATTTGACCATTTTCCCAGGCCAATTCCAAATCAGATTTGTGCACATTTTACTATTTCAAATCTTGAATCTTACTAATAGGCTGACTTTGGCATTTTATTGTGATTGGCATTTCAACTTTCTAAGGAAGCTAGTTATGGATCTATGTACCTTTTATGAGGGTGAATCAATTCCCAAGGTTCCAGATCTTGAAATTTTCAGTGGGTGAGTTTTTAGAGCCAGTCACAAAGGGGACTTGTGTCATTTTGGTAGTTCTGACTGAATCAATGTTTCTAAGTGGCCTTGTTTGATCATTAATAACTTTGGGCTCGAATATTTCTAGGCAATCTCCTTTGGCAAGTGTAATAACATGTTGGAGGTGATTTTGTTTTCCTAATGGCGCTTTCCTATTAGGCCATTCGATTATTTTCCAAGGCCTCTCCCGGATGCCAATTAGTATGGTTTGGCAATTGTGCAAGGATGTAAAATGAATGTGTGATTAAAACCAGATTGATCATGGTTTTGTTTTCATTTTGTAGTTGCAATAGGTGCCAGTGCACAAAGACTTTTCAAATCCACATTGAGCTTGTTTGGAAGAGACCTCGATGAAGGACAACTCATAAATTTGATCAAGGAACTAGCATAATAAACAAAGGGAAATATTGCATACCATTTCAAGATGGTTGGTGCATGTCAAAGATAAGAAAGGGCTGGTGTGTTGTGTACACATTGAACGAAAAGAAATCAATAAGATTTTTCGCACTTTCTCAGCATCTTGTAGCAATGGGATTCTCATCAGAGTGGGCCATAGTGGTTCTAATATTGAATGAAGGCCAAGTTAGGGATTCAGTGAATTGGTTTCTTATAGGGGGAGAAGGCGAAGTCAAGGAAAATACACTTGGAAATTTAAGGGTAGATATATCAAATGAACTTGATCAATTTGTTGGCATTAATAAAATTGATTTGCGTAAGGCCACAAGGAAGGGGGATGCCTATGGATGAGGTGGAGACACATCTAAATAGATGCAATGTACCTTACAAAAATATGGAGGAAGGTTGCCAGCTAATACGCACCCCACATAACAATCCAATGGCAGTGTCAACATGTTTGAGGGAAATGTATTAAATAAACTAAAGCCAGTCCCCAATGGAGAAGATTGTCAGTACATGAGTAGCAAAGGGGGATGCCTTGCATGATATGTATGGAGGCTTTGTTGTTCGAAAGTGAAGGACCCACACGGTGAAGTGGAACCAGCATAAGAAAGTGAGGGAGGCTGCTTGCGTGAAGATCATTGACTGGCATAGTGGTGTGAATACATGCCAAGGATCCTCACACAATATTTTGAAGGCTCACGCAATGCCACCGTGGAGGATGCTGGTGGGATGCCTTGCGTAAGAATTGGGAGGCTTTCATTGTAACATATGGAGGCTACCAGTGTATAATACAAAGGAGCCTCACACAGTACTTTGGGGGCTGATGATAATGGGGTCTTGTGCAAGGCAAGAGCCAGGGGAAGCCTATGCAAATAAATAGAGGATGCCTCATGCAATAAGAAAAACCAATGGTGTTTGTGTGAATGTGAAAAACAACAAACACACAATAAAAATATGCAAAGAATCATCATGTGAGGCATTGTTTTGGATGCCAACACACATGAATGCTGTTTGTAGATAATAAGGTGAGTGCCTTGCACAAATGGAAGGGCTTGCCAGCATGTCAGTTTAAAGAGAGTGCTCACGAGACTAGGCAGAGGTAAGAAATGAAAACCAAGAGGAGTGGAGGCATGTTTTGGAAATGTTTGAGGGTGACATTCCATGAAACTAGCGTAAGTCCAAAGTGAAGCACACCAGTGAGCCAAAGGAAAAAAGAGTAGGAGCATGCTAGGCCAGAGGAAGCAAGAAAAATAAAAGGGGCTGCATGTGGGTTTATCCCACATGCACCCCATTTCGGGTTTTTGAGTATTTCAAATACATGACCACTCACATTTAGTGTAAAGCAAGTGAAATGAGAGGCTATGTTTGTTAGAAAGGAAAGACCACCAACATAACTGAGAGGGGTGGGGGGGGGTGAATCAGTTATCTGATATTTAAACCATTTATCATCATTAACTTCAATATCAACTTCAATAGATTTAAACCATATAATTAATGTAGTAACCAACCATAGAAAGATAACCATACACAATGACACAATAACACAAGATATGTTAACTAGGGAACCTCTTGATCAAAGAGTAAACCCTGGTGGGAATGATGCCCACAAAATGATACACTAATATGAAAGTTCCTTGTTAGAGGATGGACCTTGTTAGGAGTCTTATGAAATACATTCAGTACATATGAATCTCTGTTAGGAGATTTTGAATCCTTGTTAAAAGATTCTAACCCTGTTAGGAGTTAAAGAAGACAGAGGGACCCACTGCCCAAATAGCTTCAAGGCAAGATCTCTGAACTCACTGTCCAATAGATCTTAGGATTATTCAATAGAATAATATGAAATATGTTACCTCCTTCACAATATGCCAAAACCACACTCTCTGCTACACAAGATCACAAATTTAGATCTCTGTACTTCGCAAGTCTTCCTTCATCATTGAATTAGCTCTTTTCTTCGCTTCATGCATACATTTGAATCACAAATTTCATAATTTCATATCACAACTCTTACAATCCTCATACATAAAAAGGAAAAAATTCCTTCCTTTATACCACACTCAAATAATTACAAATGATTTGGCATGCAAATACAAAATAATAATTTCAACACGCTACATCAAAATTACATAAAACTGTCAGCTTCCAGATACAATAACTTTCCAATTGTGTGACCTCAAAGTTTTCACTATGAACCAAATCACCACCAATAAGTCTCAAACTTCCCTTTAACTGCACAAAATTAGATTCCATCCCGATTAGGAGATATCCTCCGATTACCAAAAACTGCTACACAGGAAAACTACCAGAATACTGCTTCCACCAAAATGCTTAGAACTTTCACGAATAAATGAATTTCTCTTTGCGCTCTTAACCATAGGCTAATAACACACCAAAGAACATAACATCAACTACGTATAACTCAATCTACAATATAACATGTGCACAAAACAAAACTATGCATGCTTCTCTGCTAAAACTCTAGAATAACACCATGTTGACATCAATGACAATCATAGTCATGAATGCAACAACCACCACTTCAAAATGACTACCAAAGGCTTCAGAATTCATTACTAACAATCTCCCCCATTGGCATTGATGGAAACATAGATGAAAAACATCCAATGTTCCAAAAATCCAATCACTGTTGCTCAACTGCAATGCTACTCATCATCAATCAAATCTTGCTTTGTTATCCTATTCAATCTCTTCAATAAATGTAGTTCCTCGATGTTTCATCAATTTTTTTAATGATTATCTTCCCCATTGACATCAATGACATAAATTCTATCACTATGTCAAACAATAGCTCAATGTCAAAAGACACTATTCAGAAAATACATTCACAAGAGTCCTCAATGACTCAGCTCAGATACACATACTCCCCCATAGAGGAAGTACCAACATCCAATCTAGAAAATAGATAGGGCCATAAACCAATGGATGGATGCAATTAATTGCATCATTACTCAAAAGTAGGTTGGGGCATAACCCCAAGCATACCTCTTAGATACTCAAATGTATCCTTAGGCAAGGGATTAGTAAATATATTTGCTATCTGCTCCTTTGTGCTTATGTACTCTAGTCTGACTTCTTTTTCTGCAACTTTCTCTCTTACAACATGATACTTGATCTCTATATGCTTTGTTTTAGAATGTAAAACTAGATTCTTAGACATACTAACTGTACTTGTATTGTCACAATATATGACAATAGGCTCATCAAACTTGATTCCAATGTCCATCAATATCTGCTTCATCCAAATTATCTGATTACAATTGTTTGTTGCTGCAACATATTCTACTTTTGCTATACTTTGTGAGATACAATTCTAATTTTTTCTCAACCAAGAAACTAATCTTCCTCCAAGAAAAAATGCTCCACCACTGGTGCTTTTCTTGTCATCAACACTACCTCCCTAATCAGCATTAGTATATGCACATAGGGTAAAATCATCAAAATTTTCATACCATAGTCCATAGTCCATTGTTCCTCTAAGATATCTCAATATCCTTTTTACTGCTGCATAATGTGACTCTCTGGGTCCGGCTTGAAATCTTGCTACCATTCCAATTGAATGTTGTATATCTGGTCTAGTGTGTGTCAAGTACTGCAATCCACCAATCATAGATCTATATTTCTTTTGCTCAACTTCTGGTGTTTCATCTTTACTAGATATTTTATGTCCTATAACTATAGGTGTTCCAACTGGTTTGCAATTCTCCATACCGAATTTTTTCAATAAATCATTCAAGTACTTAGTCTAAATTATAAATATACCATCTTTGTTTTGTGTTATTTGCAATCCCAAAAAAATATTTCATTTCTCCAATCATACTCATTTCAAATTCTATCTTCATTTCATCAGCAAACTTGTCACTAGCTTCATCTTCTCCTCCAAAAATAATTTCATCAACAAAAATAACCAAAATTAACAATCCATTCTCAATTTCTTTTATGTATAAGTTGCTATCAACTGTTCCTTTTGTAAATCCCAATTTTAACAAATACTTATCTAATCTAGCATACCAAGTTCTAGGTACTTGCTTTAGTCCATACAATGCTTTCTTTAGTTTACATACCATGTCTCCTTCTTGAGTCAAAGGAAAACCTTCAGGCTGCTCAATATAGACTTCTTCTTCTAATTCACCATTTGGAAATGCTGACTTCACATCCATCTAATACACTTTGAATTTCTTAAATGCTGCATAAGCCAAAAGTATTCTTACCGCTTCATGTCTTGCCATAGGGGCAAAAGTCTCTTCATAGTCAATTCCTTCTTGTTGTGAGTATCCCTTACATACTAATCTTGCTTTGTTTCTAATTACTTCTCCTTGTTCATTCATCTTGTTCCTGTATACCCATTTAGTTCCAATCACATTTTTGTCTTTAGGTCTAGGGACCAATTCCCATGTCTTGTTCTTTCAATCTGATCCAATTCTTCTTTCATAGCTTTAATCCAATGTTCATCTTCACAAGCTTCATTAGTAGATTTAGGTTCAATTTGAGAAAGCAAACATAAATGTACCTTCTTTCTAGTCATAACTCCTCTATCCAAACTTCCAATGACTTGCTCAATAGGATGATGTCTTGATATATACCTGTTAGGTGTCATAGTCACTGATCTTTCTTCAACTATAGATTCTTCTCTAGATTCTTCTCTATTTTCTTCAGCATGACTTTCATTCAACAATTCACTATTAGTCTCATAAAATTGTTCAGTAGTTTCAATGTTAGGCTGCGGGTTAGTTCCTTCATCAGATTCATAATCAAGCATTCTTTCCTAAATTTTAAACTTCTCATCAACTTTTACATTTTCACTTTCAACAATAGTTTTAATTCTCTTATTGTAACATCTATATGCTTTTCTTTTCAAAAAATATCGAAGAAAAATTCCTTCATCGCTTCTAGGATCAAACTTTCCTATATCATCATCTCTCTTAATATAACATTTGCTTCCAAAAATTCTAAACTACTTAACTGAGGGTGCATGTCCAAACCAAAATTCATAAGGTGTCTTGTCTATGTCTGCCCTGATTTGCATTCTATTCATTGTATATACTACTGTATTTACTGCTTCTCTCCAAAATGTCTCTTCCAAGTCACCTTCAAATAACATAGCTCTAGCTGCTTTAGTCACTGATCTATTTCTTCTTTTTGCAATACCATTTTGTTCAGGTGTTCTAGGGGCTAATAACTGTCTCTTAATACCATTTTCTTCACAAAAAGTGTTAAACTCTTTAGATGTAAATTCTCCACCTCTATCAGATCTCAAACATTTAATCCTCATTCTTGATTCATTCTCTACTTTATTCTTCATGACCTTAAACTTATCAAATGCTTCAGATTTTTCTTTCAAAAATGCAATCCACATCATTCTTGTAAAATCATCAACAAGAATCATAAAATACCTTTCCCCATAGAATCCTCTAGTCCTAGTAGGACCGTTCAAGTCTGTATGAATAATCTCCAACTTCTCTGTAGATGTGAACTTATTGCTAGGAAATGAACTCCTTTTCTGCTTATCCATCACACATTCCTTGCAAATCATGTTAGTAGGCTTCATGATCTTAGGTAAGTCTCTTACTGCAAATGTAGAACTCAGTTTCACAATATTATCAAAGTTTATATGACAAAACCTTCTATGCCATAACCAACTGTCATCAATCTTAGTCATCGAGCATGTCATCTTAGTAGGGTTCAACTGAAATACATTACCTCTGGTTCTAGACCTAGTTCCAATTAGATTTCCATCTTTATCCTTAATCACACAAGTTTTCTCAGTAAACCAAACTTGATATCCTTTATCCATTAACTGTCCAACACTTAAAAGATTATGTTTCAATCCATCAACAAAGTAAACATCATCAGTATTAGTCTTTTCATCAAGAGTAATAGATCCTATACCTTTAATCAAACAAGGTGCATTGTTACCAACTCAAACAACTCCTCCATCATAATTGTTAAACTTTATGAACTTTCCTTTATCACCAGTCATATGATGTGAACAACCACTATCTATAATCCAATCAATTTTTTTTTCAACTTGGGAAACTAAGGCTTTTTCTTCTTTAATATCAGATTCATAATTTTCCCCCTTAATTGCTACAAATCCTATGTCATCAAAGTTATTATTATCACTGTCACTCAAATTTCTTTCAATTCCTACTTCAATTTCTTCATCATTTGCATAATAACATTCTTTAGATCTTCTAGGCTTAAAATTGTTTCTATACTTCTTAACTCTCTTAGGACACTTAGATGCAAAATGACCATATTCTTGACATGTCCAACATTTAAAGATTTTCTTACCATTTGGTTCTCTTTTCACAAGTAAGGCAATACCTTCTTCATTCTTCTTGTCTTCATTAAATTTGGATCTGCTACTACTGGCATAATCTCCATTCACACTTGTACTTCCAAAAAAAGTAGGTCTAATGCTAAGAGCACTGAATGCTGTCTCCACTCTAGGTAGTTCTCCTAATAATCTCAAATTCATCTTTGCTGCTTCCAATCTTCCAAGAAGAGTCTCTCTTGAAAATTTTGGTGTACAAGGTATCACTTGTTTAATCATTTGTGTTGTCTGCCTGAATACCAGTGTCAATGTTCTCAAAATCTTCCATATTACTTCATTCTCTATCTTTTCACCTCCATAAGACTTTATTCCTACAACAATTTCTGACATCCTACCAATATAGCTTCTAATAGATTCATCTTCCATCATTCTTATGTCTTCCAATGCACAAATGCAATTATGTAACCTAGCTTTCTTTGCATGTTCATCACCTTCAAAAGTAGAATGTAAGCTTTCCAAATATCATGAGATTTAGTTAAACCTTTTACCTGAATGTATTCATTATCTGGAAGTGCTGATAAAAGTGCTTCTCTTGCAAGTATGTTACACATAAATAAATCTACCTCATCTTTAGAACTTGTCTCAAGATTGTCTTCTTCAATTATAGTCCTTTCATTCTTTGTGATCAACCAATAACCTGGTCCTAAACACAAGAGATGTGTCTTCATCTTTTCTTTCCAGCTGTGAAAATTTACTCCATCAAACTTAGGGCTTTCTTTCCTAAAATTCACCATAGATCTCCTTAAGTTGTTAAACTTCTCTTTCAAGGACCTGCTACTCTAATACCAATTGTTAGAAAGGAAAGACCACCAAGATAACTAGGAGGGGGGGGGGGGTGAATCAGTTATCTAATATTTAAACCATTTATCATCATTAACTTCAATATCAACTTCAACAGCTTTAAACCATATAATTAATGTAGTAACCAACCATAGAGAGATAACCATACACAATGACACAATAACACAAGATATGTTAACTAGGGAACCTCTTGATCAAAGAGTAAACCCCAGTGGGAATGATGCCCACAAAATGATGCACTAATATTTAAGTTCCTTGTTAGAGGATGGACCTGGTTAGGAGTTTTATGAAATACATTTAGTACATATGAATCTATGTTAGGAGATTTTGAATCCCTGTTAAAAGATTCTAACCCTGTTAGGAGTTAAAGAAGACAGAAGGACCCACTGCCCAAACAGCTTCAAGGCAAGATCTTTGAACTCACTGTCCAATAGATCTTAGGATTATTCAATAGAATAATATGAAATATGTTACCTCCTTGACACTATGCAAATACCACACTCTCTGCTACACAAGATCACAAATTCAGATCTCTGTACTTCGCAAGTCTTCCTTCATCACTGAATTAGCTCTTTTCTTCACTTCATGCATACATTTGCATCACAACTTTCATAATTTTATATCACAACTCTTACAATCCTCATACATAACAAGGAAAAAATTACTTCCTTTATACCGCACTTAAATAATTACAAATGAGTTATCATGCAAATACAAAATAATAATTTCAACATGCTACATCAAAATTACATAAAACTATCAGCTTCCAAATACAATAACTTTCCAATCATGTGACCTCAAAGTTTGCACTGTGAACCACATCACCACCAATGAGTCTCAAACTTCCCTTCAACTGTGCAAAATCAAATTCCATCCTGATTAGGAGATATCCTCTGATTACCAAAAACTGCTACACAAGAAAATTGCAAGAATACTGCTTCCACCAAAATGCTTATAACTTTCACGAATAAATGAATTTCTCTTTGTGCTCTTAACCATAGGATAATAACACACCAAAGAACATACCATCAACTGCACATAACTCAATCTATAATATAACATGTGTGCAAAACAAAATTGTGCCTGCTTCTCTGCTAAAACTCCAGAATAAGACTATGTTGACATCAATGACAATCATAGTCATGAATGCAACAACCACTACTACAAAATGACTGCCAAAGGCTTCAACATTCATTCCTAACAATGTTTGTTCTCTACCCTATGGGCCCACCTAGGTATGTGTTCCAGCTGTGCACTTAGGCAATTTTTTGATACAACATTTAAAATACTCCGAAAGTATAATCCCACATTGGCCCCAAAAATGAAGTTTGATGTGTTTATATGCAACAATGCTTGCATAATGAAATAGATGAAAGAGTGGAGGCTCTTTGCACATGTGAATGCTTTGAGGTCACCTTGGGATGCATGTCAGGGGGTCCACATAGAGGAAATTTTTTAGACTGATGGCAAGGTGATGTGGACAAAGGTGACATGTGGCAAGCAGTCGAGCAATTGTGGAATGAGGCCAACGGTTAGGGAAAAGTTTGGAGATTTAGCGAACATGGTTAGCTAGCTATGGTCGCTAGGTCATTGATGTTGATAGTTAAGGAAAATTCATTTTGAGATTACGAGACCACATGGTCACCCAGTCGCCAGATATCCTAGCAGTTAGTGTTAACATTCAATGAACGAGAGATATCTCAGTCACCCATTCTCTAGATCTTGGCGGTTAATGAAGAAACATTCAGAGATTGGGAGAATGGGTTCGGTCACCCATTCTCTAGATTTAACTCAAGGTTAAAGATTGATCTGAAGATTGCGAGAATGGTTTGTTCACCGAATCGCTAGATGTGACTATGGTTAGTTGAAGAACTTAGAGATTTGGAGAATGTGTGTACTCACCTTATCTCCCAATCAGGGGTCAAGGCTTGAGTTAAGTCTGAGCATCCAATCGCAGTGTGACAAGTGGTGCATCTTGGTGGCCTTTGTGGTAAAAGTGCAGAAATAATATAAAAAGGGAAGAATATGCAGATTTCAAATTTGATTTAAAAAATGATATAGTCCAAACATTAGAAAAAATCCAAAAATTTAAATGGTGAACCTGATCAGAGATTTAATGCCTAGGAGTTCATTTGTTATCCAAACATAGGCATGTTATATGTTTTTGAAAATGGTAGAGAATAAGGAATCTTTTAGCAATCATTATTTTTAGTTTCAGATTGATGGGAAAGAGCAGTTTGAGCTAGAAATTTCAGGATCAGAATTAGTTTGTTGGGAAATGATTGCAGGCATGAGGATCAATTGAGGAAGAATCAGTTGCAGATCAAAGTAGTGGAAAAAATTTGGAGATATTTTATGCAAAGAATGGATAGTTTCCAGTTGGCTTCTAACTGACCACATTCTCCTATATCTCAATTTTTTCTTCATTTTACAAGGATGGTGAATTCAGGGCTGCAAGTAGTGGTCTGATTTTTATCTACCTCCATAGCTTTTTGTCAATGTAAATGTTTTGAAGTAGAGGAATTTTAATGAGAGAACATCTGGATCTAATTTGCATGTCTATTTTATGTCTTCATGTGTTTGTATCTGAATCTTTGTGTACTGAGTTTGTAAGGCAAATTAAATACACTAGTTATAAGGTAACTGTGAAATTGTTCTTGAGTTTCTTTCAAGGGAAGTATAATTCTTGAGGGTAGTTTTAGAGGGTTCAATAGTTGCATAAAAATTTGATGTCTGGATATGGGAATGAGAGAGTGACTTGTAAGGCATTTCACTTGGGTTCAGGGTGTGTTTCTTTTAAGATTTTTCTTTGAATGTATGTTTACCTGACTCTTTGCCCTAGATTTGGCACTGGTCTCTACTTTCTCAGTAGTTATCACCATCAATCAAAATTAAATCAGTTCTTTTACTTTATAGTTCTTTTGGTCTGAATGTTAAATATTTGTGTTCAAGACACTTAATCCACTGGAAGATTCACTATGAAGCAGTGAGTCACAAGAGGTACACTCGCCTGAGTCTGTGGAGCTCAAAGTGAAGGAGTTTCTCATTTTTAATTATTCTTTTCTTGCTTGGGTCAGGAGTTTAGGAATCACAGAGTTCAATTTAAGCATTTAAGGCTTGTAATAGGATTCAACAAGAAAAATCACTAACAAACCCAACAAGCTTACCCCTTTCTTTTGTGGAATTAGATGCCCTATTGTGTTAAATTTCCCTTTTATTATCTTGTGTGTTCATCTACACATACATTTTTGGTGAACCCGACAAGCTTAGCCCCTCTATTTTGTGGAATTAGATGTCTTATCATATTTATGGTTAAACTCTTTCTTTTATCATGTTAGATCTTGCATGTATTAGATTTGTTTTATATGTTTGCATCTCATATAAAATAAAAATACAAAAACATTCATTTGTTCATGCTTTTTGTTTTGTTAGTTTAGTTAATTTTCATTGCATTGGTATATGAGCTTTACTACCTCTAGTCCTACTTATAATATTTCGATAAGACAAAGTCATAGACTTATGGGTGCCTTTGATCCTAAGTCTTCCTGTCCTTTCCTTAGGATACCGGATGACAATTTGATTATTCAAGATTCCAATCCTACTATGGAGAAAAACTTTTCTCACTCATCTCATGATGAGGATGATACTTTAATTGCTCCTCTTGAACAAGTCCAAAAAATTTCAACTGAACTTGATAAAATGGGTAATTAGCTTATTCAAGAAAACCATAATCAAGATTCTATTCAAGTTATAGAGGCTCTTAAGAAAGTCCTTCATAATAGTGATCAAGGTGTTAATCTATTATGTGGTATTACTAATCTTGTGCATTCAAATATTAAACCTTTAGCTCAAGAAGCTCAAGATTTAGGATTTACTTCTCCTGTTACTAGTATAGAACCTTCCTCTATTCCTTCATCTAGTATTCCTACCTATACTCCTCCTTTAGTGACTACGATGGTTCCCTCTATTCCTATGAGTGTTCCTCTTGTGTCCCTTCCTATATCACAACCGTCTTATCATAATTTTCCTTTTACTTATTCCAATCCTCTTCCAAATGTAGTTCCAAGTGTTCCTCTAGTTGTGTCTTCGATTCCTACAACTTCATACACATTACCTAGTGTTTCTAATGTCGATATGCCTCCTATTTCCTCTAATGATTCAATAATCATCAGTTTGGCTCAAACTATGTCATCTTTACAACAACAACTTGCATCCTTGACTCAAAACAAGTTTAGCATTCCTACATATGACATGGGAAGTCCTTTGTCCCTAGACATGATTCATACTCTCATTCCTTAGCAAGATGATATGTCTCATCTTGAGAATTAAAATGGTAAGGGAGACCGTGTTCATCATGTTAAAACATTTCAAATCCTTTGTAGTGATTATGCTCATGACCACAAGATTTTAGCCAAATTATTTTCTAGAATTTTTTGTGACAAGGCCTTACAATGGTACTGTTCCTTGCCTCCTTATTCTATTGACTCTTTTCCAAAACTTTCTAATACTTTTATTCAACAATTTCAAAATAACATTGGTCTGCAAGTGTCTTTGACTGATTTGATGCATTGTAAACAAAACACTAAGGAAACATTGACTAAATTCATTGGTAGATTTAAGCATTTGCATGCTCAGATTTCTTATCTTGTTCCTGATATGGATATTCAACGTATGTTTATTTCAAATTTACAAAAGGATATTAGAGATAAGATTATGCTTACTAAATTTACCTCTTTTCAACAACTTTGTGAAGCACTTCATCATTATCAATTACAAGTGAGTTAGTTTGAGAGAAACACTCGAATGGCTCCTATTCCAGTTGATAAGAGTGATGTTGCTCCCAATAAAAAAATTTTTAAAAAATTCAACAACTATGTCAAGATAAAAAAAACAAGCAAATGCAATTGCTGATCAAGTTGTTGTTGCATCTCACAATGCCACTTCTGCATCCACTTCTTTTCAATTAAATCATACATTTAATCCTCTTTCTGAATCTTTACATTCTATTATGAATAGGTTGTTAACTGCTAATATGATTACTTTACCTCCTATTCAACCTCTTTTACCTGCTATAGTACTAGCATTCAAATCCTTTGATCCTAAATCTTTTTGTCAATATCATTGTTAGAATGGTCATGATACTGAGAAGTGTTATTCTTTAAAACATAAGGTTCAAGATTTTATCAATTCTAATGCCTAATTTGTCGATAATCTTGATGGTAGTAGGAACAAATCTGTCTCTCCTCCTAATCAAAACCTTCAAATCTATACAAATCCTTTACCTACACATGATACTAATACCATTTCTCAGTCATCTTCTATGGATATTGTTTATGATTCAAAGATGGATGATCTTAATCACATTGTTAACCATGTGGAGCATGTTGATCAATTTGTATCTCCACTTCAGCTTCAAGCTCAACCTCATGTTCCATCTCAATCTAAACCACAACCGCAGCCTAAACTAAAATCTCAACCAAAACCTCAAAAACAACCTAAGAATAAAAAACCTCAGGAAATCTTGATTACCCTTGATGATTTTGAGACTATTAAAGCTACTGATGGTCCCCTTTATATCTATGTTAGGATTTCTCAGATACCTATGTGTGGTTGTCTTGTTGATCCTACATTTTTTAGTCAATGTTATTACTAAAGAAAATATTTTTATGAAAAACTTGCAATGTGATTCTTATGATACATCTAAAGTGTGGATTCAAACTTGTAATGGTTTTATTTATCCATCATTTGGTTCTATTAACTTGTCGATGGAACTTTGTGGTAAAATTGTGAACACTACCTTCGTTGTTGTTCCTACTTGTGATCAATTTCAAGTTAAGCCTGGTTTTCCTTGGTTGAATTCCATGCATGTTATTGCTTCGCCTATTCATAAGTGTCTTAAGTTCATTCATGATGAAGAAGTGAAAATGATTATGTCATGCCCCGCAAGGGAACCGGGAAGAGAACAAAGATTCTCTTCGTAAAGAAAACCTAAGCAAAAATTTATTTATTTTTTTAAATTTTCAAAACAATAATATGAACAAAACCTAAACTTAGTTTCCTCCAAGGTTCCCTTTTATTTAATGCATGATTCATTTAAGGCCATTAAGTAAACTAAGAACAAGATAAAGTTCTCAAAACAAATTACATCATATCTTTAAGAAATACAAAATATTTTCATTTCAACTTTCCATTTAAACATCTATATTCCTAAGTATCCTTTATGAACAATATAACTTTTTAAAATCAAATAAAACTCATCTAATACATTACACATATACTACATAACTTGGAATGTTACAAAATCCTTTTTCCTTTCCAACATGCATCTTAAACATAAAGTTCACATTTCCCTTTTCCCTTTTTCCTAAGTCTACCCATACATCATTTTGAATCACATCAATGATTACATTACATTCATCTCCTCATGGGAGGTAACAATAATTTTACAAAATGAAATATAATTACAAAGCCTTCATTCTTCAAAACTGGTACATAAGCAAGCATGAATCTCCAAACACTGCATCTGCCAAAAGATACCTCGATAAAAGATTTACCACCCAACCATGTGGATACCTAAAAGGCCCACTCCCCCGTGCTAGGAGATAAACACCAAGCCCACAAAGAAGTAACTTACTGGGTTTTTACAAAGGGTTGAATAAAAATTCCACAAATGAGATTCACTTCACAAGGGTTCTAAGGTTTGGGTAGAAAATCCTAAGCAACAACCTAAGTGAGTGTCATCGCATAGCCCTCACCCCTTGGGTTGTCCTGGTACTAGCCACACTGGGCCCCGGCCCCCAAGTAGGCACATGCGGAATCGAATGCCTTTCGTATAGACAAGCACCATTCGATCGTACCTACGCATAGGTACCTTCTCCCACTCCCATCCATAGCCTTTACTAGCACTAATGGCATGGGCGAGGCACATTTAATCTTTTTAATGTTTTAACCCATTCCCATAAGTTTAATTAAGTTTTCACTTGTTAAATAACTCTTCAGTCGGTTATCCTGGTCTAGCCACTTTAGGGCCCTGGCCCCGCACTGAGAGCCACTCACTTAGGGGTTCTTAGGTTTCCTACCCTTAACCCACATGTCACAATCACATCACAAACATAGTAAAACATATCATAAACACATTTGTAAGACTGCATCAAAGAGTAGAAACTAATAAGATAGTTTATGAACGTTTAGGGAAATTAGGAACGTTTAAGGATATTTAGAATGTCTTGATCCTTTAGACAACCCTAACCCTAAACTACTTCCTAAACACATCCTAACCCTATTAAGGCATCTAAATGCACTGGATATAACCTCTGCCAAACACATTTAAGGTTTTCACAAATTTCCATATGCCAAAATAACGCTTCTTAGATTTCAGTCTAGGCCTGACATTTGACTAATCTTGAAATTTGGCTAAGTCTGGTTTTATGAAAATCTAAAATCTAAAAATCACAAATTTATAAACTAAACTATACTATGAAATTCCTACTAAATAATAACTAAATTTAATAGAAATTTCAATATTCCAAATTTAATATTCACTAAAAACAAACTACCACAAAATAATAAAAGAAAACAAAATAGATTTAAAGTCATTTTTAAATAGGCTATTTAGTATTTCATTATTTTATTTTCCTCCTACAATCTCTCCTTATTTTTCTCCTATATTTCCTCCTTATTATTTTCCTATAATTTCTCCTATATTTCCTCCTTATTATTCTCCTATAATTTCTCCTATATTTTACTAAAAGTTTAAATGATTTTACTAAATGTTATTGACATTTTATTTTATTATATTTTTTTAAAAATAAAAATAAAACATAACTCAAATGTTTTATTGAAACATATATATTTCAGAAACCAAAATAATATTTATATTGTATAAACGTCACCAAATGAATTCATATTAAAATGTTAAAATGTTTGTATTGATAGAATATTAAATGACGGAATAATATAATAATATAGCATTTGTTTTATTTTTACATATATATTTCAAAAACCAAAATAATATTTATATTGTATAAACATCACCAAATGAATTCATATTAAAATGTTAAAATGTTTGTATTGATAGAATATTAAATGACGGAATAATATAATAATATAGCATTTGTTTTATTTTTACATATATATTTCAGAAACCAAAATAATATTTATATTGTATAAACGTCACCAAATGAATTCATATTAAAATGTTAAAATGTTTGTATTGATAGAATATTAAATGACGGAATAATATAATAATATAGCATTTGTATTACACTAATACAACATTTGTATAATGTACAGACGATTGACAAAATAATATCATACTACACACACTATTACCAATAATGCAATGATGTTTCACATATTATAATAATACATTTAATACTTCAACATTCTGTAATAATACGTTATTGCAGAATACATTAATCTATCAACCGTCTGCAATAATATACTATTATAGAACACATTAATATATTCACCCTACACCATACAATAATAATACGACATTACACCTATGTTTTGCAATAATAACACACATACAGAAACTTTCAACCAATCTAAAAATCACATTCATACTATTAAATTAAACCTATTTCTCAGGATGGAATCCAACCTGGAGTCCTGCGGAATCCGGTTGATGAAGATGAATCCTTCCTCTCTGTCTCTTTCCAGCAAGCCTCAAACTCTTCCTGGATGAACTCTCCAGCCTCTATTTGCCAAAATCCAAATGCCAAACTTTTCTGAATCTCCCCAAATTTTCTCTGGCAATCATAATATATCTCTCTCTCTATATATATATATATATATATATATATATATATATATATATATATATATATATATATATATATATATATATATATATATATATATATATATATATATATATATATATATATATATATATATATATATTTTCCTCCGCTCCCTTACACAAGAAATCTTCCGGTAAATAAAATGGAGGTGGTGGTTGCACGGGTAAACGAATTGTGCAACCATCCCAACCTCTCACCCGTTAATAATATAGTTAATAATATGGTTAATAATATGGTTTGTAAAACCATTCCCGTGAAGGGGTAATCATATTTTATTTAATAAGGTTTTAATTTTTTATTTTTTTTGTCTCCTAAATTTAAGGATGACAAAATAGAGAATATATTCTTAAATATTAATTTCCTAACTTACTTAGCCATGGTAATAGAATTTACCAATCCTATTTACCACTAATAAGAATAACATAAGAATAATTTCTTCCACACAAATAATTAATTTATTATATAATAATATATATTAATATATGTATTCATAGGCATATGTGTGCACCCATATGCTTATGGTACATATACCATAAATCATACACATTATTATTAATATTAAATATTAAAATAACATTATTATAAAATATACTATTTATTATTAATGATATTAAATCTCATGATTTAAATCACATACCAACTCGTTCACACTAGTATGCATATACGTAACTTTTAATAATGATAAATTACTAAGTCATACCTATCAAAAATCTACTTACAACTTTGAACATGCCATGAAGACAAGAACTAGCTACCAGATCCACAAATCAACCAACTACAAGATCGCATAATGCCTCCACACAAGGGACTAACTCGACACCTCCCACCTAAGGGTAAAAGGATCAAAGGTGAGGTTTCTTCCTATGGAACTTGGTGATATCTCCGTAACAACAACAACGATCAAGGATTTTGAGAGATCACTTAGACCTGTGAAGCCAGGTGGAGACGATACCCGGTACCTAAAATCCTGCATCACCAAGAAGAGATACATACATATACATATGGATATACAAATCAAATATATGCAAGCAGATGACTAGGATCGATACATCGTGTGGACCTCAACTGAGTGAGTAACTACGACTTCGTCCTGAGTCATAAAAACACATCAGTCACATATCCATGCAACATAGAAGATCATGATAATGATTAGTATTTAAATCATTGGGTTAGATCCATAAGACATATAAAAATAGATGATTTTCAAATCTCATAAACATATAAATGATATAACCATAAATGAGCATATTAATCATCTGATAAACATAACATCATCCATAAAGCATAAATGTAAATGTATAGTCCTAACCATCATAATAGAATGTCCAAATCAGAAAGTCTAAGTATCAGCATAGGAGAGGTATTACAGATTAATCATAGTTTATATAAACCTTATAGGCCCAAGGATTGTGCTACCCTTGACTTCTTTTGGCCTTCATTACCTAATTCATGACCTTCTCGACCTGATAATATTTTCCACTCATATCAAGCCAATAAGCATCGTAATATTCTTGAGTTAAGCATACCACTGATATATCTTAATCATGGTCTTTTGCCTACACCTTCCATACCGAATTTATCCATGGTTTCTAGTTCTGTTAATTAAGCTCCTAGTGTTTCTTGTCAATCTACTGAGAATCCTACTAATCCTCCTATAGAACCTATGAAGGATCTGATAGTTGTTCCTCCTAGTTCTCAACATATTTCAAGTAAAACAAAACATAATTGATCTACTAATGAATGTTGTACGAAGCATCATACTCAGGTGAAGGCTCATACTTTTGTTCTTCAAAGTTCTTTACCTTCTTTTGATAATCCTATGCATGATGTATTAGAAGAAGTTACTGCTAATAATGATGTTAAAATGCAAGATTATGATGATTCTATTCATATCTTAGATCCTATTTTGATTAATTTGGATGAAGAAGATACTCATGATGATACTAATGATGTTAATGATGAATATGAGACTATTGACATTGACATTGATTTACCTAATATGCTTTCATCACAATTTACACTTACACCTAGTATCGAATATTATGATTCTCAAGAGGATCCTTGTTTGGAATTGGCTATCATTTCTACTATGTTGGATATAGTCCCTCTTGTGAGTTACCCACCTTCCCTAAATGATATAGAATGAGATGGGGAGAGTAGGTGGCACACTTGATTGGCATGTCCTTTATGGTAGCTTTATTGTGTGTTTTCCTATTGTACTGTGCTTCTCCCGTAATCTATTTCCTAAATGTTGTTAGATTCTTTTATACGACCCTTGTTGATTTCTTGGTGCAAGGTGATAAAGGAATCAAACCTATTGTACAAATCCTCTATATGTATCTCTATTCATCTATATGTTGTTTCATGTTATGTTGTACTAGTGCTATTGTTCATAAATTTTTCCTTGTATAGTCCACTTGGATTTGCGACTTGGTAGCACTGAATCTTTTTGGTCTCCATGTTATGGTCCAAAACAACTCTTCTTTGTATCTCTTATGTATTCTTTCCTCCATTGTGATTGTAGTTCTAATTTCTTTGGGGATTGATGTCAATTCATTTGCAATAATATCATATATATATTATGTTATGATCATACTGACCCCATGATAGGTGGATCCCTTCTATGTTCTCTATATGTTTATGTGGTATTTCCCTTTTTTTTTCTTTGTTTGGGGGCATCTCGTAGTGGAAACATAATCAGTGGAGTTTTTTATGTTTCCGTTCAAGCCATTGTTCCTCTTAAAGTGTTAGCAATGACTTTAATGTGGGGGCATATGCTCTGCTCACCTGTTGCACACACGTACTTTTGATATACATATATTATTTTTCAAGATACTTCTCTCTCTTTTTGGATTAGTGACTAATCCTTAAAGCATGGATTTTTATTTAGGATCTCTTGATCCCTCCAGTTTCAAAATTTTGATCCCTTAAGGTCAAAGGTGTCCTTAAGACTGGATCTCTTTTGCTTTTGGTTTTACTCTTGTAGAATAGAATATTCCTAAGGGTGAATCCTTGATGGATTGACTAGTGAGTAGCCACATTCACTAGGCAGTTCAATTCCATCTTTCCAATTGCATCGTTTCCTTGTGTGGTTCACAATGGGACATAAGTTTTCATTGGGTGAGGTAATCACGCACACTCTCTCTTTCTCTTTTTCTAGAGATGTCTCTCTTATTGTAATCTAGGAGTTTAAGAAGACTTAAGCCCTTGGGGGCTTGAGGTTTTCTTTGTCCCTTTGGATTTCAATAAGATTATCTTTTCATTATAATCTCCTTTACCAAGATTTTGCGTGGAGTCCATACTCTTGCTAAAGTGGGGGCTAAATGTATCATCAGAAAATGGAAGCACTTCCATTTAGGATAGGTTTAACCCTCCAAGTAAGTGGTCTGGGGTCATGTCAAGAAACTTGAATAGGTATTTGAATGGATCTGGCCTTTTCCCCCTATTATGCTTCTCTCTCCACCTTTTTTCCAGCCTATTTTTGGGACCTAGTCTTGAGAAACTAAGATTTGTGACCTCAGGGTCAAAGTCAACCTTCTGGGTCAAGGTCAACCTCGACTCTGACCTAGGTTAAAGTTGACCTCAACTATAACCTAGGTCAAAGTTGACCTCAACTCTGACCTAGGTCAAATTCAACCTAGACCCTGACCCTAGGTCCAAATTTCAAATGCCAGAGGTTTTAGGATGTTGTGCTTCAGAAAGTTTTATTTCCCGCTTCTAGGTCGACTGTTTTAGATTTCAAAATGGTAAAATCTTAAATTATATTTAATCTAGGTCCATTTCTAAGGGTTAAGGCCTAATTGGAATTTAATTCCCCTATGTTAGCCCCTCTAGAAGTTTGTGCCCTATATCACTATAAAAGGAAGCCTTCCTCCTCTCATTTTCATCAAGTAACTTCATAGAAATCCACTTTTTATGATCAAGCTCTCAAGTGAAATCAATATATCAAGATAGAAAGAAGAAGAATGAAAGCATTTAAGTATTCATTCATCTTCAAGAATTCATGATCCAATTCATCAAGGAGATCCATTGATAGCCATTGAAGGATTCAATCTCTTTGGAGCCCTCTTATTGAAGATTTCTCCATCCACATTCATCCTTGCTTCTTCCTATTCTAAGATCCATTCAACATTGGTGTTGAAGATCTAATGAAATTGATTTAAGACATCCTACATATAATTCTACATTCATTTTAACCATCTATACTTGTGGATTCAAGGATTTGAATCCTCCACAAGGATTTCAACATAAGCAAGGTGAATAGGTCCATTTACTTTGTTTATATATTGTAATTTCAATTAAATTTTAAGGTTGATTCCAAACTGGGGTTTGACCAAGGAAAATCCCTCATCCAAACAACAAAACCCTTTTTCTTGTATGTGTAGGTGCGGGGTGACAAATATAAGTGCAGATATGGATACCCTTTTCGGTGAACTTCTGAGATCCACAAACATAATTTTTGTTGGAGCTGTTTCAGGTCAAGGATGACTTTCACTGGGGGTAAAGATTGTACCCTAGGGTAAAATTGTACCTTGATGTTGAGGTCAAGGTTGACCTTGCTTCAAAAGACAAAAGGTTTATGGGTTTTCTCTGTCTCTACATTTCTAGGTCATATCAGGTTGCATAATCTCCTGAAGCTAAACATAGACATCAAAAAATAGTCTTCTCCTAATTTACCCTATTTTGAGGTTAATATTTGTCTTCAATTCAATTAGGTTTTCAAATCCACATTTTCTATAATAGACTATAAGGTTTTCTCCTTTCTTCATATTCTCCATAGATTGATTCCTTTGTCCATTGATCACTTCCTTGTGATTAGTCAATTTGGATCTCTCCTTTGGGAATTTGGATTAGGAAGTAGATCCTATATTACCCCACACATTCAAAGAACATGAACATTACTACATTACATATTGGTGAGAATACATTTTTTTCACCAATATAGGACCAAACTTCTTCATTTTCAACTTCCCATATGTTCCAACATGCAATCTTCTTTTCTTCAAATGAACCATTACTTCATCACCGACTGCAAAAGTCTTATGTCTTCTTGATCTATCAACTCTATCTTTGTATTTCTAATTACGTTTCTCCAAATTATGTTTCACATCTTCATGCAATGTCTTTGTGTACTCAACAAACTTTACTCCTTCAGCACTTCTCTTTCCTTCATCAACAATATCCCTCAAATCTGATATACCTCTCAGTTGTATGCCATTTACAATCTCAAAAGGTGACTTTCCAATACTTCTATTCATTGAATTATTAGATGCAAACTCTTCTTGTGCCAAAATAGAATCCCAATTACTTGGTTTGTGTCCAAGTAAACATCTCAAAAGATTTCCCAAACTTCTATTCACAACTTATGTCTGTCCATTAGCCTGTGGGTGAAATGTAGAACTATATTTCAACTCGGTGCCAAAATTTCTCCAAAGGGTATTCTAAAAGTATCCAACAAATCTACTATCTTGGTCAAAGATAATACTCCTCAGCAATCCATGTAATCTAACAATTTCCTTAAAGAAAAGATCTTCTATATGTACTACATTTGATATCTTTCTACAAGGTATAAAATGTTCCATCTTAGAAAATCTATCCACAACAACAAATATAATATCATTACCTCTTACTATCTTCGGTAAGCCAAGAAAAAAATCCATACTGATATCAATCCAAGGTTTCTCAGGAACAAAAATCAGTGTATACAATCCAGTATTCTGACTTACTCCTTTTGCAACTTGACAAATTCCACAACTTTTCACAAATTTTTGAACATCTTTATACAACTGTGGCCAAAAGTATTCCTCCTTAAGAAAATTCAATGTTTTATCAATACCAAAATGTCCAATCAAACCAATACTATGTTTCTCCTTCATCAAATTAGTTCTCATTGTTCCAGCCAAACCTTCAAACAACATACCTTCTTGAATGAGATTGTCTTCCCATTTTTTACTTAGTTGATATTGAATAGGTGCTCTGCACTTTCTCCATGGCTCAAAAAAATCAAGATCAATTTCATACAAATCTGTCACATTGTCAAAACCAAGAACTTCAATTCTCATCTCAGTCATCAAAGATCTTCTTCTACTCAATGCATCAACAACTCGGTTAGTGAGTCCACTCTTATGCTTTATCACAAATGTATCACTCTACAAATACTTAACCCATTTCATATGTCTCTAATTCAAGTTATTCTAACTATCCAAATACTGTAAAGCTTTATGATCAGTATACAATACAAATTCACTTGGTATCAAATAATGTCTCCATTTATTCAGTGCTTGAACAATAGGATAGAATTCTTGATCGTACACATAATATTTTCTTCTTGCATCATTTAAATTTTCACTAAAGAAAGCAACAGGTTTACCTTCTTGACTCAACATAGGTCCTATTGCACTTCCACTTGCATCACATTCCACTTGAAATACCTTATTGAAATTAGGCAATGCTAACATGGGCAATTCAACAACCTTCTACTTTGGAGTCTCAAAAATTTTATCAACTCCATGAGTCCACTTGAATTCTCTTTTATCTCCTCTCATAGTCTCAGTCATAGTATTACAAATTAAACTAAAATTCCTAATGAAATTTTAGTAAAAACTTTCCAAACCATGAAATGATCTTACCTCACTAGCATTCTCAGGTGTAGGCCAATTCAAAATAGCTTCAACCTTTTTAGGATCCATTTTCAAACCATCAGCTAAAATCACAAATCCCAAATACACAATCTCCTCTTTCATGAATGAACACTTTTTTAGATTTATCAACAACTTTTCTTCTTTCAACCTCTGCAATACTTATTTAACATGTAACAAATGCTCTTCTCTGGTCTTACTGAATATCAAAATATCATCAAGGTATACGATCACAAATTTACCCAATAATTTCTTCAAGACTTCATTCATCAACCTCATAAAAGTACTCAGTGCGTTAGTTAAACCAAAAGGAATAACCAACCACTCATACAAACCTTCTTTTGTCTTAAAATCAGTCTTCCATTCATGACCTTTGATTCTGATATGATCATACCCACTTTTCAAATCAATTTTGGTAAAATACTTTGCTCCAGTCAAACTTTCCATTATGTCATCTATTCTCGGTATAGGAAACTTATATTTCACTGTTATCTTGTTGACTTCTCTAGAATTAGTACACATTAACTAGTCTCCATTCTTCTTAGATTCCAATATAATAGGTACTACACAAGGACTCAAAATTTCTCTGATCTCTGCAACAATTCTTGAATCTATTGGTTCAATTCCTGATTCTTCGTAGGTGTCAACCGATGTGGTGCCTTATTTGGTAAACTAGCTCCAGGGATTAGATCCATGCAATGATCAATGCTTCTCTTCAGTGGAAAACTATTAGGTACATTATTAGAAATGATTTCACTATACTCGGTGAGTAACTCATCAATATCCTCAGGGATACTATCCCCTATTTTCTTACTCGGTTTGTTTGGAATCATAGCAAAACATACATCATTTTTCTTCAAATCCTTAACAAACTTTCTTCCTTCCATCAGAAAAACTTTCAAATATGTACAAACACTACTAATAGGTTCTTCAATTAAAGGTAACAAGATTTTTCTTCATCCATCAGCCCAAATAGTATATTTATACAATCTCCCATCATATATAGCATGTATATCATATTGCCAAGGTGTACACAACAAAATATGACAACAATCCATAGGCATGATATCACATAACACCTTATCATAGTACTTTCCAATTTTAAAATTCACATAACATTATTCACTTACCAAGAGTGTATGCTCATCTTTGATCCATGAAATCTAATAGGGCTTTGGATGTTCCAACCTTTTCAACTGCAAATTTGTAACCATTTTCTCAAATGCCAAATTCTTAGAGCTACCACTGTCAATGGTTATCTTCAAAACTTCATTAGAAACTCTACATCTAGTCTTGAACAAACTTTTCCTTACCGGATCTTCCTTATTACTTCAACTCCAAAGTGCTCTTCTTACCATCAAGTTATTTTCCTTCTCAGGTTCATTCAGTGATTCTTCTTGCACCAAAGTATTTCTACTGCTACCAACCTTCTTACTTGCATGTGTACACTCAAATGATCTATGTCATTCTTCTCCACAATTGTAACAAGTTCCTTGGAAACCACCTCTATTATAACCACCTTGGTAGTTACTACCTCTACCTCTAGATGAACCTTCACCTTTCTACTCGGTCTTGCCTTTATCCAGATTTGTCTTTTCAGGTTCAACTCTACTATTTTCACCACAAGATCTACCTCTTCCTCTAGGGAATCTACCACCTCTACCTCTTTGTCTTTGCTCATGTCTCTTGTTCAATTTCTCCTCATCTTTCAATGTAAATTTTTAGGCTTCTTCAATGTTGTCTGATTTGACCAAATTGATTTCTTCTTGGATGGAAACTTTCAAACCATTCAGATACTTAGAAATTCTTTCCACATCATCTTCATCATGTCTAGATCTAATATCTAATCTATAGAATTCCTTAGTATATTCTTTTACCGAGCTATCTTTCTACTTTAAACTTTGCATTTGCCTAACTAGGTTAATCTGATAATCACAAGGTAAGAAATTTCCTTTCAACTTATTCACCATTTTATTCCATAGCTTGATTTTTTCTTTTCCTTTCCTCTTTCTATCTAGCTGTAGATGTTCCCACCACAAGGATGCATGACTTTTCAACTTTGTGCTTACAATTTTCACCTTCCTTTCCTTAGGTACATTTTCATACTCAAATTACTTTTCCATCTCGGTGATCCAGTCTATCAATTCATCTAAATCAAGCTTTTTGTTGGTGTTTGAAAATGCTTATGCCATCTAGGGCTACCAATATGCCTTGAGACTGATGTTAGGAGTGGTTAGCTCCAAGTGTGAAAGCTCTGCAAGACAACTGGACCAACTATAGGGACAAGACTGCCCTCTTCACTTCTGGCTCTGCAAAACTATGGCGAGTGCACCTAATCCAGTAACTTATGGCATTTTAGGACTTTGGACTGGATTAAACAAAGCAGATGATAGCAAGAGACTACTAAATGTTAACCAGACATTCATTGAATCTCAATTGCTATTGGGTATAAAATGGCCTTGTGAAGGGTATTACTACCAACAACCAGATAATGAAAAAGACTTGAAATGAAGCTACTATTCAAAGATGTAGGAAATAGCCAAAAACCATCAAGCATTGGACTCAACTGAATATACTAGTCCTTGATCAGTGCCATTATCCATTGGGCAGCACTCAAAAACAAATATAGAACATGAACCAACTACTATCAAAGACTCAAAGCCATAAATACAACTGTTCCAGCCCATCCACTACTTATAAGATCCTTCTGTAGACAAATCTAATGAATCTAGGCCCTATCCAAAGTATTTTTCACTTGATCCTAGATCAAGAACTAAAGACTAGAACATATGCAAAGGTAACCCTATGCAATGGACCAGAAAATCCAAAACTCATAAGACTGACACCAAGGAGAGACTTGAAAGCTTGAAACAATTATATTAAGTATGATGAATCATGTACATGTCTATACCAGAGATGAGGCAACCACTTTAATAACCTACAAAAGATGCAAAAAAATTCTATTCAGTCTCGTACAATGCAATAGAGTTTTCTATTTCCCTAGAACTCACAAAATTCAAAACCCTTACTCAGTCAAAAAACCAAAAATTTATACCACTAGCCACCTTGGGAATCTCAAAGAGATTGCATGAAGGTTAGGGTGACTAGGGTTAGGGTTACAACAGCTAAACCACAACAAAATTCCAAAAAACATGCTGGAGGGAAAACCAACACCAATTTGTTAGAAATAAGGCATGATCCTCACGGCAAGAAAATCTTCAAATTTGTACCCAGGATCACAAATTCATCATGAAAATTAGTCTGACTAGACCATCAAAACATCTTGAGCCAACAAACTATCCTCTGCCACATGACAAAACATCTACAAGCAATCACTCAACTCACTGGACCACACTGCAACAATCGATGCCACCAACCAAATCAAGAAACGGCCAAAAAACCATCAATTATGGTACTTCATGTCACTGCAAACCTTTCTACAAATTTAAATTTGAATTCCAATGGCTAATCAACAAAATTTAAAATGTAGCTATCGTTCTCTTTCTTTTCCTGGCAAATCGGGCGGTCACATTTAATTCATAATAGTCATGGGCCCCTTGAAAAGTCATCAGCCAATCAAAAACTAGCACGTCAGCAATACAAGCACCATGGACCCGCCCAACTCCATAACCGCGATGCCAGTAGTGGTCGCATGATCACATAGCCAAAAACTGGGCTATGCAAACACGTGACAAGCCTCCATGTCAATGCCACCTTGTCACTCATTGGCTAATTAGAACTGAGCACATCACCGAGCGAGCGACCCCAGTTTATCTGGCAAACTAGCAACCAAAGAACTTCTACCAATTCATGAAATACTTTCCACCATCGCTAAAAAATTGAGTGATCACATGACCACTATTCATTGAATTGCCAAATAAACTGGGGCACCACCAAAACATTATGCGAACTAGCGAATAGGAAGAAAGTTTGTCAGGCCGCTAAACATTTTATCACAACTACTAAAGACACCGAGAAATTCAATTGAGCCCACATAGGAAGATCGATGGTCATCACAAGATCTTAAGCCTTTGACACACTCGATGAGATTATATGCCATTCGTTGATTAACTGACAGGATTAGGACCCATTGACACATCCGGAAACTAGGTCCCACTGACAACAAGCCACTGTGCAAATATATGGATGAATAAAATAGTGCCAACTATGCATACATGTCAACAGACCCACCTACTTCCCTTATGAGAAACAATTGTCACTATACTGCTGCATTAAAGGTTGAGCATGTTTCATTAACGGTATAATGATAGCCACAAGATTAAATTAAACTTTAATCTTCTTGAATGCCAAGAAGATTGGTCCCACTAACAACACTTCACTTCATACTCCCGTGGACCAATGAGATATCACCAAGTCAGCTCACCTAGCAGCGGGACCACCTCCAAAGATACATTTGAGACAAATGAGATCAACGGCAAGCGCATGATCTCATGAGCATGAAATATTCCTTACACTCAAATGCCGACCATCGATCTCCTCCCTCTACCACTTGAAGAATCTGGCCCCACCAACCATCACACTTGCACACTTAAGACCGACGAACAAGGAGTGCCAGTAGAAGAGAAGAAATGCAAGGTCAAAAACACACAGGGTTTTTAGTGAAAGATCGAAAACATCCAAGGTATTAAAAAAAAACATTGTGGGTTTTCGACACTGGGCAGATTCTGAGACTATTCCCTATAGACCTTAAAACTTGAATATCTCCTTGGGTTTTGTGATTTAGGAGATGTGATCTGAACTAGAGCAAGGGGACACAATGAAGAACACAGGGTAGGACACTTCAAGAAAACTTTCAAGGAAATGGGTCATTTTCAAAAGATTTTGCATTGATAGGAAAATGGACCAACACTTTCCACTATACTCAGGAGGATTAAAGTGTGGTGTAGACTTCAAATTTGTCAAATCCTTCAACAATATTTCCTCACTCTGATCCATCATAGGTGTAGGTTCTACATCACCTTGTTCTTCCTTAAATCATCATCACTAACATCTTCAAGATGGCTTCCTCTTCTCTGGGCTATTTCAATAGCTTCTAATCTAGTAGCAAGTTGTCTCAACATGTTTGCCAATCCTAGATCTGCATCTCACCTCCCATAAACCATGTTGAAATCCTCTACAATTGTAGGTCAGATCACAATCTACTACCCCACAACAATCAACTAGGGTTTGACAAGAAGGAACTCTCAAACCTAGATCCAGATCTCACCTTGCTTTGATACCACCTGACACAAGGAAGGAGAGGGAGAGGGGCAGAAGGCATGCCCTAACCAGGTCCACCTTGTAGAGATCACATGTAGAAGGAATAAACATGCAAGTGAGAGAGAGAATGCAAATAGCTTTCATATAGTAACTTCAATTTGATTCATATACATATCAGGCTGTAAGGCCTTCCTAGTTTGGGCCATATATTACAATCAAGTACATAAGTCCTCCAACATGCAAGGATCGACAAATAATCTCTAATCTTCTAGCTCCTATCTTCTAACTGAACTAACTCCCTAAACTCTAACCAAACAACTACATTTATACAAGAGGCTACTGAATCAAGTAAGCCTTCAAATATACCATCAATAGAAGGAACAAGTTGATCTAGGTCAACATGCTTCCCAATGATAGATACTATCATTAAATCTGTGACCAAAATTAATTTCAAGAGTCAGCCTCAATAGAAATCTGAAATAAAAAAACTCAGTAAGCAAGGATAACCGAGTGCTAGAAAAGAATCACCAAGCGCCAAGGAAATTCACCAAGCTCCAGAGAGATAACTGACCAACATCGGTAAACAAAGGAAACCAAGAAACACCGAACTAACTTGGTCAAAGAAGGAACTGAGCAATGCAAGAACAACATAAACATGTTTTTGGTGACACAGGATTGCCAAGGACCCGAGATGCTCCTGCATCAGCCCCACTATCAACAACTTAGGTACTTTGATTGTTTGAAACTTGACTTGATAGAGAAGAATAGAAGACAAGTCTTTTTGAATTCATATTCTCCTTTGTATTACTTGGGAAAAAGATGCTTGTACTTTATTTCTTTCAGGACACTTTTGAGAAAGGTGACCAAATTTGTCAGATCTATAACATTGTCTTTTTTATAGGTCTCTATGTCTAAATGTTTTCTTTTTATTTGATTCATTTCCTCTTTTCCTTTTAAAGTTAGTCTTCCTTTTATTTTTGTGTACTTTTGTATTAAGTACTTGGGAGACTTCTTTTGATGTATTTGTATTGACCCCTTTGATTTATAATCGAGATTCTTCTTGAATACAATCTGATTTCAATTGATCAAATTTAGGAATTCTAGTTCGAGCACTTATTCCTTGAATGAAGGATTCCCATGAAAAGGGTAGTTTGTTAAGTGCAATCATTGTTACTTCCTTACTATCAAAAGAGTGACCAAATATTGATGTATGCTATATCACGGTTCGGTGTCTTAAACATAGGCAACATCTCACATAAGTATGAGAGGGAGCCACCCATTGTGGAGGCATCTCCACAATGGCCGTGACTCCTCATGGAGTCACGTCCATTGTGGAAGTGTCTCCAAAATGGTCGACTCTCCATTATGGATGACAATAGACTTTAACAAAATATTGCTTAAGGAAAACCCGTCATTTTAGTAGGCTTGTGTCGATTTACAATTACACATTAATAGAATATTATATAATAATATATATAATTATATATAAGTATATTAATTTTTTTTTAATCCGACAGAAGCTATAAACATTAACAAGTCTTATCTTATTTATTTATGTATTTTTATGCATAAGTTTATTTTATTCTCATGTTGGTGGAAATTATCTATGTACTTTTTTTTACTTGTTTCTCCTTTAGATTTGACATTTGTTCATATAGTGAATTTTCATTACAAGGATAAAAAAAATGTTGTTTCTTGCTAGCCAATAAATGTTTTGAGGAATTGTAAGGCTCAAAATAGTCTCTACCATATGATTTATTATATCAATTTCAATCTAATTTCACGTTGATATTTTTGAGCTAACATGAGAAGACACATCAATAGTGGTAGGCCAAACTTTACTCTACTTTTTACTTTCTTTAGTGTAGAGATGTCTTCATATGTAGTGTGTCCTACATATAATTACCTTCAACACTTTTATTTATTTATTATGGAGCCTTCTTACATAATGTAACTCTCTTGGAAATGAAAATTAAGATATGGGGAATCTTCTTTGAGAAGTAGATGAAGTATCAAACTTCTCATGTCAATTCAAGCCTAATAGTTCTCAGAGTAAATGAAGTTAATGTATCAATTATTTTTAAGTATTACTAGAGCCTTGTAATGGCTTGAAAAGAAACACTTAACACAAAAAAATGAGTATGAACTAAATAATATTAAAAAAAAATAGAGTAACATCATGAACAACAACATTACATAAATAATTAAGGAAACAAACCATGATTGTCACATGATCCTGCACAAGCAGAAGACTTAAAGCACTTCCAAGGGTTCTATGAAAACCCTGAACCACCAAAAAGAATGGCATTCATGTTCTTAAGACACCATGTGAGAGTCCAAGAAATGGCCATGAACCTCACAAGTTGGGACCAGACCAATGTCTATGGTCATCGATCGAGGAGAAAAGTCCATCCTTAGGATAGCCAAACACTAGGTTCATTTTACAAAAAAATTAAAAAGTGAGCTAACCAACATTATAAAAAAATGAATAACAAAAAGTAAATACATGGAAATGACCTTGGAACCAAAAGGAAGCCAAATAAAAAGTCCTCTTTTGCACATACCTTCAAGAATAGCTCATTGTTACAAATACGCAACTATACATGAATAGATGTGTGGCTCACAAAGTTTTTTCCAATCATACGTGTGACATATGTGATGAATTATAGAAGATGAACATATGCATGGTTTTAAGTGATGTATGTGTAGGAGAAAAGGTCATATGCGTAGAACTGTATAGGAAAGATAGAATTAAAATTTCTCAATGTCAACTCCAATGTATAAGCTAAATAAGTACATCTCCACACTGAGGAGCATTGGATACACCAATCTGAGGTCAATTATGCTCGACGAAATGAATAGTGTTATAAAACACTTACATTAACTAGAAATAAATACAAGAGCACATAGGTGCGGGGGTACATCTACAAGGAGCTGCAATGTCATGAAGGGATAAACTATAATCTTGGACTACTCAAATACCTATACATTTGTCCCTAACAATAACTTGTCATGCCACCCAACCATGTGGTACCCTCAGGGACACACCACTGTGCTCGTAGAGGTAATCATATGGCTTAAGAAACAATGGAATCCTACTTACAAAAGAATAATAAAAATATCACTCACTCCTAACCAAATAATGTATGACCAAATTAGCATGAGAGATGCGATGACTTGTACAATGAAAAAATCAAGAAAGGGAAACGGTTATGGAATTAGCCATGGGGAAGATACTAGAATACAAACCAAATTTACTCAAACATCAATACCTTAATCACTCAAGACCAACGCCAAGAAAGTGGAAAACTAGAAAGAACACCACAATACCCACATTTCTTCAAATCCTAACACTACATGGACTAGCATGACCTACTGGAAAGACCAATCACTCCATTTTGGGAAATCAAGGAATCTTTTCAATTTGGAAGTCCAACTCGGTACATGTGCGGGCATCGACCAATTACCATATGCACATGCTTACATGCACACACAAATTAATAAGGCCATATGCTACATGTTGTAATACCCCAAAAATGGGCTATAGGTTCATTAACCTCCTACATCTTCAAATTTGAATGAAATCGACATCAAAGTCCTAACCTAAGGCACATCTGCACATTATCGAATTCTAATTAATATCCTAAATTATACATCAGGGAATATTCCTAGCAATATTCCTATCTATCCTAATTATCTTAATTTAATAATTATTTGGCGATAAATCTTATTTATCCTAAAATTTGATTAATTGAATATTCTGAATATTTAATTAATTAGATTTAATACTACCACTTAATTGTTTTATTAAATTTAATTAAATTATTCCTAAATTATATTATTTTATTTTGACAATAAATCTAAAATCTCATGACTAGTTGATTAAATTCTTATTTAATTAATTGAAGTCAATTGTCAATATTTAATAATATAGTTTTAGAATAAAGTTTGATTTAATGATTGATTAACCCATAAATTAGTTATTTTAATTCAAAAATCAGTTAAGTTGAGAATAAATCACTTTATTTTTAAATTAATTTATAATTAAATCATGCACAACCAGAAAAGCGGGCAACTAGAAATTAACAATCAATTTTAAAATTAAAACTCAACATTTGATGATGAGTTGAAATTTGATCTAAACTCTATTTTGAGTTAAAACTGCTTTTGCATGATTTTTGTGAGTTAATTATCTCTGATTTCTTGATAACTCAAAAATCAACCTAAATTTATCAAGAGTGATTTATGGTTTTTCTCTTACATCCTCAAAGGCCTAGATTTCTATAAAATCAAGGCTCAGCTCTTCCTAATTATCAACACTCAAATTTGCACAATTACTCTAGTGAATTGGCGATTAAAGGATTAAGCACTTGCAACAGGTGATTTGTGAGATCTTTCATAGTTGATCATAGATTTTGCATAGTTTCATATCATAGTTTTCATATTCATTCATAGGATTCTTAGATTAAATTTGCATTCAATCTCAATTTCATTCATTTAGCTTAGATTCATACAATTTCTCATATTATTGCATAGAAAATACAAAAATATAGATTAATCTGCATTCATATAGTCTTTCATATCTTGCATTCAAATCCTTTATTTAGGTGTTGCATTGTCAATGATCTTGATTCCAATCTGAGAACATCATACTCCCACCTACTAGAAGGTAGTAAATCGCCTAGTTAGCTTAGTTTCAATTATTTATAGGATTTTGATTTTTGCTAACCTCTAATGTTTTACTGAAGTGTTGTGTCTACAACTAGGTACAAATTTCACACACACATTTTTGGCGCCCACCATGGGGCCCTGAAATGGGTTTGCATCTCTTCTAATTCACTTCTATCTATTTTTTTGTCATTTTCTAGTCCATTCTATGATTTCATTCTCTGTTCATACATTTTTCATATGACTTTTGTTAGAAAGTCATACTACAAAGACCCCACTGTCATATGATAATTGATTCTATCAAGGCTCATATCAGAAGCTATAAATTATCATTTGGGAGCTTGATTGTTGTTTGGTGAGACACCCACTGTTGTACGAGTTTTTAGACTATCATCTGGAAGGTAACCCACTGTTGTATGAGTTTTGACTCTAGGATTCAATTTTCATTCCAAAATTTTTGGTAGTTTTTCAGATTTGATTTTTAGATTTGGACTAATAGCTAACCCTAACAATAGAAATCTTCTATTTTTTACTGATATTTGCTGAATATGATTGGGAAAAGTGCACCTAAATTGATAAAACAGGTAAAATCTACTAAGCACGTTACAAGGAATTCATGTATTCTACTATGATCTGATAACACTTCAATTTGGACATAAAATGAACTCTCACGTGTCAAGCTTGTGTGACTTTTCTTGCTTTCATATCATAGACCTCATTTTGGGCTATAAAATGAAAATAGATTTTCTTTTGGCATATCTGTTACACATAGTAAATAGGCCCTATGAACATTATTTGTGGATGATCTCGAGAGAGTGGGCTTCTTCCACTTGTTCATGTATGCGAAGCTCTTCTTGACGAAGGATCCACTTGTAGGTAGGGAGGTTACTGAGAGCGTCTTATGTTCTACTAGATTTGTGCATCTTCAACTTTTGATTGATAAATTCTCTCTCCTGAGAGGTTGATAGATCATAAGTGGTTGACATCATAGATCTTTGGGAGATAATCTTGGTCTTAGCATGTCAGATTAATCTATCTACTTTTTTTTGGTTAAAAGTGAAAAGGCTAGAGGACTATGCTCTACTCCCTTTTTGGGTAGTATCAGAAACTTAGATCCTTGAATCTAGAACTAGTCTCCATGTGGTATCTTTTGTCAATCACCTTTAGAGAGGGTTAACCTTAGTGGACTTTCCCTTAATTGGGTCAACCACATGGATGGAACCTCAAGCGGTAATAGCCATTTTTGTCATGGTAGCAACAACCATTATATAAATGTCCTTGTGGAGGAAATCTTCATAGGTGTGGTCTCTTGTTGGGCTATTAGATCTCCCTAGCAGCTCCCAATTGATTAAATTCTCAGATTGTGTCAAAACCCTGGTGCATCTAGATTAGAGTTTTCCCTCTTGAGATCACAAAATTTGAAGAGTCAGACCATTACTACAAACCCTAGTGAGGCCAAATTTTTCATTTTCTAGGAATATGTGCATTATTGAAAAACTTTTTGGAACATACATAGTTCACATTTCTAGGGATTAGCACAATAAGTCACTATTGCTTGTTCATGTGCAAGGTTGCTTTTTCCATTGTTCATTGTTTTCAGATGATTTCCTGCTTCCCTTGCTTGTTGTTTTGCATGCTTGATATCTACTTGGTTATTTGAAATAGACTATTACATAGATCTTCAAAATTGGATAGAAAATGTTGCCAACAATTTGAAACTGAAAACCCAAAATTTGCAAAATCTGAAGGGAAATTCCTCTCTGGAGTCAAAAGTCATCTCATAGTCTCAGATTGTCGTACGAGTTTTCAAAAAAAGTCATTTCACAACCCTTGTATTGTCATATGGTATCCATTATATTGTCATACGAGTGTTGTCACCAAAAATCAAAAGAACAATTATCCCTGGTAGCAATTATCATATGAGTCTTGTAATTGTCATTTGATAGGATACCCAGTGTTGTATGAGCTTTCAAAAACTCATTTGAGAATTTTCAAAAATTTTTCAGAGATTGGTCAAATTTGTTAGAAATCCATTTTTTACAACCTATTTCCAGATTCTGTCAAAATAATCACTTTGTCAAGAACAAAGCAAAAACTAGAACAAATTCATTCATTTTCCTAAAGTGAGCTCTTGAGTCTGATTTTGCCTTCTGATTTATTGATTTGAGTCTTTTTCATCTTGTGTCAAAACCTTGTCAAAATTATCTTCAAATTCAGTCTTGTTACTAAACAACTAAGTGTTGTGAGCTCATGCCCGCCATCTTTTGGGCATCTACCCACACTACTGTGGCACAGTATCCTTCATTTATGTCTGATCTAATCTTCAATGAATTCAATCTTGACAAGGTTGTGTCATTCAATCCTCTTGAATCGGGTCATTCTTCAGTTGTCTTCATCTTGCTTTCTTACTTCACCCAAGGTTAATGGTGGAAACTAGAGCTTCCTCACACAAGAAATCTAGAGAAGCACTCAACACCGTACCTTTTACTATTCACAAGGGTCCAACTCTTGAGCAACTCTACAATTTTTTTCTTTATGAAGATAACGGTCTTGGCAATTTTTGATTGAAAACTAGTTACATACCCCCTCCATCAACTCACAGAGGTAATCAACAAACTCCTCAATCTATCCCAGGGAGTCCTAAAAATTGTAACATGTCTCACAGAGGGACGCAACATGGGTCTCAAGGACCCCATTCTCAACATGATGTGGATTAGGAACCTACACCTTCTGAAATTTCTCGATATCAGAATGATGATGACTTCAAGAAAATGATGAGGCTTTTCTTGAAAAAAGATAGAGAGGCATACTTTCTAGAGTTAGCTCATCAAGGAGCTAAACTTCCTCCAAACTTTAATGTTGAAAATATCATTACACATGAGGAAGAAACTCCTATCACAACTATGATGAAACAAATGCATGCCATGCAAGTCAAGCTTAATAAACTAGAGAAAGAAAAGGAACCTAAGGAGTTCTCCATGGAGGCCCTATGCCGTTTTCCATTTGATAAAGACTTGTACATGCCGCCATTCCCTAAAAGAGTGGAGATACATAAATATGATAAGTATGATGGAAAATCTAATCCTCAAGATCATGTCAGAGAATTATGTACTTAATCCATGGAGTTCATGTATGAACCATCTTACTTAATGCATCTTTTCCCTCGATCTCTAGGAGGGTCAGCCATTCATTGGTTCTCTAGACTGCCTCCAACTATCAAAAAATTTGAGGAGTTAATCAAACTATTCTATCAAGAATACTCCTACAATATTCAACACCCAGTCACCATGATTGACATCTACAATCTGAAACAATATCCAAGTGAACCATTCCCAACATTTCTCAAGAGATGGAGGAAGAAATTTTCTCTATATGCTAGACCCATTCTAGAAACTGAGAAGCTGGAAATCTTCATCAAAAATCTTGTTCCAAAAATCAACTACCCTTTACAAATGCAAAATCATACATCTTTTGATAAGATGGTAGATAATGTGATCAAAATTGAGAAAGTACTTGTGAAAAAAGGAGACATCACACTTCAAAAGGACAAGTATGAATATGGATCTAGTTCTAAGGATAAGAACAAAAACTCAAACAAGAATAAAGGCATTTTCACAGATGGCATTGTTGATAATATCCATGCCCCATCCAAGGCACCTGCTTTCAATCTCACTATTAGTACCCAAGCCATCAAAGCTTATGAAGCTAAAGCAATAGAGCCCAACAAAAGTCATCTAATTATAAACCTTGGGCTACAGATCCTAATTGCAAATTCACTCCTCTTGGAGTATCCTTGGAATCTACCATGAAAAATCTATTGGCAAACAAAATCATCTACTTTCTTGAGATAAAAGTCTTTGATCCTGAACCTAAATTGAAATGGTGGAGTGAGAATGATTTCTATGAATTCCATCATAATAAAGGTCATAAGACTAATAATTGCATTCACTTGAAACACATTATACAAGACACAATTGATAATGGAGAAATCATGATTGACAATCATAAGAGTACTGATGACCATACAACATTCACAGAACCATTTCCAAAACATGGTAAAGAAGATTCTTCTTCTTAGCCTAATATGGGTGCTAAATTCAATTATGCCTACTCTAGAAACAATGCTATTATCAATATTGTTGAACCATTTCTAGCTGAGCATTGCAATGTCATCACAATTGTAAGAAAAGATAGATAAAATCAATTAGCTAATGTAGTTACTCGATCACAAGCTCAGGCACATCTGCAAGGACAAATATCAGATTCATCAAATGTCCCTAAGGTTCCTTTCAATATTTCATCTACTTCTAAATAGAAGGCTACATCTAAATCTTCAAATCCTAAAGACATGAGGCCTACATCATACAGTATTGTCCAACAACTCCAGCACACAAATACAAAAATCTCCATGTTTGAGTTGCTTCAGATATCTCTAGCTTATAGAGCCATTCTAGACAAAGCTCTACTCAGATCCAATGTTCTTGATAACCTTGACTTAGATAGATTCTAGACTATGGTTGGTCATGTTACATCTCCATAGTATATTTCCTTTTCAGAGGAAGATGATAATTTCTTGAGTCATCCGCACAACCAGCCCTTGCATATTGAAGTCTTGATCCAAAACCGTTGTGTCAAATGTGTGTTGATAGATGGGGGTGCTGGTCTAAACATTTGTTCTTTCAACTTGATTACACAATTGGGATTCTCATAAATGGCCATTGATCCTAGAAAGAAGATAACTATCAAAGCATATAATGAGTAAGAAAGATCTTCCAAAGGGACAATTGTCTTACCTATCATAACAAGTCCTGTTATCAGAGATACTATATGTCAAGTTCTTGATCTACCTTTGGCTTACAATATCCTTCTAGGGAGACCATGGATACATGAAATGAAAGCTATTCCTTCTACATATCATCAGTGTTTGAAATTTCCTTATGAAGGAGTAGAGCTGACAATTCTGACTGACCTATATACAACTTGCAATGCATTGAAAGAAAGTGCTGATAAACTTGTTCCTAATAATAGAGAATCTTCCACTAAGCAGCTAGATGTTGCTTCAACATCCAAGATGGAAGACATTGATAAAGAGCTTAAGATGAAAGAAAATGGTCTGGGAGAATATACTATAGAGCCATTCCTATCTTTGACATCTCTCCCTATCTCACCGAAATCCTATGGACAAACTCTAAAATAGTCTAAAATGGAGTCTAAAGAGCCTCTTGAGGCATATAAAGGAAATTTTGTTGCAAAACAAGTATCTAAACAAGAGTTTGAAGAGGATGAAGTTGTGCTTACATGGTTATACAAAGATGAATCTAAATCTCAATTTGTTCAAACATGTGAATCTAAAACACCGAAGATCCCTTCTCATTCATATGGCCTAGGAGACAAATTGATCACAAAAATGGGATATAAAGGAAAAGGACCTCTAGGACTATAGGGTAAAGGTCTTCTATCACCTCTTGATCATCATGGCCAAGAAAAAAAGAATACAACAGGTCTAGGATATAAGAAGAAGCCTTTCTTTCTTAGCAAGAACTCACCACATGTCTTAGAATAGATTGAGCCATCCACAACAAATCAACTAAAGGGAGAAACAACATAACAATCTAATAGTGATGATTCTGACACCACTAAAGATCTTATTCCTTATGAGAATTTTCCTAAAGAAATAAAATACCTCCTTTAAGCTGAAGATGATCCAATAAAAAGAATTAATGTAATAGAAACACAAGAACCTACTATTGGGCAAGAGATAGTTGCACCCCGAGAACTAGATAATCTTGAAGATAATCAAACATATAAAGAGGAAGGTGGTAGTATTCAAAGATAGATTCCCATGAGTATGAATTCAAATCAAAATCTGAGGGTAACCCTTCTTGGGGTATTCACCCTAAATTTACTCATGTTCTTAGATTTCCTAGAGGAATAGATGAAGAATCTAATGAATATGAATGGGGAGCCATTCCAGAGGAAGATGGGCTTATTACAGAGAAACATGTTGATGTTATTCACTAGTATGCACCTAAATGCAATGTAAGTCTAGAGTGAAATAATGAACTTAATGAGTTTGATCCACCAATGGATGAAGTGGACTTCCACAATGACATTGAGCCTATTCATGAATTGAACATCTTAAGTTTTAATATCACCTTTGAACTTGAGTGTTGGGTTAGGACCAATGATGACAGATCCATATCTGTAAACACTATCTCCCAATCTTTCACCACTTTGACTATCCAACATCTCGAACTTCTTGACCAAACCTCTACGAATCTGAGCTAAGGTATTTATACCTTTCCCAATGACTATGCCCTTGCTTTCTACCTCAATGCAGTTGAACCTATGAGGACTTCCATCAGTGAACCGAGTGTTAGCATGATGGAGTCAGACATCAAGTATCTTAGTCAAAATAATAAAGGTAAAAATAAAAAGAAAAGGAGTTCTAAGGGTGAAAATCACTTTGTGGCAGTCTTAGAACCTACAAAAGTAAAAATAAAAGATGTATCCAAAGGTGAAAACCTCTTTGAGAGGCCTAAGGATGAGATATTTGATGTCCTTCTGAGTCATTTATAGGACAGATCTCTAGTTCTAATTGAGTGCACTCAATCTATCAACTTGGGAATGGAAAAAGAACCACAGTTGATTCATGTAGCACAATCTTTATCAGAAGAAGAAAAGAAAAAATTTACAACACTCCTAACAGAAAAGAAGATCAACTTTGCATGGAAATATTCAGATATGCCAGGGTTGGATCCTAATCTTATAATGCACCATTTATCTATAGCTCCAAACGTCAAACCTGTTAAACAAAAATTGAGAAAGATGCATCCACATGTTGCACTCTTGGAAAAAGATGAATTAGAGAAGCTACTAAAAGCTGGATTCATCCGTGTTATTGACTATGCTGAATGGATCTCTAATATTGTACCTATTTCAAAACTAGAAAAATCAATAAGAGTATGCATAGATTTTAGAGATGTGAACAAAGCATGCCCTAAGGATGATTTTCCATTACCTAACATTGATATGATAGTGGACATGACTACAGGCTTTGAGATGTATTCTTTAATGGATGGTTTTTCTAGATATAATCAAATAAAAATTGCTCCAGAGGATCAAGAGAAAACTGATTTCACATGTGCATGGGGTACCTTCTGTTGGAATGTCATGCCATTTGGGCTTAATAATGCTGGTGCTACATATCAAAGAGCTATGACATCTATTTTTCATGACATGATGCATCAAACTATGGAGGATTATGTTGATGATACTTTAGCAAAATCTATGACAAGATCTAAACATCTAAAGGACTTGAGCAAGATACTAGATAGAATGGAGAAGTTTAGTCTCAGACTGAACCCCAAGAAGTGTGCTTTTGGTGTCACTTCTGGAAAGCTTTTAGGCTACATTGTTTCAAAGAAAGGAATTGAAGTTGATCCAACAAAATCTAAAGCTATCATGGAGATGCAACCTCCCAAGAATATCAGTCAAATGAGAACATTACAATGGAGAGTTCAATCTATTAGATGCTTCATATCTCAGCTAGCAGACATATCACAACCTTTTACAAGGACATTACATAAAGGTGTGACCTTTGCATGGAACAAGGAATGTGAAAAGAATTTTAATCATATCAAGGAATATCTATCAAATCCTTCTATCTTGATGCCTCCCATTCAAGGGAAGCCTTTGATCTTATATGTCTCCACTACAGATACATCACTGGGAGCATTGCTTGCACAACATGATGAGAACAAGAAAGAAATAGCTATATACTATATCAGTAGAACAATGGTGGCATACAAAAAGAATTATTCTATGATTGAAAAGGCTTGTCTAGCTGTGATATTTTCATCATAGAAACTAAGACATTATATGTTAGCTCATACCACACATTTAGTAGCTAAGATTGAACCACTAAAGTACCTATTAAGAAAAGCTGCCCTCATGGGTAGATTAGCCTAATGGGTCATGCTCTTAAGTGAATTTGACATTGAATATGTTGAAAGAAAAGCTATTAAAGGCCAAGTTAATGATGATTAGTTAGCAGATGCACCTTTGTTTGATGACAAACCAATGTAAATGGAATTCCCAGATTCCTCTATCATGAATCTTTCTTCTAGAGAATGGAAATTATTCTTTGATGGCTCCTATAGACAGAATGGATCTGGAGTAGGCATCTTGTTTATCACTCCTCAAGGATACTCCATTCCTAAGGCATTTAGAGTCAAATTTCCTTGTACAAACAATATTTTTGAATATAAAGCCCTCCTTAATGGTATGAAAATAGAAATTGAGTGGAGAGTAATAGAATTACACATTCATGGAGACTCACAACTTGTAATACACCAAGTCAATGATGTGTATCAAATGAAAGATGAAAAGCTCATTCCATACAAAAGAATGGTAGATGATCTAAAGAAATACTTCATATCTATCACCTTTGAGAAAATACCTAGAATAGAGAATAAGGTTGCCGATGCAATGGCAACACTATCTACTTTATTATAGCAGCCTAAACATGAGCTACGCTATGAGTTCCTGGTGGAAGCACTATCTTATCCTGCATATGATTCCCCTGATACCCATATGATCTACACTGTTGTAGGTCATGATTCATCCCACTATAAAAACCTATTCTCCTATCTCAAAGGCCAAATCATTCCTGATACCTTTAACCACCATGAAAAGAGGTACCTTATCCACAATGCCTCTCAGTATGTCATCATTGGTCAGGATCTATATAAATGAGGTCTAGATGGTACACTCCTTAGATGTTTAGAATGGGAAGAGTCTCAACATGCATTAGAGGAAGTCCATGAAGGTATATGTGGCTCACATTTGAATGGTTTAATAGTAGCTCAAAAAATTATTAGGGCTAGGTACTATTGGCCAAAAATGGAGAAAGAGTCTATCAAGTTTGCTAAAAAATATCAAAAGTGCCAAGTACATGGAAACTTAGTTCATGCTCTAGGGAGAGATCTAATTCCCTTCACTACACAATGGCCTTTTCACCAATGGGCATTTGATCTTATAGGATCCATATATCCTCATTCTTATAATGGGCATACCCACATTATTACTGCTATAGATTATTTCACAAAATGGGTAGAAGCAGTCCCTTTAACACAAGCAACTGGTAAGCAAATAGCTATGTTCATCTTGAACTACATCATATGCCGGTATGGTATTCCACATTCTATAGTCATAGATAATGGTGGATAGTTCAAGAACAAAGACTTAGATGATCTATGTGCCAAATTCAAGATTACACAACATTGGTCATCAATCTACTATCCTCAAGGGAATGGACAAGAAGAGGCTTCAAACAAGAATCTATTGAAAATCTTGCATCACACAGTTAATAAAATAGGAAGAGACTAGCATCTCATGATCAATCCAACTCTTTGGGCCTATAGAACAAGTGTCAAAATTCCCACTAGGGCTACACCATTCACTTTAGTTTATGGGTTTGAAGCAGTACTACCTATTGAGGTTGAAATCCCATCACTAAGAATCAGAATGCATGGTCTAGTAACTGATGATAACTACAGAGTGTCTAGGTTGCAAGAACTTGAACTACTAGATGAGTGTAGACAAGAAGCATATGATCATCTCAGAGTATATTAGAAAAGAATGTCTAGAGGCTACAACAAGAAAGTCATACATAGAGAATTTCAAGTTGGTGATCTAGTCTTGAGAGAGAATCCTAAAAATCAATCACATAGAGAACACAAGGGAAAGTTTGAACCGAATTGGTTGGGTCCCTTTGTTATCACTACTAATTTTGGCTTTGGTTCCTATCAACTCTCAATGAAAGAAGGAGAATAGCTTTGAGAACCAATCAACGTTTTCCATCTGAAGAAATTCTATGCTTAAGGCATTCAATCTATGGTAAAATGTCCTAAATTTTTTTTTTTTAAATTGGAAAAATTCTTGAAAAAAATGATCATCTTAGGGAAACCTAGCAAATAGGCACCTTGATGATTCAAAAAAAAATAAAAAAATATCAAAAGTATAAAATAATTGAAAAAAATGAAAAATACAAAAAAAATGTGAAAAAAGAAAAAGTGCCTTGGTGAAAACTTGGAAACAGGCACCTTGGTAGCAAAAATAGAATCTTTGCCAAGATGGTGAAAACCTGGCAAATGAGCACCACTTGTTTCAAAATACTCCATCTATCAGTGCAATCTTGGCCTCTCTTGGCTTTCAGTCTTGCTTTAGTTTGTACATACCTCTCAGTTTGTTTCCACATTCCTATTTTCATTAAAGTCAGTCTGTACACCAATCAACTCAAGTGTCTATGTCCTATCAATGTTTCAAACTTGGGGGCAATCAATGTCATATCCTATGGCCTCCAGTATCTTTAGATGTGTAATATCTAGTCAGAGTCCTTTGAAACTTCATTTGAGTTAGTCAATAGGTCAGTCTCCTCTCCAGAAAGGATTTTTCATCTACAACAATGCAATCAAACATCAACACAAACTGAAAACAATCTATGCTTTTACATGCTTTTATCTCCTTGTATGCTTACTGATTCGCATTGAGATTTTTGCATATTGTGTCCCTTCGAGCTCTTTGATGATGTCCTTTATAGGATTTAGAGAGTAATGACTGGGGGCATAATCTTTTCTTTGTTTTCTTCTTTGAGTGAAAATCTAACAACTTTGGAAATTCTGGATTGAAATGGTGTCCATTTGTAAGAGCCTTTATCTCGAATTGGATGGCCATGAGTACCTCAACCATTGATACATAGAAAATTCAAAGAATTTTGATCTAACTATTGTCTTTTTGAGAAATTTCTTACTCCTTCTGTGAAACACGATCTTACCTAAGGATGTGAATGATAAAGGGTCACTATGGGTAATTCACACTAGATTTAGAATGATCTCTTGACTACTTGATGTTTTTGTACCATAAGGCATATTCTGGTCATCATGCTGTCTATGTTTTGATGCTTATACAAATTGCTATATCAAAATGGACATGATATTCAGGTCATCCTGGCGTTTATGCCTTGGTTCTTATATCTATTTTGACATTCTAAAAACAAAATCAATATTCATATGTCCATGGTTGTCTGACTAGTGGGTGTTGTATTGATTCTTGCACATACAAAATCAATATTCATATGTCTATAGTTTCCTAGCTAGTGGGCATTGTATTGATTTATTTGATTACCTAATAAAAGTTCAATGATGATAACAAATCGACACATGATCAGTGACTAGGTCCTAGGTCTTAAGTTTGCATTTCATTCTGCATGACATTTTGTACTTTTCATAATTGCATGATCTCACAAATTGCTTGAACAATTCAACAATTCTTCTAAACCTAAACTAAAAATGAAAGGCTGAATCTCACACAAAGATTTCCTCACAAAACTGCAAGCAGTCACCATCCTGGGTTAAACATCCTTTTTGACATAAGACTAAGTACTTGTCTTCATCAA
The DNA here is from genome assembly GCA_027943335.1 of Chamaecyparis obtusa. NCBI lineage: Eukaryota > Viridiplantae > Streptophyta > Pinopsida > Cupressales > Cupressaceae > Chamaecyparis > Chamaecyparis obtusa. The sequence continues at coordinate 715,627 of BSBK01004466.1, forward strand.
TACCTACAAAAAATATCATGTGTATCATTGCATTTACATTACATATTCATGATCATTCATTCCATCTATTGCATTACATACATTTCCATACATACACTTTCCATAATCAATCACATTTGCATAACATTCATACATTTGAAAGAAACCATTGCATTGCATAAATCCATACATACATTCTATGCTACTCATAGCATTTACATTACATGATATCACCATAAATAAAAAAAGTGACAAGTACACATGAATTCACAACCAAAATCTTGATCTCATATCATATAACTTGAAATAGTAAAGGGTGCACTACCGGCACAAAGTACAAAGGAATGAGCTCATGTGAGCTATCAGATGTCCGAACAATATACATGAAACAAAAAGAGAAAAAATATCAGAGTATCTCTAGACAGATTAGCTATCTACCTGATCCTCTGCATTTGGTGGAGGTGGTGGTGGTGCATCAGGTATTGCCTCGGCTCTAGGTGCTCTAGCTCCCTCTGAAGCTATCATATACTGAGAGTATGTAGGTACTCTCTGAGTAGTAGGAAAAACTGCATAATAAGTGGAAACATAATAGGAAGCTCTCGAGGTTTGATGTGTAACCTCTACCTATAATCACCTGTTCTCCTCTTGGAGCTCAGATCTTTGTCTATCAGCCTCTTTGAATCGATCCCCCCATCAAGAATTTTGTACCTTCAGGTCCCTAACCTATAATTTGAGCCATCTAATAATATCCTGCGGAGTCAATGGTATAGTAGGATCTACATTTGCTATTGGCATGTCAGTATCTGCCACTGGCTACTCCATGGTCTCTACTCTCTATGCCTTATGATGTCTAATCTTAGCACCAAGATCAAAACTAGTATCACCCTATAAAGGATTAGGACCAGCACCCACATCCTACTCTACACCCAGTACCTCATCTACTGTGCCCACACTGCCCAAAGTTCCACTCTCTCCTCTAGTAGATCTCCTGTGCAAAACTGTAGATCTACCTACTCAAGAACTAGAGGGATGAGGTGGTCTCATCTATCCAGATGGTCTTTGTGAAGGAGTGAATATCACTCTTTGGCCTCAAAGGTGTAGGCTAGGGCATCTATACCTATGTGCATCTCTCTCCTTGACCAATTGAAACCTATGCACCTGTGACATCCATGGCCTCCTCCATAGAAGGTATTAGCTTAGTGGGATCAAAAAACTTGTGTATGGGATGCTCTGCAAGCCATCCAATGAAACCATTTGTCACACTAGCATCTAGAATATCTACTCTATAATCCTAGTCCCTACCAACAATACTACTATATTGAAGTGTACAGAGAGCAAATGATAATCTGGGGCCCCATCCTAAACCAAGCTCTCTATGAATCCATGCATAAGCTTCAAGCTCCTCTAGTGCATCCTGAATGATTCCATATTGCCTCCATACCCTAGTGATTAGGAAGAGCTCAATAATAGTAGTGGAGCATCCAATCAGTACATGAATCTGATAGAAATAACTAAACTACTCCCTCATAGAGGGCTAGGCCTCTATTAGCAAGTACGGTCTCCATACTACAAAATTTATATCATCTAGACACCACCTAAAATACTCTATGTGACCCATGCTCACCTATGTAAGATAACTAGAGCATATATATATGACCAAATCCTATGGCTGGTGCTGTGGCAGACACACTGGTCTACAAACTGGGATGTTATCCTAGGCCCATATCTGAAGAACTAATGCACCAGAAGAAAAAGACTTGTCCTCTTGATACATGATCTCATGCATCTCAAAGAACATATGTGCAAGCATGCACTAACCCCAAGCTAACTCAGAAGGAGTCACCATCAATCATGCAACCATGGGGCCCAACCCATCAATAGACTATTCTATTGATAGTCAGACATGATGATACCTCCTATCATGCCTGCTACAATACACTTTAATCTATGGGTCTGCCCATAGTGGTAAAATAATGACTCCCAAGAAATAGAACCAGTAAGTTGTGTCATTATTGTCACTAGGGATTGCACCCGTGATGGCTAAGTATGAAACCTAGCAATCTCATGAAACATGGGAATACTCTTAGGATGTGGGACTACTTCACTGAGAATAGACCTCCGGATTAAGGGTCGGCTTCCCCATTTGTATCACCTGAACTATACCAAACTTGAAGGGAAAGGGAGAGAGATTGCATGAAATTGAAATGACTAAAATCTAACTTAGGTGATTCACCAAACTAGATAGATCCACAAACTAAAAAACAAACTCACAATGTAATCCAGCATCTGACATAAACACCACAACTCTTCCAAATCTGATTTTTTCCCTTAGAAAATAATTAGGTGCGGATTGTAAATGAGAAGGAAAGATAGATTCGACAACTCAAACACATATAGATGCACACAGATTTGAAATCTTAAGGAAAAATAGTGCTTGCAAACATCAAAGTGAACATAATATCAAGTAAAGGATTAGATTTCAATCACAACACATGACATTAAGCCCATCAAATCAACTCACAAAGCTATAGAAAAGAAGAACAATTTTCTATTAACTAGAATAAAAGGAGTCAAAACATAAAATTGCTTCTCAAAGAGCTACAACATTCACCTCATAAGAATGAGGGAAAGAAGAACTAGCCTTCATTCACCAAAGGTGAGAGGCATATATAGGAAATATGTAGAATCTACATTGAAGTCCACTACTTCACCAAGAATAGGAAAACTCTGCCACTAGGACCATGATCACATCACTCTGAAATTTGGATGCCCAATTCCTGAGAATCTAGGGGGACAGAAAAAGTGGGTTCCCTAAAAATAGGTAGGTCAAAGGAAGACTATCCCACCACTAAGTCATGCATCATAAAGAAAAACTGACAATGGCTTATAAAATGCCACTTGTCAATCTTTACAACAAGGTTTTGCAATGACTTTTACAATTAAAATATTCCCCTCTCTACCAAATAAAGTGGATTCTAAATATATTTTAAATATAATCTCAACTCAAATAAAGAGGAGAAAATCTAAAATATTTACACTTTAATTTAATCCACATTACAAAAATATCAACCAAAACAAAACCCCCCCCCATACATGAATACATGATTGCAATATAACATCACTACCCTAAGTCAACAATGACTTCTGTGGGAACCTAGGGCATCAAAGATAATTAATATAATTATCTCAAAAAGATAACCATATTAATAAAAAGAAAAACCTATGCCCAGGAAATAACTTAGCAAAGGGGGTAATCTTTTCTCATCCCTAAAAGGGGAGACAAAAGAAATATGATATCATATATGAAACCCTACACATTTGGAAATGGCAACACAACAACTATGGCAATTGCAACTCAGCACTTGGCATCTATTGGACTCCTCTCTATAGTCTTCGAATGGAAACCTTCTATTCTTGAAAATAGAAACAAAAAACATCCCCTCTCAACATAATGATATCTCGAGGTAGGCACTTGTTCATTCACACTATGGCATCGAAGAATTTTCTATCTCTATTTTGTCTAATTACATACATGGCACTGTTTCATTGCATATGTTCTTCATGGTTTGCTTTGCACATAGCCTGTGAAACATTGCATTTGGTATCATGCCACCTCTATTTTGATGTTATGGCATGACATATATGGCATTTGTGTGTTTTCTATTTCAAGGAATGGGAACCGTAGCTTCTATATTTGCTTCTATTTATTGCTTTGGTCATTGAAATTTAGGGCATTATACTGGTATCGATGCTTCTAGCCCTATATTCTGAAGCTAGGGCATCATACCATAATGTTCCATTTGTTTGATTTCGCTTGACTGCATACCCTATTTTCTTTCATTGAGCTCTGTAACTGATCATGGAAACTTGTGTTTTCATTAGAGCACTGGTATTACATTTTGCTATTGAAATCCTGATAATGCAAGGCTAGGGCATTAAGAAAGTGAGGCTTGTTGTTCATTATGTTTAAGCCCACAAGATCAATGAGCTAGGGCACTGAATATATTTGTTGTTGTGGGCCCGTGAAACTATCTGTTGTGTTGATCAATATCATCTTATTATTTCTTTCCTTTTGCATTCTATTTTGATTCATCATGGCTACCCGAAAACAACATATGATACTATTATTTTAAGTGCAGCATTGATGCACTATTTGTGGCATGATACAGGCTGGAGACTTATCTTCGAGGGAACTATTTTTCTTTGAATTCAGGCATGAAACTACTATTTTTGTAGTAGCATGCTTATTATTTGATTACTGTTGAAGTCTCTATGCAAAATGTTGTATTTGAGGGCACTGTACCCCCCTTTTTGTACAAGCCATTGCATGCTTTCTATATTCACTTCATGCTTCCATCTAAACCAGGCCCACAATTTACCGCATTGATTTTCTTGTCTGTGACAATGGAATGTAATGGTGTTGATTGTATATCTCTATATTGCATTCACTAATGGCACATTTGAATTGCTTCCTCTATATGACTGGAAAATGGCATTAGTTATGTATTTGTATTTTGAAAGCCTGTGAACTTGGGCTAGGGCACTACCATATTGCTATGTACATATTACCATATTTTTGTTGACCTCTCAGCCTAAGTACACATCAGGGTACCATTCTCTGATTAGAGCATGACATGCTTACTATTAACAGAAAGGGCATCGATTGTAATATGTTGATCATTGCACTATTTTATTACATTTCTTGATTGTCACTATTGAATAAATATAGCCCTATTATTGATATTCCCATCTCTATTTTGGAGGTGTCATCCCATTGCTAGTTATATCATGCAAATCCCACTATTGTACACCAGTGCTATGCCTTGAGAAAAATTATGCTAATATTGCCCATTTGATTATGCAGCTTTGATATAATGAAACTATTACTATCAATCCTTGATCTATGCCCTCTCTGAGCATTTGCCATTTGATTTGTGCCACCACTGTGTGTTTACATAACAGACCCATGGCAATGATAATGTGCACATGTTTATCACATGGATTCCTGGGACATGGAAGTCCTCTTTTACTGGTTCATAATTGTAGATTATCATGACTTCATGTCATAGCATCATCACATAATGCAAATTTGAAACACATGTGTGCCCTAAATGTAATGCATTGAGTTTAATCTCTGAAATATCATTTGTTGTACCTTTTCTATACTTGGATTGTGTGCCCCCAGCATGTATGTACCATGTGAACACCTATGCAACAAAGTGCCCTATCTTCTTCATAGATTTGTGTACTCTACCATTAGCTCTGTTCAACTTGATGCCATGTAGATTTTTGTCATTCTGATGAAGTATATCCTCTGAAACTACTAATGCTCTATTTTGACCATAATTCATGCCATCTTAATATGCTGAGAAAGCCTCTTGGAACTGGGTCATGCCCTATTTGACCATGCTCCATTAGATTTGACTCTGAGTGTCTCACTGATACTGCCATCCACTGAATGTTAAACTATTGATCATGGATGTTCTTGGCTTGTGATGTGGTCTCTCTCTAGGAAATTTGAGATCCTCCCAATAGAGCCCACATCATAGGGCATCATCATTCATCTGGATCCCGGTATTCTACTATTTGTCATGAATCAACTTCTTCTATCTCTGCACATGGAACAAACATATTAGTGAAAACAATGGTACTTCATTTATTTCTAGAGGCTCCTTGATGCACCTATCCTAAGCATAGCTCGTGCCAAAGGTGCATGACTAAGTGCACATATGCATGTTCGTAGATGTTGTGGCACCATTCATTGCGTAGATCCATTGGATCTAACTCCTCTATTTTTCTCTCTCTGTAGGTTCAAGATCACCAGAGCACACTAGGAACATAAAAGATCAACTCACTACCAGGCAATGTCTGGTACCCCTACATATAGCTCCTTATATTCATGTATATTTGTACTCATTTATGAAATTCTTGCATTTTCTATGCTCATGACATGTCTGAGCTCAGATAGATGTTCCTTTCAGTTCTTTTCTTCTTTTTGTACAACATATCAGGATATGACATGTAATCTTAGATGCAGTTATACTTCCTTTCTTTTCATGTATTTGCAATGAAATGAACACAAATCTTAATCAAGACCACCTAATAATGCAAACTAGGGTACAAAGCTCATCTAGTAACTAGGTTTCCAAAATGTGTAAAAATATGACAACATTCTGGTGACCTCTATGGAGTGCTTTCTTGCTAAGCAATTGACCAGCTACCTGATAGATCCATTGGGCAATGGAGTCCATAAGCATGAACTGAAACTTGTGTCCCAACCAAAACAACCTCCTTCCCAACAAAACTGAAACAACTACCTGGCAACCACTCAGGCTTGTTACTAACTGGAACTCAACTAAGAACTGAAAACAACTTGTGCTGAGGCACTTAGGGGAAGCAAGAAATAAAGCTTCTACCCTACCCTACTCTAACCAGTCTCAGCAAACTGGTTAAACAAATCCATTAACTAGATTGTTAAAATAACTTCCCATTCTTCTCAAAATGTTATACTTTCCACACTTAATGCCAATAGGAAGAATGTGAAAAACAAAAATATACTGGACTATCTAGCATATCAACTTTTGAAACTTGTAGTCCAAACAACTCACCTCGAATAGATCATAAGTGTTGCCTTCCCAGGGAGACTGGTAAAATTGAATAAGCTTTGAGTAACTAACAAGTGAACTCTTGACATCACCCTCAACCAAATCACTGAGTATAGACACTTTTTCTGACCCCATCTGAGCTAGGTATCTGATAGGACAACCCCTAGTGGGCATAAAACCAGGCCTCTCCTACTACTTAGTATGCATCTTACAAACATCTTCAACATTCTGAACAAAAATCTGCCCCTCCATGATGGTCTACCATACCATTTCTTCTTCTGTAGTTAGAGGATCATCCTCTTCATCAGTTGGAATAGCCAACAGCTCATCAAAATTATCAAACTACATCAGGTCCTTAACAATAACTGGCCCTTCTTCATGATCTAAGAAACATGAATCCTGAGATTCATCCACCACTTGACTACAGATAAGTTTAGATTCTTCAACTAAGACACCATTGCCCTCTTGAAATAGAGACTCTTCTTCAAGCACATGCAAGCCATTGTCCTTTTCAGGAACATCAACAAGAGTGGAACAGAAAATATCAATTATCAAATCAAAATCATCTTGTTGTTCTATTTTAGCAACAACTACATCATCTTCCTTGTCATAATCAGTGGGCCTAACTAGTAAGTCCTGTACCATCTCATCCTGCTCAATATAAGAAGGCATCTCCTCAAATAAATTAGTTAGTGTCTCACCTTCTCCACTTACTCCCTGACCCTTATTTGGCTACTCTAATCCATCATTATGTAATAAATCTACTTTTTCCTCATGATCATCATGAAAAAGTACACCTAAAAGACAAAAATCATCTTCTTCCTGGTTTCTTGAAATGCTATGAGGTGTAGGGGACTCTTTAGGAATTGGCTTATAAGGCTTTATCTATTGCAGGATAGGTTCACTATCATATAGGAAGTCAAACATCATAGGTGTCTCATCTATAGAAATAGAATGAAGTGGCTGGAAATCTGAGATAGGATCATGAGTAGGCTCTAAACATGCATGGGGATTAGGTTCTTGTTGACTAGGATTCTGAACTGAAGGAGAAATCCTAAAGCTTGGAATTTCAATAGGAGTGCTAGTGGACTTACCAGGTAAGAAACTTGGGATTTGTACCTTGTGAGTCTCCTATCTGGTTTGCAAAGCTTCTAGGTTCTCTTTAGCAGCATGGGCTATCTTCTTCTAGATCTCCTCCTTAACAAGAGCTGGCATCTCATAACCTGGATACAAGGTCCATGAGGGTCTCGAAGACTACATTAAATCCGTATTGCTCTTAGGTGGATCTGGTGAGATTTCTCGCATTGGGGTAGCAATGACCTCATGATCTCATTGCTTTTGGTTATAACTCTGAGTTTTCTATCTTTGAGCCCATGCCCATGATCCTTCTTGTTGGAGAGCCTGCTCATAGGCCTATACAAGAGCATATTGACTGGGGGCATATTGAATATATTGATATCCTCCTAAAGTGTGGTAGCTTGGACTAAAAATAGGCTTAGGATAATTTTCATATGGTGGTTGATAGGAATGCTGCCAGGATGCTTGATGCTAGGTGGGAGGGTATGGTAGTGCATGCTGGTAACTTGCTGTTGCTGGGCTATTTTGACTATATGCTACTGCTTGGCCAGCTTGATATGGCATGAATGCTAGAACATGGGTATATTTCTCATGATATGGGGGGTAATAGGGTGAATATGTAATAGGCATGGACATGTTTGCTCATCAAATGAGTTGGTAAAACTATTTATGAAACTTATCAGCACTTGAACTACTTAAACTAGTAGATTTTTCTTAGAGTCACCATGGTGTTTGAAACAAACTACCTCTTAAAGGTAGATTGCATTGAGGATCACACCAAAATCCCAATGAATGATAGGAAAAAAACAAGTCCCACTAGGTGTGCCAAAAACTATTGTCACTAGGGATTACACCCGTGATGGCTAAGTATGAAACCTAGCAATCCCGTGAAACATGGGAATACTCTCAGGATGTGGGACTACTTCGCTAAGAATAAACCTCTGGATTGAGGGCCAACTTCCCCATTTGTATCACCTGAACTGTACTAACTTTTAAGGGAAAGGGATAGGGGTTGCATAAAACTGAAATGACTACATCTAACTTAGATGATTCACCGAACTGGATAGATCCACAAAACTGAAATTAAACTCATAATGTAACCCAACACATAACATGAACTCCACAACTCTTCCAAATCTGATTCTTCCCCTTAGAAAACAATCATTGTGCTAAGTTGTGAAAATCATCTTTCCTTCTCATTCACAATCAGCACCTGATTGTTTTCTAAGTGGAAGAATCAGATTTGGAAGAGTTGTGGAGTTCATGTTATGTGTTGGGTTACATTGTGAGTTTAATTTCAGTTTTGTGGATCTATCTAGTTTGGTGAATCACCTAAGTTAGATTTAGTCATTTTAGTTTTATGCAACCCCTATCCCTTTCCCTTCAAAGTTAGTACAATTCAAGTGATACAAATGGGGAAGCTGATCCTCAATCCGAAGGTTTATTCTCAGCGAAGCAGTCCCACATCCTGAGAGTATTCCCATGTTTCACGGGATTGCTAGGTTTCATACCTAGCCATCATGGGTGCAATCCCTAGTGACAATAGTCATCTCTGAATAATCTACAGAAAGCGTATAATCCAGACTATCTCGAACTCACATAAGCTGGTTGAGGACCATGAAATGGTATGCATAATATCCTATACATGTCCTTAGGTGTGATGATAATCTCTCTAGTAGGTAGATGGAAAGTTTGGGTCTCTGAATGAAATTTCTCTATCAATGCAGTCAATAGTCCATGGTTAACCCTAATCTTGGGAAAATGAATCAGATTCTTGAATCCATAGGAAGCAAGATGAACCCTCATAGGGTTAGGCAGCGAAACACAGAGTCTCTGAGTCACAGGAAGTGAAATGCGCACATGAACATTAGGGTATATCACCTACATGGAACAAAAATAGGGAATCCTATCAGTAATTTGGTTGAAAAATAGGCTAATAGTATAGTAATTCAAAAGTTCACTATCTCAAAAGGTACATTAAATGCTCAGTAGTCAGCCTAAGGAATCAGAAAATAAAAAATTTTGACCTAAAGATGAGTTTTAAGCTCACTATTTTCCATTAGACAACATACTCTAGCACCAAAACTCATACAAGTTTTAGCAGGGTCCCATATGACAAAAAATGAATATATGACTTTCTATGGATCATTGTATGACATATGAGGGACCCTATGAAATGTCGTATGACTCTTGGGTCCCTCTTAAATGAGTTTCCAGGGGTTCTGACATGACACTTTACAGGACAATGGAAATTTGTATGAGTCACAAAGGACAGTCGTATGAGTTTCAATGCATGCGAGAATTGAAAAATTAAAATGTATGAAAAACAACCTAAAAATCCTACAAACATGAAAAAAATTGCATTTACATAGAGGCACAGAGGTCCACTTATCGGATGTCCATACTGCGGAGGCCGCTGATGTCTTCACCTGCGCTCAAATTGATGGGAAGAGACAGCTACTCTCAGCTCAGCCATTTTCTTTCTCAGAGGGCTCCACAAAGTTTCCAAAGTCAAATGTGAATAATGAATTGAAAATGACCCTTTTGGTCCTTATATAGCTTTTGACCTAATTTTCAAAAGTGCTTCATTTTTCATGAAAATTGCACCCTTGGCTAATTTCGACGTTCTAAACCCATTTTTAGAATCAAAATCAAAATCTGAGATCATTTACTATGTCAAAATCATGATTTAAAATTTTCGGACCTAGGACGACTGACTGCTTGCATAATCAACCTTCAATGATCACAGAAATCCAAAAAACAACTTAACTAATTATCTCACATCAAACTATCAAAATTTCAACTTGGTCACCCATGGTCAACTCATGGTCAAACCTAGTCAAACTTGGTCTCTAGGACCTCCTAACGATGCAAAATGTGTTCTCAAATGTGTGTAACCACTTCTCAAATCAATTAACATGCTTCTAAACCATTCAACGCTGACTTTTCTTGTCATATTTCAATTTTAATCCTGAAGGAGGCATGGTATTGCACATCACTGAAAGTCTGTAACTCAATTTTTTCAATCAAATCTTTCTTTCAGTGATCAAGATAATAACCACATCTAGTTGCTGATTCATCTAAAGTCCTCATCACTTGGGGAAAATCTATTTTATCCTTGGGGCATATCAGATTCATAGAGATCCATATCAATCTGGTATCCTAAATCTATCTTGTAAACTGTATCAGCTTTTCGTAACTATCAGTTCATTAGCGTCATTTCCTTGGTTCTTCATAACTGATGGATTCAAGATGTGATACCAATATGATTCTTCTTTGAGGACATTTAGGTTTGGAATCGATCACTCATTTCTTCACAATCATAAGGTTCAGAATCAGGCATTTTGACACTTTTTCATAATCACCAGTTCATTGTTGCTATAGTTAACATTATCTTTGGTCATTTAGGACCTAAATCTTAAATCTTGATTCTTTAAATCTTTCAATTGGTTTTTGTCTCGAAATTAGTTAATCTTTCAAATCAAATCAGTTTCATACATATATCAAACACAGACTATTCTTTGAACCGCTACGCTTTGCACATTGATTCAAAGAGGGGCAAAATGTAATACCCCAAAAATGGGCTATAGGTTCATTAACCTCCTACATCTTCAAATTCGAATGAAATCAACATCAAAGTCATAACCTAAGGCACATCTACACATTATCAAATTCTAATTGATTTTGTCCTAAATTCTGCATTGGGGAATATTCCTAGTAATATTCCTATTTATCATAATTATCTTAATTTAATAATTATTTGGCAATAAATCTTATTTATCCTAAAATTTGATTAATTGAATATTCTGAATATTTAATTAATTAGATTTAATACTGCCACTTAATTGTTTTATTAAATTTAATTAAATTATTCCTAAATTGTATTATTTTATTTTGACAATAAATCTAAAATCTCATGACTAATTGATTAAATTCTTATTTAATTAATTGAAGTCAATTGTCAATATTTAATAATATAGTTTTAGAATAAAGTTTGATTTAATGATTGATTAACCCATAAATCAGTTATTTTAATTCAAAAATCAGTTAAGTTGACAATAAATCACTTTATTTTTAAATTAATTTATAATTAAATCATGCACAACCAGAAAAGTAGGCAACGAGAAATTAATAATAAATTTTAAAATTGAAACTCAACATCTGATGATGAGTTGAAATTTGATCTAAACTCTATTTTGAGTTAAAACTGCTTTTGCATGATTTTTGTGAGTTAATTATCTTTGATTTCCTGATAACTCAAAAATCAACCTAAGTTTATTAAGAGTGATTTATCGTTTTTCTCTTGCATCCTCAAAGGCCTGGATTTCTATAAAATCAAGGCTCAGCTCTTCCTAATTATCAACACTCGAATTTGCACAATTACTCTGGCGAATTGGTGATTGAAGGATTAAGCACTTGCAACAAGCGATTTGTGAGATCTTTCATAGTTGATCATAGATTTTGCATAGTTTCATATCATAGTTTTCATATTCATTCATAGGATTCTTAGATTAAATCTGCATTCAATCTCAATTTCATTCATTTATCTTAGATTCATACAATTTCTCATATTATTGCACAAAAAATACAAAAATATAGATTAATCTGCATTCATATAGTCTTTCATATCTTGCATTCAAATCCTTCATTTAGGTGTTGCATTGTTACTGATCTCGATTCCAATATGATAACATCATACTCACACCTACTAGATGGTAGTAAATCACTTGGTTAGCTTATTTTCAATTATTTGCAAGATTTTGATTTCTGCTAACCTCTAATGTTTTACTGAAGTGTTGTGTCTACAACTAGGTACAAAATTCACACACACACACACATGTATATGCATGTTGTATAACAAGACTTAAAATTACATGGTGGGATTAAAAAGCATCAATCCAATGGTTCCCAATCTATTGTGACCCCGAAATACTATCGTATCCCATTGACAACATACCCGTAGAAGAAAAAATCTAATTAATCAAATACTCTAAGGAACAACTCAATTTAGTCCAAATTAAAATACCATATATTAAATTCATCATTCCACAAAATATCCACTCATAAAATCCACATAAACCCCTCTTTTAGAAAATCATGAAAAGAGCATAAAACAAGTCCAAGGACGATTCCACCATTAAAGACCATCAAGAAAGCTTAAATTTTCAAACTTGAAGGATGGAAAATTTGAAAGAATCCATTGATCCCACATTGAAAAAAACTCAAACAATGCATTTGAATGCATGTTTCATCTATACATAAAAATTTGGATAGCATATCCCCATATAAACCCTCTTTATTGTTAGGAATAGTCCCAAGAGATAACTGAGAGGGGCGGGGGGGGGGGCGGTGAATCAGTTATCTACAAGTTTCAGTTCTTTATCCAATTAAGTATACTTAAACATAAAGCATAAACACAATGAAAGAACACATGAACACAACACCAATATTTTGGCTATGGGGAAACCCAAATAGGTAAAAACCCCGGTGGGACTTGATACCCACTAATATTTTGTAGTGTATAATGATCCTTGCTAGAAGATCCTTTACCTTGTTAGGAGTAGCTTTACAATATATTATGTATAGTAGACCTGGTTAAGGGTCAAACCCTGTTAGGAGTCTTTTACAATTGTCCTTGTTAGGGGAGAGGATGCACTGTCCGAGAGCTCATTGCTCAAAGGGGCAAAGGCTACAACCTTCTAAATAACAAATACACACTATATTTGGATCTTGATGAATTGCACTTTGACTTGCTGTCTCAATTAGTTCCAATGAATAGCACACATACTCTACTTGGTCACATAGACCTTCTTTTGATGGTTCAACACTTTGCACACTCTGCTCTGCTCTGCTTAATCAACCATGAACCACACTTAAGAAATCATAAATGACTGCCTATAAATATCTTTCCTCCAAATAATATAATCAAGTTGGCCTATTAGAACCACCTTCAAATCATATTAGAGAAACCATAATAAACTCCAACAATCATTCTGTTGGCTCTATTATGCACGCAACTCATTCTGGGACCTGTCTAATAAAATTATTGTAGATGCATGCCACACATTGTCGGCTCTACCAAAACAATTGGAACTTTCTCTGTAAGCTGAATTAACTTATGCACTCTTAACCAAACATCAATAACTCTTCTCCAAGCTTAAATCCAATGGTGCATATCCTCAAGATAGGCGCAAATCAAGAAATAATAAAATATCTGTCAGCTCTTCTGAACAAACACATGAAACTGCTACTGGTGAATAGCAACTACATAACTTCACTTGTGTTCATCATTAGACTATGTGTTCATAAATAAAACATCACTAACATGTCAGCAACATATATCCTAGGGCACATGCCCATAAGACAACTGTACGAACAACCAAACATAGAACACTGCCTATAACTCTGTCAGGAACACTGCTGACACAAGCTGTTGTATAACTGTCTGTAATCACATTCAACCTCTACACCCATGTTATCTTTCTGATATCATGTCCATGCAACATATACAAAATTCTTACTACATAAGACTTCCATGTATACTACTTTCCATATGTTGTCATCAATGACAAACATACAGTCAGTATTGGCCTGTGGGCGAATCTCCAACAATCTCCCCCTTTGGCATTGATGGTAACATGTGGAATGAAAATCCACCATCAACCCAAATGAAAATTTCTTTTATAACATTCTCCATTTCCTCTTCAAAACTTCCCCAAAGATGAATCCTCCATCTGCTGCAATATTATCTAATATTCTCCATTTCCTCAACTGTACTGCTGTCATAACTGAATATTGCTCCCCCTAAGTACATTACTCCTATTTTTCATGACTCTATATACTACTCCCCCTTTGACATCAATGGCAAGGGGTGCCATTCATTTTAAGCACCGGTACTACTCCTGAGGTAGAGTAGTCAACCTTCCATCAGTCCCTGAGGATTGATGCCATTCTTGCTTTCTTCCAAGCATAATCAGGGAAGGGAATTACTCCCAACTTCCCCCTAAGATACTCAAAAGTATCCTTAGGCAAGGGCTTTGTGAATATGTTTTCCAACTATTCTTTAGTACTCACATAGTCCAACTTGACTTCTTTATTTGCCACTTTCTCTCTTAGGAAGTGATACTTGATCTCAATGTGTTTTGTCTTTGCATGCATCATAGGGTTCTTAGACATATTGATAGTTCTGGTGTTATCACAATGAATAACAATAGGATAATCAATCTAAATTCCAAAATATTTTTTCATCTGCTTGATCTAAATAATTATAGAACAATTAAAGGCTGTTGCAACATACTCCGCTTCTGATGTTGACTGAGAAATACAATTTTTTTTCTTTCTTGTCCAAGTGACAAGTCTATCACCAAGAAACACTACTCCACGTAAAGTACTTTTTCTGTCATCAACACATCCTGCCCAATCTATATCTGTGTACACATGAAGCTCAACATTTTTTGAATTAGGATACCATAGACCATAATATATAGTGCCTTGCAAGTATCTAAATATTCTCTTTACTACCATGAGTGACTTTGTTTAGGCTCTACTACAAATCTTCCAACTATACCAACTGCATCAAAAATGTTAGGTCTAGTTTGAGTAAGATAAATGAGTTTACCTATCATAGACTTATAAAATGTTATATCAACTACTAGTGAGTCATCTTCCTTTGTAAGCTTTCATCCAATAATCATAGGGGTTCCTATTGGCTTGCAATCATCCATCTTGAATTTCTTCAGTATCTCTTTCACATACTTTGATTGATTAATGAAAATCCCTTTTTCTGTCTGCTGCACATTTAATCCCAAAAATTATTTGATAGGACCAATCATACTCATCTCAAACTCATTCTGCATTTTTTTGGCAAATTTAGCACTGAGTTTTTCATTACCTCCAAAGATAATGTCATCAACAAATATAGCTATAAGTAAAAAACCTTCAGATGTATCTCTAATGAATAGATTACAATATGCTACTCCTTTCTTGAATCTAATCTTTGTTAAGTATCCATCTAGTCTCTCATACCATGCTCTAGGGGCTTGCTTAAATCCATAGAGGGCCTTCTTCAATCTGCATACCATATCAGGTCCCTCTGATAAGGTGAATCCTTCAGGCTACTCAATGTATACTACTTTTAAGTTTCGATTAAAAAATAACTTAATAGCTTCTAATCTACTCACATGTGCAAATGTGTCTAAATAATCAATGCCTTCTCTTTGCGCATATCCCTTATACACTAGTCTTGCTTTATTTCTTACTACTATACCATCTTCATTCATCTTGTTTTTGAATATCCACTTTGTTCCAATCACATTCTTATCACTAGGTCTTGGGACCAATTCCCAAGTGTCATTCTTAATGATCTGATCAAGTTCTTATTTCATAGCATCATGTCAATCTAAATCCTTACAAGCATCTTCAACACTTAAAGGTTCAATCTAAGATAGTAAACATACCGCATCATTGCTAGCTGAGTTATTTGCTTGTGATCTTGTTAAGACTTTACCACTTTGATCTCCAATGATGTCTTTCTTGGAATGATTTATTGATGTAAACTTTGGAACTTTAGGTGATGCTGACTCATCAGTCTTAGGAGTACCTTCTTTACTTGTCTTAGGGTCATTGAACAACACATCAATTCTATCAAACATTTCCTCAATAACTGTCTCACTAGTGGAGGGTCTAAGTTCTTCTTCAATCATGGGTGAGTAATCATGATATATTTCTTGAATCATAAACTTTTCATCAATCTTTACATGAGCACTTTCAATGATCTTTTTCAAACTTAAATTGAAACATCTATAAGCTTTACTTTTAGCAGATTAACTAAGAAAAATACCTTCATCACTTCTTGCATCAAACTTGCCTATTTCTTCATCCCTCTTGATGTAGCACTTGCTTCCAAAGATTCTGAAGTATTTTACTATGGGAACATTACCAAACCATAGCTCATAAGGTGTTTTGTCAACTCTAGGCCTTAACTAAATTCTATCGATTATATAGACTACTGTATTGACCACATCTCTCTAATAGGTGTGTGCAACTTTTCCTTCTATCATAATGGTGCACGTTGTATCAAGAATGATCCTATTCCTTCTCTCTACAATTCCATTCTACAGAGGTGTTCTAGGTGCACTTAACTATCTCTTTATGCCATGTTCTTCATAGTACTCATAGAATCTATTAAAGATAAATTCTCCTCCTCTATCTGATCTCAAACATTTTATCTTTAATCTAGATTCATTCTCAACCTTAGCTTTGAATATTTTGAACTTCTCAAAAGATTCTAACTTATCTTTTAAGAATGCAACCCACATCATCCTAGTATAATCATCAACAAACAAAATAAAATACCTTTCACCATAGTATGATCTTGTTTTAATTGGTCCACATAGGTCTATATGGATCAGATCCAACTTGTCTTTTGTTGAACTATGCTTTCTCCTAAATGAATTCCTCACATGCTTCCCCATCACACATTCCCTGCATATAGTATCAATTGGATTTTCTATGCTAGGTAGATCTCTTACTACTTTAACATTGCTTATCTTTACTATGTTATCAAAATTGATATGACATAGTCTTTTATGCTACAACCAACTATCATAAACTTTAGCAACAAAACAACTCGCTTCTAAATTGAGTTGAAAAACATTACCTCTTTTCTTTGTGCTTGATGAAATCATAACACCATCTTTGTTGATAATGATGCATTTTTCATCTTTGAACTCTAATTGATAGCCTTTGCCAAGTAACTGTCCAACACTGAGAAGGTTATGTTTCAAACCATCAACATAAAGAACATCATCAGTACTGTTCTTTCCATCCAAAGTGATGGATCCTCTACCAACTATAGGTTTAGGAGTGTTGTCTCCAAATTTGACCATAACTCAATTGTATTTGTCTAAATGAACAAACCTTCCTTTATCACCTATCATGTGATGTGAAAAACCACTATCTATAATCCAGTCTGTTCTTATATCTTCTTGGGAAATCAATGCTAGCTATTGATTCACTTTCTCATTTTTAGGAACTGACTTAATATTTTTTTTGTCTACGATAGCAATGAATCCAATTTCTTCTTCACCTGATTCATCATCTGAAACTCTATCTCCAAAAAAGTAACATTCCTTAGAGTACTTAGGCTTGTAATCCTTTTTGAATTTTTCAACTCTAGTAGGACACTTAGATGCAAAGTGACCTATCTTATTACATGAAAAGCACTTAAATGGTAATTGACTTTCATATTTTCCTTTTCCTTTCTTTTCTCTTTTAGCAACCATAGAAATAAAATCATCTAAAGTTCTTTCTTCATCATCATCATCAAAATTACTAGAAATGTTTGCAGATTTCTTACCATGAACTGTTGCTTTGAAGGCTATCTCACTTTTAGGTTCTGTCTTCAATCTTGAAATCTCAAAAGCTGAGATTTTGTTGATCAAGGTCTCTCTCTTGAAATTAGATGTAAGCTACATGGTCTCATCAAGGATGTTGATCTCACTCTCATATTTTGGAGTAAGAGTAGTCATCAACTTATCCATAATATCTTCTTCTGAGATCTCTCCACCATTGTTCCTGATTCCAGCAACTACTTCATTGACCCTTTGATTATAAGCTCTAATGTTTTCTTTAGGAAGCATCTCTAATGCATTGAATCTTTTCTTCCATGTTTTTTTATGTGCATCCTTTGCTTTCTTGTCTCCTTCAAATATGTCTGCAAGGTACTTCCATTTCTTGTGGGTGGTGTCTACCTTCTTTATTTCTAAAAACTCACTATGAGATAGTGCACTGATAAGGGCATCTTTAGCTATAGCATTATGATGAAACAATTCCTTTTGAGTGTTAGTATCATCATCCTATTCAAGGTCTTCTAACGTAGGAATCTTGGCTTCTTTGATAGTTACATTGAAAACTTCATAAGCAATACACTACAAATGGGTCATCATCTTGTTCTTCCAATCAAAATAATTTTCTCCATCAAACTTAGGACTCTCTTTCCTGAAGTATGCCATCTAATCAACCTCAAGCTATTAAACTTCTCTTTGAGGCACTTGCCTCTAATACCAATTGTTAGGAATAGTCCCAAGAGATAACTGAGAGGGGAGGGGGGGGTGAATCAATTATCTACAAGTTTCAATTCTTTATCCAATTAAGTATACTTAAACATAAAGCATAAACACAATGAAAGAACACATGAACAAAACACCAATATTTTGGTTATGGGGAAACCCAAATAGGTAAAAACCCCGGTGGGACTTGATACCCACTAATATTTTGTACTAGTGTATAATGATCCTTGCTAGAAGATCCTTTACCCTGTTAGGAGTAGCTTTACAATATATTAAGTATAGTAGACCTGGTTAAGGGTTAGACCCTATTAGGAGTCTTTTACAATTTTCCCTATTAGGGGAGAGGACGCACTATCTTGGAGCTCATTGCTCAAAGGGGTGAAGGCTACAACCTTCTGAATAAAAGATACACACTATATCTGGATCTTGGTGAACTGCACTTTGACCCTCTCTCTAGATCAGTTCCAATGGATAGCACACATACTCTACTTGGTCACATAGACCTTCTTCTGATGGTTCAACACTTCGCACACTCTACTATGCTCTGCGCAATCAACCATGAACCGCACTCAAGAAATCATAAATGACTTCCTATAAATATATTTCCTCCAAATGATATAATAAATTTAGCCTATTAGAACCACCTTGAAATCATATTAGAGAAACCATAATAAACTCCAACAATAATTCTATTAGCTCTATTATGCACGCAACTAATTTTGGGACCTATCTAATAAAATAATTGTAGACGCACGCCACACATTGTCGACTCTACCAAAACAACTAAAAATTTCTCTGTAAGATAAATTAATTTATGTTCTCTTAACCAAACATCAATAACACTTATCCAAGCTTAACTCCAAGGGTGCATATCCTCAAGATAGGCACAACTCAAGAAACAATAAAATCTCTATCATCTCTTCTGAACAAACATAGGAAACTGCTACTGGTGTATAACGACTGCATAACTTCACTTGCATTCATCATTAAACTATGTGTTCATAACTAAAACATCACTAACATGTCTGCAACATATATCCTAGGGCATATGCCCATAAGACAACTATACATACAACCAAACATAGAACACTACCTGTAACTCTGTCAGGAACACTACTAACACAAACTGCTATATAATTGTCTGTACTCACATTCAACCTTTGCACCCATGATATCATGTCCATGCAGCATATATAGAAGGCTTATTGCATAAGACTTCCATGCATACTACTTTCCATATGTTGTTATCAATGACAAACATACAGTCAGTAGTGGCCTGTTGGCAAATCTCCAACATTTATCTCAAAATCCAAACATAAAATTTCATATAAACTTCAAAAGATCTTTCCTAATCCAAAAAAATGCATAATAATAAGCCAAAGACCATTTACAAACAAAATAAAATCATTAAAATGAGTAAAAAGAGGGAAAACAAAGATTCTACCTCAATCTTGTTAAAAACCTCCAAATGAGAAGATAAATCCACAAACACCAAGAGAGGGAGCAAAATTTGGCTTATCGATAGAAGCCACACCAATAAATATTTTAAGCCAATGCCCAAAAAAGTCTCCCAACATTCAAAATAAATTACAAGTTGTAGCCATTTGAGTAAAAAGGGCAAGAAAATAAAACTCTCCCAAACAAATGAAATCTAATTCCCTTTTGTAAGAGTCACTTTTTGGGGAACATCAAAATAAGAGTAATAAAATTAAATATAAATTAAATCCCCAAAACCATAATAATTCCAACGAAATATCCCCAAATAATTTTAACTAAGAGATATTTGAATTCCATTGCTTTAATTACATATAAGGCATATTTTTCTGATAACACAAAATTATCATATCAAATAATTAAATCATTCAACCACAAAGTAGGTCTTGCAAGAAGCTAAAACTTCATTCCACTTCATACAAACACATCATGGATATACATAATCATAATTATGTAGCATAAAACATATAAATAACCCAAAACATCATCAATAAAATCATGTAACCATTTATCCTATAATTCAATATCAACAATTATCATTACAAGTCATGAATCTCTTTGATCAATGTTGAAACATTACAAGTACATACACATCTTAACTACACATATACCATCATTAATTGTCAAAAAAATCATTAAGTATATCATCATCATCATATAATCCATATTAATGAACATAAAATAAATCCCTTAAAATTATTATTAGTCACATAATATAACTCATAAAATGTAACTAGAATCATTAACACAATATTCCAATAATTCATAAATCATCAGGAATGCCAAAGCCAAAATATCATCTATAAAGTGAATATATACAAACATCATCATATAACATCATGGAACATATACATAGATTAATGATGCATACATGATCATGACTTAAACAAAAGTATAACTACTAACCACATCAATCATCATCCACACATGCTCAAAAGAATATAGCTATAATAGGTGCATCTCCAAAGAAAAAGAATAATATACAAATAGAGAAAGGTGAAATATAATAGAGTCTAACTTAGATCAAACTATATAGTGATAGAATGAAACCATGGGAGGCACTACATCCTCCCCTCTCAAAACCCAGGTTTACTCCTAGAATCCTACAAAAGATAGGGTACAAATTATCAACTATGAAGAAGTCCATCACTAATGGTGATGTTATCACCTATGTCTCATTGGACCCTTTCCTACTTTATGACTCTACCACTAGAGGTAGACCCCTAATATAGAGAACATGTGTAGGATCTAAAGAAGGATTCTTATTCTACATTTGGCATCCTGATATCTCCACCCTAATGCTCTACCAAGAAATCACCTACTATTTAATATTTCCTATGGGATCTACTTGCATCACCCACCATAGGTTTTGAAGATAATTGACCCCAACTAGCTCTTGAGGATTTCCTCTAAGGGAAATGAAATTATATATGGTCATTCTAACCACAAGTAAAAAACCGTGATCTAAAAATATAACCATGCCCAACTGAAGGTGTATTAGGCTTATGATAACTACTCCTACTAGATCCCTATGGTGAACTCTAAGAAGGAAAACTGTAATAAGACTTTGAAGACTATATTTTATGAATGTGATTTATAGGGTTGTATCCCCCAAAGTGATTCCTACTAGAAGGTATCTGAGAGGATATT